>CM065723.1:15376471-15478971 GCA_033310375.1 Conus canariensis | reverse complement strand
TGGCATTGTGATTTTTCTAAAACAACACAGCTTAGTTTCAATCACTTAGAACGTGTGTCTCTTCGGAAATGTTGCTCTATTTCCTTGAAGAACATGGACTCTAGGTGGTTGTATCTGCTGGTCCTGGTTGATGTCAGTGTATGTAATGGACAGGTATTGCAGGTATCTATATCTCGTAAAACTGTGTCTTTCAGTCGGTGTCGTTCAGACTGAGGGAGTTAAACAGATCGTGAATAGAAGCCTAGTTCAGCCTGCTGTATCTCTGGGGTTCGGTTAACGGCAGGACAGAGCATAAATGACGATGATGACGATGATGACGACGACGACGACGACAACAACAACAATGATAATAATTGTAACAAAAACAACAATGAAAAAAAGTAATTGTTATTATCATTATTATTATTACTGTTTGTTATCATTATTATTATCACTATTACTATCATTATATCATTACTGTTATCATTATCATTATCGTCATTATGATGATGGTGATGATGATGATTATCATTATTATTATCATTGTTGTTGTTGTTCTTGTTGTTGTTGTATAGAATATAGCCTCCCTGAGTAAAGTTATATATCATAAAATGAAGTACAGAATACAGCCTATTATAGTAATATTATTTCTCTCTCTCTCTCTCTCTCTCTCTCTCTCTCTCTCTCTCTCCTCTCTCTCTCTCTCTCTCTTGCTTGACTTGCTACCGAGGTTTTGACAGTGGTCTCGTTTTGTCTTTTGCATTGATATTTTGCCTTTGTTACTGGCTGGGATTTCTTTCAGCGCTTTGTTTATTGCTGCTTTGAAATTTGTATTGTTGTTTGCGTTGCAGTATTCACTGATCTTTGTATCTTTTTCTCACTTGTTTGACTTGCTACCGAGGTTTTGACAGTGGTCTGTGAATTGATAGGAGCAAAACAGACTGATAATTGCGCTTGTGTTTATTTGGAGAATACTTCACTTTGTCTTTTGCATTCATATTTTGCCTTTGTTACTGCTGGGATTTCTTTCAGCGCTTTGTTTATTGCTGCTTTGTAATTTGTATTGTTGTTTGCGTTACAGTATTCACTGATCTTTGTATTTTTTCTCACTTGTATAGTGGATCGTGTTTTCCTTGTTGGCCTGTATAATGTCAGAACGTGGTAGCCCTTGGCTAACCGAGGATGGACTTAGAGTGGGGCATCTAAATATTAATCATGTTATAAATAAGATTACTGAAATATCATCCATATTATCAAATTTGGACAAACATTTTCACATATTTGGTTTTTCAGAATCCCATTTATCTCCTTTCATATCTAATAGTGACCTTTCAATTCCAGGCTATAATATAATTCGTAAAGACCCCATTCAAAAAAAAAGAAACTGGCATAATAGTGTATGTCCATCAGTCAATTAAAGTTGAAAGAATTGATTACCTTGAACAGCATCACGTAGAAACTATTTGGATCGAAATACAACTGAAGTATAACAAGCCCATACCTCTATGTTTTCTATACAGGAATCCAGCCGAACATGTCGACTGGATCGACCGCTTCATTTCAATGTTGGAAAATGCTAATGATAATTACAAAGATGTCATAATATTAGGTGATTTTAATATTGATTTATTCAAAACTGATAATCACTGGACTCAAACTTTTGAATCATTTGGTTTGACACAATTAATAAAATCAGCTACCCGTGTAACCAATTCTTCTGAAACATTAATAGATCATATATATGTTACCAATTCAGAAACAATAGTAGAATCAGTTGCTCCTGCTTATGGCTGCAGTGACCATTTTCCGATTTGTTTTACGTGGACCAAAAAGGGTGTCAAAATACCCAAGTTAAATCATAAAACGATTACATTCAGGAACTTTTCTAAATTTGATCGTGACAAATTTCTCTCAGATCTTTTAAATTCCCCTTTAAATGACGTGTATCAGTATACTGACCCCAATCAAGCTCTGCAAGTATGGTATAACATCTTCCATGACGTATACAATAAGCATGCCCCTCTTCAAACTAAAAGAGTAAAACATCGGATAAAACCACCTTGGCTTACAAAAGAAATACAGGACACTATATACCAAAGGGATTATCTGTTAAAAAATGGCTCTCGCGAAGAATTCAAAAAGTACAGAAATAAGGTGACCTCCCTAATACGATCAGAGAAAAGGAAATATTTCTTGGACCTTATTAATAGAAAGAAAGACAGTAAATCGATTTGGAAAGCTATACATGGCTTAACCAAGAAAAATTCTGACCCTGTATTAAACTTAACAAAAGACATATCTGCAAGTGAACTGAACGCCCATTTTGCAAGTATAGCAAATCAAATCATACGAAACGATGAATCAAAACGTAACGATCTACAAGAATTACTGAAATACTGCCACCAGAAGAACATCCATTCAGCTTTGGATATTAGTGCCATGGATGTCCACGAAGTTTTCTCTTCTCTTAGACGGTTAAAACAGACAGCAACTCGTGGAATTGATGGAATTGACGGGAAAATTCTTAAGCTATCAGCATCTGTTATAGCAGAAACTCTCACATATATTTATAATCTCTGCATTGATAAGCATTGCTTTCCTGATGCTTTTAAACAAGCTAAAGTCATACCATTGTACAAATCAGGAAATATGGCGGATCCTTCAAACTATCGACCTATCTCTATGCTATCAGTTCTTTCAAAACCATTAGAACAACACATAAAAAAGTGTCTTCTTTCTCATGTAAAACAATTCGATCTACTACACCCTAATCAATCCGGATTTAGAGAGAATCATTCTTGTCAAACAGCTCTTACCAAGATAGTTGATCGATGGCTTTCAAACATAAACAACAAACACTTCTCCGGAGTACTCTTCGTGGATTTTGCTAAAGCTTTCGATGTCATTAATCATGAACTTTTGCTCAGAAAGTTAACTATTTATCGACTAACTTCCGACACTCTAAAACTCATTTCATCCTTCCTTTCCAACAGGCAACAATTAGTATTATTAAATGATTGTTATTCTACTTTGATTCCCAATAACTTTGGTGTACCACAAGGCTCGGTGCTTGGTCCACTGCTCTTCTTATTCTATATTAATGATTTACCATTAACCTTGACTTCTCATTGTGAAATGTTTGCCGATGATACCACTATCGACACTAATAACTCTAATGCTCAGCAAGTCTACCTTGATATTCAGAAAAATATCAACCTTCTCGTTAAATGGACACAACTCAATCACATGTCTCTGCATCCTCAAAAAACGAAATTCATGTTGATTACAACAAGGCAAAAACGTCAAAATGTAACCGAAAACTTGCCAATCCTTTATATTGGTAACGAAAAAATCAAAGAGGTTTCAAATCACAGAGTCTTAGGAATAGCAATCGACAACAACCTATCTTGGTCGAAACATTTAGAACTTCTTTCCAAAAATCTTGCTGTAAAACTGTATCAGCTCAGGAAAATAAAAAACTTTTTAGATTATCACACCAGAAAATTATTTTTTCAATCTTATATTCAGCCAAATATTGACTATGCCTCGACACTCAGGGATTTAGCTAGCAATAAGTTGCTTAAACCATTGACTAGTATATACAAGAGAGCTGTCAAAATAATAATTGATGAACCCTCGCTAGGGCACCCTGATTATGAACGAGCAGGTATCCTTCCATTCAAGACCAAACTATTGTACAATAAAGCACTCTTTATGCATAAAATACTGCACGGCAGTGCTCCTTCCTATTTAATGAATATATTTACTTCTAATGATCATCGTCATTCGCATAAAATAAATCTCCCTTTCCCATCAATTAATTTATGCAAATCAAGCCTTGCTTATTCTGGTGGGTGGCTGTGGAATAATATCCCAGAAAAACTGAAAAACGAACCAAACACTAGTAAGTTTAAATCCAATCTTTTTACGTACTTGATGTATCTGTCTGATCTTACACCACTTTGCCCAAAGATGTACCAATAACTGTTCTGTGAAAATGTTTCATTTTGCTTATCAGTTCTTCCTTTTCTTCCATCCCCCCTCCTCTCATTTTTAATTGCCCCCCATCCCACCCCATCCCACTCCCACCCCCACCGTCTCCCACACCTTCTGTCGGTGTTCCCTCTGTACATAGATTTTGTATCCTTTTGTATTTTCGTATTTCATATTTAAGAATGATTTTTCATTATTTTATATTAATCAATATTTTTGTGTTTTTTTTTCTTTTCCTTTCTTAAATTTCTTTTGGCCCCGGAGGGCTGGATGTAAAAAAGCAGTGATGCTTATTCCATTACCCTCTGAAAATAAAAATTCGTTCGTTCGTTCGTTCGTTCGTTCGTTCTCTCTCTTATTTCAAAATAATTTGCTACTGTTAATGATTGAACATGCTATATGTCAGTGCATGTCAATGTCAATGTGTGAAAATTTGAGTAATGGATTCATGCAATGCATGCGTGTGAGCTAACGCATGCTGCTTATAATCATATGTACTTTTGGGTGGCGGTGAGGGTGGTGAAACAAGGTTAACAGTGTTACTTTTTTGTTCGTTTTCTTGTGTTTGGTTTTCTACCTTTTAAAGATCTTTGATTAAACAAAGTATAGGGTTTTCTACTTTTTAAAATTTTTTGATCAAACAAAATATATTAACATATGTTTGAAGCTCTGTCTCGCCTCTCTCTCTCTCTCTCTCTCTCTCTCTCTCTCTCTCTCTCTCTCTCTCTCTCTCTCTCTCTCAACAATAACATGAAATCGTGTTTCACATTGCTTTGATCACCAATCTTGTTTTATGAACAAAAATATGCCTGTGTACTTGAACATGACTGTCTCATGAATCGCTTTTCACTCTTCCTGAGGTCATGCTGGTAACACTGTTTTGGTGACTGATGCTTCTAGTATCCTTTTCCTGCGCCGGAATATCATTTACTCTTGTGTGTGTGTGTGTGTGTGTGTGTGTGTGTGTGTGTGTGTGTGTGTGTGTGTGTGCGTGCATGCGTGCATGCGTGCGTGTGTGTGTGTGTGGTGTGTGTGTGTGTGTGTGTGTGTGTGTGTGTGTGTGACAGACAGTTCCAGTATGTATGGGTGTTTTCTTTAATGCTAAAATGAATCAACACTGTTCTCCCTATAAACAGGTCTCTATTGTGTACTGGTGTTCGTGTATTCATAGTCCATGAAGGGACAATGATCAGATGGAGAAAAGCGCCTTCTTGCTTATATATTACAATTTGGCATAAAGACGAACAATCGTATGAAGTCTGACCTGGTCAACGGTACTGGTAGTATGTGGAAGAAGAGGAGCATTGATGGAACTGATTTATAACAATTCTAAATTGTCATTGTTTGACGCATAATCATTTGTATGAAGTCTGACCTGGTCAACGGTACTGGCAGTATGTGGAAGAAGAGGAGCATTGATGGAACTGATTTATAACAATTTTAAATTGTCATTGTTTGACGCATAATCATTTGTATGAAGTCTGACCTGGTCAACGGTACTGGCAGTATGTGGAAGAAGAGGAGCATTGATGGAACTGATTTATAACAATTTTAAATGGTCATTGTTTGACGCATAATCATTTGTATGAAGTCTGACCTGGTCAACGGTACTGGCAGTATGTGGAAGAAGAGGAGCATTGATGGAACTGATTTATAACAATTTTAAATTGTCATTGTTTGACGCATAATCATTTGTATGAAGTCTGACCTGGTCAACGGTACTGGCAGTATGTGGAAGAAGAGGAGCATTGATGGAACTGATTTATAACAATTTTAAATTGTCATTGTTTGACGCATAATCATTTGTATGAAGTCTGACCTGGTCAACGGTACTGACAGTATGTGGAAGAAGAGGAGCATTGATGGAACTGATTTATAACAATTTTAAATTGTCATTGTTTGACGCATAATCATTTGTATGAAGTCTGACCTGGTCAACGGTACTGGCAGTATGTGGAAGAAGAGGAGCATTGATGGAACTGATTTATAGTAACGTAATGGCCAGGTTCATCACCCATGAATGGACAAACTGGACGAATCCGTCATTAATGGTCGATTATTGTCCACGAGTATTTCGACTAGAAGAGATGGTAGGAAAAGGGGGTGAAGGGGTGGGTGCGTGGGGGTGAAGGGGTGGGGTTGGGGGCTGAGGGAGAGGAGGGGGAGGAAATGGGCAGTCACAGAACTAATGCACTAAAAGTTCCACTTGATCATTTATGAATAACAAACGGCATAAGTCTGTTGACCATATGGCATGCGTCCCATTTTTTTCTCTTTTCTTTGTTGTTCTTATTCTTGTTGCTGAAGTTCCAGTGGATTTACTAGTTGCATGTGTTTATTGATTTTTTTTTTTTTCAGAACCACTTGCAGAACTAAAACACCCAAACATTAAAGATTTCAATCACAAACTTTCTTACAAGTGAGTATCTGTTACTCCGAATCTATTGAAAAAAAAAAATCCTTCAACGTTGATCAGAAAATGAACGAAATTAAGATCGGAGATGCCATTAGATAGGGAGCAAATGACAAACTAAGCGCCGTCGTGGTGTCTCATGACAATGATTAACAGCCATCTAGGCTTTTTCCTTTTAAAACGGACACACGAAATCATTCATCATGCTTGCCATTCTGCTTTTCATGTATTTCTTGATGGGATTTTGTTTTTTTGTTTTTGTTTTTGTTGTTTTTGTTTTGTTTTTACTTATTTCGAATACTGTCGAATATCCATTGCCACCATTCAGGGGAGAGAATTCAGTGTACGGCGTGTGCGACGTCATCTACTAGGAAAACCAAACTTTGCGGTGCCAGGGGGAGAGGGTAGGTAGAGAGCAGGACTGGGAGTGGGGGGTGGGAGGGAGGTTGTCATACCGGAAGCGCAAAATACGTCATCCAACGCAGTCACGTGACGTGACCAAAAAATCTGTTCTAAACGTGCCTGCCGTGACTAGCCCATAGGGAGTAGCACAGCGTTTTGTTGTTGCTACATGGCTCAAAACTGCACGGATTGTTGTCTGCTGCGAACAAGTGAGTAACCTCCCAAACGTTTTGCAAGATGAATCAGCGTTGATTGGTGTGTTTAGCCGGATGGCATGCCAGGGAAAAGAAGTGCACAGACTTGATTGTAAAGTTGTCGTATGTGTTCGTGTGTCGTCTGCGATGCACATACTCATTCTGAATGCGAGTGTCAAGTCCAGTCGAGTTACGTGTGGCTGATTTCACATCTATTTTTGTGAGTTGTGTTTTCTTAGGTCAGAGGTGAGCCTATCTCTTGCTACATACACTTCCAACCGCATTCAAGGATGGAAAGAGATGAATTTAGGATTATGTCTGTTTTGATTTTGATCTGTAACTTGTGTAACTCAAGTCAAGGCCTTGATCTAGAGAAACAGTGGGCAGGCTAGTAGCAATAAGAGATTCATACTTTATATTTACATCGTACAGGTATCAAGGTGATCCAGGGAAGGTGTGAGTTGGGAGTGATCACAGGATCAGTTGCAACGGAGATGACATTCCTTAGGGTTATGTCCTGGAATTTTGAGTGCACATTGCTGACGGCAATTAAAGCAGAACAGTGGTCAAAGAGACGGGCGTGATGCGTGACTAGGTTCATTTATGAGTCACTGAATGTAAGGTAAACATCATAGCACATCATATCCGTGACTCTGCTTTTAGGCATTATTAGGTATCAGGTCAGGTATCAGGTATGGGCCCTAAGCCTCGTGGCTTATTATGGGCTCCCTCACTTGCTTCCAGTTGTTGGCGAATGTGGTTTATTTTGTGCACCAATGTGTGCTTGAAAAAAATTTGTCTATTTTGTCTTTGAAATCATCCAAACAGGTACTCAGGACTATATCATCGCTAAGCCTATTCCAGTCTTGAAAGACTCTTCTAGAGAAATGATACTTTCTGCAATCTTTTATTCCATTTAATTTTTTTAACTTAAAGGTGTGTCCACGTGTTCTGTTTCCTTTATTAAAGGTCACTAATTCGTTTATGTCAATATTGTCCTTTCCCTTGATAAGTCTGTACATCTGAATCAGGTCCCCACTTCTTCGTCGGTAGCTTAGTGAAAACAAATTCAAATGTTTCAGTCTGTCTTCATATGTTAAGTCCTTTATGTGTGACACTAGCCTTGTCACTCTTCTCTGTACTGCTGGAATATCTTAGAGATCATAATATGTGATTATATTATGTAGATATGTTGGGTCATATGCACAACAAAAGATCAGGTTTGGTGATTTTTTCCCCACAGTTTAATAGTCTTTTAATGTGAAATGATTTGGTCCATGTGGAAATTTGAGTGTCGGTCATATTTCCCTCCATAATCTCAGTTTCTCAAGCTTGGAAGTTGCAGAGTTTTAAAACTCCAATAACAACAACAACCAAACTGTCAACAACTTTAGTTTTTATCAGAAGGAGGAAAAAGCAATTCGCAAAGGACCAACATTTCAAAGTGGGTTTCAAAGTATGAATTTCATGATTTATTTGCTGTTACACATTCATCAACTTGTTCATTTCAAGGCAATGACAGTTGCAGTCATATAGTGCAGTGCACACTTAATTGATTACTACATATCCATAAATGACAGAGTGACATAGATTAGCATAGACTGTAAACAGATACAGTGCATATAAATATACATTTACTCAAATTCACATTCACACATATTACTAACACAATTACTGTTTTTGACTCTTCATTTCTATGTTCCTTTTTTCTCAGTATGACTTTTTGCGTTGATGTAAGAGATTCTAAAAAGAGCGATATATATGTAAGTACACACAAGTACGTTAAACTGTAGCACAGTTGCAGTATATTTGTTCCATTTCTAAATTCTGAGTATGAAAGAATGGATGTTACTCAGAGCACATAGATTAAAACTTCATTGTGGTTTGTAAACTAATTTTCTGTGGTCTCTTGCTTTTTGCAGCAAGAATTATGAAAAAAAAACCACATTAAGAGGGATGAACACAACACAGGTTTGAAAGCTGTATTTCTTTTAAGATTAAAAATCTATCGCAGGTTAGGAATGTGTTGTTCATCCTGTGATGGGTTTATATTGGCCTCAGTCAGTGATTTGCTGCCAGTTCTATGATTAGGAAGATGATGATGATGCTTGATTGGCTTTCAAGAATACTGAATGTCGACTTATGCTTTTTATGAAACCAGTTTTCACCTCACGGGAAATGTATTTAAACACATATTTTACTGAGAATTCACTGCGTTCATGATCATATGAATTTTGAAATTCCTTAATTTTTTTTCTTTTGCTTTACATTTCTGTGATTATTCAACAGCTAATAAGCATAGTAATGCAGAATAGTTTGACAGATAAAGCAATCTTTAGCCTTGTGGTTGTGTGGACTGTGCATAATGATTGAAATTTAGTTTGATTGACAGGTTGACAGAGTTTGAGTTTCATATTTAAACTTGATATTCTGTAATACAAAGTTTTGCCCATACTGACTGTTGGTACTTACTGAAATCAATCTAGATAGATGATAACTGTGCTTATGAAAAATTAATTTATATCTCGCTCTGTTTGTTGTTTTAACTTCTGCAGTTCAAAGGTAGTTGCTTGTTAAGGACCTGAAATTCCAGGGTGATGCAATCTGCAAAACTATTGGGATAATTTTGATTTTGTCTGTTCTTTGTCGTTTGATTGGACTGATGGTTAGCACAAATACAGTTGCACTGACTTCTCAGTCACTTAGTGAAAAATGCAGTTCTCTGTCATTGCTGCAAGTCTTGAAGTTGAAAGCTGTAGAATTAAGGGTCTTTGAGCCATGTTCATACCAGCAGTCCTACTGATTAGTCTTTCTGAGTTCTGTATTTTGAATCTGTTCTCATTGTCACATTGGCTGGCATGAGTTCTATAGAGTTGCACTTTTTTTTTTTTTTTTATAGCTGTGAAAACTTAATGATGGTGTAAGCTATCTTTCTGGTTTTAGGGACAATGTTGTAGATAATGTAGAAGTCAAAGCTAGAGCAGGTCTTTAGTGTGTGTGTGTGTGTGTGTGTGTGTGTGTGTGTGTGTGTGTGTGTGTGTGTGTGTATGGTTTTTGTTGACATGTGTACATGTGTGAATGTATGATGGCGAATATATGTGGATGCGTGACATATGTTTATGTTGGTTTGTATGCATGCGTGCTTGCATGTATCATGAATGTAGATGTGTCCATGTGTGTGTGTGTGTGTGTGCATGTGCATGTGCATTAATGTCTGTATGCATGCACACGAGAGAGAGAGAGAGAGGGAGAGAGAGAATGTGCATTGTTGGTGTGCTAGTGATGAACCTCAAAAGTATGAATACACAAAAAATTGTGATTTAGAGAGGGAGCCTTTGATAAGGGGTGCATTACTGACTATATATACCTTAAAAATCCATTCTCAGCATGTATGGCAATCTGCACATGCGCAGCTCGCATATTTGTTGATAGTGATGCCAGCCAGCATATAGTGGGAAACGTGTTGTTTTGATAAGGTTCATATTATGCATGGTTGTAAATGAGAGAGTTTGAGAAAGAGAAAGTATGTTTGTGTATACAGATGTGTCTATATGTGTGTGTCTGTGTGTGTATGTATGTGCACACTGTGTAAGTACATTTGTGTATAGATATGTGTATACATGGGAGCGTACCATGTAAGTGTTGTGTTAATATGCATGACTTATTTATTTTTATGTGTTTGGTTTAATGCATCTGAGTATGTGATGTTGGAAGTAACTTGTGGTATGGTTTTAAAGTTAATGTGTGTTGTATAATGTACTAGTACAGGTACTATTTATTTTTACATTTTGTTGTATTGTAAAGTGCTTTGAACTTCAGAAAGTGCTATAAATATCCATTATTATTATGTAGATTGCATGGGTCTGGCCAGAACCACAAGATGCTGTGCTCATAGTTTCTTCTTTGAGGGTATGGGTCTAATCAGATTCATGATGTTGTGGGAGTTTCTTTTTTGTACTCCCAGTTCTTATAGAACAGGGAGTACTTTACAATTGGGAACGAAGAAATGCTGTCTGTGTGTGTGTGTGTCTGTCTGTCTGTTCGTGGTCAAAATGTGTTCCAGTCGCTCCAGACAAAACTACTAGCCGTTACTAACGGCTATAACGGCCCATAACGGTTTTTCTTCTTTATAGAATATCTCAGAAAGTACTTGGCCGATCTTTCTGAAAATTTGTAGGTAAGTTCATTATGGGTCACGGATTATGCCCAATGTGTTATTTTACCGTTATAGCAGTCACTAACGGCCCATAATGGTTTTTCTTCTTTATAGAATATCTCAGAAAGTACTTGACCGATCTTTCTGAAAATTTGTAGGTAAGTTCATTATGGGTCACGGATTATGCCCAATGTGTTATTTTACCGTTATAGCTGTCACTAATGGCCCATAATGGTTTTCCTTCTTTATGGAATATCTCAGAAAGTACTTGGCCGATCTTTCTGAAAATTTGTAGGCATGTTCATTATTGGCCATGGATGATGCCCGATGTGTTATTTTACCGTTACAGCCGTTACTAACAGCTATAATGGCCCATAACAGTTTTTCTTCTTTATAGAATATCTCAGAAAGTACTTGGCCGATATTTCTGAAAATTTGTATGTTTATTATGGGTCACGGATCATGCCCGATGTTTCATTCTACTGTTATAGCCGTTACTAACGGCTATAATGGTCCATAACGGTTTTTCATCTTTGTAGAATATCTCAGAAAGTACTTGGCCGATCTTTCTGAAAATTTGTAGGCATGTTTATTATTGGCCATGGATGATGCCCGATGTTTCATTTTTCCATTATAGCCGTTACTAATGGCTATAACGGTCCATTACGGTTTTTCTTCTTTATAGAATATCTCAGAAAGTACTTGGCTGATCTTTCTGAAAATTTGTAGGCATGTTCATTATGGGCCATGGATGATGCCCGATGTGTTATTTTACCGTTATAGCCGTTACTAACAGCTACAATAGCCCATAACAGGTTTCTTCTTTATGGAAAATCTCAGAAAGTACTTGGCTGATCTTTCTGAAAATTTGAAGGTATGTTCATTATGGGTCACTGATCATGCCTGGTGTTTCGTTTTACCGTTATAGCCGTTACTAACGGCTGTAATGGCCCATAACGGTTTTTCTTTTTTTATGGAATATCTCTGAAAATACTTGGCCGATCTTTCTGAAAATTTTTAGGTATGTTCATTATGGGTCATGGATCATTCCGGATGTTTTATTTTACTGTTATAGCTGTTACTAACGGCTATAACGGCCCATAACAGTTTTCTTCATTATGGAAAATCTCAGAAAGTACTTGACCGATCTTTCTGAAAATTTGTAGGTATGTTCATTATGGATCACAGATGATGGCTGATGTATACCAGAATAGCCGTTACTAATGGCTGTAACGGCCCAAAACGGTTTTTTCCTCTTTATGGAATATCTCACGCGTATTCAAGATAAACTGGGAGTACGTTTATATGCTTTGCATCTTGTTTAATTGTTGTTGTTGTTTTTTTTGTGTTTGTTTACTTCTTTGATAATTGACAAAACAGTTTCTTTGTACAGATACTGGGCTTTGCTTATTGATAAAAGACATCTGGTTTGTGAGGACAGGTTTAAAAATGACTGAGTTTTCAGGAGAAAATCATGACTGTGAGTCATTTAAAACCCGCTAGGCATGACAAAGGTTATTCTAGATCTATACATGTCAGAGACATCTGACGATGAAGATCATGATGGGTGCACATGAGGAAGATAGGTATTACTTACAGTCCTGCAGAAAGGTGCTGTAAAGTCAGTCTGTGATGTTGATTTCTGAATTGACCGTTTTTAACTGATCTCTCTAAACCATCTACACCTAGATATCCAAATGAAATTTGTACTGAAAACTTGAAATTTGAACATCAGTAAAACTGTTCAGGATAACATGAATTATAAGTAATAATAGTAATATTGGTGTTAATTGTATTACTGATAATAATTGACAAAAGTGCAGTCGTCTTGTGCTGAATCCAACCTGTAGTCTAAAGCTAGGGACACACTTTGATGGAAGGGCCATGTGGCCCATGTCAGAGAGCCATGTGTTTCTTACCAAAAGTGCAGGTGCACCACATGCTCTCCTCCAGCGGCAGGGATCATGCTCTCCTCCAGTGGCACGCGATTGTTGCATGTCCTGTTGGGGCTTATGTTGGATGGCATTAAGATTCAGTCCTACTTCAGTGCTTGTTGGAAGGCAGACTAATCGTAAATTGATAACACTTGACTGGGTCTTTTTCAGAACAACTATATAATTTGAAGATTGGTGGTAAAGACCGAAACAAAAAGGGGGGTCAAAGAGAAAACAAAAACAATACACAACGTTTTGACTCTTAGAGTCTTTTTCAAGTGACATGAAACTGAGGACACAGGAATTGTTTCAACAAATTTGAAGAAATTTGAAAAAAAAAAAAAAAAAAAACCCACCCCCACATACCTACCATTATAGAGAGGGAGAGAGAGAGAGAGGGGGGGGGGGGGGGGAGTGGGCGGGGGGAAGGGGGGGGGAGAAGCATGTTTATAACTCATAAAGATATGCATACCTTAGGGTGTCTAGGCATATATATGATATATACATGCACAACCGCAAACAATTTTTTCAACCTCAAAAAACTTTTTGAAAAACAACAAGGGTAGGGTAGTGCTGAAGATCACAAACAAGCTATGTACCCAATCCCAGCTGCTGGCATGTTGGGGGGAAAAAAAATTTTCAGGTAGTCCACATTGTAGCTAAAATGGCGACGGCATCTGTGTGGTTTTGGTGAACAGCAGAGACTGACATATGAAACAGGTTATGTCCAGGGCTATTGAAATGTGTACCTATGGGGGTGTCTTTATGCAGGTTGACAGCCTGGAGGTGTTCCCTGAATCTATCATCCAGGGTACGGTAGGTCTCACTACAGTAGAGTTTGGAACAGAGGCTGCATGAAAGAATGTAGACAAGGTTGGAAGATCGGCAAGTGAAGGGGGATCTGATGGTGAAACTTTTGCCTGATGGGCCCCTGAAGGTGTTAGTGGTTGTATTTAAAAAGGGGCAGGTTTTGCATTGGGGTTTGTTGCAGTGGTGGTTTCCTGGTGGAGAGCTGCTTGATGAGTCTTTGTAAGTGGCTCGTATTAGATGATCGCTGCAAAATTTTTTTTTTCAAATTTGTTGAAACAATCTTTCTGCAGAAAGACCCCAAACTCAAGTCCACCTTCGACAAACCTCCACTAGTGGCATACCTGCGTGACACCAACCTCAGGGATCATCTAGTACGAGCCACTTGCAAAGGCTCACCGAGCAGCTCTCCACCAGGAAACCACCGCTGCAACGAACCCCAATGCAAAACCTGCCCCTTTTTAAATACAACCACTAACACCTTCAGGGGCCCATCAGGCAAAAGTTTCACCATCAGATCCCCCTTCACTTGCCGATCTTCCAACCTTGTGTACATTCTTTCATGCAGCCTCTGTTCCAAACTCTACTGTGGTGAGACCTACCGTACCCTGGATGATAGATTCAGGGAACACCGCCAGGCTGTCAACCTGAATAAGGACACCCCCATAGGTACACATTTCAATAGCCCTGGACATAACGTGTTTCATATACATCTCTGCTGTTCACCAAAACCACTCAGATGCCATACACCGTAAATTCCTTGAATCATCTCTGATCTCTAGGCTAGGGACGCTCACTCCCCATGGACTGAACATCAAGGACTGAGGTGATGGAGTCGCCATTTACAGTGTGGACTACCTGAAAAAATGGTTTGTTTGTTGTTGTTTTTTCCCCAACATGCCGGCAGCTGGGATAGGGTACATAGCTTGTTTGTGGTCTTCAGCACTACCCTACCCTTGTTGTTTTTCAAAAGTTTTTTGAGGTTGAAAAAATTGTTTGCGGTTGTGCATGTATATATCAATATATATGCCTAGACACCCTATGGTATGCATATCTTTATGAGTTATAAACGTGCTTCTCCCTCCCCCCCCTTCCCCCTGCCCCCTCCCCCCCCCTCTCTCTCACTCCCTCTCTATAATGGTAGGTATGTGGGGGTGGGTGATGCCGGGAGGGCGGGGAGTGCGCATGTGTGTGTGTGTGTGTGTGTGTGTGTGTGTGTTTTCAAAATTTTTTTTTTCAAATTTCTTCAAATTTGTTGAAACAATTCCTGTGTCCTCAGTTTCATGTCACTTGAAAAAGACTCTAAGAGTCGAAACGTTGTGTATTGTTTTTGTTTTCTCTTTGACCCCCCTTTTTGCTTTGGTCTTTACCACCAATCTTCAAATTATATAGTTAATCGTAAATTGGTTGTTGCGTTTGATTGTTTCCAATTTATCATAATTATTATGTGATTCGCATCAGTATACAAAAGTAATTGGTAATGAACCAAAAAGGGTATGTTTGGTGACATTTACTGGACAGTACTTTCTAATGTTTTTTTTTTTATGCAGTGTATCAGTGTATGTCTACAATACAAAACTACTTTTTGTCATCACAAAGAAGTCGATTGATGATTAAAACAAGAAATAACCCCCCCCCCCCCCCCCCCCCGAAAAATGTTTACACTGTATTACAACTGTTTACATCATAATCATTTTTGCAGGGTTCATACAGGTCTTAAAAAGTCTGGAAATTTGAAGTCCATTTTCCAGACCCTGGAAAAGTGTGGAAAATCGCACTGTGGTCTGGAATAGCCTGGAAATTGAAGAATCAAGCACAATTGCTTGATATTATGCATGGCTGCTTTAATTTTCAGCATCATTTAGTGTTTGTTATGCAAAAAAAAAATATTCCTTGCCCTCAAATGTGATATTTTGTCTCTTGTGCATTTGTGTTTATAAGATCATTTTAAGACATTGCATTATGAACAAGGTCTTGAAAGTGGACCAGCCGCTGTGGTGAAGTGGTTAGCGTTGCGGACTCCCGGCTGGGAGGTCGTGGGTTCCAATCCCATCAGAGTCATGTGGGTTTTTCTGCCCCAACCGGCTCCTACCCAGAGTTGAGTTTGCTGCGGACTCAGTTGGGAAGACTGGGACCACACAGTCGAGTTTCATCCACTTAATGGATGCATTTCTGAGAGTGTTGCTCAAACTTCCTGACCAACACTGCAGGTGCCTGTATCTCTCGGGCCTGGTTGACGCTGGGATATATTATGTAAGGAAGTGTAGAGTACAGCCCTGTCATGTAGTCTCAGACCGAAATGGAAATCCGTAGCATCATCTTAATCATCCTCATCCTCATCGATCAGCATAAGAACAAAATGTCTCAAGTTCTGTGGCCCTTCATGCCCTGCTCTCATGGTGACCTCAATTTCAATGTCCTCGCCACGTCTGTGGCCTTGGTTTGGTTCTGTCGAGGTTCACCGGTATCGGCGAGTCCATGGGGGCTGTCGTTGGACGGACGTGGTGGCACCCTCCAGAGGGAGAGCTCACTCATGCCGGCTCCGCGACTAAGCAATTATTGTCGTCAGTAGGGGGCTTAGTAGGTGGTGTCCTGCGTATGTTAGATCAGAACAGGCGCCACCACTGAAGTGACTCAGCAGCAGTGCAGTGTCTCCTCCGGTGGGTTGCCTCTTGACGACTTGACAATGACTGCTCCCTGTGGATTGCCGGTGCCGGGGCTGCGGCAGGGCCGACCGGGCTGTGGCTGTGGACGGGGTGTTGGAATGAGCGGTGTGGGTGCACTGCCTCTGAGGTGGCGCAGGGGTTGGGACAGAAAAAAAAATAAGGTCTTGAAAGTGGTATTGAAAATGTAGGTCTTGGCCTGGAAAAAGTGGAAAAGTCTGGAATTTTGAGTTGCATTTCCTGTATAAACCTTGTTTTAGTAATACTTCTACCACCATTACAACTGCTTTGTTTTTTTTTCTTCTTTTGATTGTTTCTGATTTGTTACACGATGCTCTATCAATCATGTACAAAAGAAAGGGATGATGAATGGAAAAGAATATGTTTGGTAACATTTATTGAAAAGCTATTCCTTCTGTTCTTATTATGCAATTTATGTGTACGAAACTACTTTTACCATTGCAAAAAAAAAAAAAGACACACACACACACACACACACACACACACACACACACACACACACACACACACACACACACACACGCACGCACACATACATACACGTCTACTAAGTATTACAACTGTTTGCAACAACACCAATAATTTATCTTTTAAAACTATTTGTATAACCAACTACAACTACTGCTATTACTTTTCCTTCTTCTTCTTCTACTACTACTACTATTAATTAAATAAATGTAAAGCAAAATACCTGCATCATCAGATCTTATATTCAGAGAGTACTGAGCCCTGTGGCCTGTCCAGTGGGTGTACATACAGAGGTTTGCTGGCTGGACAGGAGGAAACCAGCTGGGGATGTTGTTTAGATTTCCGTCAACAAACGATTAGGACCTGTCGCTGCCGTGTCAAACAGCTGCATCCCAGTGCTGGAGAGGGTAATGTGTCCAGACCTTAAAAGAAAATGAGAGAAAAAGCTGTATTTCAGCCTTGGATTGAAACCATTAAAAGGATAGAGACAGGGGAAAAAAGAGGTATAAACCAACATGGCTGATCAGAAGAACAGGTGAGTTGAGAAACACAATCTGAAATGGAGGCTTGCTGGTTCCAGCCTTCCACAGGATATAGATCTCTGGTTGCCTGGGAGTGGCCTTTTATTTAGGATGTGTGTGAACTGCACATCAGCAGAGCATTCTACACCCTGGGGGAATCTTTTTCACATCAGTGCTTTAATCAATAACATTTTCATCCTTTCCATCACAGCTGAGTCTCTTTTTGGTCACTGACTTAGATGTCATCAGCAATCTTTTTCATGGCTGTCTGTTAACTAGTGTCTGTCTCTCCCTGCTTTCTCTGTCTGTCTGTCTATTCCTCTGTCTCTCTCTTCTCTCTTCCTTATGCCAGGTTGGCAGTGTTTGGAATGTAATGCCTTTCTACAAGAGAGAGGATAGGTGCATCCTCCTACTCACCTTCCCACTCTGATATAGGGAGAGTGGTGGCAGTGACAGTGGTATTGGTGGTGGTGGTGATGGTGTGGTGTGTGTGTGTGTGTGTGTAGGATGGGGAAGGGGCTGGGGGAAAAGTGTACTTGGTAAGCAGGCAGAAGTGAACAGTAAGGGACTGGCTGTTTCTGCTTGAGCAAGGTCTGTTGTTTATAACACAAGTATGTCATGTGCAGGTAAATCCTCTTCCCCTGATCTCTCCCTGTAGTGGCTGCAGTGTCTGGAAGTGGAACAGTACTCAAGACAGCAAAAATGTAGGGAATGGAATAAACATAAAAATGTATTAAGGGTCGGATCAGCTGGATAACATTCAGATTACTTGACGTACTTGGTTCTGTATTGGAGCTGATATTGAAAAGATTGCATTTTCAGGTTCCTTCTTTTTGTTATCAGAGATTTAAAACGTTTTTTTTTTTCATGTTCTTTATAAATTTTTTCTTCATGTCACTGAAATTACATTGGATTACCTGAAGATGAATTTTTAGGGAAGACATTCTGAAGTGCTTAACTTCAAAGTGGAATAAACAGAAAATTGTTCAAATCAATTATAATTTTAAATTATGTTCAGTTTGATTGAGCAGTTTGTACAATTTTTAGAAACACAAAGCGATACAGTAGTGATAGTAAATTAATGAGTCACTATGAGCTCCAGCTTGGCATCTTCATGCCCTTTAAGGCACTAGTTTGACAGAAATATCCAGAAAAGATATGGGTTCCGGTACAATAGACCTATGACATTTGGGACTGATCCATTCAGTGTGCATGATGGCCTGTGCAAGAGATAGCAGGAGAGGCCTGCAGACAGAGAAAAGTGACAAGTACTGCAGGGATGGCTAGAGCCATGTCAGTTTCAGGCCCTGTATCTGCCAAAGTCAGGCCAGGAATGGACTGAACATTCTTCTGTAGCTTTGTCTGGTCTGTGTTAAATATCTACAGCTGGTTGTTTGGTGTCTTCCACTCAGGAGTTACTCTTTACTCTGGCTGCCAGTTCTTAACATGACCCCCACCCTCCTCCTGCGCTCTTCCCAACCTCACTCCTCATCACCAGAATTCCACACTTTTTTTTTCTTTCTTTCTTCTTTATTTTTCCACCAAAAAGTATCTCTGTATTCAGTGTCCAGCTCAAAGAATTAGGCTTGTTAAACTCCATTTTGATGCCAGGGTCAAAGTTTTACACAATTTTGGTCCTGTGTCACAACTTTGTCACTGACTCTGCGACAACTTGCAAGATACGATTCGATTTAGTGCCAGGTTTATATTAGCTCTCAACACCCAATTTGTGATCAGTACTTACAACACTACTGCTGATTGGATTTTTTCTGTTATTGAGCACATTAGTGCTTGTGATTGATCTTTGTATGAGTGTTTGTGTAGATATGTGTATGTGTAAGAGTGTGAGTGTGTGTGTATGTGTGCATACATTTAATTGTCTGTATGCATGTGTGCCTTTCTGTCTGTCTTGTTTGTGTGCATTTGAAATGTAAGTGTGCAACAAATTAATCAGCAATATGTTCATTTCTCAGAATGATAGATGTACAAAATCAAGAGAAAATAACGGAACAATGTTATACACAGTAATTGCCACTTTTCCTCTTGTTGTTGTAAAGTATCTACATGCTTTATTCTCCACTATAAACACCCTCCTCTTTCAGTTTCTTTCCTTCTCTTCCTGTCCCTCTGTTTTACACTCCTCAACCATGTCATTCATTCAGAATAAAACTAGCCAATTATCAGTAAGTATAGGTGAATCATGGATTCCGATAGCAAAACGGTTCTATACAATCAGTCCAAAATGACTCAGGTGATGAACTGGTCTGCTTCGATCACTGCTGGTCAGGAGTTCCATGACAAATGTTTGCCGGTGTTAAACAGCTTTGGCATCAGAATGATTTGTGTGTTAGAACCCATTTTGCCAGGGGTGTCAAAATGGTTCAGATGTCGGAGTGGTGCGGCAAGATCCCCACACAATGATTTCCTATTTTCAAATCTGCTGTGGCAGGATTCATTTTTTGTTTTGTTTTGTTTCAGTTCTTGTTTAAGATGTATTACAAACAAAATTTCACTAGTGTGTTTAGTCAAGATGAGATAACTGACTTGCCAAAAGATGTGGATTGTTGAACTACAGAAGATGTCTTTTGTTTTGTTTTGTTTTTTGTTGTTGTGTTGTTCAGATGGAAGATTCAGTGTTCTGTTTATTGGAGGCCAAAAAGGATTTATAGTGCTCACAGACTTTCTTTTCTCTCACACCATTATGCTCGGAGATTTGTCCTCAGGATGAAATAGGCGGTACTCGGAGACTCCACAGACCAAGACAGTATCTGTTGTGGAGTAGTGGGCATCTGCCATGTCTCCCTTGAAAATGTGCAGCATGGTCAAGGATGGTTCACCACAGGGACAGAGAGGAAATTCAGCTGAGCAGAGGAGTGCACAAGGTTAAAACAGAACGTGATGACCAGGAGCAACATTAGGAAGGCCAAATAGAAGCTCTGTTAGTTATTAACCCCTATCTGGATGAGTAGGAAAAAAAAACAACCTCTGCAAGACACCTCGGTTTCACAATACAGCTCGACAAAATTCAGATAAGTATATCAGATCTCCCGGGGTTGAATAGGCCATCCACCCATGTATAACCCAAATATGGTACCGATCTGGTTGAGGTAAAGGCATCAAGTCAGAGAAAATGTTTTCACATTACAAGACCCCATTTGAATGTTTTGATGATCAAACTTCAAAGAGCAGTTTTGGAAGTTATGATTTGGGCATCTAGATTGGTATACACACACACACACACACACACACACACACACACACACACACACACACACATATATATATATTCCAGACAGGTCAGTCTTTTCCAGCAGTGAACAGACTCCAGATTCACTAAACTTTGGTTTCCTTGACTAGGTTTCTGTTCTGTTTCGTAGATAGGATACAGCAAATTCAGGGAACAGAATCAGATCCTGATGGAATAATTAAGTCATTTCATTTTCTTTTGCCTAAACAAGAAGTTCTATGTAAAACAAAATGATGTCAAAATGAATTGATATTTTATAGTGCGACTGAGTTTCTGTCAGTATGAGTGTTGCTCTTAGCCACAGGCAGTTCTATAACTGCATGAACACACACAGACACAGACACACACACACTCACACACACACAGACACACAGACACACACACACACACACACACACACACACACACACATACACACACACACACACACTTCAAGAGTTAGCTCTCTCTCGTACAAAAAGCAAAACCAAAAAAAAAAAGATGATGGGGATTTGTTAGTGTGTGTTCTCCTTTCCCCGTCCCCTCCCCATCCCAACCCCCCTCCTGCTACTACTATATTGTGCTGGTAAAGAATTCAGCTGAGCACTACCAGTTACCAAAGGCACCAGGATTAGGTAGGCTAATGTCTTTGCTGTTTGCCCTCCCCCAGCGTTAGTGTCTTTGCCATTTCCCCTCCCCTAGAGCTTTGAGTGAGTAGCATTGACTGAGAGTTATTAGGAAAATGTTCTGCTTCGCTGGAGTTGCGCTGGCATGCACTGTCTCTGTGATGGCATGCGACCCTGACAGGGGAAGGCAAGAGTGGGGGACCTGGGGGGAGGGGGATCTGTCAGTTCATTCCTTTTGACTGTACTGGAGAGTGGAGGATGGTGTCGGAAGGCCAGTTAAGGGGCCCAGTGATGTGATGGAATTTTCACCCTGTACACACTGTAAATAAGAAGGAAGAAGGGGAGGTATGTGTGTGTGTGTGTGTGTGGGGGGGGGGGGGGGGGGGGGGGCTACAGTAGTCAGGCGTGGGCTGGACTCTCAGATTTGAACCAAGTGGAAGAAGCCATCTGGAAATCCTGTACAGGGTCTGACTATGCCACACTCTGTACTTAACTGCAGCCTGAGTGGATGTCTGTGCATTTTCCTCAATACTTGTAAGTAACAGAGAAAATACCATGTCAACTAGAGAGTTTCTGGTGTGTGAATGTCTTCGGTATTTTCTGTATCTCAGACCACAAGACATCTGTTTGAACTAAAATGATCTCTGTGTGTGTGTGTGTGTGTGTGTGTGTGTAGGGATGGGGGACATTTTGTGCACTTGTGATCTTTCTAGGATGGCTGTGTACTTGGCCAGCATGAAAAAGTGGTCAGAAGCTTGGTTGGTAATCAGTGATAATTGAAACAACCCCAGGTGCTTAGTGGCCATTTCAATGCCCCAGGTAGAGAGAGCAGATGATGATGTGTGCCGGGGAGGGGAGGGGGGGGGGGGGGGTGATGAGGGCCAGGTGGCATGAGCCATTGGGGTCAGGTCAGTGGCAGGGCAAATATGTGAACACTAATTTACTACTTATTAGCACTGAAAAGATTGTGGAACTAGAAGCAGCTGGAAACTTTTCCAGTCTGTGATGTTTACTCTCCGACACTCTTGCTTTGCCAGTGAAAGTAAATGTTAAAACAGTGCAAGTTCAAAGGTTATGCCTATACTGATGATCATCTGCAAGTGAACAGTGTGTGTGTGTGTGTGTGTGTGTGTGTGTGTGTGTGTGTTTCTTTGTAGAATATAACAATAAGCAAAAGAAAAAGAAACAAGAAAACATTGTTTCAGGGATTCGAGAGTGTACAAAGTTTCACTTTGTTATCATTCATGATTGGTTGGCTTTGACTTTTGACTCATTGTCTGTCTGTTCATTAATCTCTGATTCATTGGAAGCACTCAGAAATTACTGTCACTGTCAGGCAGAAAGGGGAAGGGGTGGAGGGGTGGAGGTGGGTGGGAGGGGTTTGAGATGGGGGAAAGAAAAAGTAAATAGCAGGTGAAGTTATCCCATGGTTGGCTAACAGCTTCACATCTGTTCAAGGATTACTTGTTTCAGATCACCATAGAACAGAAAGAGCAGAGGCAGTGGCTTTTAGTGGTCCATGCTCCAGTGGTAAAAACTTGTGATTTATGGATAGCGGCTTGTGGAATAGAAGACTGCCTCATATGTTAAGTCACATACAGCCCACACCCAATCCACCTGCCCGCCAGCCTTTCGTCTGACAATCCACCTTTTCTCTCATGTCCCTAACCTTTTTCCTCAACCCTCTGGGGGAGAGAGAGGGGAGGGGGTGGCCTTATCAGGCCTGAACTGAGTGTTGCAGTCACTAGTAGGCCTATCTTAAAATCAATGAGAATGAGCTAGAGACTTTGAAACAGTCTGTATTGAGTATGTATGATTTGTTATACTGATTGACATGACGTGTGTGCAACTTAAGGTTAGTTTGACATTAAACTGATTTTCAGCTCGTGTGCATATGCATGTGTGAGTGTGTGTGTGTGTGTGTGTGTGTGTGTGTGTGTGTGTGTGTGTGTGTGTGTGAAGACGGCACAGATATGGTGGACAGCATAGTTACTTCACTTTAGTGAGTGGGAAGGTTACAGCTCAACAGACACCATGAGCATAGAAAGAGAGAGAGGATTGAAAAGTGGACAGACATGGGTATGTGATGGTATTGCAAAAGGCAAAAAAAGCATTACACAGGTAATGACACACCTTCAGGCCTTAAAGAAGACAACAGACGTAGAGAGATGGCAGGTTCTTTCCGTGCAAGACCCTGAGGCCCTTCACCCCACTCCATCCTCTACATACTGTAACAAAGGAATAACTCAAAAAGGGAAGATGACAACAATGCTGTTGCCATCACACTGCATTCACAGCACTTGTCAGAGGGCAAGGGAAGTGGAGACTGTTGGCAACACACAGCTTTTTCTCTGTCCGTCTGACTGTTTGTCTGTCTGTCTCTGTCTCTGTCTCATGCACGCACACACACACACACACACACACACCCCACACACTCACACTCACACGCACACACAAGCACATGGTTACAAGCCAGGCGCTTGCCTGTGGGTTGTGAAGAAGGGGAAAGATAACCATCAAATAAACACAGGTGTATGAAGAAAGCTGTTAATTGGAATGACGGGAAATAAGTGAAAGTAACATGCTTTTTTGTCATGCTGTTTTTTTAAATTTTCGTATCTGTTGGTCATTTGTATCACCCTCAGTGGATCATGGGGATGGGAGGATGTGGAGGGGAATGGGAATGGTATTTGCTTCCGCCCCATATACTTTCAACACAAATCTTTTTCAAGGCAATTTTCAGTTTTATACTGCAACAGACTGGTGGGCATGAAACAGAGGAGGAAATAACTGAGACTCACTCATGTTGCTGGCAAAGAGTGTGCATCCCATGTACTATTGATATTATGGACTTTATTGGATAAAGTGGGTTCTGTGTGTGTGTCATTCATTTAACGTCTTTCCACAAATCGTGATATTAGACGACTGTGTGTCTGTCTGCATATGTGTCTTTCTTCATGCTTCAAGACAAATTCACAGTTTTAATCCAATCTTCTCCGAATTTGCCATGGTGACTCATTAGCATACAGGAGGTAACAGGAGCAAATCACTTTTGTGCTAGACAGTCACGTTAGTTACATTTTTAATGTGACTACAGTGATGTCAGGATGTCAGTGGGTGTTAGGGAGATAACTGTGATCAGACCCTTGACAAACAGTTGGAAAGGGCAGTGGGGGGGGGGGGGGGGGGGGGGTTGTGAGGTGGGATGGACTGGGGTAAAACATATGATAGAAGGAGAGGGAGATGAAGGACAAGGGAGACCATTGCAGAAGAGGGAGGGATGAAGTGGGGGGTGGGAGGCATATGAGTCACCTTCATCTAGACCACACTGAGACTATAGTGTGCAAATTCATCATGCACAGAATCGTCACTGACTACGCTTGCCTCATTGTCACAAAACAAGGAATTGCCAGTGAGATGTCAGACTGTAGCAGATTCTGAAGGAGGTATGTGTCTGTGTATGTTGTTCATGTTGTTTGCTTGCCCACAGACATGGTTTGGGTAGGATGAACTAGATAACTTTGTTAGAATTAGGGTGGATACAAATAAGAATGTACCAGTCTATCTCTGCTGTACTAAAGATTGCAAAGAAGCTGTAGATTCAAAGAAGATCAAATATAAAGAATATATTAAACAGAAACATAGACATGAAAAAAGCAAAGGCACACTCTAACAGAGTTATTGCAAAAGGAAAGAAGCTATATTGGTCATTGTTCTGTGCAAGAGAAGTTTCTTGTGAAAAAGACCTTCAAAGGATATGGAAAAAATTTCAAGTTATGAAAAAAGGGATAAATCTTCCAAGATGCCCTATTAATTTAGAGAATAAGAAGTTCCTTACATCACTTGAAAAAGCAGAAGCTTTTGCTGATACGTTTTCAAAGACAATGTTTCTAGAAAGTTGTCTACTAGAATGCAAACATAGTCGGGGAAAAGGAAGAAAGCAAAAAACTTTACAATGAACCAGTTTCAAGTAACGACCATTACATAGATGTACCCATAACTATGCAAGAGTTAAAGGATTCCATTGCTGCATTAAATAACAAGACATCATCAGCTGGAAAACATCATCAGTTGGATTAGGTGCAATTTCAAATAGAATGCTAAAACGTTTGCCAGAAATGTTCTCCACTTTTTATTAAAATTGTTCCAAATGATTTGGACGGATGATACTATGCCAGTTATTTGGAAACAGTCAGTAATCATCCGATTGTGAAACATGGTAAGTCTGCCACAAACATTGAAAATTACCGGCCCGTAGCTCAAACTTATCATGTTGATAAACTTATGGAAAAAATTATATTAAATAGATTTATTTAGTTTTGCAACAAAAATGATGTAATACCCAGAAATAAAGCAGGCTTTCGAAAAGGAAGATAACCACTGATCATGTTGTCAAATTAACAAAAGTATTAAAGTATCAGTTTGCCAGACGAAAGAGCGTTCTAGCCACATTCTTTGATATATATTAGAAAAGCCTTTTGTAGTGTATGGCATGCCAGATTGTTATATAAATTCAAGATGATTGGTATATCTGGTAATTTCTACAATTATGTAAAAGAATTTCTATCTGACAGAAATTTACAAGTTAGAATAGAAGATACGTGTTCCAATTTCAAATCATTCGAAATGGGCATTCCTCAAGGTTCTGTTATGGTGCCAGTGTTATTTAATATTCTGCTGTGCAATCTCCCAAAACATGCACTGAAAATGCTTCAGTTGTGCAATATACAGATGATCTTTGAGACTTTCTGAATTTACTTTCCATATAATTCTGTAGTTTATATTCACAGGGATGTATGGTGGCTGATGCTCATGATCTGGTATTCACAGAGCGTTCGTTCTGTGCTTGGATGAAAACATTTGCGGGAGAACATTAGATTTCAACGAAGTGGAAGTGGTCAGAGCAGTGTGTTACTTCTCCTTGTTGGCTTCAACTGAACTTTTTTCTTCATGATTTTAAAACCTTGAGATCTCTTTCTTCATCTTATTCTGTTCCTTGTGTCCACATTAATTTGAGTTTGACTTTTGATGGAAGTTGTTTGTAGCCCAGCTTGCCACACAGCCCACATCAGGACACACTTTGACTGATGGAATTAAAGGAATAGACTGTATGAAAAGAAATGTAAGCCGGGAATTCCATCCAGTGCCTATCACACTTTCTCACCAATGTATTGAGTTTAATCATGTTCCCTGACAAGAACAACATTCATTCATCCAATGAATGCCTGGCGTAAGATTGATTTGACAGATTGGCCATGGTTCAAAGGACAGGATATGTCATTGCAGTATGAGAAGGTAGCTAGCTGTCACAGTGTCCGTGTCCCAGACATCAGTGACACTTTGCTGGCTCTGTTAATTGAGGACTGAAGTACTTTTCTCTGCGAATGTTTTTTTTTTTTCTTTCTTTTGTTCTGTGTCTTTATTTTATGTCGTGGCAATTTAATTCTTGTTCAGTTGTATCATGATCAGGGATATGTTGACCCCAATCACCAAACTGATTATGTAGCTGTGTGTTGTGATAATGAAGCAGTTGTGCTTTCTTTTTAGGTGATATTGTTTCTGATATTGTTTTTTATTGCTGTGATTTTGGTACAGAAGTACCACACCAGTATATGGTTTGTATGCCTGGTGATAGTGTTGGCTGGAGGAAGGGGAGGGATGGAAAGAGAGAGAGAGCAAGAGAGAGAGATCAGAGGCCATGTTGGGAGGGAGGTGGAGAACAGGGAGTGGATAGAGTCATGCAACAGCTGGTGGTACATTTAGTGTTGACTATTGACCTGAAGTCCCCTCCCTGAAGGCAAAAGTGACTCTGCTTTGTCACCAGCCACCTATCACTGCGTGTCTACCCCTAGGCTGGTTCAGACTGGGACTTGCTGGTGTAGAAATGAGTGTACAATGCACTTGCCTGGATGGACAGCAACCGTACGGCATGGAGCCTGTACTTCAGCTGCTACTTACATTGCATAATGAATTATTGGGCAGTGGGAAATGGTGGTGCAGAAAGGCATGTCCATTAGTACCAGGTGGATGGAAGTTGGACACATAAAGCTGTGCCCAGTATGTTGTGCAGTGGGTCCAGGTCAGTGAGTTTCTTGTATGCCCTCCCAGGATGGTTGGAGTGGTCATAAGTGGACCTAGCTGAGTGCTTACTTAGAACTGTGTATGTACATGGTTTGGGTTTGTGGCTGGCAATAAATTAGTGCTGTGTCCAGCAGGTAGAGTGTGCAGTTCAACTTACATGGGGACTTAAGCAATCATAGGAGGGTTGCCATTGTATGTCTTCTGTCTTTGTCTGTGTCCCAGTCTGTTTTTAGTATGTCTTCATTTTCTTAGGTTCCTTGCTGTGTGTCTGCATCACAATATGTGTGTCTCTATCAGTCTGTACATGTGCATACTTTTGCTTGTATTTAAGTGTATGTGTCAAAGTGAAACTGAAAGGTAAAAAGCTTCTTGGTATGCTTGAAGTCTTTCATAGAATGAAGATAGTTATCCTCTGACAGGAGGGGTGGTTGGAGAGGCAGGGTGGCAGGAAGGAGGGGGTGTGGGGGGTGGAGGGGAGAGGAGGAAAAGGGGGTAGTATACAGTAGAGAAGATAACCTTTTTTTGTAAAAGGGTTGAGGGAATGGTGTTGGATTGGTGATAGGGAGGGGCAAGGGGGAGACTTATTAAATGATATACAATACTTAACCACAGTGTGTATCTTGGTACAGACATTGTTCAAGTAAAAAAATGACTACTAATACTATCGATCACTAGAATGGCAGTAAATCTAATGTTGAAAACAGTTCATGCACTCTAAATAAGAGCTGTAGGTCTGTCTATCTCATAATATCCCCTTTCTCATATTGTTTTATTTATATATTTATTGTTCCTTTCCTTTCTTTCTTTCTGTGTAATTTTCTTTCTCCTTTCTTCATATATCATTAACTCTGTCTTGGTTTGAACAAATTGAAAGCTATAATAATGCTGTGAATTATAGATACAGCAAGCTGAAGCTTACAGAACATACTCCAGTCTAAGTACATCATGGTTCTGCAGTCGGATTTTAAATAAGACTAATAATGGAAACAGAACAATAGACAAGAATTGAAGGAATTGAAATACAACAAGCAAACATTTGAGCAAAAAGGAAAGTAATATTTTCACAGTACAGGTAATTAGTAAAGAAGTAAGGGTTATTTCTGCCATTGGTTGCTTTTATTGCATAGAAAGTTATCACTACTTACAAAATCCCAGAGAACCTGTTACTGTTTATTCCTACTCTTTTTGTTTCTTCATATCTTCTTTCTTCTTCTTCCAGAAAGACTGGTTCACTCAAAAACGAGTAGGTCACCAGCGTGCATGTTAAAAAGTAAAATAGAATAAAGTGCGACTCAGCCTGTTTGCCCCTGGAGCAAAATTTGGCAACTTTGGTGACCTGATATTAGTATTTTGTATGGAATTTTCTCAGCTGAACAATGTGTGCATCCGTACAAGTCAGTGCCTTGTCATTGAATGATTTTCATAGGGTAAGACGGTTGCATGTATAGCCATATTTTTTGGTTATTTTCTTTTAATTGTTTTCTGACACCTCATTGACAACAACACTGTGTCATAGAGGGATTTAAAGTACCCTCTCGGGTGAATGAAGATGGCTGTAGTGTGATAGAAGCTGACCGTGACCTAGGCTATCAAACACCACATCGTCTAATGGTTTTAATGTAATTAATGGAGGCCACTGAAATCCAGTTGGTATCGAACACCGACTGGTAGAGCTTCAGTCCAAGGTCGTAAGTGTTTATGTCCTGACCAGAAGGAAGTCGGCTGACACAGGATTGGGTTCGTGAGCAGTGGGGTGAGCATGAATGAAGGAGACTAAACGCTATGCAGCCTGACTGTATGTCGCCATTCACAAGGCTCGCACAGAATACAATTCGGGCCGGCCTGCTGGCGGGCTGTGGGCGTGTGGAGGCCGGGAGTGGTGTGCTATCACACATTCCGAGCTCCACTGTTCTGTGTTGACATTGGAGAGGTCTCGCATACCATGAGTCGGTCGGTCGGTCGTCTGCGCCCTGTGTAAGGCCTTCAGTCAGTCAGTACAGCGGGTCAGGCTAGTCACACAGGTGCGTGACCGCCTTACCCCCGCCCTCCAGCCTTTTGCTACTCTTTCCCAGTCTGATTTTGTCTTCTCCCTCCTGCCGACCCCTTCTCCTGCTCCTTCCCTCCGTCCCCCACCCCAAACCCTTCTCCACCTTTCCCTTTCACGCAAGGCGTAACTTCTAGCGGGTCGAGAAAGGTTGTTTGACCTATATCAGTGCGTGTAGTTTGTAAATGTTCTTGGAAGTATGGCAGAAATAAAACCTATCGTTCCATCGTGTGATTCAGTTAGTCACTTCTGATTAGTACGAATAGTTGAGGAGGTGAAACATTCGTATGGTTTCAGTATAACTAATCGTTGATTTCACACATCACACTAATTATTCATGTCAACATTGTGAAATGACGTCTCCACCATAGCAACACACACACACACACACACACACACACACACACACACACTCTCTCTCTCTCTCTCTCTCTCTTTCTTTCTCTCATAATTATGGGGTTGTTACCAGAGTGCTGAACCCACCAAATTTTCATACTAAATTAGTAAAATACAGTAAAATTCAAACAGTTGTAGCTTTATCAGCTCATCTATTAACTTCACTGACATCTCATAAGGCGAATTACTGTAATTATGAACCTGAAATAAGTCATTCAGTCTGTGGATATAATCACCACCCCGGTATGTTGGAATAATATTTTGGGACAGTCCTTACTCTTCCATTTCTTTTTCATTGAGAACCCAGCATAAATGACAGTCCAGTGTTTTGATCATGATTGTCTTCTATTTATGACAACATGAGACAGCCACTGCAAGAAAAAGGTATTCAAAATACATTGCTGATATGAGGGTTTGTAATGCTCAAGTTTGATTGTATCAGCGCAACTAGGGTAGTGAAATCCTTCATCAGCCCAACTCCCAAATGACACATAGTGCCCATGAACGCATGCATGCATAATGCACATGATGCGCTTGCTCCTCATCCCTTCTCCCTTTCTTGCTTGCGCTCTCTGTTTCTCTTTTAAGCACACTTTACCACTTTCATTCATTTGCATGAAGTAGTTAAGTACTTCAGGATCGCATTATAACTCAGCATTTCAGGTTGATGATGAACACTCGATAAATGATCACACAAAATGGATTATGAATAATAGTTTACTCAGCAGATAAATCGTTGCTGCACATTGACATATTGCTGACATAAAGCTTTTAAGTTAGCGCGCTTCCCATCCCCCTGCCTTCTTTCTGCGCCTACACCCCAACTCAACCTCTTTTCCACACTTTCCCACCCCCTCCCCCATCGTCATTTTTTAAAAACCAAATGACAGGATTCAGTCCATTGACGTGAATCACAGGTATGGTAGTTAACAGTTGACTGATGTTGTGAATTGCCCTCCACACCTAGATCTATTGAAATCATGCACTAACTTGAACTAAAATGCTCAGAGCCCTCCAGCACATTTCCCAAGGCAACTCACAAAGTCCTCTGAGCAAGAGAGAGAGAGAGAGAGAGAGAGAGGAGGGGAGGGTAAGGGAGAGAGTGGGTTGCTGGTGACATTGAAATCTCGGAATCCAGACATGTACCTGAATGTAAAGAAGACCTTAATTTTCTTTGGCACGAGTCCACCGTGAAAGCAGCACAAGATGTATGATCTTTTTGTTTTGTAGAAGCTGTGGTCTGCATTGACTGGATCAGTTGACACCGGTATTTAGCCTCACTCGCTGCACACACACACACACACACACACACACACACACAGAGTTACACACACACTCTCTCTCGCTGTGTGTGTGTGTGTGTTGTGTGTGTGTGTGTGTGTGGTGCGCGCGCGCGCGCGCGCACGCACGGGAGTGAGAAGAATGTCACACTTTCTTTTGCTCGCCTCTCTCTCTCTCTCTCACACACACACACACACACACACACGCTCTTTGTGCCTCTCTCTCACATACACAGAGTGATACAGAGAGAGGGGGGAGGGGAAGAGAGAGAGAGAGAGAGAGAGAGAGAGAGAGAGAGAGAGAGAAAGTTGTGCTTGCGTGAGAGATGTTCAATTTTAAGGCCACGTCTGTGATGGTCTATCCATACTTATTGTACTAGTAAAGCTTGCCATACCAACTGACAGGAAATTTCAGCATCAAATCTCTACTTGCTTAACGAGGTGAGGAGCTTTTTTCTCCCTCTCTCTCTCTCTCTCTCTCTCTCTCTTTTTAAGGGGGGGGGGGGGGGAGGTGTTAGCCCCTCCCGGGGTTGCAACCTTGCCATGGTCGGAGGGGTTGCGTGGTCCAGTGATCTCTTAGGCTTTGCTGAGGGGGGCATCGATACTCGACTAGATGGTTGGTTGTTGTTAACGCTTCTGGGCTTGTATAAGTTGCTGACTGGCCTAAGTACTACATGGCAGGAATTGATGCCCCTGGTAGGGTCTCCCATATCAGAAAAGTTAAGAGTGAGGGCCCTGACAAATAGTAACCCACCTTTTTCCTATTCTATCAGCTGCCTTTCTTGATAGATCTTTTCTCTCTTCGTCTCCCCTTCAAGCCTTCTTTTCCGCATTCTTTTTTCTCTGATACTTGAATCGCTGCCATAAGCAGCAGGGAAGCCCAAGCTACAGTTACCTGGTGAGGGACTGAGTGGCAGATCCCAATTCAGTCGCGAAGGTGCACTGTCTGGTTTTCATGCGGGACGGTACCAGGTCACGGACACCATACTGTGGCCATCCATTGTCCCTTCCCCAGCACAGCAGCTCTCCTGGGGTGACCGTTTATTTCTTCCAGTATTTAAAAACCTTCATGGCCACAAAAAACACTAAAACAGGAAAGAGAAGAAAACTGGGTTCCGACCTTTCGAGGGACACAGACTCAGACTCGGACACAGAAATCTGGAAGACATTAAGCGTTTGGCCCTCTTGGATGGTGATCCAGTCGGCAGATAGCAAGCGACTGATGACCAAGTTGAGTCCCATTGCTGTTGCAAAGGAGCTGAAAGGTCTTGCAGGTGCAGAGCCGAAATCAGTCAAGAGGTTGAGCGATGGTTCCCTGCTCATGCAGGTTGACTGAAAAGCCCACTCGGACAGCTTATTAAAATCAGCAAGTCTTGTGAATTACCCAGTCCAGGTGTCCCCTCACAAAACCCTACACTTTTCAAAGGATGTCATTCAATGCTGATAGTTGTTTGGGATATCTGAGGGAGATATAAAGGCTGAGTTGACTGATCAGGGAGTGGTAGAGGTCAGGAGGGCGACTTTCCGAAAAGGTGCAGAGAGAAAACCGACCAACACTCTGTTCCTCACCTTTGCAAAACCGACTCTTCCAGAGTCCATAAAGGTGGGATACCTGAGAGTAAAAGTAGCCCTGTATGTACCATCCCCACTGAGGTGCTTTAGATGTCAAAGATTTGGTCAATGTCAAGGAGAAATGCCTGGGAGAGGAGGTGTGTGCCACCTGCAGCAAAGCAGTTCATGAGGGCGGATGTGAATCCGCAAAATGCATGAACTGTGATGGTGACCACCCTTCTTCAAAAGACTGCCCAGTTTGGCGAGTAGAAAGTGAAATCCAGCATGTAAAATAGAAAAAAAAAAAAAAAAAAAGGTTTCGTACTTCGTAGCCAAAAAGTTCGTGCAGGAACAGAAGGGTATCCCTCTTCTTTTTTCGACTGTCGTCAAAAAAAAAAAAAAAAACACTCAGGGCATCGCAAGTGGAAGCCAGTGTTCAGACAGACCTATGCGGTCTCGAGCCACTGAAGTGTCTTCCGACTTCTGATACATTGCAAGGCAAAACGGCCGTTGGTGTGAGCCTTAAACCCACCAAAGGATGCACTTCCAGTGCATCCACTACGCCTGCAGCTGTGCTGGCTGCGCAGCAAGGGGTTCACCCCCAGGCGGCCCCTAAGCCGAGACCACCTCCCAAGGGAGGTGGCCTAACAGTGGCTTCAAACGAAGTGGCGTTCGTGGAGTGCAAAGGAAAGACTCCACCAATGCCACCAAGATCATTGAGTTCCTCCCCTCTGGGGAAGAAGAAACTATCTGTACCATCAGACAGATTGAAAAAAGCAGAACTCAAAGTGCAGAACGGTTTGAACGCGTTTTTGTATGATGATCAGGAAGAGTATGTTGACATGGACGAAGAGAGTCCTCATCTAAAATGGAAACATTTCTACAATGGAACATCAGGGGACTGTATTCCAATTACGAGGAACTCCAGCTTTTGTGCTGTGAAGCTAGGCCTGTCCTAGTTTCACTGCAAGAAACTCTTCTGAGGCCTAATAAAACTTTTTCTCGTTCTGGTTACAGCTTCCTATATCAACCTGCACAAGCTGTTGAACATGGCGTTACTGGTAGGGTAGCCTTATTCATTCACAACTCTGTTCTCTATAGCCCAGTTGCTCTGCAGAGTCCCCTTCAAGCGGTGGCAGCTCGGGTTACTCTCTGTAAAACAATTAACTATCTGTAGCTTGTATCTGTCTCCAATATCTGTATCACTAAACAATACCTCATTTCAGTCTTGGAGCAGCTTCCTAGACCCTTCCTGCTATTGGGCAATCTGAATGGTCATTCTCCTCTATGGGGAAGTGAGAGATCTTCACCAAGGGTCTGCTTTTAGAGGAAGTGTTTTCAGAGTTAGATTTGTGTGTCTTAAATGGGAAATCGCCATCGTACTTTCACTCCGCTAATGGCGCCACATTTTGTCTGGATCTTTCTGTTTGTGATCCTTCATTGTTTCTGGATTTTGTTAGGGAGGTTGATGATGACCTACATGGTAGTGACCACTTTCCTGTGTGTCAGTATACAAATGCAGAAAGTGAGTCCTTACCCGAACGCCTCAATTTTAACAAAGCAGACTGGGACCTTTTTGCCACTGAATTTCTTGGTGATCTGGAAGAGGACAAGATCCTGCTATGTGAAGATCCAGCAGGAAGTCTTTCAGATTTTATACTGAATTGTGCTAAGTCAACCATTCCTACATCTTCCAAGAAGCCCCTAATGCCAAAAGTTCTCTGGTTCAACTCTGAATGTAAGAAAATTAAGAAAGCCTGCTAAAGAGCTCAACGTTGCATCTCCTGCAGATGATTGATGCTCAACGTCGAGCACATCAGAAATTGAGAGCAAAATCCAAACACAGTTATAAAACCAATAAACGTTTGTCTTGGAAACAAATTTTGCTAAAGTCTCACATCTAAAACATTGAAGAAAAAAGTGTGGAAAATCATCAAGAAAATTAAGGAGAAGAACACCTGCCCTGCTGTGAACCTCTCAAGTTTTCTGACTCTTTAAATAACAGAGAAAAAAGCTGTTGCCAATCTGCTTGCTTCAACTATTGAAACAAATTCCTCTTGTGACAATTCAGCCTGTTTTGTCAAAACAAAGCCCTCAAAGAAAAATCGCCCTGCAATTTTTCATCAGACAACATGGAAGAGTATAGCCTTCCTTTCGCTTTAGACAAATTGAAATCAGCCATACTTTCTTGCAGCAATTCCACTCCAGGTATAGATGAAATCCATTATAAACTTTTGAAACATCTTCCGCAAAAAGGTCTGAACATCCTGCTACAAGTGTACAACCATGTATGAACTACTGGGTTCTTTGGACTTTCTTGGCGAAAAGCCCTCATCATACCTATTATCAAACCTGGAAAAGATCTTTCGAACCCATCAAATTACCGTCTGATAGCTTTGACCAGCAGTATCTGCAAACTGATGGGAAAAATGGTCAATGCTAGACTCATGTGGAAACTCGAAACCGACGACCTTTTGGCGAAAGAACAGTGTGGCTTCCACAAGCATCGAACTACAGTGGACCATTTGATTCGTCTCGAATCTACGCTTTGAAACGCCTTTCTAAATAAACAACACACAGTAGCTATTTTCTTTGACTTGGAGAAGGCCTACAATACCACCTGGAAATCTGGGATACTTTATGATCATCATGATCTTGGTTTTCGGGGTCATCTTCCACTTTTTAATAATTTTTTTTTTTTTGCAGAATGATAGTTTCATGTTCGGGTTGGCATCACGAGCAGGAGTTGGGTGTTCCACAAGGGAGCATACTGTCTCCTGCCCTCTTTAACATCAAAATCAACAACATTGTTAATTCAGTTCAACAGGGTTCCGACTGCTCATTGTTTGTGGATGATTTTGCCGTCTGTGCAACTGGAAGCTTGTACCCGAGTGTTCAGCGCAGGCTTCAGCTTTGTGTGGATAAAGTTCGTCTGTGGGCGGAAGAAAATGGCTTTACTTTTCTGCTACTAAGACACAGTGCATTCACTTCCATAATTTTCGACAGTTCTTGGCAGATCCTGGATTCCAAATAGAGAAATCTTTCATTCCAGCTGTAAAAGAAGCCAAATTTCTAGGTGTTATCTTCGACCAAAAGCTCAACTTCCTTAGTCACATTAAAAACTTGAAAACTTCTTACCAGAAAGCTTTGAACATTCTGCAGGTCATAGCACACACTGACTGGGGCGCTGATGGGAAAACTTTGCTGCACCTGTACAGAGCCTTGGTCCGTTCTAAACTAGACTATGGTTGTGCTGTGTACGGCTCTGCAAGACCCTCTTATCTGAAACTCTTGGATCCTATTCACCATCAAGAGCTTCATCTCTGTCTTGGAGCATTCCGCACCACCCCTGCGTACAGCCTGTACACAGAGACACGTGAACCCTCATTATCCAACCACAGGCTGAAACTGTCCTTGAACTACTATCTCAGACTGTTCTCCGAACCAGAAAACCCTGCCTATGACTGTGTTTTTAACCCTCAGTTTCAAAGTAAATTCGAAAAGAATCGTAACTGTATTCCTCTGTTTGGACTTCGTATGCAGCCTCATGCACAGAATGCAGGTCTTGATCTCGGAGTTTTGTCTGACTTCTCCAAGTTTCCAGATAAGCCTCCGTAGACCTTTTTTACACCAGAAATCCACTTTGATCTTGCTGCTTTTTGCAAAGAATCCACCAGTCTCAGGTATACAAGTCATTGTTTGCCGACCTCTGTACAAAATTCCCATCCTTTCAGAAAATATTTACTGATGGTTCAAAGTCTGAAGATGGAGTGGCCTGTGCAGCCTATTGCCCTCAAATATTATTAGAACATTTTCCATCAGATACGTCTGTTTACTCTGCTGAACTTACAGCTCTGGTTCTAGCACTGAAGGTAATCTCTCAATCCACAAACAAGGACTTCCTGATTTTGTCTGATTCGCTGTCAGCTTTGGAGGCGATAGCTGGCCATAACCTCCATCATCCTGAACTTCTACACTTTTAAAAAAGTTTTTACCTCGTTGAAAGCGGAAGGTCACAACATTGTTCTGGCTTGGGTTTCCGGTTATGTTGGCATCGGAGGGATTGAAATGGCTGATCGTTCGGTCAAGAATGGCACAACAGGGAAACTATCTAACATATCTATCCCTAACAGGTCTAAAACCGAAAGTTAATGATTATGTCAGAGACCTCTAGCAGGAGGATTGGAATACACAGACGGATAACAAACTCTTCCAGATCCGTCCAAACCTAAAAGAGTTCCTCTCATCTACCTCTGGTGGTCGCAAAGAAGAAACAGTTTTATGCCAGCTGCACATCCACGATTCGTATTTTACTCATTTGTACCTTTTAAAGAGTGAAGTGCATTCCATGTCATGTACCACTCACAATGAAACATACTCTTTTAGAGTGTTGGGACTTGCATGATATGAGACATAAACATTTTACAGCAGATTCCATGAAAACCTTGTTCAGAGATGTTCCACCTGATGTGATCTTTGAAGTTTTGAAAGAGATTAACATTTTTCATCTGATCTGAGATTTTACAGTGGAAAGATTTTTAACAAAATTTTTGGTGTCTTTTTAGATGTATTTTAAAGGGTTGTGTGAATGAATGACTTACGAGTTGACATAACGCGGTGACAGCCCTGATATAGCCCTTTGCGGTGGGCTGAGCCGTAACAACATTACCTTACCTTACCTTTTGGGTTGCTGTCAGTGATACTCTGCCTTACTGTACTGTTACATTTCCACCCTCCCTTTCCCTCTCGTTTTCATACAGAGCTTCAGCCAACCAGCGCATGCACAGCGGAAATGACCTCTCTAGATATTGATCTTCGAAGGCTTTGCAATACATCACTTGTTTCAATGGAACCTGTCACATGTGCGCACACACACAGAAATAGAAACACATTTTATAAATGAGCATGCAAACACTCTTACGATCAAATCACTGTAATCCACTCTTCGACAATACCTTATGGTATGATTAAATCCCATTCTCAGTACATCCCACTGGGGGAGTTTATTGTAATCCTTTGACACTGGTGAGCTCAGTTCGATTTTATGTAGTGTTCATGATCCTCCCAGATGGACCCCGATCTGCTACACTCATTATGCTAACATTGGCGTGGATGGATAACCTACTCACGGTGCCGCTAATGATAATGGCATCAAGTGTCCTTTGACTAATTCAATGTCAGTGACATCACCAAGTTTTGTTTTTTATACTAATCTGTCATTCACGTGCAGTGCATCATTCACACCTGTCTATGTGGATGACAGTGACACTCATTAGCCTGAGTCTTTAAAAAAAAAAGTTCTTCACAGACCACACTTGTGCACATTTGTCAATACACTTGTTTTTTTTTTTTTTATGCCTATCCATAGCAGTAAACCGAGCAAAAGATGTTAGTGAACTCGAGAACAACGTTGGTTATGACGAGGTTACACAGTGGATTGGTGAGTCTGACTAACTTGTTGTCAAGTAGGTGGATGGAAGCCGTTTGGTTGTTAGGTGTGTTAGGAGGGGGGTGGGGGGGGGGGGGGCGGGGCGGGGGGGGGGGGGGGGGTCTGTGTGGCTGAACAAGAAGATGCGAGGACCAGTGCATGGCTGTGAACAAGCTGGTGACTGTAAATGGATAGAGTGGATGGGTATGGGTGGATTCGGGAAGAGGGAGGTGAGTAGTTGCAGATGGAAAGGAGTGGGTATACATTGTTTAAGGGCCAGCTGTGATTGGTGAACAAGAGAACAAAGTCAGTTGAAGGCCTCCCGTGTTAAGTGGTATTGATTCCTTGAACTGTAGAAGATCAGTGTGGTTCAACCAAGTTTTCTGTGTGTTAACCGAATCTGGTGTGTTGTGTGTGACAGCACTTGCATGGGAGGAAGGGGGAACTTTGGGGGTGGGTGGGGTTGGGGGTGGGTGAGGGTGTATGTGCTGGTGAAAGGAGGGGCGAGGATGTGTACATGTGTGGGTGGGTAGGGTTGGAAGGTGGGTGTGATTTGTAAAATGATCGGATGGGTAGAAGGCAGCGTTTGTTGTTGCGAAGAAAAAGCAACAGTGTTCAGATTGGGCAATCTGTGGCCGCCAGTGGCTGTGTTGTCTGGTGCCAGCACAGATAGTCAGAGGTGGGACAAAGAACGGGTTGTCTGGGATGAACAAGGTCTGCCTCTCTTTGGGGAAATTCCTTCTTACGTACCAGGATAGTTTCCTGGCGCAGTATGGAGCACTGTGGTGAAGACACTGCTGTCCTCTTCCTCGATGTTAGGAGGACCTGGGGTTGTTGGCGATTTGTTATTAAAACTACAACAGGCTGTGCTTGTAAGCTTGCTTCCTGGGGAGAAAAATAGTTTGGATGGAGATTATCAGGGGGTGACGCAGGAGCATCCAGCTGACACTGAACCTGGAGCAAGTCCTGGCATGACGGTTGAGAGTGTCCAGCAGAATGTAATATGGGACTGAAAACAGAAACTGACTAAAGCAAAGAGGAAGACAGTAAAAGTGAAGCCCAAGAAAGCGGGATGGTGTTGGAAACAGCAGAGAAGTTGTTGGCGGTGGCAGGCTAAAATGAATGGTGCTCAACAGTCTTACCCTAATCATCCAGTGATACCGCACATCACCTGCCATTGTTTTGGCGCGCCAGAATTAGGCTTTCATAATTAGTTTAATCACCAAGGAAAACCTCCAAGCAGGCTTCGTGTTTCGCCCCTAGAGTTGTCTTTGTAGCTGGCTCGATGGGCGGTGATTGGGAAGACTTGGTTTGATGGGAGCCAGCTTTTGAACTGAGGGTTTGTTTGCACCCTTATTTCCTAACCGTAGTTTGTGGTTTGGTTGATGAGCTGTGACTAGGTGGATGGCAGGCAGATGGGGGAGTTAGTGTTCAGCAGTGGTTCTGTAATTGGTTTAGGCTTGTGGCCAAGGGGCTGATAGCTGGCCGCTTCCTGTTCACAGGGTCACCGTGCATGTGTCGCTGCAGGTAAATACAATTAGAACCACTTGTTCACCAGAGAACTGAAAATAGCCCGCTTCAGCCACTGAACTAGTCACTTCGTCGCATTCACTCAAAAGTTTGTCTTCCACCCCCCCTCCCACCCCGATCAGCACCCAACACACACCCTCCCTCCCTCTCGTTCCCTTTTTGCAGAACAGCCCAAAGCAGCCGGTCTGTTTTCCTTCATTCGGAAGGAAGATAACTGAACAGCTGCAGTGAAGAGGACGCGCACACTGGCATGGGAGGGTGGGACGTAATGAGCGGTACACATTCCCCGAGGATAACAGAGAAAGAAGGCGCGAATCGGAGGAGGGATAGGGACCACGGGGGAGGGGAGACGGTGTGTGTGTGTGTGTCGGCGCGCGCGCGGGTGGAGGTGGGGTGGGGTGGGGTGAGAATGAGTGGAAGGAGGGGGAATGAAGGAGGGGGAGGGAGGTGAACAGAGGATTCCACCGGAAATGGGAACTGCTGCGGGGTTTTCTTTTTTAGGTCTGTTGCTTGAACTAACCTTGACTGCATCAATCGTGGCGTAACAGTGAGAGCCAGGTGCCCCTTAGCTTCCAGACTTGCAGGTTTTAATGATAAGTCTCCAATGGCAGCATGGCAGGGGGATGATAGAAAGTATTCAGCATTTCGCGACCACTGCACTGCCGGTGTGAGTACCCTTGCATTGAAAGTAGCAGTGGGAAGAAGGCAAGATAGTGAGTTTTCAGCAGTAGATTGATTTTGGGAGTGGAAGCATGAAATTTGGTGTGGATATACTACATACCAAACTGTATTCAAAAAGTGGTAGTAGCAAAGGTTTGTGACCTTTGTTTGACTTTTTGGGCGTGGCCATTTCCTGAACCTGGGTCATCAAATTTTTGGACTGGTCTTTGTTTTACTAAGAACATGAATGCTGTACAGTTTTTAAGCTATTGTTAAGTCAATGAAAACTGTGCAGAATAATCCGTACGTGTATAAAAAAAGATTTGTTAAGTTGATGAAAACTGTTTAGAGTAATCCATATGTGTATGAAGAGAGGAAAAAGTAAAAAATTAATGATGTAAGCAGTATTTAAGCTCTTGATCATGAACATGTAATTCTTTGGAATGGTAGCTGATATGTTTTTGTTTTAATACATGCAAAGCTGTGAGTTAACAACATATGAAGGCACTAAAAACCTGGCAGGCAGTGCATGCATTCCACTATCAATCTGTAGTAATTTCATTACATTTCAGTCATGTCAAATAAACCATCTGGTCATAATCACACATCGCAACCAGTCAACAAAGGGAAATTTTTCATGGTAGTCTATAACTTTCTCCTTTGAATTAAAAGGAACATCTGATGTGAAATACGGCTCACCAAATGTACTATTTCCGGGCCTGTTGTTGCCCACCATCTCAAAGCTTCAGGGTTGTTGGTTAATTCTGCTGCACCTCCATCACCCTTCCCTGTTGCATCATTTTTCACTGTGCATGATCCAGAATTGTCATAGAAAAAGGGTATTCTGTTTTGTTCACTCAAAATACACCGGAGCAGAAAGCTTGACAGATGGATGCCATACTCTCAGTTCAAACAAGTCTCAAGGATGTACTGACAGCCAGCATGGATACTGAATGTGATCAAGGGAGAAGAACCATGACATGAGGGTAGTCAGTGCATCAATATACTGTTCAAAGTTTGAAGTCTAGATTGAATAGATAAACTGGAGTACACACAGTTCAAGATCCAGAACAAGACGCCAGTAGGCGAACATTGGTAGACATTGTACCTTTGGCTGTTACCACATGCCAGAGTCATCAGTTGAAGAGTCTATCATATTCTGCTTTTCAGTTGCCTTGAGTGGAAGGATACACAGTGCTGCTGCAGTTCTCTTATGCACTATTCATGTCCTCAGGACATTAGATACCTCTAGTAATGAATCAGCAACTTTTTTTCTGACAATTCCGACTGATTCAATCATTGAAGTTCAACCATGTCCATTTCCCAGAAGTCGCAAGGGTGCCATTTTAATGTCAGAACATTCAGTGAGACAAGAAATATACTTTCTCCAAATCACTATGGAAACCGCCTTGGCTTAAGCCTGTGTCAGGCCAGTTGACATAGGTTAGAACACCAAGGCTACATCAAAATGTTGTCATGTTCTGCATAGTTATGCGGGGATTGTCTTCAGTTGTGACAAGCTCCTAGCATAACATTATCAGTCTCCAAAATCCCCCAAAGATAGATATTCCACCCTCCATGCTCTACTGTCCTTCTCACTCCAGGGCCCACGGCAGGAATAGTACTCGCATCTTCCAGGAGCACTCAAAACACCCAGCTCAACACAACTCCTTCGTCCCCCGAACAGTGAGGGAGTGGAATAAACTCGCTAGTGAGACCACTACAGCTCCAACAGTAGTGGCATTCTTCAGCTGCCTGCGCTGCAGCTCCAGTGACCTGCAGCCCCCCAAGGCTGGCCGCTAGTGGAAATCCACACTAGATTTGTACATGTATATAGTTTTAATCCTGTTTTACCCAAAAAGCCATCCAACCAGCTGGCACTCAGCTAAACAGCAGAGCCTTCAACGCCAGTTTGGCCTGGCTCTAGACAAGGAAGAAGAAGAAGAAGAAAGTCGGAGTGTGACTGCCCACATGGCAGGGTAATCAATAACGGTCACACACATAATGTTCTCATCCCCAGCTGATGCATTTTTACCATAGTGTTCAAGTACTTCGGCTGTTCAGATGATCCCTGGAGTCATTTAGCCAGGGTACGACAACAACAACAACAATGGAAAAATCACTGAATTTGTTTGGCTTTGGCATGAAGTCATTGATCCAATGCTTTGACTGGTATTGGCTTGGATTGAGATACATTGATGCCATCTTCCACCACATGCACCACACACTTGATGAGTAATGGAGAGTGTGCATTGTACACCAGAAGTGGTAGAAGTGCAATTTTGTCCTCTCATTGGTGATCACTGTCTTATTTACTGGCATTATATGCTCCCCATGAAACAGTTTTCCATCATCTTTCACTCAAGGATTGGTTAAATTTTCACTTTCTAGCCAGTTGTACTGTTCAGAATGATGGTATGATTCTCTACTTGCAAGGGGTGTACAGAGCCCAAACACAGGATGGACTACGAGTTCTTATACAGTTGTACAGGAGAGACAAGCGTTGGTGGAGTGGGAAATAGTTACCTTCTTCCTTGAACTGCATTTTCAATGAAAGTAACTTCTCTGCTCGATTCAGCATCAGATCTTTGTTGAACTACTGGTATGCTGGTTACATAAAAGGAGTCATGGGCTAGTGTGGAGCTCAGATTGTGATAAGTGTTATCAAACATAGCAACAGTAAATGCATGTTTTTCAAGTTGTGGGGGAACACACCATCATCATTCTGAAATTTCGAGCACACAGTGATTACAATGTCATTTAAAATACTTAAACACCCTATCATATGACACTGACAGTCCTGAATTGTACACAGTGTCAACAGGCCCCTGTTTGCTGGTTTTGGCGTGCACTTTCAGCTCTGAAATATACAGGAACTGGTGTTTCTGTTTCCTTGGAATGGTAAAGATTAGTTTCTTTCTGAAGATTTCTTGGGGCAAACTTTCTGCTATTCGAAAGTTGTCATATCATCAGTCCTGCTTATGTCTGTTTGGATTCCGCACAGCTTCTTCTTGTGTTTATTCCCATGTTTTTAGTGAAGTTCCTGGTTCATCTAAAATTGTACTAACAAGAGTTTTGAACACAGATAGTGCAGCATTTTCTTGGCAGTTAACTGAAAAGTTTTCATTGAAAGTTGACTGTATTACAAACTTATCTCTGCGGACAATTTCAGCAGCACATGCAAGCACCAGAGCGTCGGAATCATGGTCAACAACCTTGTTTAGAGCGTACTCCTCATCTTGCTTAAAAACATGTGTGCCATCTTTCCCATAACCTATGTTACTCTCTTCTGAGGATAAGCAGCCAGTAAGTTTCTGTCTGAGTTTTGTAGAGTGCACATTACACTCAATCCCAAGGCCTTATAGTTTCATCTTGTACAGTGAATATAACTGCGGCATTTGGAATACAGGGGATGTCACTGAGTCACCATCAAAACTCTTGACTATATGACACCAAATCAGCAGAGACAAGTCCATGAAATTGAAAAGCAGAAGTTCTCTCATGTTACTGTTGATCTCCTTCTCCAAACGTTTAACGTGCCAATAGTCAGATTGGAGCAATTTAAAATAAAACTGAAAATCTGCTGCAACCATATTCCCAGCCATCATTTTTTTTAACCCAGCATTGGTCATTCAGAATACTTTCAGCACATCTAATGTCAAAATTCAAACCAAACATAGATGCCTTGTATAGATGGCTATAGCTCTCATCAGAGAAAAACAACAAAGATGCCATTGGACCAACGGATGGGCGTGTCTTTGCTGAATTTCAGGAGCTGTATGTATTCTATACCCTCCCCCTGCCCCCTCTCCCCCCATCTGTCTGACAAAGATATGTTGGCTCAGTTTATCATAACTGATGTATGCCATGAAGCGCTGTCTCTTTAGTTTATCATGACTGATGTATGCCATGAAGCGCTGTCTCTTTAGTTTATCATGACTGATGTATGCCATGAAGCGCTGTCTCTTTAGTTTATCATGACTGATGTATGCCATGAAGCGCCATCTCGTTAGTGTCTCTTTACTTACAGACCCGTCATTTAGACGACCAACATTAACAGATGTGGGGTAAGCAGACCACATTCAGCAAACTGTTCTATGCTTCCATCAAGAGAAACATGTACTTGGCCACCTCTTGTATCTACTGCTGAGCATTTGAAAGTTTCGTTTGTTTCCTCTTGACAAAGAACACAGGCAGTCTGATCTATGATAGATGCTCTAGATGTTGATGGACCACCAGAAGGATCCACTTGTCTCTATTTTCTAGCCATTATGTATCCTACAGGGAGGGGCAGAAAAAAGAAAGGTTAAATTTGGTAACTGTTAGACAAGTGGACAATTTGTCACACTGATTGATCAGAAAGAAATGATAATTTCATGAAAGTGGTTGGCACTAATCCTTTAATTCTCAATATTGGTGGTTGAAAGTTAAGAACTTTTGTGGCAAATTAAGGTCTTTGGTACGGAATGGGCAGTAACGAACTGTCTTGGTAAAAATCTGCAGGAAATCCACTTTGACTTGATAAGGCAGGCAAGCGGGCGGGCAGGCAGGGCAGGCAGGGCAGGGCAGGGCAGGGCAGGGCAGGGCAGGGCAGGGCAGGGCAGGGCAGGCAGGGCAGGGCAGGGCATGATGGATGGATGGATGGATGGATGGATGGATTATTTTCATATGTTGACGCTTTCTAGACCATAGCTGGAACACGTTTTTGCTGTAATGTGATGCCAAATTGCCTTATTCACAAAATGTTTTTATTGTTCATAGATGAAAACTGAATTGTACATTACATATTTCAGTTGCCTTGCTTCTAGTGGTAGTTTACAGTCATAGTCATTTGTTAAAACGTGTCAAACGTGCACAAGGAATTTGAGTGTGCAATGAGGTCATGTAGGCGGGGAAAAGGGGTCAGGCAGCTGTTTTGCTTATGGCCGCCAGAACTCGCCAAATGTTTATATGATACTGACGCCTGTTTTTCTAAACACGATTACACCTAAATGGTGCCACACCAAACTTGCTTATACCACTTTTTAGAATCGGTACAATATATATATAGTACCTATCCACAAAAGTAGGAAATTCTACCCCCAAAATCAAACTCATTGTTGATAACAAGTTCACTAAGAGTGATACTGTTGTGCTTCTTAGCCTGCTTGTGAAGAGTTTCCATTGGTTCCGAGTTGCCAGTTAGAAAACTGACAAACCCAACAGGCAACATTTTGAAACCACCTTTCTTGGAAAGAGAACTGGGATGTTGTCAGGAGGAAATGACAATGAGAATGAGATGATTTTTCCCTTTTGAGTAATCATTTGCTTTGAAGGGATTCTGAATATATTGTCATTTAGCTTATATTTGATTTTGCCAAAACGTTGATCTAAGTTTACAGGTTAGGGAATCAGACCTGTGAAGGTGCTATCAAAAGGCCTGTTAGTGAATTTTAAACTGAATTCTTAGCAAGTATGACTTGAATGAAGTGATCTTAGAGTCGCTAATGTGATAATAGTTGACGATATATTCATAGTCATGTAAAGTCATGCATTATTTAACTTGAGATCACATATTGTAAATAAATGCAGTGACAGTGCATATATTCCTTTTAATCAAGTGATCTTAGAGTCACTAATTGTTCATGAAAAATTCATAATTGTGTAGATTATTTAGTCAGACAATGATAGAGCATATTTTCCTTTTAATCTTGAGGTGAATGGACTATAGGCTCGAATAGAGTTATGGCTGTTGATTTGGTGACATGATTTCTTGAGCAAACTTATAGCTTATAGATAATTCATAGTGTATTTTGAAAACATAAGTAACATTTCTGAACCAAATCCAAGTTACTGCATGTCAGAAAACGTAATTGACAGATTCAGAGTATCGCCGTGTCATCGTGCAGACCAAGTTGTGCTTGATTGTGATAGTATGTCTTGATGTGCCACAAAATGACATTCTGTGTTGTAATACTGCACAGTGACAGAATTATTGAGGTGTACCTTCTGCACACATATTCAGTCATAATCATATTGTTGCCTTTTGTTTCAGGCCAGGACTGCCATGATGGGTATCCATGGATAAGGTGATGCAGCTGTCCTTGATGTCTTGGAGAGGATCTCCTCATATCTACACTTTCCAGTCAACGTGAATGTTCCACTGTACTGCGTGTACTACGGACTGCTTGCTGTCTCTGTATTGTCTGTAAATCAAGACAACTAGGATCCAGTGCCCTCTTTCAGATCTTCAGATGAAGACATCTGGGATTTTATTCAGCTTCAACCAGATGATCTGCGGAGTGATGCTGGTCACACGCTGTAGCAAATCCTATTCAAGCCATGTGCCCTGTTGTCAGCCAGAGTGCAAAGGTGTCTGCCCCCGTCACATGACATCAGGTGGTGGTCCTTTAGTTTGACGCACAGTGTGAAAGTAAAATTGAAGACAATATGTGTCGGAGATAGATGTTTTGTGAAACATTTTAAGAATGTGTGAAATCTATAAGCCTTGCTTTCAAACAGTGTAAAAATGACAGACTGAGCTGTGCCTGTGTGGCATACAATGCCAAAGGTGCAGATTTTGTGGAGATCTAATGTTTTATATTCATGAGACAGGAAAGACCAGTATTTTATTCTGCAATTGAATTATCTTACTTCACTGGCTTGACTGAGTCATTTGATTACTAGATGACCAGTTCTGTTTTGTTGGGAAACATGCATGAATGTGCATGTGTGACTTGACAAGATGTCACAACCCACCAATGAGCTGGAGACTATTCGCCAGCGAGCACGTCAGGCTGTGGAGTATTACAAACGTCAGGTGAACTCCGCGAGTGCTGACAGTGGTAGTCAGACTAGCAATGTCAGATCAAATCCACATGCAGCTCCTTTTACCTCAGCCTATCACCGCTCCTTGGACAAGGAAGGGGTGCAGGAGCAGTGCAATAGGGTCGGAGGTCAACTTCAGGGTCAAAGATCCTCCATGGAGGACATACTACACGGAGGAGTGGCACCCGCCTCCTCCAATAGTTTTTATCGTGCTAAGATGAAGGCTGGTATCATTGACAAGCGCAGCTCCTACAATGAGCGCATTGGGTCAGGGGCTGCCAGACAGCGTTCCAGAACCTTTCATGGACCTCATACAGGTAGGACTCGGACACAAACCTATGCTGTGGACCCTCACAAAACCAAACCCTCAGCTGCTATCACTGGGAAACCCAAAGAATCTCCTCCTCTTTCTCAGAGACCCAATGTTGGCTCCCCACCTTCTCCGTCCCCACCACAACGCTATCCCAACCACCAGGCCACAGGAAGCAATGCAGCCAGGTTAGGGGGTTCAAGGCGTAACAGTCGTGGTTTGTATCGCAGCAACAGCAACCTGGAAATGGACAGTTTGGAGTGTATTGAGGATGATCTGCCCCCGGCAGCACTCCATCGTGAATATGGCAGCACTTCCTCTTTAGACCTTTTGGCTTCTGCAGGCCAGGAAAACTACGCTGACATGCTGAAGGACTTCAAAAATGGCCACTCCCCACCACGTGAGCCGCGGCTACGACAGTTGTTGCAGCAGCAGCACCAGAAAGTGGTGAACGGGGTGATGGAGAAAGAAGAGGACGAGGGCTCTGACCAGGGGAAGTCAAAGAGCAAGTCCAAGGGCAAAGAGAGGAAGACGCGTGCCAAGTCCATCACTGGAGACAGCAGCAGTGCCAGTATTTTGAAGAAACTACGGGGAACTTCGAGCAAACATGATTCAGGGGATGCATCTGCCAAGTCAGATGATAAGTGCAATGAGGATTCAGCCTCAGAGGAGAGACTGCGTCAAAAAGCTTTTGTTCACTTTGACTGTCAGAGTGTAGGTGTACGTCTGTGCAAGGCTGGTAAGAACCAGTCATTGCCCAACTACATGAAGAACATCACAACCGGAGCATCAGCAGCCTCTGTTAAACGTAACAGTTATGCCGTCAGCAGTGACAAGGACATGGCTGATGGAGTGGAGGAAGATGATGGGGGAGATGGAAAGAGCAATGATCTGGTGCTGTCCTGTCCCTTTTTTCGCAACGAGGTAGGGGGTGAGGGCAACATGCTCAGTGGGAGTGCACCACTGACTGCTTACAAACATTTGGCTCCTACCAACACCCCTCTACCCACTAGCAGCAATGCCAGTGCAATGTCCTCTTGTCCCTGTGTGCGTCACCCAGCCTGCAGTGGTGTGGCCATCTTGGACTCCTCTCCTTCTCCCTCAGGCAAAATCCTTCCCCCTCTTGTCAAACACCGTGGATATGTCATAGAGTATGTGGACCATGGAGCATACTACTATCGCCACTACTTCCACTCCTATGGTGAGTTGCTTAGATAGAACTCTTTCACTGGGTATTGTTTGCTTGTTGACCTCTCTCTCTTTTTATTAGTGCCATTTGTGTTTGATCACTTCCTTGCTCATGCAACCTGAAATAGATAGTAAGTGTGTCAGCTGCTGCTTAGAAAAAAGGACGTATTTTTTAAAATAAGTTCTGGTAAAAGTGGAGCTACAAATCAGTGCAGGCATACATTGATGGAATTCGTCTGTTTTTTGTTTGTTTGTTGTTTTTATTTTTCCCTCTGCATGATTGGAATATGAAGAAAAATTCATTTGAGTTGAAAAAAATATTGCATGTTTGATTGGCATGGCTGTATTCTAACTGATTAAACTAAAGTCGATTCTCATTTATCTCAGTCTGGGAAAAAAACAGAATATACATGATTTCAATATTGGTGATAATTGTGTATTGTTAGGTTGATTAATTTCCCGTCTGCATAGGGGTTCATGAATTGCTTGACTTGTAAAGCATGTTTTAGCAATCAAACGTTGAATATTAGCTTGTTGCAAATACTTTTTGCCTTCCTCCTTTACTGCCTAGTTGTTGGACAATTCTGTAGGTGGTGAAAAACAGTTCTGTTCAATTTTGTGACCAGTAATGTCATATCAACATCGTGATGGTTATCAACCATCCTGTTTATAATGTTATGGTATGGTATTACTCAGTGACCAAGAGGTTCCAGTCGCAGTGCAGTTGGGTCTCATTGGTTGTGCAAAATTGCGATCAGTGCAGTCAGATGTCTGGTAAAAGTGTTTTAGAACTCAAGAGTGTTTCAGAACTTGTCTATCTTTGCAGTTCATTGAGCAATTTTTTGACAGAATTTACAGATGACGCAGTCAAGGGCTTAAACTGTCAAACTGACATTTAAGCAAAATGGAACAAAATACCACTGTACCAGATTATGGTTTTTTTTTTTTTTTAGAGTGCCAATTGGTATGCAAACTTGTACAAAGAAAAGCAATAGAATAAAATTTGCTCTTCCTTCCACCCCCTCCTGGCATCCATCCATGCAAGTCCAAAGTACACCTTTATCTTCTTCTCTTTGTTTGTTTGTTGTTGTTGTTGTTTTAATGAAAAGCTAGTAGTGGATGTAGTTTGTGCTCGTGTGTTAATGAAATTATGCCTGAGTGATCATCAGCTGAACTTTCTTAGAACTGTTGACACTTACTGTAGTCAAGATCCATCTTGAGAAAGAGAGCAGATTAGAGAATCAGGCAGCAGTTAGATCCCGAAATACAAATCCATCCCAAAGACACCTTGACAGGACTACCTTCTTGGAAGAAAGACATTTATATATTACCAAAATAGATTCTCAAAAGGTTGCAAAGCTCAAGCAACTTGACGACCATTCTATGATTAAAAGGATAGAGAATGCTACCAAATGCAGATTGAAGAAAGGCAGCGTCTGGAGGATCCTGGAGGATAAGAACCAAAAGATCATTAACCACATGATCAAGTCACTGCTAATCCACTGTTAACTCCCAGTCTTGAGGACAGAATACTTCCCCGAAATCAAAGACAGTAAACCACATGTCTTGAAAGTTGAAGAAGGAGAATTTCAGACCAATGCAGAAAGGAAGGCACACTCAGATGTTTAGCTGAGCAAGCAGCAAACAAACGGCAATGGAGACGGAGGAATCCTATCAAGGATTGAACTGTCATAAAGCCATCATCACAGAAAAATACTCCACTTTTTACAAGGCAGCGGCTGAAGCTGGTGGAATGGCAGCCACTTTGCCAACAGAAAGAAGCAAAGAAATTCCCGACAGAGTGGTCATCTCTGATGACGCTTTTTCAGTCCTTCAGGCTTTTGCAACCCTGAAAATAAGGAATTTAATGTCTCTATCATGTCTGCCCTGCAATTGCCCAAGAACACCATATCTAGTGGATCTCTTCTCACTGTAACATTCCTGGAAATGAAGAAATAGACAGACTGACAAAAGGAGGAGGTAACTCGAGCAGGAAGATCAGCAAGTTTCTTGTGACAAAAAAAAGAAAACTGGTAGAATAATGAGCGATAGGTATAGAGCAAAATGGCTGAAAATCAACACTCCAAATACAACACCAATGATGCTTTTTACCAGTGATCCAATAAAGAGCAAGTCATGCTGATTCTTTGAGTACTGGCTACTGTAAGCTCAAGCATGACATGTTTGCTGATTTGGTATTGAAGGAACCATTATGTGTCACTATGGTACAGCAAACTCCGCCAGGAGACCCTTTTTGGGAATCATGCTGGTCCCAAGCCCGGATAAAGAAGGAGGGTTGGGTGTGGGGCCAGCTACCCTACCCCGTAAAACAAACCACAGCAAACATGCCAACCAGGAATTGGGAAGGCCATCAAACAGTTGAGGAACAGAAAGGCTGCAGGACCTGACAACATCCCCGCAGAGACGCTGAAGACAGACATAGAGACCACAGTAGCGATGCTTTGGCCTCTCTTCAAGAAGATCTGGGAATAGGAGCAAGTGCCAGCAGACTGGAAGGAGGGATACCTTATCAAGATTCCCAAGAAAGGCGACCTTAGCAACTGTGCAAACTACAGAGGAATCACACTGCTGTCAGTGCCAGGAAAGGCTTTCAACAGAGTCATTTTGAACAGGCTAAAGGATCCCATTGATGCTCAACTATGTGCAATAATTATGTGCAGTAAACAATAAGATACTCTTCCCACATAAGGTGGTGATGAGTTCACATTGATTGAACCAAAAACTATGTTTAAAACTTAACTTGTATGTGGTGAGGTCATCAAAGGAAATGACAAGCCGAATCTAATTTCTTGCTTAGATATATTTATATGCTTGATTGAGTCAAGATTGCATGTATGGAATTTAGGTGACTTGAAGTGTTGCAATTCAGCAGTGTGTAATTTGGCTAGCATTGCCTACACATCACATTGAAACAAACACATTGAAACGAAACCATGTAAGGTGGGAAGAGCCCTTTTGAGTTTACCACCGACTATTAATTTGAGTACCATCTGCACATTTAACAGATTTAAATGAATAGTATGTTAAAGTCATTTAGAAGCACTGACTTAAGATTTTGTGTCAAGTGTGAGTGGGTTTTAGATGATTTATTACCCAGAAGGCACATATATATACATAAAGCAAACTAACTTATTTTTCCAGGCACTTGAAAATTTTTTTAGAAAGAATCATTTTTTTCTTTTTTTCCTTAATGTACATTAAAAATCTTTTTTTTTTTTTAATTGTATATTTTGTGCAAAATTACTGCTCCAAGAATTAAAATTTAGAAAGAGAGGGTGCTCCAAGAATGTTAGATATTGCAAACTGTACACAAAGGTGTTCTGATGTCCCATTTTTAGGGGCCATTTTGAGTATGCACTTCGATCAAAAATACAACACGCACTATTGCATGTTTGCAAAATTATGCACTATCATCTCAAACTATCATATAAACCGAAAGTTTTGTTGGACCGTAATACCATTGAATTTTGTTAACAGTTATGAACATTTCTCCCATTAACCAGTATCACACTTCATAGACGTTCATGTTTTCATCAGCATCATATTTGAATTGTTCAGACTTAGAGCATCATCAGTTAGTAGGACTGGAAAACTTAAAAATCATGAAAAATAAACATGTTGTTTTGTGGTGTACCCTTGTCTGATTGGTGGTAGTTACTGCCACAGACCATTCCGGTGAATTGTTCTTGAAAATAAATGTTCCAGTTGCATGATGTACATAGTTGATATTAGGTGGTTAATCAGCAAATCTGAAACAGGAAACAGGGCAAAAGAACACAAAGTAATGCCAGTAATGATAAGAGCTTTGGTCTGTGATCATTTAGCACCGACCATACTATTACTCAAACACGTTGTATTTCTTATGATGGTGATGCTGTATCAGTTTGTTCTTTCGGTAGGAAATTCTGAACTTCTTGTGATTATAACATACTGTTTGATATGTACATAAGAAAAAAAATCTGAGGTCATGGCTGTCGCTGACACATGATTAAGTGTATTTTACAGTCTAATTCAAGCTTAATTAAGAGTAAAAAATGTATGGTTGATCTTTTTTTCTTTCTTTCTTTCTTTTTTATATCTTTTTGAAATAAAATGACCACACCATGGAGAAAAACCAAAACTGTGAATAGTAGTATGTGCCAGTAGAAAAAATGACATACTGTTTTATGATTAAAACCAGAAACAAAGCAACCCCCAAAAAACAACAACACCAACAAAAAACCCAAACAAAACACAACAACAGCAAAAAACACAAAATCCCGAACAGTCACACACATACATACACACAGTGCACACGCATGTTATACACATACACATGCAGAACTTCACACACTCACAAGGACATACATGCACATGCACACACGCACAAGTGTGCGCATACACATTTGTTCACACACATGCACACACACACACACACACACACACACACACACACACACACACACACACACACACACACAACTGACTTGGTCATTGTGATGATTGAATGACACTCTCTGGTAGATGCTCGTCAACATTTTAATGAGCCAGAATTTTTAGAATTCTCTCTGGCTGCTAACTGAATGGTTTGACAGTAGTTGATTAAGTGAATAGAAACATAAAGATCTTTTAGTTTTAATCAATGCCAAAATGAGTTTTCTTTGAATTGAATTATTCTCTTTTTTTTTTGTGGGGGGTGGGGGGGGGGAGCACTTCTATAGGTGATTTGATTTTAGGTAGAAGGTTCTGTTGCTGTCAGAGTGATGTTGGTAGTAAAATTTCACTTCCAATTGCAGGCTGCAGGCGTTTTTTTTTTTTTTTTTTTTTTAATGTGCCATTTTAGACTTAAATTTTATTATTTTTATTTTTTTATGACTTGTGAGTTGACTTCAACCCAGTGACAGCCCAGATATGGCCGTTTGTGTTGGGCTGGGCTATACGTAACATTAACATTAACGTTTACTTATTGTGGAGAGTCTTGAAAATACAAGTCTTGTGACTCGTTTGTCCATGAGGGATTGCTCTTGGCGGTTTGCTAACATTAGTTAAGATTTGAAAATACAGCCTAAGGAGTTCTGGCATAACATTCTCTGATAAAATTTAGTGTTTTCATCTGTTGATTGTAACCAGCCATGGTAATCCATATAATTAATGAGAAACAGTCATTTTAAACAGTTTCAGTTCTTCCGAAATGAACCTTAAAGGTCTCGGGAGTGTTTTGCTGTATACAATATTTATCCACCACTATAAAGGTACCAGTTAATACTAAATTACCACCAGAACAAAGAGGGTGAATGATTTTGAAATGTCATTCTGATGACATGGCTGTAATGGTTCATTTTTCTTCCAATATCATGTATTTTTAACAACAAAAAATTTACATCATGACATAATTTCAAGAAATAGATTTTTAAAAGTTGATATTTGACGTATATAAATCAATAGGAAATTGTACACAAAATAGGGAACAAAAGAATGTAAGAAAAGACAGGTCTAGACTAGATTTTTTTTTTAATGCAAAAGCCTTGAGGTCTTTTTGAGCCCCAGATTGTTCATTCATTATTGAAAACAACAACAAACAAAAACCTGAACATGACAGATAAGTCTTTTTCTAGAAATTTTATTCTCAGTTACGTGACAGGATTGTTAATCACTTAGGCTATGTGCAAAGTGGACCTGGACTTGGCCGTGCAAAGCACTACCATACGCTGCTGGTCTGGGAGAAAAAACCCTGTTCTGGTTCATCTCTTTTTCCAACTTAGGGACTGGCCTACTGGGCCGTGGTTTTGATGGCCGTGCCCTGCTCGGCAGAACGGATCCATAAAAGTGGCCATAGATATAATCTGTGCTGTAGCCGGTAGCCGTCCCTTTCAAAACGGCACGGATGAGGCAGAAAGGTTGTTGTGGTGATGGTGGTGGAGGAAGAGAAGACGAAGTGTAGGCCTAAGACATTTCGCTGTTCACCCAGTAAACAGATTGCGACACATCCATGGAGAATATCACCATCTGATGCCCCAACTGGGCAAAGAGCCTGAGAAATTTCATCAGTACCTCAGAATGAGACCTCGTTCTTTCAATCATCTTCTTGAACTCTGTGCGTCTTCGTAAATAAATGTTCTGGTCCTAGGTCCTAGCATTGATGAGCTTCTCATCGTCCATGTTGCCAAGAGAGAATACCTCAGTGAAAAGTCAAGAGGGTCCTTACCCATACCCGGAGAACTGTGAAATGGACTGTTTGCACCACGATGGGTTGAAAATTCGGGGTCGGTCCAGCTCCACAAGGGGCCTAGGCCTAATTGATAACGCCACAGAGGAGTTGAGCTGGGCAGGATTTTTTTTAACTGGGCCGTGCGTCCCGTGCATGGGTTTACTATGGCTGTTGCCTTAGGCTTAAGTCGTGCATAGTGCACCCGTCCTGACCCGTGTGAAAAGAGCTGTGACTTTATGCAAAAGGTACTTTCCCCGGCTGGCTGGGAAAAAGGACCGAACTTTCCTGACCTTTTACACTTGTTATTGATGATGAGAAACGGATCGCTGCCATGAGGCAAATAAGATCATTCATTTACACAAAAATGACCCTAATCATGCCAATAGAGATACTCTCTGCTGCTTGGGACAACATATGAAGAGAAGTGGGAGGAAATTGTAAGTAGTAAAATTGCTCTCTTCTTTTTTCCCATGAAATGAACAGAGTTACAAACAAATCTTCAATATTAGATCTAATATGATTCATATTAACAGAAAGTGCCAGTCACAGGTATTTTTTCTACAAAAACTAAGGAACATCCACATTGATTCATAAGTCCTTGAAGGTTTTTAATCACTGTTTTGTTCAATCCATTTTGATGTTTTCTTTTTCGTTTTAAAAATAAGAATGTTTTAAACAGATTGGTAAATTTATGTGTGCGATAGGAATATTAAGATGGTGAGTGTGACACCAGTAAATCTAACTGAACTGTATGAAAGTTGTGTGAGAGTGAAGGTAAGAAGGATTGTGAGTAATTATAGTCATCCTCTTTCAGAATCTCACAGATTACTTCTTTTTGGTTTTCCAAATCCAGAACACATAGAACAAGAAACGGTTTTATCCACAAGCCCAACAAGTTATTGAATAAATGATATTATACACTTCTACACTATAAACAATTACATACTATAATGCTGATTTGATTAGACATGTGCTTATGTGGACGTGGGGTGGTGGTGGTGCAAGAAACTTGAAGTGGGTGTGGGTATGTGCATCTACATGTAAAAGCATCTGTATGTGTGTGTGTCGTGTTGTAAGTGAGTGTAAGTACATGTGCACAGCATAAATTACAATATTCTCAAGATTGTTTCAAAACGGAGTGACTGAGGGAGGAAAATGAGGGGTGAAACAATGGGGTTGTGTAGCTTGTTTTGTATGATAAATGAGTGACAGTTAAGATTGATAATTTTTATGTATTTCCTGCTTTTATGGTTGATTTTGTTATTGATTTCTTAATTTGATCCACTTTCTTACGTAACTCTTTATCATACCCAAATTTGCAGATGTTTATCTGTGTGTGTGTGTGTGTGTGTGTGTGTGTGTGTGTGTGTGTGTGTTTACATTTTCAATAAATGTCACTTCTATTCACAGTTGTAACTGGTCACATTTCAATAATTCAGTGTAATTACATAAGAAAATCACTGTTCATTCGTTCGAAAATCTAGAATCAATCTTTCAAATTAAACTAATATTAAATGTGTGAAAATTATGTGGATGATAACAGCTGGAATGCAAATTCTATACAACACGTCTATAACCTGTGTGTGTGTGTGTGTGTGTGTGTGTGTGTGTGTGTGTGTGTGTGTGATCGGGTGCACAGAAAAATGGTGTGTTGTGTGTACAGTGTTTCTTTTTTTCCTCCACCACACCACAATATCAGTTTTTGCTTTCTCCTGAGCGCCATTTTCACATCGTGTGCCAAAGAAAATTGTGCGAGGCAGTCGGCTCTGTCTGGATCTGCTATGCATGCTTCCAAGGACCTGGATGGGGCATGGCTGTGGTTTGCATGGCCAGGTCCGGGTCCACAATGCACGTAGCCTTAATGTTATTATTCCTCTTGCAAATGTTTTAAACAAAGTGTCTTAGATGTGTCAAAATGTGTCAGAAATGTTTTTTTTATGTCAAACAAAGTAGTGCACATTCTAAGGTGGTTGCACATATCTGTTTATCTATCTATCTGATATATCTGTTGATCTATCAGTCTATCTATCTGTCTGTCAATCTATAGATATATTTTAGATGCCATCGCCGTCGCTTTGTTCCAGATCACCAGAACCTGTTTGGGACAGATGAGCAGCTAGGTCCTCTGGCTATTACTGTACGCAGGGAGAAAGTGGACCCTGACGACCGAACCAACAACCTGGGCAAGGCTGACTATGGTCTCTATCAGTATCGTATCATATGTCGCACCAGTCAGGTAGCCATTTTTCCCTTTCTTGTCCCTTTATTACGATTAAAAAAATGAAGTCCAATAACAGCCACCCACAGATGTGTAAAAAAAAATGGACGCTAAGTCAGGGGAATCGAGCTTAATCAGACAGGAAAATGTTCTGGAAAAAGAAGTCTAAAGGAGGGAGCTTTGTTTGGGAGGTAAGTGTAGTACAATTGACAGAGAAAGGAAAAGGGTCACAAATGTCCCAATATTTTAGTTTTGTTATTATTATCATTATTATTATTGTTGTTATTGTTATCAATTGGGAGGTGAATCTGTCACAGTGACTCAGAGGAAAAGATTGTCTAAAAAGAAAACTTGTAGGGAGCAATTTTTTAGAGAGCAGGTTTCATCTGGTAGGCAAATCTAGCATTCTGTTACAGTCAACAAGTTTTTGCCAACAAGTGTGAATGATGTTGAAAATGTCAAAATGACTCACAGGTTTTACCCTGTGCATCACAATGATGCATACATCTTTCCATTGTAAATCAATACTGAAGAAAACATCGCAGTTGCCGGAACACCGTGCTAGCAGACAACAGGAGACATTTCTTTCCTAAAGTTCTCTCACATTAATGGAAAGCATATACAAAATTACGACTAGAACTGTCACTGTCAACATAGTTTTCAAAAAAGAAAGGAAAAGGACAAATTTCAAACAATAATTGTGCTTCAGGCATTGTCAAAGAATTTTTCTCTAAATATTGAAAAGGAAAGCATTGTTGTGTCATAAGCAACAGCCTTTGCTGCTGCAGGCGAGCCAGTTACAGCTGGAACTCATGAGCTGATACGAAGCATGCGAAGAAAGATTTGAAAATGACATTTATAGGTGGTTGAAGGAATTCACCTGATGTGGTTTCTGTGATAGATATTTTGCATATTATGTATTCCAGCATCAAACTTAAAAAAAAAAAAGGTCTTGTTTTTCAGTTGAAAGTTACAACACACACACACACACACACACACACACACACTCACACACACACACACACACACACACACACACACACACACAGAGTTACACACACTCACACAAAACCAACGTCTCTTGCTGTCAGTGTACCATTTACCAGCATTTGTTGCCTCTGTCTTGTCTATCAATCTCAGTGTATGAGACTGTATCTTTGACTATGTCTGTGTGAGTGTTCTAAATACAGTCTATCAGGAGGGGAAAGGGGGGGGAGGGGGGGGGGGGGATTTCTGCACTGTTTGTTTACTTTTTCACTCTCTTGCTATCAGTGTACCATTTACCAGCATTTGTTGCCTCTGTCTTGTCTGTCAGTCTCTGTGCATGAGACTGTATCTTTGACTGTGTCTGTGTGAGTGTTCTATACAGTCAAAGCTGCTTGTAATGAATCGCCAGGGACATTCAAAATTGCTTCATTATACGGCTTTCGTTACAACTGACTCACCGGTTCTAACAAATTTCGATCTGGTTGTTTCGTTATATCCGGCATGACGTGCTCACCCTCCCCCCCCCCCCCACTTCTCTCTTTACACACAAGATGTGGCTGTCTTGTTATCATCAGATGAGGAACTTGTAATTAAATCAGTTGTGAAGTTCAAAGGATAACCAAAATTAGGATAATGCATTATAAGAGATATATGACTGAATACTACATTTCATTGCATGTAGAGGAGATCATCATTTGATTCAGTGGATGGTCGAGTCAGTCTTACAATTTCTGTTTGTTATTTCTTTCTAATGCTATTGTATTACTCCTGTGAGTGAGGACATCCGGAGATGTTTCGATTTTATGTGTTTTTGTTAACGTTTGATTTGATACACACAGGGAATAAGTGGGTACTACTTGTTTGCAATGAAAGGAAGAGATAAATATTATTGTCCTGTTACCACCTCCCCCCTTGTCAAAAGACCTCTTTGGTAATGACAATAAGATATACTTGTCAAAGTGTGTTAGACACACACACACACACACACACACACACACACACACACACACACACACACACACACACTCACACACAGACATGCACGCACATGCACACATGTGCACGCCCTCATACATGGGTGGTAATCAAGCTTTTTTCCTGGGCTGTTATATACTTGAATGAAAATAATCTTTAAAAGATTGTACCCAAAATATGGCTGTAAATTAATGTAAACAGATCACACAGGCCTATGTTGCAATTTGAAGGCTTCGAAAACAGTAATTAGTAAAACAGAGGAACAAAGTTCACTCCATTAATCTGAAGACTTCAGAAGGAGAGAGTGTCAGAAGAAATTACACAGCACCACGATGTGAAGGTTGGAGGGGAGGGGGGAGGAGAGGGGGGGTGGGGTGGGATTTCTGCACTGTTCGTTTACTTTTTCACTCTGTTAGGTCATTGGAATAGGCCTCTTCAGTGGTGTGGAAATAAACTCTTAAGTAATTGACTTTTAAAATACACTCTGCCGCACTTCAGAGCATTTTTGTGCTTGTCACAGCTTGCCAAGATGTCACAATAACCAAAAATAATTAAGTGTCTCAAGAAAGTCTTGAAAAAAAAAACGTTTTTATGTCGTAGTGTATACAAAGAAGAGTTCTTTATTATTAGCAGTACACATTAGACCACTAACATACAGTAAGTGGAAAGGCAGTTATGTCTGATATGTGAATGCTTACATTCTTTGAAACAACAGAAAAGTATGATTGTTGCCACACTGGACCAAAAAAAAAAAAAAAAAAAAAAAAAAGAAAAAAAAAAATCCCTCAAATTTTCAGATTCTGTGATACAACAGAAATGGATGATTGTTGCAACAGTTGGGCGAAAAAAAACTAAATAAATTCCTCAAATCATCACATTCTGTGAAACAACAGAAAAGGTATAGGTATGTTGCCCCCCCCCCCCCCCCCCCCCCCCCCCCCCCCCCCCACCCCCACCCCCCACCCCCACCCCCCCCCCCCCACCCCCCCCCACCCCACCCCCACCCCCACCCCCACCCCCCACCCCCCCCCCCCCCACCCCCCCCCCCCCCCCCCACCCCCCACCCCCCCACCCCCCGCCCTCCCTCCTTTTTTGTTTTTGTTTTGTTTTAACCCATTCTCTTCTTCCCTCCACCCTCATAACATCAACATTCAAAAGCAGTGTATCAGCCCACTACATCCTCCGCCAACATACACATACTACCAGACCTCCTAATATTTACCTCACACACAAGTTACAGCTATCTTCCTTTCCCTCCCACTACACTCACTCTGTTGGCCACATCAATCAATCTATTGTTTATTCAGATACTTATCCACTCCCTTTTCTTTAGCTATTTTTTTTTTTTTGTGTGTGTGTGTGCTAATTTCATATACTGTTTCCTCTACAAGAGTGCCTCTTCCCTCTTTCCTGTGCATATGTGTGTGTAGGTGTAGATGTAGCTATGCGGGGGAGAAACACACACATGCACGCAAGCACGCACGCACTCTTTCTCACTCAGTCTTCTCTCCCTCTCTCTCGCTGTCTTTCAGTAGGAATGCTAGCCCCGTTCTCATTGATCATTTCATTTCCAGCCACTGTTGTTATTACTAATATTACTACACTTATCATAGATACTATCATTATTATTGTCCAATAGTACTGTTTGTTTTCTATTCATTGACCATTTCTTTTCCTTTTCACCAACTACTATAATTAGTAAGATTACTTCCAGCATTATCACTATCTTTACTATATCACCGTATCATTATTATCATTACTGTTGTCATCATCATCATCATCATCATTACTGATCATCATCATCATTATTATCATTACTGTCATCTTCATCATCATCATTACTGATCAATGCCATTGATGTCATTGCTATTATTATCATTATTATCACTACCCCTATGCATAATTATAATTCCTAGGTCCCATTATCACTAATCCCATCACCAGCAGAAAGTTGTAGTTGCAGTAGTAGTCATAACATTTAAATACACAATAACTTAAAAAAAAAGTATGAGTGTGTGTCTAAGTCAAGTGTGCGTAGGTGTAGGTGTGGGTTCCCCCTCCCCTTTTTTTTTTTTTAACCCTCCCTCTCTTCCCTGCTCCAATAATACTGTTAACCTTTCACTCATTGATCACCTCTATTCCTTTTCACATACCAGTTATCGTTACCATTATTAACATTACTATATTTATCCTCACCACCTACCTTCTCCCTGCTCCAGAAGCACTGTGAACTTTCTCATTGATCATCTCTGTTCCTTCCACCAACTATTATTAGTACCAATATTACATTTATTATTATTGATATCATAGCACTGTCATCACATCGCCATTATCAGCACTATCATCATCACCATCATTAAAGAAAAATTTTATCATTCTTATTACCTCAATTAGTATTAACGTTACCATAATCTTCATCACTACTATCACTATTATGATCACTATTACCAATTCTGTATTTTTGTTTTACTATTATCAGTGTAACTGTAGTTACAACTTCATAACTGTTACAGTTATTATTTTAACTGTTACTACTATCATTGTACTTTACAACATTTCTGACATTCTAACTTACCACTTTTCCAGCCTCCTATAGCATCACTATTATGCTATATGGTGACAATCACAATTACCATTAAAACTATAGACATGACTATTATAACTATTACTGTACCAGTTAGATTCCATCCTTCCCATAATTTGTACCTTCCTTCTCCTCTTGGTTCTTTCTGTCCTCCCCCTGCCCTTCCTCCTCCTTTTTCCTCCTCCCTTTCCCTACTGTTAGTACTATTATTAGCATTACTATTATTTATATCATTTTCTATTATATTTTTGTACCATCACTTTTATTATTAGTACTATTATTACCATTAACGTTATGTAGTTGTTAATGTTGTTATCATTATTACCAAATTGATACAATGTAGTTCTGTAGAACGTAGACTTGCTTATCAAAAGATGGACAACTTTCATATGAAGAGATGGAAAAGGCAGAAGAAAAATTGCTGACAATGATCAAGATTTTGCAGCCTCATCTGGTAGTTTCATTGTGTCAAAACCATGTGATTACTAGCAAGATTTCATTATTTTTAGTCTGCCATCATGTCATGTGCAAAGTGATGTGGGTTTGAAAGCGATGTTCACTTCAACTTTCCACATCACATAAGAGTGCTATGCCTAGAATGTTAAATTTTTGTGTGCATGCTTATAATACCTTGCCAGCTTTGTGCTTATAATGCCTTGCAGGTTTGTGTTCTCTGTATGGATGAGGTGTAGGGAGTAGATTTTATCAGATCACGTCATGTATTGTGTCAAACATTTGTGTTTTTAATCATTCAATAACATCACATTATGATCAGATATACAGGTTTGAAATTTGGTTCAGTATCCACCTCATCTGTAGGACTGGAATTTTTGTACAAGCTGCGTAAGTGTCACATGATTTTATAAGATCACTCGGTATTATCATCTGTCACGATCTCTCAGTCACATTACTAGTTAGATCATTGAATTGAAAGGATATGGTAGAAGTAGCACTATCTGTAAGACCAAGCGTGCTTCGGAAAAATAGCATTGTGATGGGATTGGTATGAAAACTGTTTGAGAGTAGGCTAATGTCTCATAACAGAATATGCATACAAGTTTCGGTGTCTCCCCATGCTCCCATCCATACATCCGTCAGTCTGTAAATGTAGGTCATTGTTGACAATTGTTGCAGCTTACCACTCTGCGAGGTTCAGTCCTAGAGGATGCCGTGCCGTCATCAGGTCGACTGAGCAGTTCACGAGGTGTGCCCATCAAAGACGTTCTGGAAGTGGCCCTGGGAGAAGTGAACTTATCCTGTCTGAAATATGCCACCCCCGGCCCCAAGACTGCTGACCAGCTGTTGAAGCTGGATGAGCAGGGGGTATGTGGTACCTCTATTCCAGTGTCGTAAACAGATCCAAGATTAGTAATTTGGGATGTGAACACATTAATTGATATGCAACACCAGGATAGATTAATTGGGATGTGGACTTACTCATTGACTTGCAATGCAAAATGCTGTATGACCATAGCTCAGAACAAATACTGAGCAAGTAGAACACTTCAGTGCAAAACATATGCATATATTTTGTGATATTTGTATTTTTTTGCAGAAAGTCCTGTACGTGCTATGTGTAACTAATGTGATATGATGTCAAGAGCTAGAATAGGCAGCCACACCAAAACAGGCAATACCCTGTCACCATTTTCTCTTATTTGTTAATTTTCCATAGTTTCATTTTTAATTCTAAATGTTGGCTCTTCTTTTGTTTACAAGTATAACACTATACTATACTGTTATTGTTACCTCTTTCGTCATGTTTAAATTTGTCTGTTATGGTAATATGTTGTATTATACATTTTAGCGAGGCCGCCATCAGTCCATCAGTCATATGTTTGGTCTGCAAGTCTCACTGCCAGGGCTGTATATAAGAGTCCTCTTGTTGTCCTGGCAAATGTGCTTTGTGTTCAATGTGTATGTTTATAGTATGTTCATGGAAATAAAACTGTTTAAACCAATGTATTATTAATGGTGGGATAACGTGTTGATAAGGGATAAAACTGGGGTCTTACCTATAAGGTGCTGGGACACGATGTTATGCAATAAATTTGCTTTATGTGACAGATCTGTACCACCTACAAAGTGGGCATCATGTACTGCCGTGCTGGCCAGTCGTCAGAAGAAGAGATGTACAATAATGGTCAGTGGTGCAGAATGCCTGGGATGGATGATGGGGAAGGGGGTGGATAGGGGAATTTAGCTTTGTGTATTTTTAAATTCGTATATGCCTGAAGGCAGAATATGACTATTATAATATGGGGTGAAATGGTGGCTATGGTAAAAATCTCAGCAATGGGGAGTTTTAGGCAAGGAAGAAAGAGAGAGAGAGAGAGAGGGAGAAAATGATATTTCACATGTGTAACCTGAAATTTTTTAACAAAAGATCAGATCATTGGTTGAAAGTTTGTGAGCAAGAGAGAAAGACGACAAAACAAGGAAAATTCTTTATTTACAAGAGAAAAACTAAGCCCCGGTATGCATATTTTTACATTTAGCCCTCACCCGGAGTAGGGTCAACAGTATGAGAAAATGGTCATACAGGGAGAACATTTAATAGAATTTAAGAGAGGGAGAGAGGAAACAAGGCACTTAGGATGTTTGGAAAGTACAGATGTGGTACCTTTTTGAATAAAATAATATGAAGGATACAACAAAGAAACAGAAGGACAAGCGAATGTAGTATATGATGCTAATACAGGAGATGAAAAAAGTAAATTAAGAACAAATTGTGTATCAGGTAGTTTGAGTTGACCTTGGAGGCTTTGTAAAGGCTGATAACAAATTCCACTTCAGTGAAGTTGGACACATAACTGTGAAGAAGAAGAGAAAGAGGAGAGGAGAGGGTGGGGAAGAGGAAGGAGGCTATGGAAGAGTGGGGCGGACAGGAGAGAGAGGAAGGGAAAAGAAAAAGAAAAAATACAGGAACACAATGGCTGAAAAGTTTTGTAATGATATTATCATTTTAATGTTCAAACTGCAAGCATTTTAAGAACAAAACATGTTTGCAATTTTCAGAGTTTGAAAGAGACGTTTGTGTGTGTGTGCATTAGTGCTTTTATGCATATGTGCATGACATTTGTTTACATCAGATCAAGCTTGTGTTATGCGGCGAGTATATTGTGAATGTTCAGAAAAATATGGAAATGTTTTTTTTTTGAGGGACCCCCATCCCTCTCGTCCACTCCCTTTCAATACATCAGGGCATGGAAAATCATCTTTAGGAGACAGACTGCAGAAAGGAACAAACTATAGAAATATTCTGGGATTAGTATGGGCAGACAGACTGCAGAAAGGAACAAACTATAGAAATATTCTGGGATTAGTATGGGCAGACAGACTGCAGAAAGGAACAAACTATAGAAATATTCTGGGATTAGTATGGGCAGACAGACTGCAGAAAGGAACAAACTGTAGAAATATTCTGGGATTAGTGTGGGCAATAAATAGACTTAAAAGGAAAATCAAAAAGTTCAGAATACTTCACATTGTAGCAGAAGATGGCAGTGCGTAGTACATGTATATGATTAATTTTGTAATTTTTTAACAATTTCTTTCCTCTGTTAGATGGCATGACAGCGATTTCCTCTTTGTGATAAACAGAGATACACTGTCCTTGTTGTTTCAGAATGCGGCAGCCCAGTATTTGATGAGTTTCTGAATCTCATTGGACAGAAAGTGAGATTAAAAGGCTTTGAAAAGTACAGAGGGGGCCTGGACTGTAAAAGTAAGTCGCACCTGCACGCGCATGCACGTGTGCATGCATGCATGCATGCGTGCGTGTGTGTGTGTGTGAGAGAGAGAGTGAGGATGCTTGAAAAGAAATTTAAAAGCAAAAAAGAGTTTTACGTCATTTGTTTCTTAAAGGAAGTAATGTGATTTGTGTATATTTCAGTGCTTTGTATGGCAGATGATGACATGTTAGTACTTTGCACATATGTGAAATTGCAAATTAGTTTATTCTAGGATTTTTTTTAAGCATTTAACTACTTGCCTATTGGAACATTTTTCTACAGATGACATAGTGCAGTTCCAGATCACATGCTGAAATTAGGTTTTTTTTTCTCTTGTAAGCTAACTTGGAATAAAAAAATGCCCTAGATTCTAAATTTTAGCAGTTTTTTATGTATGTTCCTAAAGATGAATAGTTCAGTGAAGTTTGTTTGAAAAATTCAAACAGGTAAATGAGCTCTGTCTCTTTTTGTGTTGGTATATGAAATTCGAATAATGTGAACTGCCATATATAGAAAATATTACAGCAGACTGTGGATTGAAGACGGTTCTCATGTAAAATCATCAGAGCTTATATATGTATTTCTGTAGCCCAGATCTTGATATATTACCAAGAGATTGTGTGTCCAATGCGCTTTGCAATGTTCCCTCATTCAATCTCAGTGTTAATGATCAGATGTTCTATTATTCTGATGCCCTGTAAGAGATGCAGTGAATGTCTGAGAGTAGTCTGAAGATTTGTCAGTAGGTCAAAGGAAGATCTCTAAGAGGGGAGTGCTGGTGCAAGATATTGTGTATTGTTTACTGTATCAAGACGTGTGGTGTGTGATGGATTTAAAGGGATGTATGTAGCTAATTCAGGAAGGAAAAACTGATGCTGTATGTGATGGCATGTGAATGACTTTTCAGACACCTATAGCGAGATGAAATTGTGGTGCATGTTGGTGGCCTTTGAATGCATGGTGCTGACTGTTGGTGTCATATGATTGTATGTGGTGATGGTGTGCGTGCAGCGGACACCACGGGACTTTATTCATACTACACAACCTTCAACAACAACGAAATCATGTTCCACGTCTCCACCATCCTTCCTTTTACTCCCAACAACCACCAGCAGGTCAGTGATGCTGTCTCTTTCTCCGCTTCATTATGATCACTGTCATCATCATGGTCATCATCATTATCACCCTCATCACCTTCATCACTGCCAGAGTGTGCTGATGAATCCGATTTTGAAGTAATTTGTGTTGGAATAACTTAATTTTGCAATCATTATTGCAAGATCAGGTATCCCTCTACTCTCTGCCATGTGATGCCTCTTTTGCCTCTTCTCCCCTGCTGCTTGTACAAAAATTTTGTAAGGTGAAACATCTCTCCACCCCTTCCCCCACCCTCCCCATGTTACAAAAATTTGGAAGACTTGTACACACTCTTTGTAGCAAATACACTATTTAAAAAAAAAAAAACTCCAATAGCAGTTTGAGAATAGACAGGTCTGGCATTTGCAATTCTTTGAGCCACTGTAAGCGAACAGCCTAACAGCAGTAGCAATTTTTTCTGTCAGCACACGCTAGCGCTTCACTCCTTCCTTTGTAGATGTGATCACATGTTCTTATTGAAGATCCAGATCCACTGGATCAGGTGTTGTGGTTTTTAAGGCACTCATGACTCTCTTGTCATTCCAGTTGCTACGTAAACGTCACATAGGGAACGACATCGTCACCATCGTCTTCCAGGAGCCAGGTGCCCAGCCCTTCTCTCCTCGTACTGTGCGTTCCCAGTTCCAGCATGTTTTCATCATTGTGCGAGTGTCCAACCCCAATACAGAAAACACCCGCTATAGGTAAATGCTGAGGTCTCTCTTCTCATACTACACATTTATGAATAGGTATGCATTTTGTCTCAGGCATGTTACCACAGAATGAATATATGCATAATGCTTTCCAGAATTACTGTTAAACAAAAAGAGAAGCATTTTTTTTAAGGTTTGCTGTGAAGAAATAGCTGTAGGTTTAGTTTTAGGCATTGCTGTCTGCGATTAGATATTATATGCTGTTTGTTTTTTGGTTAACATAAACAAGAAGATGTACATTGTGTTTCATGTTTGCTGTCAAAAAATGTGTGTTTTAGGCTTTTCGTCTGTCGTTACATATACACTTTAAAGTTTTCTGTTAACCAGTAGATTGATACACACTGAATTTCAGGTATGTTTTGCTGTCAACAAATATATATATATATATTTATATATATATATGTGTGTGTAATAGTTTTTTTTACTGTCAATATATATACACTTTAACTTAAAGTTTCTGTTGACCAATAGATGCACACTGGATTTCAGGATAAATGTACATTGCGTTTCAGGTTTGCTGTAACAAGTAGGTACATACATATTGGGTTTCAGGTTGTTGTCAACAAATATAGATAACATACACATTATGTTTCAAGTTTACTGTCAACAAACAAATGCATGCATATTGTGTTTCAGATTTCCTGTTAGCAAATAGATACATGCACATGTTATTAACAAGTAAGTACATGCACATTCTTTCAGGTTTACTGTCAACAGATACATTTTTCCTGTCAACGAAAAGCCACGTGCACATTGTGTTTCAGGTTTGCTATTAACAAACATTCTCATGTGTTTCAGGTTAACTGTCAAAAAGTAGATACATACCCAGCGTCTTTTAGGTTTATTGTCCACAAATAGATACTTACACTTTGTGTTTCATGCACACTGTGTTTTGGGTTTGCTGTTGACAGATAGATGTGCTAACACATTTCTTTAGTAGTGCCAAAAATGGATATTCAGATTGGTTTTTCTTTCAGTTTCAGGTAATAGGTTTATATTGTCTTGATGTTGCTGTCAATCAATAGACATGCAAACAAATTTCATTATTTCTCTTGACCGATAAAATTCATTCAACATTGCAGATTTGCTGTAATAAGAAACGGGAGCATATACATAGCTATGGCAGTGCATTTCAGTGTTGTTGAGTTTGTCAGCACAAAGCTAATCATCCCTGGTTTGTTTTCAGCATTGCAGTCAGCAGATCTAAAGATGTGCCTCCCTTCGGTCCCCCCATTCCAGATAAGGGCAGCTTTCCCAAGTCAGCGGAGTTTGTGGATTTCCTCATGGCCAAAAGTAAGTCTATGTCTTGAAACAACCACAACACTTCACTCACACCTTTCTCCTGATTGTTGTTAAGCTTTGTCTGCCTGAACAGGGCACTTCTCTTCCCATGCTCCACTCCTTCCCCTCCCCAGTTTTGTTCTGTGGAAATGTCAACAACATAATTGTGACATCTGTTCTTTTATTGGTGTCGTTTATTGACACTCGATGTGATATGCTGTCGTCTGTTTGATTTATGGTATTGTCATTGATTGCATAACATACATGTTGTATAAATTGTGAATCATACTGATTGTGCTTAGCTGTCATGTATGTGTTTAGTTTGTGAAGTAATAAAACCAGATTGTGTTGTTTACCAAGTTGTGTGGTCATCATAAACGTGATGTTTTTTGTGGTGTACTGTAATTAATGTTGTCCCATTATGTGATGTGCAGTCATGGCTTACATGTTATTTCAGTGTTGTTCTAAGTAACTAATACCACACCGTGTTCGCTGCATCATGCAGTCTACCGACGCATATTTTCAGTGTTGCACAGTAACAAGACCATACCTTCTTGTTTGCAGTGCTATGTAATAATCAGTTGGGTGTTTTTGGGGTGTTGTACAGTAATTAATACCACACCCTGTTGTTCACTGTATTATGCTGTCATTACTTGCATATTTTTGGTGTTTTACATTAATTAAGACCACACACTAATATTTGCTATGGTGAACAGTCATCAGACACTTGATAGTTTCACTGTCATACAGTAATACCATACTTGCTGTTCGCATTGTTTTGCAGTCATCAGTTACATGATATTTTCATTGTGGTATCATAATTAGTACTATGCTATGTTCTTTGCTGTGTTGTGCAGTCATCAATGCAGAGAATGCAGCTCACAGGTCAGAAAAGTTTCGAACTATGGCCCAGCGGACCAGACAGGAATACCTCAAAGACCTAGCAACTAATTTTTGTTCCAACAATGCCCTTGACTCTGGATCCAAACTCAGTAAGTGTGTGTATACCATAGCGAGGGTTGTCCTTTATTTTGTTGTGGTTGTTTCTTTTAGGGTTTTATTATTCATAAACATGAGTTGGAAGTACATTTGAAATAATGGCTGTACCTTTTTTTTAACAAGTCGCATGTTGACAACACATGAAAGACTGCCCTTTGCAATTGCTTGTCAAGGGAAATAACTTACATAAACATGCCATTAACCTTCATTGTCCTGTATTTCGTATGACAGAAGTCGCCTAGACTGCTAAGTTTATATTGGAATTCGCTGCCCGAATTGGGGTACTGACTTTAAAAAATTGTAAAAAATAAACTAATGGATATAAAGACTTCAAATTTTCAGCAAAAATCTATGGAAAGCTGAACTTTGGTTTGCACTTGTTATTTCAGGGGGATGTGAAAATATTTTTATGACTCAACACTCGCACACCTGATTTTACCTGGGAAACACACCTACGTCAGTGAAATAGGTGATAGACAGGCAATACAACACCCATCAACTTTATAACACCTACCTTTTTGGTGGCAAGTGGTCAGGTTCACCATCTGAAAAGAACTGATGGGTGTTGTGAGGTGTTAGTAGTTACACAGGTAGCTAGGAATATACGTGAAATTTTTGTGACGCTTTTAAGTCACCTAGCAGTTACATAGCAGGAAAAAAATAATTAAAAAAAAATAACAGGTCAAAATCATACCATACTTACTGAAAATGTATTGGAGTGCATGCTTTTTGATCTGCATGAGTTAGTTTGTGTTTGTGAGAAAAAGAATTCCTATGACTGATAATATTTCTAACTATATGCAGGTGTTAGTAGGAAGGAAGAGAGGCAGGCATCACAACACAAAACAACACTCAAATATTTTTGTTGTACTCACCATATGGTTCCAGATGTAATGAATTATATAATCCAAATGTGATCACACACAAACAACACAGTCACTGGAAATGTTCTTGCTTTTGATCACTTTTGTCACACACAGATCACTGACATGAAATTTTCTTTCCGTTGTGCACTTTTCTTACATGCACAAACTCCAGTACTTTTGTATGTGGCACTTTCAATATTTAGTCAACCCCAAAACAGTCTGTACAAAACAAAAATGACAAAGTTCAGTCCTTGATTTAGTCAAGTATCAGGTGTACTGCTAAGAATGAGTGTGTAGGAACCTACTCACTGCTGGTGAAAAGAAAAAAAGCAGCCATGATCCTTGCACAAAGCCACCTTACACATCACACACTCATGTGTTGACTGGATGGCATTGCCTGCTGGGGTTTTCCTGCCTTCCTTCTTGCAACAGACACAGTCCTTCTTGCCTCTGGCAGACTGGATTTTGGAAGGAGTGTGTTTGTGCTTGTCTGGATTGTCGTGAACGACGGGACGGCCGATCCGTTTTCGACCCTTGAAACCATTCACCATGCCCATGACAATCTCAGTGTGAAAATCCACATGCAGTTTCAGTGGGGCATCTGCAGAGTTTTTGTAGATTACAAAGGCATTTACTGCAGCAGTGTCCAGGCAGAAGAAGAACACATATTTCCACCACTTCATGAATTTCTGCTTGGAACAATAATATGATCGCAATTGATCATGCTTGTCAACACCGTTGTAGTTCTTGGTGTAATCAGCCACAGCCAGGGGCCTAGAATACCTGGCTTTTTCAACACCCCCTGCACCTTTTCTGACAAGCTCTCCATCGGTTCCATCATGGACAGAAGTAAGAAGGGTGACCTTACGACGGTCAAACCAAGCAACAGCCTGAAGCTTGCCCTTCAAATCATCATAGCCAATCTCACGAAACCAGCGCTTTGTGTCCCCAGACTTTTTGACACATTTTGCTGGCTTCATATCCTGTGGCAGACCCTTCCTGTTGTTTCGCACAGTCCCACATGCCAAGGTTTTCTTCTGAAACAGATATTGAATGAGGGGGACTGACGTGAAATAATTATCAAAGTAGACGGTGTGCCACTTGAAATAATGGGGTTCTGCCAAGTGTTTGACGACACGATCCCCTAGGGCATCACCTGTCCCAGCAGGCACATCATTGGTCTTCCCAGTATATACTGAATAATTCAGCATATAGAAAGAATCGGCATCACACAAAGCCCACACCTTGAGGCCCCACTTTGTTGGTTTTGCAGGCAAGTACTGCAGAAAACCACAACGACCCTTGAACTTGATCATTGCCTCATCTACTGTGATGTTTTGCCCAGGTAGAAACTGCATAGCAAAACATTCTTGAGTCATGGAAATGAGAGGTCTGACTTTGAACAGGGGGTCATACCCAGCCTGACCTCTGGGAACAAACTGAGTGGTATCAGCGAGGTGAAAATACTGGTTCAGCTGTTCAAACCTGTTCTTCGACATGACACTCGACACCCAGGGATTGAAGAAAGGAGAAGAGTCTTTCCAATAAAAATCACGATGAGGAACAGGGGCCATGTTCATAAACATGAGAAGACCAACAAAAGCTCTGACTTCATCCACAGTGGTTGGCTGAAACTTATCCTCAGGAAGACCAGCAGCCATGAGCGTTTGTCTTGCATACAGGTTGGTTTCCCTGACCATGAGATGGAATGCGTCCGAAGGAAAAACAAGTGAAAAATAATCAAAAGGTGTTCGAAGATTCACTTGTGGACGTGGGGGGCCCCTGTATGCATCAAACACACGAACTTCAGTCCGAAAGTCGTCGTTTGACCACTGCGATGACTGTGCACATCCACCGACATCAGTAGCACCTGCGTCACCTGCGTCGCCTATGTCCGAGTCACTGTCACTACTCGCATTCACTCCTTCTGCAACTTCATAGTCACTGTCGCTGTCTACAGAGTCGAGATCAATGTCCGATTGATTCCAGTCGTCATTTTCGGTCGGCAACACATTCATATTGAACATTTGGTCCACAGTCAAGCTCATGTCACTGTCACTGTCAGAGTGCGACATTTTGATCGTAGTCGGAAGTCGATGGGATGACAAAAAAAATCGATTAAAAATCAAAAAAGCCACAAACCGCTTTCACAAATGGCGCTGAGAAAGGTAGGAAAGACCCGGATAACGACCGGTTTGTCTTATTACTGTGGTCAACCCAAATAAGGGAGGCACACCGAGACAATCAGCCTACTGAGGAACGGGCGGTACAGGGCGGATCAGGAGCCTGACGGGTCGGGCGGAATAGGGCGGAACGGGGATAGAAAGGTTAAATGTCAACACCAGCTTGTCAGGGGAAATAACGTATGAAAACATACCATTAAATGTCAACACCAACCCTGCCCCCACCGTCTAATGTATAAATAGATTTGAAAAAAAAGAAAAAAAAAAAACGCTCATCCCACACATGCACACACATAGGCATGCACACACACACATGCGCGCGCCTACATACCAAACTTGTTGAATATTTTGACAGGCAAATTTGAAAGTTAACCTTTCACTGCCAGATGTTCTGTTTTGCATAAATCCCCATCGCCAGCCATTTTTCAAAAATCCTCTTATTTCATACCTGCATGTGTGAAACTCGGATGTCTCTGGAACTAAACAACCAGTTCTCATGCTGGTTTTTTTTTCCTGAAAATGGAGGAGATGCATTGTATTTTTGTTACATTATGATATGTTAGTAATGGTTAGTCAACAACAGTTTCAAATTTTTAGTAATTTCAAGTGCAAAAACAAATGGAAAAAAAAAAAAAAAATGAATGTTACCTTTCTTCTTGACGTAAAAAGGAAGAAAGCATTTCGACAAACTCTCAGCAAGGGAGGAAAAATATTCCACTCGCCAAATGAAGACCAGAAAGTATGTAATATCCCACAGAAAAAATCCACATACTCCATTCAGTAGCAGAAAACTGGTGATGGCAGTGCACACTAGACAAGAAAGTGTCAAGTTTGTGGGTTTAGTTTTCAGACAGGATAACAAAAAAGTATTCTACAGCTACAAATGACCTATTCCTCCTGTCTATGCTGTACACAAGATGACTGGGCAAATTTACAGGCATTAGTCCAGCCCATGGATCAGCTGACTGGCGGCCTTCCAAAAATCTTGCCATGTGTAATAAAAGTTAAAAGTTGACAGTGGGGCACAGGGGCAGCTCACAGGTTTTACACTGAAAACTGGTCTGTGCTCTCTTCCACCCTGTTTGTGTCCTAGAGCTACAGACAGTACAGTCAGGATGGCTGTCATCATCTGATTTTTTTCCAAAAATGTTGTTCCGTCAAGCGTGCTGGTGGATGGATGTTGTTACGGATGTGTTGGTGCGTGTGACTGTTTGTCTGACTCTCAGAAATTAGGATGCATGTACGATTTTTTATTCACACACACCCACACCATTTGAAACATGGACAGCCAGGCAACAAGTCCCATTTCAACTTTTTCTTTTTTTTTTTATGCTGCCCAAGCCATCAACACACAAGTACACAAAAACACAGCAATTTACAGCAATATCAATAAGGCAGAATATTAACGTATGCTGTAAATCTAGGCGTACAACACATGAGGCATATATATGTGTTATCCTAATTCTATTGGCCACATCGGGCCCAACTCGACAGTTCTTCAGACATCACAAGTCTCTCGCGAAGAACGCTGTAGAGGAAGTCCTCTCCTGGGACTCCCGCAGTCAGGAGGAGCAGCTTGCAGAGTCGAGTCCAACACAGGACTGAAGCGACGGCTCTGTCCACAACAGGAGCGACAGCTCTGTCCACAACAGGAGCGATGGCTCCAACACAACAAGAGCTGCGGCCTCAAACACAAACAGGATGTTGGTTCTGACACCACAAAAGCGACGGCCCTGGTACAGCAGAAGCGACAGCTCTGGTACGACAAGCCCAACAGGTCGCTGGTTTAAACATCTCAAGAGCGGCAGCTCTGGCTTGGCAGCAGCGGTGGCTCTGGCTCAGTTGGCACAACAGGATGCAGGTTCTAACACCTCAAGAGCGGTGGCTCTGGATCGGCAGCAGCGGTGGCTCTGGCACGTTGGGTCACTGTCGACACCCACGTCAACCCCTCCACACCTCAGCAGGGTGGAGACAGGGGTAGACTCCAGTTGCGCCCCAGACCCTCTAGCAGTGGCAAGTTGGGTCACTGTCGACTCCCATGTCAACCTCTCCACACCCCCAGCAGGGTGGAGACAGGGGTAGATCCGGCTACGCCCCAAACCCTCTAGCAGTGGCAACCAGTTCCCAGTCACACCAGGACAACAACTTTTACCTGGGGGAACTGATAACTACTTGTTTCTATAGCCTACTATAACATGGCTATTATTCATCATGGTTATTTATCATATTCATAACCAACAGTTACTTTATATTTCACCAGAACTTGGGGAAAAATACTCATAGCGAAATCCACAAAGTTTCCATACAGTATCACAATAGAACATTCTTTTTTTCGGAATCATGTTCTACACATTGGGGGAGAAAGGATTTCCACATAGACCTTTTCGAAATCATGCTTTATATATTGGGGGAAGGATTTCCCCATAGACCTTTTTACGATAAACCAAGAATATAATCACTGCATATAAGAAATGATTTCCTTTCATCTCTTTCATCAAGATCAACATGTTTTTATCATTTCATGTCTCTTCCATCAAGATCAGAATGTTTTTATCATTTCACATAATCAGTACATCTCAGAGAATGATTTCCGTTCGTAAAATTATTCATTAGTAACAGTAACAGCCCTTAAATACATATCAAGGAATGATTTCTGCACGCTCTTGTTTATTAATAAATAGATATTCATTATTCATATCAAAGGATGGTTTAAATACATATCGAAATGATTTCCTGTTTATCAACAGATGAATACATATCAAAAAGGTTTTCGTTTAGCTCCACCCCCTCAAAATTCAGAATAAAACTTCCAACCATTAATACATGATAGTTTCCATTGCTGACTATCATTTGTATCATTATAATACATTAGCGAAACAAACAGAACTGTTTCCTCCTGATCTGTGGTAAATGTACAGTGAGGCCGAGTACCTGAAGTGCTTGGGTGTGACATGATAGTGAATGGAAAAACAATTAGAATAAATCAATAAAAACACTTAACTGAACAGCGCTCTTATGAAGCAAATGGCTGTTAGGCACAGGTCAGGGAATCCCCCAACTATGAAGTTTATAGCTGGCTTTCTATCTCATCAAATAGGAGAGTGAGAGTATTGGGAGTCAGGTAACTGTAGTTTGTCACATTTCGGCGACGTCGGCAGTGAGCCACCTGGTCGCAGAAATGCAATGTCGGCGGCATAAGGGTTAACCCTCTTCAGTATGCACTTTCCTGAGCTTAGTTACGCTGAAAACCATCGGCAAGATAAGTAACTCCGTAATTTGAACATGGTTACCCAATTTAAAAATTAATTTAAAAGAGAGGAAAGGAAATAATGAAATGAAAATAATTTTTAAAATTCCTACGAATATATATGTTGCTATATCATAAGTTTGAAGAATGTCACATGAGCCATTTGCTCGAGAAAAAAAAATCTTCCTCAGAACTTTCTTCTGAATCGTTGTTTATCATATCTGGAATCTCATCCCAGTCAAAATCTAGGTCACTGTAAGCTTCATTACCCAGCACTTTCACTAAGTCTTATGCCGTAAATCCTACAAATCACAGTATCTTCACCACTAAATCTCATTATAGAACGGCAGAAATCAAGGTTAGCCATGGTGAAAAACAGCATTTCGACCACAAAACTTAAAAAATTCATAACTCGAGAACTACGGCACATATCGACTCGCGTTTTTTTGCAAACGAACGTGAATGGCTGCAGGAAGAAGGAAGTCATGTTCTTGCGAGACTTCCTTTTCTACGAGAAACATAGCGGCGCCCATTGTTGCCATGTGTTTTACAGGCGCTGGCAGGCGCTCAGCCTTTTGGCTGTGTGATGTCCGGTTGGGCGCTAGCGGGCGCGCGCTTATCAAGAGAGTTAAGGGATAGTTTCTATTCGATGGATTGAATAGGTCAAGAGCAAGCTGTTTGTGTTAACGTGTAAATGTGTTATCCCTTAACCCGTTCACTGCTTGAAAATGTTACAAACAAAGGCTTTCCCAGTGCCAGGGAAATCTAATGATTTGGGGGTAATAATTAACAAAAAATTCTCGCTCAGAAACTACAAAAGATATAACAATGAAATATATATGATTTTTGAAGGAAATTGAATGAAGATTTTGAATCTGGACTTCTTTTGTTTTAATTTTGATAATAAAAAATATTTAGGCATTTAGATTTGGATAGATTTTTTTACACGATCAAAAACATATGTATTTACCACTACAGCTTCACATCCAAAAAAGAACGCAAAGCAAAAAAGTTGAAAATAAAGTTTGTATTGTCACACTACACACGTAAATGAAAGTAAAACAGTTTAGAAGTCTATCAAGATGCTCACACTCTATGCAGACAGGTCAGTCCACGACCACGCCCCTCCCCCCACCACGCCCCCTTGCTGGACTTCAACCCTCTCTTTCACTCCTCCTCTTCTCCTACCTTTCCCTCTGCCCCGTGTCATGCCGCGAGCAGGCCACGCTCCCCTCTCGCACTGACTATCACATCAGTGGCCACTGGCACGCAGTGCAGAGTACACACTAGGCGAGCTCGTTCGACACTGGCAAACCAGTCAGCTGAACACACACTGAGGTCACACAGCCCGACTCAATAACTGACGAATACGGTCGGCAATTCCATCACAATCATCATCTCACCTTCATGCTCGAGTAAGTCGTTGAATAAAAGATTATTGTCTTTGTCAAAAATGATTAGCAGAGCCTGCTCAGCTGTGTAAATACGTTGATTTGGTCACTACGCTTGTCGAAGGTTGTGCCGCCATCTTTGCAAGCGAGACGAAGTGCTGGCTGGTCATCCAGTCAGTGATGAGAACAAATGGGCTTTCCCCTCACGTGTGGTCATTTGCATATCATTTTAATACTACAGACATATAAGGCTTACTACGCACACTCTATTTAAGTCCGTTAATAGAAATAGTAACGAATGAAAATTCAAGTAAAATGCATGACGTCAGTGGACGGCCCATAGGCACTGGGAAAGCATTTTTACTTCGGCGTCAGCTGACGGCTTAAAGGCACTCTTCAGGTTAAACCACTAAATTTTTTGTAATATTCTGGCAACTACCAAGTTAATTTTTTTTAATCTACAGATGAACTTAAATTGAAAATTACTACAAAAGTTTTGTTTTTTTTAGGTTGTCATATGAACTTCAGTTAAACTTCTGAAACTTAGATACAATACAAAAACAAATTACCAAACAAATAGGGTAAGTCAGAACTGCACCAAAATTTGCTTGAAAATTTATAGTGGATGTAGTTTCCTACGTATATGTCAGTTTTCAGCATTGTTGATGCCCTTAACTGACCAGTGTAGTCAGTTACTTGAATACAGAAAATGGGAATCCACCCCTTAGCTAAAGGCCTTCTCACTATGAAAAAAAAATTCATGTTAGTCTTGTATACTTTTATTGAAGTTTGAAGTGAGTGCAAACATACCTGTATAGTCTGCATGGCATGAAATTTTCCGGTCATATTGAATGGAGGGTCACATATCACCGTCATTTGCAGCCACACTTGACATGAGGTGAGAAGATAGTTTCCAAAACCTTGTTGAAAACATGGAAAAACCGGTGTACTCAGTAAAAATAATGATAAATTTCCAGCTTTGGTGGTGTAAAGAGTCTTTGTTTTTGTTCAGTGAAGAATGGGGGTGTCATTGATAAATGTTATTTATGAGACAATGATTTATTTATAGTTAGGGGAGCGGAGGAGGTGCTTTTTTATTTTTAAAGATGACACAGAGTAAGCGTCATCTGATGGGTCCAGGGAGTGTCATTTCTTAAGATGATGTGGAATGTGGTTTCTGAACAGGAGGTATTGGTGTGTCATTTCTAACATGAGGTAACAGAGTATCTTGTTTTAAAGATGAGGTAGGGGAATGTCATTGCTGAGGATTCAGTAGAGGAGTGTCATTGCTAGAGAAGAGATAGGGGAATGTCATTGCTGAAGATCATGTTTGGGAGTGTCATTGTTGAAGACAAGGTAACAGAGTGTCATATCTGAAGATGAAGTAAGTGTTAATGCTGAAGATGAGGTAAGGGAATGTCAGTGTTCAAAATAACATTGGGGAGTGTTGTGGCTGAATGTTGTAGGGGAATGTCATTGGTGAAGATGACATACAGGTGCACTATTTCTAAAGATGGGTAGGGAGGCGACACTTCTGAAGGTGGATAGCATGCTGAAGATGAGGTATTGGGGTGTCACTGCTGAAGATGAGGTTGGGAGTGTTATTGCAGATGATGAGGAAGGGGGAGCATCATTGCTGAAGGTGAGGTAGGGAAGTGTCATTGCTTAAGATTAGGTAGGAGAGTGTCTTTGCAGAAGGTGATGTGTAGGGAAGTGTCAAGGCTGAAGAGGGGAAAGGTGAGCATCAGTGCTGAAGATGGGGTGAGGGAATGTCATTTGTGAAGATCAGGTAAGGAAGAGCCATTTCTGAAGAGGAGGGAATGTCATTTCTGAAGATAAGATTGGAGAGTGTCATTTCTAAAGATGAGGTACAGGAACATCATTCCTACAGATGAGGAAGGGGAATGTCACTTCTGAAGATGAGGTAGAGAGTATCATTTCTGAATATGAGGTGGGGGAGTGTTATTTCTTAAATGAGGTAGGAGAGTTTCATTGCTGAAGATGACTTAAGAGAGGGTCATTTCTGAAGATCTGGTAAGAAAACGTCATTTCTGAACATAAGGGGAGGAATGTGTTCATGAGAGGGGGGAATGTCATTTCTAAAATGAGCTAGAGAGGTGTCTGTTCTGAAAGCGAGGCAGGGGAGTATTATTTCTAAAGTGAGGTGGGGAAGTGTCATTGGTTAAAATGAGGTAAGGGTGTATCATTGTTGAAGATGTCATTTCTGTAGAGTAAAAAGATGTTGCATTTAAATGAGAGGATGATCCTGCATCTGCATATAAGTCATTTCTGAGGAAGGAATGTGTTTGTGTGGTGGACAGGCAAATTTGCACTTGGCAGTGGGCGGAAGAAGGAGAAGACCAAGCACAGAGTCGTGCCAGACATGTACACTAAAGGCGCCCTTGTTTGGAATGTTCAGGTAGGCTAGGTGGAGCCTCTCTGTCTGTCTGCCTGTCACTCTGTTTGGCTGCCTGTCTTCCTGCCTGTGCAACAGTGAGGCATGTCTGCTGTGTATGAACTGTGTGCCTTTGTCTGTGCTTGCCTGTCTGTCCCTGTCTGCCCTTCCATTTGTTTGTCTGTGTGTGTTGACTGTTCTCTCCAAGATTCTGCCCTTTGTGTGTCAAAAAAAAAAGGGCGAAAGATGTTTCTTTGAAGAGAAACCAGAGTAATTGCCTGTCAAGGTGGTACATATTTGCTGCTTTCTTTTGGCAGTGTTAGATGATACATGTATGTCTTAGACAGTGGGAAGCGGGGGGGGGGGGGGGGGGGGGGGGGGGAAGAGAAGGAAGGGGTGAGAAGAAGGAAGATAGCTAGGAGCATTAGCATGAGTTAAACTTTTCCATGTGTAGATAGAATCAGTGTTTGTTAAAATTTAACTTAAATGTCTTTGACGTGTAAGTTTTAAGAAAAAATAAGTGTGCTTCAGCTCGTGTAACAGGTTTTTTGCTTGATGCAGGAATTGAGTTTTGGTTGCTAAAAACGGAAGCGCTCTTTCAGCAGGTAGAAACCCCATTCAGCCAATGCTTGTTCCCTGTTACATTTGGAAGAACTATTGTCTGTTATGTGGACTTTGCATCCATAGTGACATGTAGTTTTCAAAATGGTGCGTTTGAAAGAAAATTCTGATGAAGTTTCAGTTGACACCGTTGTCAAAAGCAAGTGGAGGTGTGGCCAAACAGACAAGGTGTCAGCAGAATCTAACATCATGTTTGGTGTTTGAAAGTTTGAGTCATTAGTGTGGAAACTTGTTCAGCTGGGTGTTTATGTAAAGAAATTAAAAGAAAAAAAATTGAGCAGACTAGCCATCCACAAATTAAAAAGTCACACAGGTTAGGAAACTGTGTGACAGAACAGTTTTATTTTGTTTAGACATAAGTATGTTCATATCGAAACAGCGCACAGTACAAGTTACAGTGACAAAGCCTAGTAGAGGTCCCTGTTTGTGTCAGTCTCTGTTAGCGAAGCCTAATGATAACCAGTATCAGGCATTATTTAGCAACCGATTGAAAAAATGATAATTGATTTCTGTATTTGCATCCACTCTTGCCATTCAAAAAATGAAAATATTCTTAAAACACTGTCACATTTACTTTGGTCTCTCTCTCTCTCTCTCTCCCCTTCTCTCTCTCCTTCTCTTTCTCATTCTCCCTATTTGTCTCTCTCTCTCTCCGTCTCTCTGTCTTTCTTCTCTCTGTCTTTCTCTCTTCTTCTTCTTATCTGAAAGCTTGAAATTGAAAGTAGGGTGGATGTAGAATTGTATTTCCACCCATGAAGGAAAATAAATGTAGAACTCCATTAGTTTTAGTTTCAAAGGTCAGTTCATGTATTATGCACCTCATCTCTAGGCAAAGGCCTGACCAAAATATGACCCAAAGCCCAAGTCAGGCCTTGAGAAGCATACCAGCAGTACCCAGTGTTCTCAAGCAGACACCCAAGTCACTCAGGAATGACACGGTTTAACATCGGTGAATGGAGTAAAATTGGTGCTTATATCTCAGCATGGATATAAGCAATGGTTACAACAATTTTCAAAAGAAACAAGTCTGGAAAATAGGTTTGCCTTTTGCAAAATCCCGAAATCAGCATGTTTTTATTATGAGGTAACGTGTGTGTGTGTCCATGCATGCGGTTGTTTGCGCACTGGTAGCAGGCAAAAGATAGGAAAATGCAGTGAACATAAAGTGTGGTAGCCATTGCTACCCACATGTTCATTCTTCAGTATGTCTGTTGTAAACCAAGGTTAATTGGACCATGAATGGTTTCAGTCAGTCAGTCATCATGTGTGTTCAACATCAGGTGGAGGACATGGGCAGTGCAGTGCAAGTGGAAAGCGTGTTGGCCATCGCTGCAGACACCATTGTGCTGCTTGACACAGGGTCCACTGACGTCATCTTTACTGTGCCATGCAGTACTGTCATTGGATGGACCCTACAGGCCTCCAGGTACACACGGTGTCTGTCTGCCAAATCCCTGGTCTTTTTTCTTTTTGTCTGTCTCCATGTTGCCTTTTTCTCTTCTTTTTAGTTTTCTCCTTTGTCTTTTCATCTTCTGTCTGAAAGGATAAGGGGGGAAAAGCAGATAGAATCTTTATACATTCTGTCCAGGGACTGGTTGGCCTAGTGGGTAAGGCATTGGATTCCAGTACCAAGATGCAGAGTTCAAATCTCTCCTGAGATAGCCTGGTTGTAAGAGATTTTCTTTATACAGAGTTTATGTCTGTGCAGACTCGAATCCCTTCTTAGTCCTTCAGATGAGATATAAACCAATGTCCTGTGCATGAATGCTTGTATAGAAAAAATCTTGCATGCATGTTAAATCCAGTTTGGCCGTTGGTATGGATGACACGTTACACATAGCATGCACCCTGCGTGAGAAATTGAAAGAATGAAGGAAGTAAGGAAATCGAGTGAACGATATTGACTGGATGATACGGGAAACGACTGAATGAAACCCCAGCTGGCAGCTCTTCAGTCGGCACTACCCAGGTAGGCAGCCCGTCGTGTAAACGAGTGTTGATTGTAAAGCGCTTAGAGCTTGGTCTCTAGCCGAGAATAGGCGCTATATAAGTATTCATTATTATTATTATTATTTAAATCCCATTCCACCCTTCAAAGTAGACTTTCCCGGTGGTAGTGATGATATGGACATGAAAAACATGCACATAGACATCATCCCAGAAAATGGATTGTGGCTAGTGAGTTTAAAAATGGTCAATTATGCAAAAATATCACCAGTGGTGGACTTAGGAGTTCTAGCTGGGGTACAAAGGAAGATATTCCACACTTGTTTACCCATACGATTTCACTGCGTTTTGTACACATTTGGCGGAAGTATGAGTATGATGGACTTAAAGAAAAATGGTCGGGTGTAATTGTGCTTGTGGATTTTAACCATGGTAGTATTTTGGTGTGGTTGACCAAAGAGTGATAACTTTTGCTAAATCTTGCAGTTGAAATAGCTTCTAACTGTATCTGCTTTATATCAGTGTGCGAATACACAGGAACAGTCATGGCGATTACAGGCCCTGAAATTAACAAACAAACAAACATAAACAGCCATGGGATATGAATTTGTGTCAAGGTATGCTAGTGAATCAGGTCTGAAAGTAATTTGTATTGGAAGAACTTATTTTCACTTGATATATTTGCTACAAGATCAGGTATCCCTATCCCTCTACCCTCTATTTTGTGTTCTGCCTGCTCTGTCTCTGTGTGATGGTCTGCTTGCTCATTTTCCATGTGGCGGTGTAATTGTCTATTTCTGTGAGATGGTCTGACTGTTCTCTTTCTGTAGAGTGGCCTCACTACTCAGGCTCTGTGTGGCGGTCCACTTGCCTTGTCTTTATGTGGTGGTGTAACTGCTCAGCGTATTGTGATCTTAACGCTCTTTCTCACTGTATGGTGGTCTAACTGCTCAGTGTCTGCATGATGGTCTTATTGTGCTGTCTGTTTATATGATCCGACTGCATTCTATCTCTGGTAGTACAGCTGCTCTCTTTCAGTGTATGGCGGTTAAGCTGCTTGGTCACTGTGTGGTAGTATAAATGCTCCATCTCGCGCATTGGTGATCTAACTGGTCTGTCCTACTGTATGGTGGTCAAACTGGTCTGGCTCACTGTATGGTGGTCTAACTGGTCTGTCCAACTGTATGGTGGTCTGACTGGTCTGTCTCACTGTTTGTGGATACTCCAAACCTTCTTTTTATGAGTAAGAGGCAGTAGGCTGTTGACTCATATTCAGCTGTTATTTTCTCCAAATGGTCTTTCCAACTGTATGGTGGTCTAACTGGTTTGGCTCACTGTATGGTGGTCTAACTGGTCTGTCCAACTGTATGGTGGTCTAACTGGTCTGTCCTACTGTATGGTGGTCTAACTGGTCTGGCTCACTGTATGGTGGTCTAACTGGTCTGGCTCACTGTATGGTGGTCTAACTGGTCTGTCCTACTGTATGGTGGTCTAACTGGTCTGTCCTACTGTATGGTGGTCTAACTGGTCTGGCTCACTGTATGGTGGTCTAACTGGTCTGTCCAACTGTATGGTGGTCTAACTGGTCTGTCCAACTGTATGGTGGTCTAACTGGTCTGTCCTACTGTATGGTGGTCTAACTGGTCTGGCTCACTGTATGGTGGTCTAACTGGTCTGTCCTACTGTATGGTGGTCTAACTGGTCTGGCTCACTGTATGGTGGTCTAACTGGTCTGTCCAACTGTATGGTGGTCTAACTGGTCTGTCCTACTGTATGGTGGTCTAACTGGTCTGTCCTACTGTATGGTGGTCTAACTGGTCTGTCCTACTATATAGTGGTCTGTCTGGTCTGTCCAACTGTATGGTGGTCTATCTGGTCTGTCCAACTGTATGGTGGTCTGTCTGGTCTGTCCAACTGTATGGTGGTCTATCTGGTCTGTCCAACTGTATGGTGGTCTAACTGGTCTGTCCAACTGTATGGTGGTCTAACTGGTCTGTCCAACTGTATGGTGGTCTATCTGGTCTGTCCTGCTGTATGGTGGTCTAACTAGTCTGTCCTGCTGTATGGTGGTCTAACTGGTCTGTCCAACTGTATGGTGGTCTAACTGGTCTGCCCAACTGTATGGTGGTCTAACTGGTCTGTCCAACTGTATGGTGGTCTATCTGGTCTGTCCTGCTGTATGGTGGTCTAACTGGTCTGTCCAACTGTATGGTGGTCCAACTGGTCTGTCCAACTGTATGGTGGTCTAACTGGTCTGTCCTGCTGTATGGTGGTCTAACTGGTCTGTCCAACTGTATGGTGGTCTAACTGGTCTGTCCTACTGTATGGTGGTCAAACTGGTCTGTCCTACTGTATGGTGGTCAAACTGGTCTGGCTCACTGTATGGTGGTCTAACTGGTCTGTCCAGCTGTATGGTGGTCTAACTGGTCTGGCTCACTGTATGGTGGTCTAACTGGTCTGTCCAACTGTATGGTGGTCTATCTGGTCTGTCCTGCTGTATGGTGGTCTAACTGGTCTGTCCAACTGTATGGTGGTCAAACTGGTCTGGCTCACTGTTTGTAGATACTCCAAATCTTCTTTCTGTGAGTAAGGGGTCTGGCAGCAATGTGTTTGGCATTGTTGAGCAGCCGTTACAATTGGGGTTGTCAGTTTGATAATCAGTGGTTGTCTTGAATAATGTAATATTTATATGCTCCTGAGACAGCTGTATTGGCAAATTCCAGACAGTTCTTTTGATATGAAACTCGACTAGGTTTAGCTTCCCCCAGGTAACGAAGGCATGGCTGCAAGTGGTCACGCAGAATTAAAACAATGACAACACACACAAAATCGTGCAAAAATGACTCACGTCAGCGCTTTCTGGGTAGTTATTTTCCATACTTAACTAGTACACAAGTTTGATACATGCCTCTGCTCAGACTACAGCAGCAAAAAAGTCTGTTCAGAAACGTTTAAAGCTTGTTTGTTCTGAAATGCATAATATAACTGACAATGCCAGTTTAATGCAACTATATTCGGCAGCTGCACACACATGACATGACCCAAGTCTCATGTTTTGTATCAAACTAATACGTGATTTTTTTTTGGCGAACAATTCTATCCCTGTATTTCTTCTGTAATAAAGTACAAAGTCAAACAGTCTTTTGATTCTTTTTCATCTTACACACACACACACGCACGCACGCACGCACGCACGCACGCACGCACGCACGCACGCACTATAAATGGGTACACACACTGGGTATAACTATTTGCTGCAAAAAAATGTGTGTGTGTGTGTGCGTGCGTGCGTGCAAATGCATTCATGCTTTTTCAAAAGTTCGGAGGCGGTATGTAAGCAGTGGGTACAAGAAAATTAAGTTATGTAGCATCTTCTAAGCAAACCAGCTGACCTTTGGAACACAGAGTGCCTTGTTCCGCAAAGAGACAGCAGTAGGAGCTGTATAGCTCACACATGCATGCAACTCACACATGCATCCTTATCCCACTGAGAAGGAGAGGCCATTTACACTTCACTCGGTTCTGAGTTCGCGCTCAGAATGTGCTTGGTGACAGCGTGCCCAGTTGTGTTAATACTTGAAATGAGCACTCCACGCTGAGCTGGGCAAGAACCCCATGCCTGTCCCATTAAGATTGCTTGGAATGTTTCATGGCTGTGCACACAACACAGCATGTGGCAGTGTGCAATAGAGGACAATTGCGGAGTTGTTGGTGGGAAAGAAAGGTCTGCAACTGTCTGCGACTGTCTTCCAGATCCATGGCAACCTGGTCCCAGAGATTCTGTATTGGTGTTGGTGCCTTTGACCTGCGCATGGGGGTCAAGGATCATGTAATCGTCACTGGGCATGTCTAAGTCATTTTGTGAATCTGAGATAACTCGTATTGTTGGTTACTTTCCTAAAAGAAAAAAGGGAAGACAGTAGTAGGTAGGTAGAGAGAGAGAGAGAGAGAGAGAGAGTGAGTGAGTGGAAATAGAGTGGGACAGACTCAGAAGTGTGAGAGAAAGGAGGAAGAGAGCGAGGGAGGCAGGGAGGGTAGTGGAGGCAAGAGAGACGGATAAAATAGAGAAAAAGCTTGGTGTCCAGTGCAACGCGATGCATAATACAAAACAAATTGTGTGTGTGCGTGTGCTTTTGTGTGTGTGTGCGTATGCGCGCACGCGCGTGCACACGATTGTATGAATATGTTTATGTACGTGCATGCGCAGGTATGTATGCGAGTGTGTACATACGGATGTGTGTTAACTTACTTGTTCTGTCTCCAATTTATTGATTTGCGTGTACCTGTATGTATGTCTGTGTGTGCATGTATGTGAGAGAGAGAGAGAGTCATCTTCATTTCCACAGGTCAATCATGCTTAAAAATTATGGCGATCATCGTTATTGTTGTTGTTCGTATTTGTTTTAAGGAAAAAATGTACAATTCTTGTTATCTTTGGAAAACAAGAACAAGAACAAGAAGTTTTCTTTTGTTGTTTCTGCTACTCTTACCGTTTTGCTGGGTTCGTTGTGAGGACAAAAGGCAACTAGAATCAAGACTGGTATTTAATGAGCCTGAAGATGACAGAACACCTCTGAGTGTTTTCCAGCAAGAGCAACAAGAACTGATGGAGCAGGTAAATGAGAAAGAAGACGAAACAGAAGACAGTAAATCACAGCTTGATCTTCCACGCTTGTCTGGTCCTGTCACCCAGCATGTAGATGTTGCCCTGCATCAGAAAAAAAATCCACAAGCAGGCCTATCATGGCAAGTCCTTCATAGGCAACCACTGCAACAAATATTTAAAGCCAAAGACAGTTAAACATGTCTGTGAAAGTGTTGTCAGCAAAACAGCTGAGCTGACTCAAGAGAAAGCTATCCTTGTCAGAGCTAGGAGTATATCTAACAGATTCAAAATGCTGAATACATTATTCTCACACATCCACACGAAAATCTCACATAAAAAACCCATGACTGTGAGTGACATTGACAGCTGGATAGTGACATCAGAGAATACGTGTCTTTGTTGATGCCCAAAATATTGTGTAGGTGAGGACTGTGTGAGCCTTCACTTATCATCACAGTAGCCTGCATGTCTCTGTGATAGCAGCAAGAGTTGGGAAGAAATTCAGAATTAGAGGACTTACCTTATTGTAATTCTTTGGTGGAGAATCTTTCATTGGAATGTATGTCTAATTGTCTCATGTTATTTTGGATCTTTGTGGATCAGGGTATCTTAACAATTTTAACAGAGCTGCATTCACTGGTTTTTGATTGGTTTTGATTACATAACTTTGACTGCTGAATAGAGGACAATTGCGTCTGTATGTGAGAGAGGGAGAGTGAGAAGTGGAACTGATGTATGCACTTCTCTTTGTGCAGTATACGACTGTACTTTGGTCAGGGGGAGTGCATTTTGCTGCGGCCATTGAGTGGGGATATGGAAGAGATGACAGAGATCATCACACGCTTGACTGCTGTCTCACAAGGCACAGAGGTGAGTTACGGCATGCAGCTTCCTCCTTGTGTCTGCTTCATTTCTGACTGTTATCTCACAAGGCACCGAGGTAAGGCATGGTCTGTAGATTCCTTTGTGTCAGTCGTTGTGACGACTTGTCACAAGGCCTAGAGGTGAGGCATGGTTTGCAGATATCTCTTTGTGTCTGCAACCATTTGACTCCTTTTTTTGCTTATTTATCTGTTTGTCTTCTTTAAATGTGTCCTTGGTCAAAGGTTTCACCTATCATCTCTAACTGACAGGAGACTGCTGTTTGGCTTGAAAATTATGGTATGAATCTCAGGGGAGTAGTAGTAAGTCACCAGTGGCGTTCCTTTTGTGTTGTGATTTTTGTTGCTTGATTAGAATTACTTCTTCAAATTGTTTGGAAATTGATTACAAGTAACTTCCAAGTGTAAGGGGACCATATCTTCCTGACAGAAAATGCTGGTAGATTCTGCCATCAAACGGAGAATTGATCATTATTATTATTTTTTTTTATAGAAACAAGGAATAATGAGAGTGGATAAAGGAGGCAGTGAATGTCTGCAAATATTGATCTCGGGAAAAACTTGTATACATTACTAATGTCAAAACTGGTTTCATTACTAATGTCAAAACTGGTTTCATTACTAATTTCAAAACTGGTTTCATTACAGAGTTGAATGTGCTACAGGTTTAATTGTGAAGACTGGAACCAGTCAGTCAAATTTCATGCCAGGATTTTCTGTGAAAGTTAGTGTACAATACAGCCCTTTCTTATAGTCTCAGACCAGAAAGGAATGACACAGCATCATGTTCCTCATTTTCATCCTTATTGATCATCATTAGAAATAAGCTCATTTTCTGTGAACATTTACGCCATGCATGCATCATGACTTAATTCCATGTCCATGATTAGCTTTTGTCAGTGGTATGGTCAAGTTCATGGGCGCTAACATTTGATGGACATGGTGGCACCCTCCAGAGGAAGACACTCAGACACATTGGCTCAGCAACGAAGCAGTCATTGTTGCAGTAGGAGTTTTTTGTAGGTGGTTTCCATATGTCGAATTCCATACAGGCACCACTAAACAATCTCTGAAGTAGTCTCCCCTGGTGAGTTGCCTCATAATGACATGACATTGAATTGATTCCATTGGGCTGCCCCACTGGAACTGCAACAGGATGATTCTGGGTATGGTTTTGTTAGTGGTGGCCTAAAGGAGCTGCATGAAAGTAGTGCCAGGGGCAGGGCACAGAGAGGAGGCAGGAAAAAAATTAATAATTTTAACTCTGTGTGCATGTGTGTGTGTGTGTGTGTGTGTGTGTGTGTGTGTGTGGGGTGTGTGCGTGCGTGCGTGCGTGCGTGCATGCGTGCGTGCGTGCGTGCATGTGTGATCTATATTTCAGTATGATATATGACGGCATTGTTGTTAGACTTTCAGCTAATTGCTAATATCAGTACTCCATTCCCCCCACTCTCCATCTCTGGTTATTGAAAAGTCTGTGACACTCCCTCCAGTTTGGAAAATAATGTACCCTTGCAGGTATAGGTATGTGACAGTTGTATCATGTGTCGTAATATGCCCATGGAAGAAATCATGGTATTGATTCTAGAGATATGAGAAGTGAAGAACAGAAATCTCTTTCACGTACACTGCTGTATTATAGACCATGAAGCTGGTGCTGAAGCGGAATGGCCTGGGTCAGCTGGGATTCCACATCCAGTCAGAAGGCATCGTGACAGATGTTGAGCCCTATGGCTTTGCCTGGGAGGTGGGGCTACGCAAGGGCAGCCGACTTGTGGAGATCTGCAAAGTGGCCACCATCACCCTTACCCACGACCAGATTGTTGACTTGCTGCGCACATCCGCTGTGGTGAAAGTGGTGGTTGTGCCCCCTCTGGAGGACGGCACCCCAAGGTGAGGCCACTCTGAATGTTGGTTCTGCCTGTGTCTGGTTATTCACCATACTGCTTTGTCATGTGTCTTAGTAGGTTGGGGTGTTGCTTCAAGCCATTGGTCTTGTCTTCTGTAGTCTGTTCATGGGCTAGCAAGCAGCGGGTGTTTATGTTTGAGGTGCTTGCTTCCTATGGCCGTTCTCTGTCCTTTTCTTCCTTCCTGCAGACTTCTTGTTGGTGAGCATTTTGTTTTACCGTTATACACCTCACACCTCTTGATTTTTGTTTTCATGTTTTATCTGCTTCATGAAGTTGTGTTTTTTGTTGTTAGCAGTGTCCTTTGTCAAGATCATCTTTCTGTATGACCATTTTTTTTCTTTATGCTTAATCATGATAATAGGAACATGTAATTACATAGTATTCTCTGTAAATTGATGTTATTCAGTATTATGTGTTTATGTTGTTGATCTTTGTGTATGTGAGGGACAGTATGGTGTTTTAAGCTTGTGTGGGCTGTTACACTGTGGCTAATGGGAGAACATCTCAGGCAGTGTTTAGAGCTTGCAGTCTCTGCTCTCTTGCCCATCTCTCCAGTGTATGTGTTAGTGTGTCAAGCGTCTGTGTTTTTTTGGGGTGTGAATTCTTTCACTGAAAGTAAACTTGAAGATTTGTGTGTGTGGTTTGTGCGTGTGTTATGTGTGTGTGTGTGGTTCGTGCATGCGTGTGTGTGTGCACATGTGTGTGTGTGTATGTGTTTGGATGTGATTGAGTGGGTGAATTGAACTAAGATGGTGATTTGTATTGTTTTATCATGACAAGGGTGGTAACCTCTGTTGGTATATATGCTGGGTGTGCATGTTGTGTGTGTGTGTGTGTGTGTTGGTGTGTGTGTGCGCGCGTGCGTGCGTGCGTGTTTGCGCATCTGTGTGTGACTATGACAGGGGGTTGATCAGTTTCAACACCCACCTCCCCTTCACCTCCCTGGTGTCTATGCACACCCCCTTCTTCTATCCCGACCAATTGCACTCTCTTTATCATCATCCGTTGGCCAATCAGCGGCCATGTCTCAGCCTGCCGCAGCTGCCGCTCACCTATGCTAGGTATTGAGTTGCAGAATGAATGTTGCCTTGCTGCCGTTTGGTTTGGCCCTCACCTCTCCCTACCCTTGTTTACACCTGTTTGTGTTGGCTTTTTGTCTGTGGCTTAGCTGTGACTTCCATGTGAGGACACACACCTCCGCAGCCTGCACTATGTGTGTGTGTGTGTGTATGTGTGTGTGTTTATGTGGGTGTGTGCATGTGAGGATCCACACCTCTGCAGCCTGCACTGTGTGTGTGTGTTTATGTGTGTGTGTATGTGTTTATGTGGGTGTGTGCATGTTTATATATGCATGAGCAGTCATATTAACCATGATGAAGATGCATGTTCCAGTCAATTTGTTATGTGTTGCCTTGATGTCCATAGAAGGTAGTCTAGTGTTGTTGTGCTCTCGGTATTTTGGTTCAGGGAATGTGGTGGGGAAAGGTGGGATGGTTCAGGTGTGAGCAGGACAAACAAACATATGGAAGGCAAAAAGGGAAATGGCAGAACACCCAAGGAATGTGAGACCGTGGCAGATACAAAATCCTGAATTTATCTGACTTCTAGCCATGCTGTCAGTCAGCTCTTTAAATGACTTCCATAGCTGACGTCATAGACTAAAGCTGAAAGTTTTTACCCATTTTATGTACATACTTTTTCAGACAAGAAAAACTTGTTCACCAGTGATGGTCAGTTGTACAAATGCTAGAATTTCTAGTGTTTGTTTTTCAATTGATAGCTGTATTTGTGAGCGAGTGGGATACATAGACAAGTGAATGAAGGTCAGTTCAGGATCAGCCTACTAGTAGCTGATAAAGTATAGAATAGTGCCGACTCTCCAGAATTTTCCAGGAATGTGTGTTTCAAAAATCATTTCTGAAATCCTGAAATTATTGAAAAAATAGTGAATTTCAAACTTGACCTCAATGTTAGGATTTGAACTTTTTTTTTTTTTTAATTGGATGGTGATAACATTTTGCTGGAAACGAACTGGTATCAGTGCAAATGCTTGTGGATGATGTTTCCATGGTGAACCATACATTGATTGGTTAGTGAGAAGTGGGAGTTTTTTCAGTTTAAAGTCAAGCTTCCGTCTGTGTCTTGTGGCTCCTGAATTTGAACTACTGTGATTATTAGTTTTTTGTTTGGATTTCATGTTCAACAATTTTTTTTTCCCCATCTTTTCAAGGTAAGACTTTAAATTTTTTTTTAACCATTCCAGTGTTTTGGTGTGTTCTAATAACCAAACAAATGTAAATAGGACTATCCTCTGTTACGTGTTTGATCAGTTTGATTCTAATCACAAACTGTTAGCATTGTGGTATTAGCCAAGAAGTATGTAAAAGTGTACTGAGTGCAAAGTTCATGATTTGCCACTCCTGTTTATGTTTAGCAGTTGGCTGTTATGCTTATATCAGGATAGATAAAAATGAAATTGAAAAAAGCCAAAATTGTGCATCAGCAACAATTGTAAGCACTGGAGGAGCATATGGCAGTGGGGAACTACCATTGCAATGGGTTAATCACTGAAAAAATAATACTGTTTCTTTATCTGTTTCCTGTCAGGAATGTTGATGAATGTGCTTGTTGATGTCATGAATACAAAAACATAGGCTTCTTGGTGTGTGCAATTGTTTGCCACACCAACAGTCCACATCACCCTTCAGCCAGTTATGTGCATGGAGCGCATGCATTTACTGTATGTGACATGGGGATTGTTGACTCTTTTAACCCTGCTTGTCTCAGCCTTGTGGAATCTGAGTAAATTCAGCAACATCATTTTGTGTCTTCTCTATCTACTTTATGTTTTGGGGTTGCGTTTGTGAAGTTGGGCATGACTCAACAGGTATTTTTCTACCCTTACAGTGAAATCGAGCAAATAAATTTTTTTTTAAATGCAGCGGCTACGCAACAATCTGTAAACACACTCCTTTCACTTCGATTTGATGTAGTGAAATGTCTGTGTCTGGAACTGTTTTCTGTTGGTAAGTGGGGTTACAGTTGTATTGGCCAACTGTGTTTTTCACATTGTGATAGGAAACAATTGGAATAGCATGATAGATTACATTAAAAACAAAGATGTACAGGTGGTTGTGTCTTTTGTTTTCTTATCTTTTTTGACCGAGACTCATGTACAGGCCATTGTAGATACTTCTGCCTTAGGTCTATAGTTTGGAATATTGTGTTTAACACTTGTACTGTTTTTGATTTGTATGCATTTGTTACAGCTGCACATACTGCCATGTTGTGTAGGTGTGGGTCATTGTACTGGTTGCTCTAGATCTGCATGTGTGATTCTTTTAGGCACACCAAGCAGATGTAGATCTTTGTAGCACATCGTAGTTTATGTCTGATGCCTCATATCTGTCATCCTGATTCATTTCAGCATACTCTTGCATACTTTGTTGATTATGAAATAATCTGATGTCTGCAGATTGTAGTCATTGTTCAAAGTGAACCTGCGGAGAGGCTGTTGAAGAGGATCTCTTGAAAATGCCTTACCACTGCCCCTCCCATCCGTCATCCCCAATCCTGTCTCATAATGACTTAAGAGTTTACTTGTGGGGATGTATTTTTAAAGGTCTCGTGATAGTGACCCTGCCCTGTTCCCCAGGGGCATCTGTTCATAGTTTAGGTTTTAGGGATTGGTGATAATGTCCTGCTTTAAGAAAACCATAAAAGGAACTGTGTAGAGTGGAAGTTCAAAATGGAAGTAAATGTTAGGTTTAAACATACAGTGTTGTTGCTTTAATGACAGAGGGTTGGATGAAAGTGTTTTGAAGATGGACTTTGTAGATTGGTCTGGAAATGTCAGCGAACAAGGGGCTAGCATTGTTGATATTAGTGGAACTTTGCATTCTTTTTGTTGTTTTTGTTAATTTTTTTTTTTGAGAGTAATGCCTTTTTTTTTTTTTTTTTAAAGAGTGACGTGTAGAATATATTGGAGTCTGTGTTCATGATTTTTTTCCCCTGCCCACTTCTTCACCAGGGCACATCTGTTCATGAGGGAATGTTAGTCTGTCTGAGAGGGCGTTAAGTCTATGTAAGGAGTGTGACGGTCTATATGAGGGATGTTGTAGTCAGTGTGAGGGGTTGTTACAGTGTATGTAAGGGAGTATTACAGTCTACATGAGGGAATGTTACAGTATGTGAGGGGGTGTTACAGTTTGTGTGGAGAGGATGTTGCAGTCCATGATAGGGGTGTCACAGTCTATTTGAATGTGTGTTACAGTCTAAGTTAGATAAGGGGGGGGGGGGGGGGGGGGGGCAGGTTTTACAGTCTGCGATAGAGGTATTACAATCTGTATTACGCTGGTGTCATAGTCTGTGAGGGAGGTCTTACAGTCTTATGTGATGGGGATGTCACAGTCTGAAGGGGGCACTACAGTCTTTGTGACGGGTATTACAGTCTGTCAGTGTTGTTACTGTTTTTATGATGCCTTTTTTATGTCATTGTTGGGGATTATTTGTCTTTGTGATTGATGGTTTGTCTTTATTAGTATTATCACTACTCCTTTTGCGAGTTCTTATGTTGTGCCAATCCTCAGAGAAAGACCAAGTTCTTGGTGATTTAGAATCCATGCTATCGTTTACACAGTAAGATGACTACCTGGGTGGAACTGACTGAACAGCTGCCAGCTCGGGCTTCATTCTGTTATTTCTCATGTCATTCAGTATATCAGTGACACAGTTTTTCATTCACTTTTTGAAATTTTCACAGAAGGTGCATGCAGTGTATATACTTATCCCTGGCAAAACTGGCTTTCTCGTACAAAAATTAGCGATGGGATTTTATGTGTGCACAAAATGTTGTGCGTGCATTCATGTACAGAACGTTTTGTTTTATAGTCTTATTCTACAGATTTTTTAAGGAAATTGAGTCAGAACCAATGTTAACTCCATGAGAAAACCCCCCTGCATTGATACAGCTTGGCAGAGATTTGACCTCTGAACACAAGGTCATTAGGATCTGGTACTGTACCATCTGAGTTATGGGGATTGTTTCAGTCTTTGTTAGCAGTTGTTTGTTTTTCTTTAGGATTGCTTCAGTCTTTTGCAGGAGATTTTAGTATGTTAGGAATTGTTTCAGTCTTTGTCAGTGGTTGTGAGTCTTTGTTTGGGATTGTTTCAGTCTTTGTTAGGGATTGTTTCAGTCTTTGTAAGGGGTTGTTTTGTATTTGTCAGTGGTTGTTAGTCTTCACTTGGGATTGTTTCAGTCTTGTAAGTGGTTTTTAACCTTTGTTAGAGATTGTTCCAATCTTTGTCTATGGATTTTAGTCTTTGTTAGGGATTGTTTCAGTCTTTGTCAATATTTGTTAGTCTTTGTGGGTGGTGTTGCAATCTTTGTGAATTCACACTGTTGAGCAGTACTATTTCAAATTATGAAATTTTCCTCCTCCTTAACATCCTCATTGAAAAATACAAACACCAATCAGTTTTTTGGTGAATGACAAGATTTTTACCATTCTTTTCCCAAATATATCTCATTGGAATGGTACCTGTCGCATGCATCATCCCAGGGGCTGTTGCATGTTTTTTATGAACCTTAGGTAATTCGGAGATTGGGAAGATGTCATGTCTCCCTTGAGGTCATCATGTTTTGTATTATGGTGTTATGATGTCCATGCATGAATGTTTGGTGTGTATGAAGCAGTCATGGCAATGGTTTCTCAAAGTTGCCAAGAAAAGGAATACAGTAAAAAAAAAAAAAACAACACTTGACTGTTCGGGAAAGTTTGGATGCTACACATTATCATAACCAGAATCAGATCTCTCATACATGCCCACACACCACCCCACTCACACACACACACTCTCTCTGGTCTATCTCTCTCTCTCTTTTAATGGCCAGACAAACATGTGTGCATGAATGTGTGAAAGTGCATGTACATGTGTGTGTGTGTGTGTGTGTGTGTGTGTGCGTGCGTGCATGCGTGCGTGTGTGTGTGTGTGTGTGTGTGTGTGTGTGTGTGTGTGTGTGTGTGTTGGCAAGAGGGAAAAATGCAGATTTAGTATAATTGATTCTTTCTTGTCTTTTCTTGGTAGATATTGTTTACTTTGTATTCATTTTTATGATTCAGTCTTTGATTTTTTAAAAATGAAGAATGAGATGGTGTTTACATTATGTATTTTGAAGTTTGAAAAGTAGTTGTAATTTTCTTATTTCAGACAAAGTGATTTAAGAAAAGGTATTTTGATAGTAAATTGATTGTTTATGAAGGGGAAAAAGCTTTGAATATAAATGATGCCAAGATACAGAAAAGTGACAAGTTGTAGTTTTCTTATATCGGGCAAAGTGATTTATGAAAAGGTATTTTGATAGTATTATGATTTTTTATGATGGGGGGAAAAAGCTTTGAATAATTATATATGATGCCAAGATACAGAAAACTGACGATGACTTGTCCGTAAAGCATTCCTCAGCCTACTTACTGACCATACAACTGACCCGTAACAGACCCAGCATGTCAGCCAGTGTCTTTTTGACTTTATCATCTTTGTAGGTGACTTTTGTGAACTGTGCAGGGTCCCATTTAAGCAAGGGGCACAACAGATGTGTCATCTTACTCTATGAAGCATGTAGTGTTGCTTTCTTTCAGAGGGGATGGCCGGCCATCCATGGCAGGTAGCCGCAGCAGCATCAGCACCCCCACCTCCACCCCGCACTCCTCTAATCCCCCTTCCACCAACACCAGCACCATCACCAGTTCCATATCCGCTGCCACAGCCGCTGGTTCCGGCTACTATGATCAGAGCGGAGGTCGCCAAAGCAGCATCACTGTCTCTACTTCCCATGGGTACTCTGACTCCACACTGTCTTCAGGGAGAGGCTCGGACGATGGAAGGGGGTCCTCCTTGTACAGTCACTGCAGGCAAGAGTCGGAACTGTATGGATCTAGTCATGATGGCCATCTGAGCTCAGGAGATGAGCCGCACTCTCGCAGCGCTTCTCACGACAGCTCGGACTTTTCTTTGTCCAGTAAGTCATGTTTGTGGGCATTGAACTTGTGTGTATCAGGGATAGTTAATTCCTCTGAATTTGATGTTTATGTGTGTTTTTCTTGTGATATTCACATTATACCCCATCCATCTCCTCCTACTTATTTTTCTGTGTCTCCGTGTATTTGTGTCTTGTTATGTTCAAAACATGTCCAGCATGAACCTATCTTTGCTGTCTGTTTGTTTTCTCAGTTCTCACGTTTGGGTTAACCTTGGTGTGTGTGTGCACTTTGATAATCAGTGAGTGAATCTGAAAAGATTTCTTGACAACAAGATATTGAAGAATGCTTGGAAGTGTGAGTGGCTGGTCAAGAATGGCTGGTTCATGAATTGGGGAGGATGTCTGTAAACTGGTCATGGATAGTTGCTCGTACTGTACTCTTGTGTCCCTCTGACATTAAGTTCAGCTTTCATGGCTTTGTAGCTGTCAATGATCGCCTGATGTGCTTGAAGCACAAGTCCACAGCAGAGGTTGTGAAAAGCGACACAGTTACTTCAGGTTAGCAGAACCTTAGTTGATGGTTTTGATCCCCTTTTTTCAGCAACTCGGTTGGCACACCGGTACTGGTACGTTGAATGCATTCACACAGACAGTGAGAGAATTTTAAAAAAGAAAACAAAGAAAATTGATGCTGTGCAAAAAGAACAACCAGTGAGATGGGTTTTTGTTGTAGAGCATCAATCAGTGAGAGGACTCCAACGGAGGCTTTTGAAATAGGGTAACAGAAAGTGACATATACTATAGAAATTTGAATCCTCTCCTACAAGTTTTGAACTTTCTGGCACTTTAACAAATTTTCTGTTTTGGGAGAAGGAGCAAAATCCTGTGCTGATTTGTACATCATCTCAGCTTGAACATCTTTCTTGTCTGTGCATGGACTTTCGCTGAATCTGTGTTACTTGCTGTATTTGCCTTCAAGTATGTAGACTAAGTCAGGTGTATAACACCTCTGTATACTTTCCCAGACCTTAATATAGATATGTCCGAGTCACAGTGTGCATCTCTTCCTAGATTCAGAGTAGTGGCTGTGTTTCTTTGTCTGTGGAGTCAAAATATTGCATGTTGCTTTTCAGATAGCCTGTTTGTCTGTCAGCACAGTTTCATCTACATCTATGACCTCATTTTCATGTCTGTCTGACTCTTTGGAATTATGTCAGAAATTTTGTCTGCTGTAAGTAAGCATTATCATCCTGTCTGATACTGTGCATTATCTGCTGCATGTGTTACCATCCTCTGTCACTCTGTGTGTTATCGTTTGTGTGTATTTAATCCTATCCTTTCTCCTTGTTAAACGCTTTGTATTGTATGTTGTCACTGTCTGCACTGTTTGAACTGACTGCTTTGTTTGCCTGTTGGCGTCTCTGTGAATTATCACTCTGCCGCCTCCTGTTCATGTGTTCTTCACTCTCTGTGTGTTATCAGCTGTCTGTGTGTCTCCCTGTCCATGCACTCTACGTGGATGAAACTTCCTTCTTTTGGTGACAAAATCAGTTTTTGAGACTTTTTGCCCAGACAGAAGATTTGGTTTTTTTATTACGTTCTTCTTCCTCCTCCTCTTCTTTTTTTTTTTTTTTTTGGGGGGGGGGGGGGGGGGGGGGGGGGGTAGATTTCTGAAACCTCCCAAACGATTGCCTGGACTCTGAGAACCAAAAATGAAAATGAGTGCTGGAAGTTCAGCCTGTGCTTTGTAGACCCAGTAGATAGTTCTCTGTGAGTGGACAATGATAGATTACAGCATCGCATGGATGTGCCTGCAGTAGTCAATTGGCTTGATAAAACATGTATGCAGTGTTGGAAGGCAACTCTGTGTCCACAATTGACTTGATTGCAAAGAATAAATGGAGTTGGGAAAGGCTAAATGAACGCCAACAGTACTCTGCACCAACAGTGGTGTGAGAAGCTTAATCATGCTTGTTTGTATTTGTCACTTAGTGTACGGTTTACAGTGCAGAGCTGTGGTATGGATCAAGTGGGAAGAAACAGCTCGAGGAGCATGCTCAAAACCATGAACACCCCTGAAATCTAAAGTTAAAACTGATTCGTATTGACATCTGTCTGTTGCTGAGTTGCTCTCTCTCAGTCTCTCTCTCTCTCTCTCTCTCTCTCTCTCTCTCTCTCTCTCTCTCTCTCTCTGTGTCTCTCCTCCCCCACCTTCACCATTTCCACCCCCACCTCCCCATTTCTCTCAGAATTTTTTTATCTATTGGAATCTTTGTTCTTATCTGTTTCTTTAATGGATCTATTCATTTGTGTTTAACATTGTGCCATGTGTTTATGTTTAACATCCATGTGATATCTCTCTTTTAATTCTCATAAAATTCACCTAAAATTTCGCTGTTTTATCTAGCCTCACAGAGGCAAAATGTTTGTCCTGAAAAGTGCTCTTATTTGCTTGAAAATTTGTTCAATTTCTCTTTCAATTGCAAATTTTCTCCAGCTTCAGGGAGGCGCTGCCATCCTGAATCTGTCCCACCCCAGCCCCCAGCCCCAACAGGGGCACTGCCCATGTGTCCCGCCATAGGCTTGAACAGCCTCTGGATCTGTGCATTCTAGATTTTAAAAAGATTGAATAGTTTCACCCTAGACTCCTGTTATCTGTTGATAGCCACTTGAGTGATGTATGATGTCTCTCTCTGTCTTTTAATCACACATTATATCCATGTGGTATTTGTGTTTGCAAGTTGCTTTAAGTGTTATCTGCTGTCTCTATTAGTCAGACACGTCATGCGCTGTTTGCTGTTTCTGTGTGTTTTTTCTCCTTTTAGTACTCAATATGTTATCTGCTGTTTCTGTCCATTAGTTGCTGAGAGTGTTATCTACTGTCTCTGTATGTTAGCCACATTGTGTGCTATCTGCTGTTGCTGTCTGCCTGTTAGTTGCTCTGAGTGTTATCTGCTGTCTCTTGTCTATTCGTCACATAATGTGCTATCAGCTGTTTGTGTCCGTTAGTCACTTAGTGTGTGATCTGGTATTCCTGTCTGTAAGTGTTAGTTGCCCTGAGTGGAATCTGCTATCTTTGTCAGTCATGCTGTGTGTTATCCGCTGTGTCTCTCTACATGTTAGTTACTTTGTGTTAGCTGCTTTCTTTGTGTACCTGTTGATCGTTCATCACGTAATCTGTTATTTCAGTCTGCCTGTCTTCACAATGTATGTCAGGCAGGCTATCAGTCAGTCAAGCACATATCCATAAATGTCACAATAAAGGGACCATGAAGTTGGGGTTTATTACTATACTCATCAAATCAGCCTTAATTCATAGGTCTGCATCCCTCACCTGTCGCTCTGTTTCCCCATCTGTCCTCTCCCCTCTGTTTCCCAGTCCCCTCTGCCCTGTCCCTATGTTTCCCTCTCTCACCCCTCTCTTTCCCAGTCCCCCTCTGTCCTGTCTCTATGTTTCCCTCTCTCACCCCTCTGTTTCCCAGTCCCCCTCTGTCCTGTCTCTGTGTTTCCCTCTCTCACCCCTCTGTTTCCCAGTCCCCCTCTGTCCTGTCTCTGTGTTTCCCTCTCTCACCCCTCTGTTTCCCAGTCCCCCTCTGTCCTGTCTCTGTGTTTCCCTCTCTCACCCCTCTGTTTCCCAGTCCCCCTCTGTCCTGTCTGTTGTGTTTCCCTCTCTCACCCCTCTGTTTCCCAGTCCCCCTCTGTCCTGTTTCTGTGTTTCCCTCTCTCACCCCTCTGTTTCCCAGTCCCCCTCTGTCCTGTCTCTGTGTTTCCCTCTCTCACCCCTCTGTTTCCCAGTCCCCCTCTGTCTTGTCTCTGTGTTTCCCTCTCTCACCCCTCTGTTTCCCAGTCCCCCTCTGTCCTGTCTCTGTGTTTCCCTCTCTCACCCCTCTGTTTCCCAGTCCCCCTCTGTCCTGTCTCTGTGTTTCCCTCTCTCACCCCTTTGTTTCCCAGCCTCCGTCTTCCCTGTCTCTATGTTTCCCTCTCTCCACCCTCTGTTTCCCAGTCCCCCTCTGCCCTGTCTCTATGTTTCCCTCTCTCACCCCTCTGTTTCCCAGTCCCCTCTGTCCTGTCTCTGTGTTTCCCTCTCTCACCCCTCTGTTTCCCAGTCCCCCTCTGTCCTGTCTCTGTGTTTCCCTCTCTCACCCCTCTGTTTCCCAGTCCCCCTCTGTCCTGTCTCTGTGTTTCCCTCTCTCACCCCTCTGTTTCCCAGTCCCCCTCTGCCCAGTCTCTATGTTTCCCTCTCTTACCCTTCTGTTTCCCAGTCCCCCTCTGCCTGCTGCCCTGTCTCTCTGTTTCCCTCTGTCTTCTTCCCCCTGTTTCCCAGTCCTCTGCCCTGTCTCTGTTTCCCACTGTTCTCTCTCCTCTGTTTCCCAGCCCTCCTCTGCCCTGTCTCTCTGTTTACCTCTGTCCTCTTCCGTCTGTTTCCCAGCCCTCCTCTGCCCTGTCTCTCTGTTTACCTCTGTCCTCTTCCGTCTGTTTCCCAGCCCTCCTCTGCCCTGTCTGTCTGTTTAACTCTGTCCTCTTCCGTCTATTTCCCAGCCCTCCTGCCCTGTCTGTCTGTTTACCTCTGTCCTCTTCCATCTGTTTCCCAGCCCTCCTCTGCCCTGTCTCTCTGTTTACCTCTGTCCTCTTCCATCTGTTTCCCAGCCCTCCTCTGCCCTGTCTGTCTGTTTATACCTCTGTCCTCTTCCGTCTGTTTGCCAGCCCTCCTCTGCCCTGTCTCTCTATTTACCTCTGTCCTCTTCCGACTGTTTGCCAGCCCTCCTCTGCCCTGTCTCTCTGTTTCCCACAACCCAGCTGCCTCTTGGCTCCATGTTTCCTTCTGCCCTGCTTCCCCATGTCCCCCAGTTTCCCCTGCATTTGTCCCACGTCTCCCTGTTTCCCACTGCCATACTTCCCTGGTCTTTCCTGTTTTCATTTGCCCTGCTCCCTCGTCTTCCAGTTTCCCTCTGTCCTGTACTCCCTGTCTTCTGGTTTTTCTCTGTCCTACTCTCCCCTCCCATCCCCATCTCCCTGTTTTCCTTGCTCGTGCCCTTCCTCCCCCTCTCTTCCCAGCCCAGTGTTTCCCTCTGCTTTTCTCCCCCTGCCTTCATGCTTTCTTCTGCCCAGCTCCTCCCCACCTCCCTCTCATTTCCCTGTTTTTCTTTATCCTGCTCCCATCCTGCTTCCCTAAATCCCTCTGCTCTGCTCCTGTCCCCACTACGCTGTTTCCTAGTTTTTCTTTACCTGTTACCCCTGTCTCCATATTTCCCTTTGTCTTGCTCCAACCCATCTCCCTGTTTCCCTCTGCCCTGTTATCATTTAGCCCCCTGTCAACTCCTACTCTGCTCCAACCTATTTTTGTGTTTTCCTCTGCCCTCTTCCAACTTAATTTTCTGTTTCTCTTAGCCCTGCTCTGACCTGTCTCCTAGTGTCCCTTTTTCCTGCTTTTAGCAGTGTCCTATTTTGCTCTGCCGTATTCACGTATCAGTCTGCTTCCTTCTGCTTGTTGTTACCAGTGTTCCTTTTCCCTTTGCCCTGTGCTGATTTATCTGTCCGTTTTCCTCTGCCCTGCTGTCACCAGTATCCATGTTTCTTTCTACGCCGCTCTCATCTGTCTCTCTTCCTCCCATTGTCCAGCTCACTCTTGTCTCTCTCTGTCTAATATTGTCTCCTCTCACCAATCTCCCAGACTTCCTCTGCCTTGTCACTGACCTCCCCATCTCCCTTTGCCCAGCTGTCACCTGTTTCCCTGTCTCCCTCTGCTCTGCTATCATGTGTCTGCCTGTTTCCTTCTGCCCTGTGTTCTTGCCTGTTTTTTTTGTTTCCTTCCCTCTTTCCTCCTGTTTCCCCTTACCCTTCTTATACCTGACTCCCTATCTTCCTCTGCTCTCCTCCCAGTTGTCTTCCAGTTTCCTGCTGCCCTCCTCTCACCTGTGTCCCAGTTTCCCTCTGCCCAGCTCTTACTTGTCTCTCTG
>CM065723.1:15146471-15371471 GCA_033310375.1 Conus canariensis | reverse complement strand
TGTAAAGAGATAGCAAAGCTGTTTGTTGGTATTGACCTCGTGTGAAGAGTTAACACACAGGTGTGTGAGCATGTAAAGAGACAACACAGGTGTGGGTGTTGGTACAGAGTAAGAAGACTGGTGTGTGTGGGGGTTGACACAATGTAAAGAGACAACACAGGTGTGTGCAGGTGTTTACACAGTATTAAGAGACAAGACAGGTGTTGACACAGTGTAAAAGAGACAACACAGACGTGTGGGTGCTGACACAATGTAAAAAGACAAAAGAAGTGTGTGTAGGTGTCGACACAGTGTAAAGAACCAACACAGGTGTGTGTGTGTGTGTGCGTGTGTGTGTGTGTGTGATAGTTGATACAGCCAACAGAGATAGTGCAGGGTGTTGATACACAGTAAAGAGTCAACCCAGGTGCGTATGGGTAGTGGGGTAGTGTTAAAAAACAACAAAGGTGCAGATGGGTATTTACAGTGTAAAAAGACCTGTACAGATGTGTGTCGATGTTGACTTGTCAACATAGGTTTGTGCAGGTGCTGACAGTATAAAGAGGTAACACAAGTATGAGTGTATGTTAGTAACACACTGTAAAAAGACAGCACATGTGTGTGTTGACACAATGTTTAGAGAACACAATGTAAAAAGACAGCACATGTGTTTGTTGACACGATGTTTAGAGACAACACAGGTGTGTGGGTGTAAAGAGTCAAAATAGGTGTATGTGAACATTGACACAGTGTAAAGAAACAAATGTGTTAATGGGTGTTGACAGGGTGTAAAGAATAGGTGTGTGTATGGGCGTGAACACGGTGTAAAGAGACAACACTGGTGTGTGTTGGTCTTGACACAGTGTAAAGAGAAAAAAATAACAAGAGACACTATTTACCATGTGCTTTGGAGTTATCTTGTTGCTTTTATTTCTCCAGATGTGCGTGACAGACCATGCTAAATCATGTAGCATTGTGTGACTCTTGAGGTCCAAAAATTATTCAAATTTTGTTGTGTTGTTTCATTTATTTAGATTGTTACAGATGTTTTATTTCATTTCTACTTTTGAGTTGAATATCTTTTTACCCCCTTGTACTTCTGTAAGAGATACAGAGACAGAAAGAACAAAACCTCCTCGCACTTCAAAGCATTTGGAACACTAGTGTTTATCTAGTGTAGACAGACAACACAGGTGTGTCAAAATATTGACAGAAAATAAAGAGCTGCATGTTGACACAGTGTAAAGAAACAGAACTAATGTGTATGTGGTGACTCAGTGTAAAGAGATAACACAGGTGTATGTGTGCTGATTTTACATTCTGTAAATAGATGACACATGTGTATGAGTGTGGATGTCGATACAGTGTTAATGCAAAATGGATATAAATGGATGTTGGCACGGTGTAAATAGGTAGCCCAAGGTGTGTGTTGTGTGGATGCTGATACAGTGTAAATAGATAACACAGGTGTATATATGTGGATGTTGACACAGTGTAAACTTATGATACAGGGGGGAGGGGGGGTGTTTGTGTGGATGTTGATGTCATGGAAATAGATTACACAGATGCATATTTAAGGATAGTGACACAGTTCAAATATGAGGAAGAGATTTATATGTATAGATGTTGACACTGTGTAAATAGATGAATCAGGAGTATGTGAGGATGTTGACATTCTGTAAATAGATGACTCTGGTGTATGTGTATGGATGTTAAGCAGTGTAAACAGTTGACTCAGATGTATGCGTGGATGTTTACACAGTGTTAATAGATAACACAGGTGTATGTGCATGCATATAGATGTTGATAATGTAAATAGATGACACAGATGTGTGTGTGGATGTTGACAGTGTAAATAGATCTTACAGGTGTGTGTGTGTGTGTGTGTGCGTGTGTGTGTGTGTGTGTGTGTGTGTGTGTGTGTGTGTGTGTGTGTGTGTGGACATTGCAAAGCGATAACATAGATGTATGTGTGTGGATGTTGACCCAGCGTAAATAGACAGACAGTGCAGGTGTATGTGAGCATGTGGACACATTGTAAAGAGACAACTCGGATGTGGGTTTGTAAAGACACATGTATTATAATCAGATGACAGAGGAGCAATATTCCATGATCCCCAACATCCTTCAGGTATCCTGGTGCTTTTTAGACATTTTTTTGTTTGTTTTGGATCTGAATAGTCTTCAGTGTACGTGGCTGAATTGTAGGCATACTGATTAGTTGGGTACCAGGTTGTGGCAGGTTTGCACGTACATTGTCTTGAAGTTTGAAACAATCCACCCTACTATTTGCTAGCACACAGTGCTGAGACATCAGTTTCAGACCCTCCTGTGCTTGACAGATGTTGAAAATTTAGCTGGTCACTGAAACCTACACTTGAAGTTGTCACATAAACTTGTGGATAAGAACACATGACAGAACCTTTGCAAATGAACCTATGGCAAGAAGGTATTCCATGGTTCTGTATTGAGAGAGAGAGAGAGAGTGAGTGAACCAGAATGTACAGAGACAGTGAAACAAAGAAAAAGCAGTTGTTGATGTCTGTCTGCCAAGGAAACATCTCTGACTGGGCTGCACTCTGTTCAACAGCACACACACACACACACACACACACACACACACACACACACAAGCTCTTGACTTTCAAGCACATACACATACACATAATGTATGCACTGCATGCACACCTCTCTGTCAGTGCTGCGTTATATAATCATACCCACGATAGGTTTTCTGTCTGCCCACAACGCCATGTGTGTTCATATTGTGCTTTGCCAGTCCCCTCCTTTCCCACCACTGTTGCTGCCACCAGTGTAAAGAACACTTTGAATGCTCCCATGGAGATGAGAGGGACTGTGAATAAGAGAGTAAGGGACTGGGGAAGGAGGTAGAGTTAGAGGAGGAGGGGGGGGGTGGGGTGGGGGGTAGAGAGGCAGATAAAAAGCTTGTCTACTAATCTGCAGTCAGCAGGAGAGGGGTGTGGTGAAATTTGCTGGAAAGAAGAGTAGGTGTGGAGAGGATGGGTGGAGGGTATACATATGTCAAAGGGGTCACGCTATGTCACACAGTTGTCTCAGTTCTGTACCACTCCACTGCTGCCACTGTGTTAGGCTTGTCATTCTCTGTGTGTGTGTGTGTGTGTGTGTGTTAGGGCCTGCAGGGAGCTTTTAAAGCGAGGGAAAGGGAGGGGGCTCCACAGCTCTGGGTGGTGTTGGCTCTGACGTGTCCCTTGACTAAACAGTAGTGACAGTCAACATAGTACAGTGGAGAGGTTGAAGATCCCTTGTAACCACACAGACATCAAGCAGCAGAAGAGAGTAAGTGTAAAGCCAAAACAAAGCAAACAAGTGGAGTTTGTCACCAGACTGAATATAACAATGATTGGTTTTAGTGTATTTTTTCGGTAACAGGAAAGAGTTGAACGGTAATAACCTTCTTAACTGAAGTGTGCTGGGTACTGTCATGGAGGGCTGTTGTAGGAAAGGAGCCTGTGCTAGGTTTGTGTTGACAGGCATGAAAATAAGCCCATTGGTGCGCTGTGTCTTTACTCTGTGACCTGAGCTGAGGCATGCTGGGGATGAGACATGGAGTGAATGGGGGCTTGGGTGAGCAATGGACCCAGAAGCAGACCACTCCACAGGAATGTTTTTTCCCATTCCAAAATCAACAAGGATGTTAATGGCTGGAAACACACTGTAATGGAAGTGTCGACAGCTGGAATGACGTTACAGGTAAACAGGTGGTGAGAGGTGAAGGGGAAGAAAAAGATTTCCCTGCGAGGAGCAGCTGTGTTGAGCAGCGAAGGACAGTGTATGGGGCTGCTGTTCACTGTTGGTTTAGGTTTCTCCACCTGCTTAGGTTTCTCCACCTGCAGCAATCTGTCATGAGGGCGGGGGGGAGGGGGGCTGAAAATGTCAATGAGCAGCAGACATTGGGAACGTAGTCAGACTGAGCCACTATCTAAAATGTGCACCATGGCACACAAACACACCTGCTGAGTGAATCAGACACCAAACAGTACAGATCTGAGCTGCATTTTTTAACTGCAAGACTTGGTATATCTTGGTGCATGGTGAGTGAGGGCAAGACGTCCAAAGAAATGACAGAGAGTGCTTGGTGGAAGTAGACTTTTTTTTTTTTTTTTTTTTTTTTTTTGCCTCAGTTGCATGCAGGTCATGGAGCACCATCTTTTTTTCTTTTTTTTTTTTTTTTTCTTTTTTTTTTTGTTGGGTGCTACGACATGCCTCTCTTCATAGGCCGAACGGAAGAAGAAAAACGACACTCACTCTCCATGCAAATCTGTATGTTCTTTCACAAATGGACAATATCTTGCTGGTTTTAATTTTTTGGCGCTTGATACATATTGTCTGGGTTTATTTTTTGTACTCATGTGTAGTGTACTGTTGCATTCTCTCTGCTGTGGAGAGAGAGAGAGAGAGAGAGAGTTGGTGGAAGTAGACTTGATTAGTGTTCTGACAAATTCTGTTTTCTGAATCTTGTTCTGGATTTGATGAAATTATTGCTAATGCATGAAAGGTGTGATAATGGCAACAGCAGTCAGCCAGTTGACAGAATTGATTCATATCTCAGTCTGCAGTGACAGGTGTAATGTTTTAGCCCAAATACAGCCAAAACTTATGAAACAAGTTCAGGGCTATGAATAGCAAGGGATCTTACCATAAAAACAGAATAACATTCAGTTTACACAGTGTGCCTTCTTCATTAACTTGTAACTTCTTTTAACTGTCTTTGATCCATATATTTAATGGAGCACAAAACTGACCTCCAGCTTGCTTTGTGGACCTCAGAGTGCATGTGGGACAGATGAAATGTGAGACATTGCACACTTCTGAATGAACAAGGTTAGCCTGTCAATAGCTGGAATCTGCTTCTTCTTTATTGCTTGGTGATAGCACAAATATATGAACTGATGAAAGACAAGGAAACAAGCCACTGTAATTGCTCCTCCTATTGATATTTGGTGTCTGAAAGTTGCAGTTCTTTGCATACTCAACAGCTCATGTTATATAGAACAAGCTCAATTTGTTTGCAAGAAAGTTGAAACCACAGTGAATTCTGGGAGGGACTCACACTGAAAGTACATAAATACTGACGACTTGTTCTTCTTCGCAGCCTCATATATCTCGTATATTTGGTGAAGGAACATTAATAATTTTCTATAATGAGGTTCACTTTGAAGTAACTTTGTCAAGCAAAATTCTTTTCTGCTTGCAGTATTTTCTGTGTGAAGTTCATCAGACTCACACTTGTTTGGATCTCACACTTAATTACTGTCATGGTAAATGCTGTAAATGACTGATTAGATGATTTGACTCAGTTTAAAAACAGAACTGGGTAAATAACTCCGGGGAGTTATCTGACAATGAAATATTACATGTTGACTTGGTAATGACCTTTCTATTGTTACCTTTCTTTGTCCACTTATGGTGATAGTTCTATGCAGTGCCACTTGCAGTAACTGTTTAATCATCACCTCATGTTGTGCTGTTGAAGAAATACTTGTCATTAATCGCTAATCCTCTCCATTGTGCTGCCATCTTTGTCAAACATACAAGGATACAAGGATCTCCTGATACGATATTAGTTGTCTCTGGACAAAGGGTTGTTTTGCTGATCACTAGATTTTCAAGAATCTGTCGTGTAAGAAACTGACTTCAGGTTCAGGTGCCATCATTGCTAAACATTGTTTCTGTGTGATGAATCAGTATTGTTGCTATAATTGCAAATGTGGGGTCTTTGTATTTGATGACTGTCCATAAAACTACTTCTGATCATAAATAGTAAGTTCAGATAAAAGTCGGACATTTTCCATCTGACCAGAAGGTCAGCTTAAAAGTGCTTCACACAGCAGGCAGTCACTCCTCTTTTTCTGTCTTCACCATCCTGCAGCCCTGCCAGTTGTGATGATCTGAGCTACAGAATTTATTCTTTTACCTGTTCAGCAGTCCACACAACAAATCTTCAGCTTAAGTCAGACACCTGGCAATGCTCACTTAGTATGCTTCTGGTTTTGGCGCATGATATTTACATTCTTTAAGGTCAAGCTTACTGCTGCCAGGAATTGTGTATTCCCCTGTTCATATTCGTAACCCATTGGACCTCGTCCAAGAAAGAATAAATTGGCCATTCACCAGATTAAAGCTTTGGTGGTTGCACTGTATCAAAGCCTGGAAACTCAGTCTACATATGTGCTCTCACTAACAGCTGTGATAACTTTGGATATATCACTCAACTGATGTGAGGTATGCCAGACATTTTTGTAAATTGTTTAGACTTCCTCAACAGATACTGTTAACATAATCCGTTACACTGTGTGTGTGTGTGTGTGTGTGTGTGTGTGTGTGTGTGTGTGTGAGAGAGAGAGAGTGAGTGAGTGTGTTGTGTGTGTGTGTGTGTGTTACACTTGTGGAACTGGAAGTCAGGAATGAATGCTTAGATTTCAATATACGTTGGCTGTGGTTGCCTGCAGAATGCTGTCCAAACTGAACTCACATCATGACTTCTGAGGTGGTGTACATTGTGTAGGTCTGTCAACTTGCTGGTAGATTGTGTAGGTCTGTCAACTTGCAGGTAGATTGTGTAGGCCTGTCAACTTGCAGGTAGATTGTGTAGGTCTGTCAACTTGCAGGTAGATTGTGTAGGTCTGTCAACTTGCAGGTAGATTGTGTAGGTCTGTCAACATGCTGGTAGTTTGTGTAGGTCTGTCAACATGCTGGTAGACTGTGTTGGTTTGTCAACATGCTGGTGGATTGTGTAGGTCTGTCAACATGCTGGTGGATTGTGTAGGTCTGTCAACTTGCTTGTGGATTGTGTAGGTCTGTCAACGTGCTGGTAGATTGTATAGGTCTGTCAACATGCTGTGAAATTGTGTGGGTCTGTCAACATGCTGGTAGATTGTATAGGTCTGTCAACATGCTGTGAAATTGTGTGGGTCTGTCAACATGCTGGTAGATTGTATAGGTCTGTCAACATGCTGTGAAATTGTGTGGGTCTGTCAACATGCTGGTAGATTGTATAGGTCTGTCAACATGCTGTGAAATTGTGTGGGTCTGTCTACATGCTGGTAGATTGTGTAGGTCTGTCAACTGCTGGTAGATTGTATAGGTCTGTCAACATGCTGTGAAATTGTGTGGGTCTGTCTACATGCTGGTAGATTGTGTAGGTCTGTCCTCTTTTTTTTTTTTTTTAGATTGTGTAGGTCTGTCCTTTTTTTTCTTCTTTTTTTTTTTGTAAGGATTGAGCTCCTCAGTTTTTCAAGAGATAATGTCTTTATTTTTATGTTACTGAGACCATTAAGTTCTGTTTGAGGTGCCTTTGGTCATAATACAGCCTAATGGTCAGCTGTCTGTAAACAATACGGTGTATATGACATACATAGACAGCAGTAATGCCAGCCCAACTGGCCACGTCAGTCAATCACTCTGTCATGGAAAGTTGATGCAGAAAATATGTATGAGCAATAGATCTCTGTCTTGATTCCTGTCTGCCCTGTCCTCGTTTGTCTCTTTCTTTCTCGATCAGCACAACCCCCTTCCCTCCTCTCCTCTTCTTCTCTGAACCTCATCTCTTCCTTCAGACTTGTGAAGTGTTTCTGTGGCTGTGTTGTTCTGTTTATGTGTGTGAACTTTGTCTCTGCAGTGGAGTGTGTCATGTGTGTGTCATGTGGTCTAGTCCTTGCCAGGGCTCCTGTGCATAAATAATCACTGTGTGTGTGTGTGTGTGTGTGTGTGTGTGTGTGTGTGTGTGTGTGTGTTACAGGTAACAGCAGAAGAGGCCTGTCTTCGTCAGGTCGACAAGCTCAGGTATTTATTGTCAGTTTTATTGGTTATGGTGAAATGTGGCTTCAGGTAATGGATCTGTTATAGAGTTTACAGAACTGATCTGTCTTGTGGATTATTCAGTGTTTGATAATAAAAGTGTATTTTATACTCTTTGAACATAAAGAAATCATGCAAAACATGAGTGATTTCTTCTTCGTTTCTCAGCTTTAATTCTGAGGCACATCATTGGTTTGGTTTTTGTGCATGTGATCATTTTTAATCCTGCCATTAAAATAGCTATATTCAGTGGTGGATGTTGATAAATCATACATTGTATATGAATGTTCCTGTGTGTGTGTATTTCACATAGAGCTATTAACATTTAATGATTATATTTTTCTTTTATGAATCTTTGAAGTTAAAGACAAAAAAAGTTGGATGAATCGTGCATTGTATATGAGTAGTACTTTTGTAACTGTTCACATGGATATTTAAAGAATTAGTGTCAGTGTGTAACTGTTCACATGGATATTTAAAGAATTAGTGTCACTGTGTAACTGTTGACATGGATATTTAAGGAGTTAATGTCAGTGTGTATCTATTCACATGGATATTTGAAGAATTCATGTGTAACTGTTGACATGTATGGATATTTAAGGAATTCATTTGTAACTGTTCACATGGATATTTAAGGAATTCATGTGTAACTGTTCACATGGATATTTAAAGAGTTGGTGTCAGTGTGTATCTGTTCACATGGATATTTAAGGAATTAGTGTGTAACTGTTCACATGGATATTTAAAGAGTTGGTGTCAGTGTGTATCTGTTCACATGGATATTTAAAGAGTTAGTGTCAGTGTGTATCTGTTCACATGGATATTTAAGGAATTAGTGTGTAACTGTTCACATGGATATTTAAAGAGTTGGTGTCAGTGTGTATCTGTTCACATGGATATTTAAGGAATTAGTGTGTAACTGTTCACATGGATATTTAAAGAGTTGGTGTCAGTGTGTATCTGTTCACATGGATATTTAAGGAATTAGTGTGTAACTGTTCACATGGATATTTAAAGAGTTGGTGTCAGTGTGTATCTGTTCACATGGATATTTAAGGAATTAGTGTGTAACTGTTCACATGGATATTTAAAGAGTTGGTGTCAGTGTGTATCTGTTCACATGGATATTTAAGGAATTAGTGTGTAACTGTTCACATGGATATTTAAAGAGTTGGTGTCAGTGTGTATCTGTTCACATGGATATTTAAGGAATTAGTGTGTAACTGTTCACATGGATATTTAAAGAGTTGGTGTCAGTGTGTATCTGTTCACATGGATATTTAAGGAATTAGTGTGTAACTGTTCACATGGATATTTAAAGAGTTGGTGTCAGTGTGTATCTGTTCACATGGATATTTAAGGAATTAGTGTGTAACTGTTCACATGGATATTTAAAGAGTTGGTGTCAGTGTGTAACTGTTCACATGGATATTTAAGGAATTAGTGTGTAACTGTTCACATGGATATTTAAAGAGTTGGTGTCAGTGTGTATCTGTTCACATGGATATTTAAGGAAATAGTGTGTAACTGTTCACATGGATATTTAAAGAGTTGTGTCAGTGTGTATCTGTTCACATGGATATTTAAGGAATTAGTGTGTAACTGTTCACATGGATATTTAAAAGTGTCAGTGTGTATCTGTTCACAGATGGTTCTGTTAAGGTGAATTAGTCTGTGTATTTCACATATGGTATTTATAAGGAATTAGTGTGTACTGTTCACATGGATATTTAAAGAGTTAGTGTCAGTGTGTATCTGTTCACATGGATATTTAAGGAATTAGTGTGTAACTGTTCACATGGATATTTAAAGAATTAGTGTCAGTGTGTATCTGTTCACAGTATTTAGGATAGGTTCTGTCCATGGTATTAAAGATTAGTGTGTACTGTTCACATGGATTTAAGAGTTGGTGTCATGTATCTGTTCACATGGATATTTAAAGAATTAGTGTGTAACTGTTCACATGGATATTTAAAGAGTTGTGTCAGTGTGTATCTGTTCACATGGATATTTAAAGAATTAGTGTGGTAACTGTTCACATGGATATTTAAAGAGTTAGTGTCAGTGTGTATCTGTTCACATGGATATTTAAGGAAATAGTGTGTAATCTGTTCACATGGATATTTAAAGATTAGTGTCAGTGTGTATCTGTTCACATGGTATTTAAAGAGTTTGGTGTCAGTGTGTATCTGTTCACATGGATATTTAAAGAATTAGTGTAGTGTAAACTGTTCACATGGATATTTAAAGAGTTGTGTCAGTGTGTATCTGTTCACATGGATATTTAAAGAATTGTGTCAGTGTGTAATCTGTTCACATGGATATTTAAAGAGTTAGTGTCAGTGTGTATCTGTTCACATGGATATTTAAAGATTGTGTCAGTGTGTATCTGTTCACATGGATATTTAAAGAGTTTGTGTCAGTGTGTATCTGTTCACATGGATATTTAAAGGATTTTGTCATGTGTAACTGTTCACATGGATATTTAAAGAATTAGTGTCAGTGTGTATCTGTTCACATGGATATTTAAAGAATTGTGTCAGTGTAATCTGTTCACATGGATATTTAAAGATTAGTGTCAGTGTGTATCTGTTCACATGGATATTTAAAGAGTTAGTGTCAGTGTGTAACTGTTCACATGGATATTTAAAGAGTTAGTGTCAGTGTGTAACTGTTCACATGGATATTTAAAGAGTTGTGTCAGTGTGTAACTGTTCACATGGATATTTAAGAATTAGTGTCAGTGTTATCTTTCACATGGATATTTAAAGAGTTGTGTCATGTGTGAATCTGTTCACATGGATATTTAAGATAGTGTCAGTGTGTAACTGTTCACATGGATATAAGAATTAGTGTCAGTGTGTAATCTGTTCACATGGTATTTAAGAATTCATGTGTAACTGTTCACATGGATATTTAAAAGAGTTGGTGTCAGTGTGTAACTGTTCACATGGATATTTAAAGAGTTAGTGTCAGTGTGTAACTGTTCACATGGATATTTAAGGAATTAGTGTGTAACTGTTCACATGGATATTGAAAGCATTAGTGTCAGTGTGTATCTGTTCACATGGATATTTAAGGAATTAGTGTCAGTGTTTTTATGGATCTATTAAAGCAAAGAAAGGGAAAAAATGGCAGTGAATTGTTTACTCAGTGCTTTTGTTGATTTTAAAATGAAGTGTGTAAAGCATGTTGAATGAAACCCTGTGCCTGGAGGTGGAAAATCCTTTTATCCCTGGATGCAGTGATAGAATAGTTTGTATGGTGGTTGCAGGCAGCATTGAGGCGAGGGGAGGGGAGCAACTACCTCAACATGGAGGCCTCTGCCTCCAGTGCTTATCTGACAGGCAGTGACAGCCTGTACAGCTCCGTGTCCCAGCACTCCAACTACCCAGGTCATTGCCCTTTCCCCTTTAACCTATCCCACATGTGACCAGTCTGTGTGTGTGAAGGAGAGGGGGTGGGGGCTGCTTATTTGATTATGATACATGATCTCCTATCCTGTCTTGCTTCCCAGAAGTTTTCCTTTGGTATTAACCCTTTGATTGCCAACTATGTCACTGTTGCCTGTGGCTGTTGGTAGGTCATCCAGGAGTTATCTGAAGTTAAAAACCAGCAATGCAGCAAAGCTCCTAAGTATGAATGTGGGGTATTTATATAATATGGCCATAACATTGTAATCCCTGAATCAGTTGTTTTCATACTTTTGTTATTTAAAAGAAGAGTGAAAAGGTGGTTGTAGAATGGTGCCAATTTATCCCTGCCATTGTGGTGGTTTTGTGGGTATGTGTCCCAATTTCTTTATTCTATTCTCTGTAAGTGTGTGTGTGTGTGTGTGTGTGTGTGTGTGTGAGAGAGAGAGAGAGTGAGTGTGTGTATGTGTCCTTTCTTGTTGTTAGCGCTTGAAGACTAAAATCTTATGTTACAGAAACATGAGACTGCTTAGTAGAATGCACATGAGCACACCATGCCTTGTTTTACTCTGTGTATGACTCCCTCCCTTTACAAATTTCTGGATTTCAGAGAAATCCAAAGATGAGAAATTGATGAAAAAGACTTTTTTGGTAAGGGAGGGAGAAGGGGAAGAGGAGGATGGGAGAAGGGGGAGTAAGAAAAAAGTGGTAGTGGAATTCACAGAGCATTGGTCGCTTTTTCAGTATTCTAGCAGACACTGAGGTCTGGAATCTGGTGTAAACTTCTTCGCAAGAGCGGGCAGTTGCCATTTTTGTTGTGCAGTTGATGGGAAAATGATATGCTCTGAAGTCTGCTAGAAATAGACAAAAGCAATATAAACAAGTGGCGCTGGTGGTGGTTGGATCGAAAAGTGGATGACACATTACTTAATGTTCAGATTAAGGACAGATTGCACTGTTTTGAATGAAAGTTTCCCCAAATGATGGAAGGGTGGGGTGTTCTTTGGCCATGGACTCTGTAGGATTTCATGGATTTTTACTTTTTCTCAATGGGAGTTGTGACTGTGATACAGTGTATTCTGGTGTAGTAACAATGTATGGGTACTGCAGGTCCACGACGGCAGTTTGCTACCATGGACTATGCATCCAGCAGCATGCCAGCCACTGGCAACATTGCCCTGGAGCTGCTCAAACAGACGCAGAACACCAAGTACCTGCTGGGGCAGGAAGCACCTCCTAATGCACACCCTGCCCCTCCACCTGCCCACCCTGCCCACACCCCCACCTCCACTGGTTCAGGATTGGTTGAGATTGGAGAGACTGGTGGGGCTTATCATGGGTCTGCCTCCTCCTCTTCTTTGCTGTCATTGACCAGTGGTGCGGGAGGGAGTGGTAAGCAGGACTTACCTCCTGCTCCTGTTCACAGAGGTAAGTATTGTCTGGCTGCTGCATCATTGTTGTGTGGAAGAGAGTTCTGGCCTGTCTGTCTGTCTGCCTTCATGCTCAAATTCATCCATGCATGTAACCGCATACACACAAAAATGCATTATTTGTATATATACATGTGCGCTTGCATGTACACATGCACATATGTACGCCCTCACACGTGCACACACACTTTACACATACAAGAATAAAAACATCATCGGCAAAAAGAAATCAGACCAATACTTTATGATAAAGCAGTTTCAAAGAATGATCATTACACAAATGCATCCATAACCACAAAAGAGTTAAAGGATTCCATATGCGCAATAGGTAACAAAATGTCATCATTTCGTTTAGATGTTATTTCGAATGAAATGCTAAAACATCTGCCAGAAAACTTTCTTCACTTTTAAGTAAAAATGTTCCAAAAGATTTGGACAGATGGTACTATGCCAGTCATTTGGAAACAGTCGGTTATTATTCCGATTGTAAAACATGGTAAGTCTGCCATAGACATTAACAATTACAGACCTGTAGCTCTGACTTCTCATTTGGAAAATTTATGGAAAAAATTGTTCTAAATTATAGCGCCTTTGTTATTTAATATATTGCTGTGTGATCTCCCAAAACTCGTGACTAAAAATGCCATAGTTGTGCAGTATGCGGATGATCTGTGCATGTGGATTAATGCCTGGGTAAGGAAAAATACACCAAAAAGATCAACAAATTACTACAGAAAACTTTTATCAGGTGGAGCTCCATAATTTTAGCAGGTACTTATTTATGAATGATCTGAAACTTTCCCATGAAAAAAACATATATGGTTGTATTCAACAATGGAGATGATCCCACTGATTTGCCATCTTTTCAGCTTGATGGGAAAGCACTTGAATATGTACACATGGTAAAATTCATAGTGTACATTTCACATCCAAGCTAAGATGGAATTTTCATATTAATTATCTCTTAAACAGCGCGAGAAAGAGCTTAAATTTTCTTAAGAAATTGAGCAAACAAAGCTGGTGTCAGGATGTAAAGATGTTAAAACACTAAGCTATATCACTAATCCACTCTAAGTTATCATATGCTCAAGAGACTTTCTGTAGTGCGCCCAAGCGTTTGTTACAAACATAGTATTGACAGCGAAGCTTGAAAATTATGCCTGGGAGTCCTAGTGCGTGCATCTACTATTGGAACATACAGAGAAATCATTGTTTAACCCTTTTGCATTCATTTTTTCAAAATGGAGTGACTGACGGCGGAGAACGAAGCAAAATTTAGAAAGAGAGGGTGTTAGTTACCGCCAATGACATTGACAAACAAAGCATGTGACAAGACACGATGCATTTCAACCTCTTGGGTCTTCTTCAGGCAAAAAAATAAATCACATTTAACATTTAGGACAGTACAAACAAAGAATGAAAAATGACTCATCTGTTGTTGTCCATGTGGTGGGGAGAATAGCTGCCGGGCAGAAATGACAAGGGGGATTATGGGAGAGGAAAAGGAGGAGGGGTTGCGTGGGGGGAGGGGTTGTGATACGATAGTGTTGTGTGTCTAGTTTAGTGGGGTGGTGTGATATCTTTGTGACGGTTGTGGTAATGGTGGATTGATTCGTTTCGCCCGTATCTGGCCGCTCTGTTTGTCTCCCCTGGTGTTTGTTATGGCTGCAACTGGCTGCACGTGCCGTGTTACTTTCACTCACACTGCGACCTTGATTTAAGTCCAGGCTGGCCAAAAATAAATGGGCATCCCAGAGAGGTGTCCAGTGAAATCTTAGCAGTAGTGTGGGGTGTGGGAAATGATTCATTCACAAAGACTAGGGTCGTGAACTGACCACATTCCATTGCTGCAGGTGGCATCGCCTTGTTTCTGAAAATGACGTCTGCTTGTGCTTCTACTGACGGGGATTTTTTGGATTATACAAAAGAGGAGTTTGATGAAATACTACAAGAAGTAGAAAGATATGAAAGACAGGAGTTAAATGAAAGTGATGTGGGAGAGGAAGAAGAGGGAGAAGACGGCGAAGAAAGTGGTGAAGATGATGATGTGCCTTTGTCTGCATTTGTGACCACATGACAACCAGCGACTTCTGCACCCATGGTTCAGCCTTTTTAGGAGGAGACTGGGCCAGATCATGATTTGCCAGACACAGCTACACCTCTGGATTATTTTTTTCTCTTCCTGCCGGAGTTGTTTTTACTATAGCTGCTGATCAGAGGAACCTGTACGCCAGGCAGCAAATCGCAAAGCGGGGACAATTTGACCCACTTTGGCAGGAAACGACACCTGCGGAGATGTGTGCATACTTAACTGTGCTTATCGTAATGGGAATAAAACATCTGCCAAGACTCTGGTGCTACTGGTCGACTGATCTTCGATTTAGCGAGCTGTGGGTCAGTGGGGTGATGTCAAAAATAAGATCTCATGTTGAACCAGTATCTCCACCTGAGAGACACACAGAACACACCTGGCTGCAACAGTCCTGACTACGACCCACTGTACAAGATACGGACCTTCCTTGACTTCACAGCCTTGATGTGGCCCTTTGCGGTCGGCTGGGCTATAAGCAACATTACCTTACCCTCCTTGACTTCATTATGCCCTTGTTCAAGAAAAACTTAAAGCCAGGCCGTGACCTTTCTGTCGATGAAGCCATGATAGGATTCAAAGGCAGAGTATTTTTCAAGCAGTACATGCAGGCCAAACCAATGAAGTGGGGCGTAAAGGTATGGGAGATGTGTGACCACACAAACATTAATGTACCCCTTGGACATGAAGTAGTTGATAACATGGCTTCAGAGTACTATGGACAAAACCGACACCTGTACTTTGACCGTTTTTTTTTACCTCTGTGCCACTCATGTGACACCTGTCACAACACGGGACATGTGCCTGTGCCACAGTGATGTCCAACTGCAAAGGGCTTCTGGAGGAGGTGACCAAGGCTTGCCTAAAACAACAAGGAGAGCTGATTCAAATGCAGAAGGGGCCCCTGATGATGATAGTTTATAAAGATAAACGCCCTATCTACTTCCTGAGCACCAACCAGCCACCAGGTAAGACAACACCTGCACCGGACAGTGACGACAAGCCACAACCCCATGTCATCAAGGCCTACAATCACAACATGGGAGGGATGGACAAGTCTGACAAGCACAGGGCTTACTACCTGGTTGGCCATCAGTCTCATCATCGTGCAGGTCTACATCACCTGGCAAAGGTCACCCCACAACCCGACACCCAACAAGACCTATGACCACCTGTGGATCAGGGTTGACATGGCAGAACAGCTCCGTGCTGGCTTTACCAGCAGGAAGAAGAGTGCTGGAACATGGCAGAACAGCTCCGTGCTGGCTTTACCAGCAGGAAGAAGAGTGTAGGAACATGGCAGAACAGCTCCATGCTGGCTTTCCCAGCAGGAAGAAGAGTGCTGGAACATGGCAGAAAAGCTCTGTGCTGGCTTTAGCAGCAGGAAGAAGAGTGCTGGGAGACAGTCAAACTTAGCAGAGGCCCCAATTGCAAAAGAAACAATTGACCACCAGAAGCAGGTGAAAATTGAAGGAAGAAAGCGAACCTGTCATCAGTGTGTCAACGTGAGTCGCAAGAAAGGCCGACAGCCTGAGACCTCCTTCAGGTCTTCTTTCTGTGACGTCCCTCTCTGCCATCACAATGACTGTTTCCATGACTACCATGTGGCAAATATGGTAGAAACCATGGATCAAGAATAGTGTTTATTGGTGACATGTGACAATGGTGACACTTATCTTTCTGCTGTGTGTGAGACCAGACTCCACATTAGAGTGTAAAGAATCGAATTTACTTCTTTCTGTGACTGTTTATATGTACCGGTGTTAATAAATATTCAGTAGTGACAAACAAACTTTTTAGGATGAAAAACAAAAACTGTAAATGTACCTAGTCACATGTTTGAGTGTGTGACAATCATGTGACCCTTTGTGACACCCTGAATTGGATTTACTGAACCAGGACTGCTGTTTACAAGTTGAAGTAGGCCACCCTTTGGTGATTTATACTAACAAATGCATGCTGACAATGTTAATGTCTGTCTGGTGTATCATAGTAACATTGTCAACATTTGATGTCCCCTTGTTTTGTGACAAACAGGGTGACAGTGACATCAGCATGCATCCCAAACATGTGACATGTCTGCATTATGAAATATGATGCATTAGGATCTTGCATACTAAATTTGACAGCGCTGCAGTGGAAACTTTGTCCACTACAGCCTTTCAAAGGCAGTAGGTGAGTTTTAGGTTAAATTTCTCAAAAAAATACAAATACTAGGAGCAGTTTTGGGCTGGAAAATGCAAATGCAAGAGGGTTAACCATTAAATGAATGTAGGAAACTCACAGTCACAAAATATGTTGGGAAATGTTTGAGCATGGAAGGTGTGAATGAAAAAGAAATTTATATAAAGCCAGAGTTCCATTATCCAAAAAGAGCAAAAATGATATCCTCATTATCCACTATTGGTTCTTTTACTGTAAATTTGTTGAATGAAACTGACGTGAATATTGAATCACAGGCAAAGACGTCTTATACAGACACCATTCCAAACTGGGAAGGAAACAGAGCGAAGCTCGATCTTGATCACAGTGTTGCAAACAAAACTGATCAACCTTAGATCTTATCATATTTAGCAAAGATGCACTTGGAAAACAAATACCCTAACCATCGTAAGGTGTTTACAGATGGCTCAGTAACAAGAAAATAAAGAAGCTGGGTGTGCTTTTGTTATTCCATCATTGAAAGAAGAAAAATCGTGTTCCATTGGAAAATATAGACGTATATTCGTTGCTGAAATGATAGCTTTACTAATGGCCTTGACATAGCTAACTGATTTACCACAGACAATTTTCCAAGTGTTGTTCTGCGTTGATTCAACGTCAGTGTTACAATCCATTAAGTTTTGCAAATTGAATTAAGATAATTTTATTTTAAAAGAAATTTGTCATTTAATTCTTAACTTGATATGTAAAGGAATTGACTTAACTTTCTTTTGGATTCTTTCTCTCTGAAATCTTAGGTAATTAACTCACTGACAGATGGGTGAAAAAAATAGGTAGAATTGAAATGTGTTCACAACAGTTTACTGTAGCCTTCACTTTATAGGAGAGTCATCAAATGTTAGACAAAAGGCTTGGGACTGTTCTAGAAATAGTACTAAGAACTTTAGTTTATATGTTAAAACACAAATAGTCAACTTTTCAGTACTGATTATGTCAAAAGCATTTAAAATCTGCAGATTCGTTATATGTATCAATATAGAAATATTGTTTCAGCATTTTATCGACTAAAACTAGATGCTCTCAGAATTAAAGATAATGCTTCAACAAAATGTATATGTGGCAAAACAAACATATCAAGAGGCCATGTTTTATTTGAGTGTGTGCCTCACAAAGCTTACTTACCATGTTTATCAGGAATGTGTGTGACTGATGTTTTTTCCAGTATTAATCTTCTTTTAAAGTTACTTCTTGTCTGTTTCATAGTCCAGTTAGCTATTTGATATGATGTTGGCAGTCTTTGTGTGATTACATGTACATACCACACACCTGCACACGCACACTCACGCGCATGCACACACGTATGTAAACACACACACACACACACTTTCTGTCTCTCTCTCTCCCTCCCTCCCTCCCTTCCCTCTTAATCTCTTTCGTCTCATATTACGTAATTTTATGAAAAGAAGTAAAATGAAAGTACTACTACTACACACACACACACTCATTCAACTCACACACCATTGGAAAAGACAGTTAAAATTTTATAACAACCAAGAAATGTTACTGTTGTTTTCCTGTGACCTTTTCAACACTCATTCTGCCAGAGTAAAAATCAGTTCAGTTTTTAAGTTGTGTGCAGGTCAGAAAGCATATTCGCATACAGTGAACAAGAAGTGATATATCTGTATATATATTGCTGACGTGATGTCAAGTTTAAAAAAAAAAATTCAGTATTAGATAAAGAATTGATGTGACTTCAGATGACACATTTCCCAGACGGAAGGAATCGTCTCAGCTGCGCAAGGCGTATGCCAGCAAGAAACACTTGGAAACATCTCCCATGAGCAGTAACAACAGCAGCCCTCGCTCTTCCAGCAAGTATGTTCCCTCACCCCTCTCCTGGCGCACATGGTGCATAAGTAGCAGTCCTTGATCTAATTTAAACATGTTAACCATGGGTTCAGAAATCTCTGTTCAGTCCTTACAGAATTTAAGTATAGTTATATATGTATAATTTTTTTTTTAACTAAAGAAAAAGAAGCAAGACAGTGTCAAAAGCAGAACTGACTTCTCTTAAAACAGTATTTTTCATCTCTGTGTTGTTTTTATAGCTCCATCTGTCTATGCTGCAGTGTTTGCTTTAGAACCACATGACTTTAAAAAATTTTTGTTGTTGCATTTAGATGCATTTCATTATTTCTTAACTTTTTAATGCACTGGAAGGGAAAAATTAACTAGAATAGCCAGGTTAGTCTTAACCGCCTTAAGGATCTCAATGGTTAAGCTTGTGTAAATATTGGGTTTTTTGTTTGTTTCCTTTGAAGGATGTGATCTTTTATCCCAGTATGGTCACCATACTAAAAAGGTCCTTCCTCTGTAGCTGACTGCACTGTAATAATAAAAATAAACTATACTTGATAATAAAAATAAACTATACTTGATAATAAAAATAAACTATACTTCATAATAAAAATAAACTAGATTAAACTAAACAGTTTATATCGACTACAGTAGCATGAAAACACTGTGCCAAGTGTTAAAAGATGTAACAGGCATTGCATTTGTTGTAAATATTAATTCTATCAAGTTCAGCAACTTTCAGGCAGCAACTTTTATTCTTTAAACTTCATTTCTGTTGTTGCCTGTGCTTAAAAGAACGAAAAGAAGAGGCTTTGATGCTGAAGACTTCAAAACAAAGAGATAAGACATAAAGCAGAATCAGAGACTGAATTCAGTTTCAGGGATATCAGTTTGCCATATACGTTTTTCCTTAAAAATCTTGTGATGTGAATCAGAATTTCTTGGTGGCCTGGAAATAAGAGTAGTGTTTGTGGTCAGGTGATTTAGATTCAAAGATCAGACTGACTGTCCTCTAGACTAGACTGTGAGTGGTGGTTGAACTGCTAATCTTTTAAATCAGACAGGAGATCATGATCGATCAAGTGTGCAGCTAGCACAGTGCTGTGTACGAAAGAATTGATCAAAAGGGAAGTTGATGTTGAGACAGAGAAAATCTGTGTTGAAAGGTTAAGGAAAGTGTTGCAGACAGGAATTTAAAAAAAGATAGCATTGGACCCTGATGATTCACACTTTTACAAGGAGATCAGCTTGCATTGTTGTAACAGGAGAAGAGTACAAAACACTACAGATATGTATTTGCAGAAAAGTCGTTATTTGAAATGTGGTGTTATGTATCACAGAAACCTTTCGGGTATGTCATCTGAAGAATCTCTCAACACGCGTCATCGGTCAGGCATGACAGGCCAACAACGAGGAGCAGGGGGGTCCATGTCTGGCACGTCACATGTCAACTTCCAGGAAGAACTGAAACGACTGATTGATCCGGACATTTCTGAGAGTGATCTGGCATCTCTGTCGGTAAGAATGTAAAGTGTCCTCTTCATACCGGTAGTGTTTTTTGAATCTTCTGAGTGTTGGAACATACCTGCATCCTGTAGTGACATATTCTGGCCTACTAATTTTCAGACAGTTTATTTTATTATCTTCATTGTTAGAGGGATTGAACAGTAAATGAAGCTTTTCATGGTAAGGTGAATAGTTTTGTCCAGTGCAAGTTCATTGTAATCAGAACGAGTTCTAGTGTTAATGACAAACCATCTTCTCTTTCAGTCCAAACCACCTGCTAACCGACGCAGTCGCAGGCTTCAGCGCACATACTCAGACGAGAGTTTGCACAGTACAAAGGGCAGTGTCGGTGCCTCAGCCAATGATCTTGCCCCTAGTAATGACCTCAGTATCGGCACTGACCTCATCTTCACAACTACAGTGCCCAAATTAGCTGAGGGTGGTTCAGGATCAGATAAAACTGCCTCAGAACGGTGAGTGCATCATGTGGGTCATGTTGAATGAAATTTGCACTTCTGTTAATAAGTTGTTTGCCTTGAACTTCTCAGCATCACTGCTTGCTGTTGATGTTGGCTTTTTTTGTTTCTTTGGTGGTTTTAAGGTCTCTGTGTCACATGGGAGTCATGGAACTGTGTTTTGTGGTAAAAATCAAACGGCAGATTAGAATAGGAAAGGCCAGCTTTAAAATGGTAGCTTAGTAAAACCTTTGTTCTGATCAATTTATTCCAAGGTCGCTCACTCTGCCTGTCATGTCATTGAACACTCCAAGATAGAGGGACCATAGAGCAAACAGTAGTATCTCTATGACAATTCATTGGTGCATCAGTCAGGGGTACAGTGTGACTGCTCGATGCTAAGAATTTGCTGTAGGCACTTTTTGTGTATGATATTCCTTAAAACAAAATCATTTCAGAATAACCATCACTGGAAACCAGTTGTTCCTTTTTTGAAAACAATTTTTTCCACAAAAACAGTGTCACATGACGTAGACCTAAGGGAAGCATATGTGGATTATTTGTTTTGCTTACAAGAGGTTGCAATTTGTAAAGATGTAATATGAGGCCTGAAGCTAGTTTTTGTTGCAAGAGCTTTAGATGAAAAATAGCAACATGCAAAGGTGTCGGACAACCCATTTCGAGTCACTGAATTTATTTTCAGTTGAAGAGTTTCCATGAATGTCTACTGAGTTGAAGCAGTTACAACTGACAGCTTCACTGATACTGTTGAGTGGACATAGCTTCAGAAACGCACTTCATTACTAGCCACTCATCTGTGTTTGCAGCAGTTGCTTGTTGAATTGTCCCCCTACACTTTTGCTTTGTCAGTGCTGTGGCTGGGTGAGAGCGGTCATCCGAAAGAAGGCTGTCCCATGCTGAAACGTCCATTTTCAAGAACTTGTATGAACAGAAATTTTTCAAAATGTGGTGTGCATTCAGCCTTTGAAATCTGGTTCAGTGTATGCCAGGTACTCTGTGTCAGTGAACTAGATTTTGAAATATCTCATGGCAGCCTCGATGATGTGTGTTGCCATATTTTTGGGGTTTTGTTTTGGCTTGGTTTAAGTCATATCTTTGTCATGAATTTGACAAAATTTGTGACTTTGTGCATTTTAGTTTGCTTCAGATATTTGTTGATACAGTGGAGAATTATGTCAAAAAACGGTAATTTATACTGACAAATTTCATTGATACAATGGAGAATTATACCAACAAACAGTAATTTATACTGACAATTTTCTCTTGAATTTTTCTTTGCAAAGATGTTTGAGGTTGGCACCTCTGAACCTACTGCAACTTGTAAAATGTATGCTGCGGCTCATGAGAGAAGTTTTTACTCAAAATCAACGGATTCGTTTACTTGGGAACAAAACTGACCTTCCATTTTTTTTGCAGTTTACTGTTATGTGACTCTGCTATATTTGAGATTTCATTTCAGCTCAGTTAGGAAATGGACAGTGTCAGCTTACAGTGACAATGTGTGCAAGCTTAGTGACTGGTACCAACAACAACAGCATTGGTTTTGAGTTGTGTGCCTTTAACTGTCCCCTATGGAAGCAAAATTTATTATCCTGGGAGACTGCAGAAGTACTATAAACAAGGCAAAATACAAATAAAGACACAACAGGTTGCAGAGAAACAAATATTTCATTTGAAATATGAAACAGACAAGAGAATTTTCAACAACTGTCTTTTTTTAATTTCATAAATGATACACACATCAGTGTACAAAGCAGTCCTCTCTAGATGGCAGCCAGCAGCAAAATGCTGTGTGTTTATTTATACCTTGCCATACTGTCATGTCCTTTGTACTAATCACTGTGCTGACGAAAGCTCCAGTTCTAGTCTGAATATAATAGAGATTGCCATCTTCCTGTCTGTGCTGGTCTGCATATTTACCTGTATCACTTCAGTGTTGTATTTTAATGAAGTAGTGAAGCAATATTGTAGGATTAATTAAAAGCAGTATATGAAGAATAACTTGTGAATAACATGAAGCTATGCATGTTGACAGATTGTCCCCGAGAGCAGTGGCTGACATGGGGCGACCTCGAGGGAGAAAGTTACCTGACGGCAGATCTCTTCCTGACACCATGAGTCTAGACTGGACAGATCTGGTTCATGTGGCCACCAAAGCAATAGAAAGTAAGGCACTGAAGCAGAGAGAGGAAGACACATAAGCCTGAGGGAGCAAGATACATTGAGTAAAGGCGCAGTGTTAATCTGAAAGATTAAGACATAGATAGTAAGACAGATACCGAGTTAAGTCCCTAGACATAGAGAGTTACACACATTGCCAGAGAAAGGGAGATCCTGTCTTAAAGATAAGACATATAGCCAAAGAGGGCAAGATGCATGGCCATGAAGAGCAATACATATAGGGAGAAAATACATGACCATGAAATAAGACATATGGTAAGACTGACATTGAAAATAAGGCATGTGGCCCTAGAGAGTAAAACACAAGACCATATAGAATAATACATAATCATAAAGAGTAAGACACTTGGTCATAGAAAGCAGGACGCATGGCCATGGAGAAAAAGACATTTAGACATAGAAAGACACATGGCCATAGAGTGAAAGATTCATAAAGAATAAGACATGTGGCCATAGAGAGTTAGACACATAGCCATAGAGAGTAAGACATGACCATAGAAAGTCAGACAGTCCTAGAGAGTAAAACACATGGCCATAGAGAGTAAGACAGTCATAAGAAAGTATGACATGACCATAGAGAGTAAGACACATTGTCATACAGAATAGGACACCGTCGTAGAGTAAGAAACATAATCATTGATAGTAACACATATTGTTTAAACACGATCAGAGAGAGTAGGGTACAGTCATTAGCACTGGTTGTATGAACTTGTGATGCTGTAAGTACTGATAAGTTGAAAAGGAACAGTGTACCAATACAGGACAGTTTTGGTGCACCAGTAGTGTGTCGAGGGACTGAACTGTGTGAAAAAAGCATAAGACAGAGAGAGAGAGAGAATGCGTTTTAAGCTCTATGTGAAATGGATCAGAGCTGGCAGTGATTGGAAAGGGAGGGAGGGAGAGATACGACAGTTTTCTTGCAGTCTGGCACCTTAGGGAAGGCGATGCTGTTCAAGTATTGCGAATTTTCGCCGTAGGTTAATGCTGGTTTCTTTGTTGTTAGTAACAGAAGATACTTTAGTGGTATCACTTTACAAGATTACATTTGTGTTACCTGAGTACTGCAGACAGTGTCTCTTTTCTTTCTTTTTTTTTTTTCATTTCTAAAAACTCATTTTGCTTTCAAAGCAACTGTCTTAGAGTACTGTTGTACCAAAGTAGCCACAAGTGTAACACAGAGGCAACCGTGCTGAAACAAACAGCATTCATGTGTTGGAAGATGTTGTGGTTCTTGTGTCTTGGCTAACAAAACAGCCTTGTTGGGTGAAAACTGGTGAATTATCTTTATTCAGGCTGATAGTTATTATATTCACCAAAATGCCCAGTTTTTGAGCTGAGCATGCACAATCATCACAGTGTTTCCACACACCCACATGCCTGTAATGAATCACCAGTAAAAAGTATGAGAAAAAAACAGGGAAAATACCAGTAGAATACTAGTATGAATTTCAAATCGGTACAGGTCTAATAGTTGTACAGTAAGAAACATAATCTTGTAAAACATAGTGATAGATTGAAAGATGTTTATTGTTTTATGAATCATAGTGATAGAAAGGAAGATGCTTATTCACAAGTCTTAGAGAGAAGGATACAGTCATAGAAGGTCGGACACATAGAGAATAAATCATTTGTCTTGAGAGTAAAACATGTGTCTGTAGAAAGTGAGAGACAAAGCTGATAAGCAACACATGGTCATTGTGAGAAACAAAAAAAAATACTCCAAAGATAAGCACAAGATAAGTGGATTTTGTTAATAAGTAGTAAGACATTGAGAGTTGGACAGATATAGCACAAACAGACAGATCAGCCATAGAAAGACAAAATCTAGACAATAAGTCATACATACTAGAGGGTTGAGACATACGGAGAGTCAAAAGACATGGACTTGGAAAGTAAGATATACAGTAAGATATAAACAAGAGTAAGGTGTAAAGAGAGCACAACACATAAGACATTGAGAGTGCAACACAGGCATAGTGTACAAGACATAGGTATATTTTTCCCATAAGCACAGTAACAATGACCTTGCCTATATCTTCGTTCCAGGTGATGAACGCCCCCCTCCACCTCCTCCACTGCCCCAGCACTCCAACCATCGCAGGGAGGAGAGTGATGATGAGGCTCCTCCCACCTCGTCCCCCCTCTCCAAGACACATCTCCCTTTCGTCGGCTGCAGGTAAAGGCAGACAAAATACTGTCATAATAATGGCAAGAGAACAATAATATTGCCATCTAGTGGCAGCAGATGAAAAAGATAGACAAAAATCTGTCATAATAATGGCAATGGAACAATAATATTGCCATCATAGTGGCAGCAGATGAGAAAGATAGACAAAAATACTGTCATATTAATGGCAATGAACAATAATATTGCCATCATAGTGGCAGCAGATGAGAAAGATAGACAAAAATACTGTCATATTAATGGCAATAGAACAATAATATTGCCATCCTAGTGGCGGCAGATGAGAAAAATATTGCTTTGTTATTGGTGGCAGGAAATAAAGGTATGTTAAAGGAATCTGGACAAAACATCTTGGTCAAAATGGCTGTAAAAGAGAGAAATACTGTGCTGAATAGCAACAGTAAGAAGGAAAACTAACCAGAGCCAGTAAAACCCCATTTTATCAGTACAGAATTATCATTGAAAGTGCTGTCACTGGAGATGTTCAACAAGTTGACTTCTCTTGCTCTCTGTCTCTTACTGCATAGTGGAATGTCTTGAAAGCAACATCCCGTTGCCTTTGAAGGACGGGGTGTTACCTCTTCATTGGATGGTAATCAAGACAGAGACAAAAATTGTTCCATTGAAACAAGTCTACAAGAGGAGAAAGCTTAGTTTCACTGCATAATTGTCGTTGATATAGCCATATAAACCATAAAGATCAACTGAGACATAAAACCGTAAAGAGAAAAGCCCACACTTGATCATGTGTGCACTGCTAATGAAGATGTGACATGTCGTGGCAGGCTGTCAACAGCCTCGTGGTTATCACTGTCATCCAGCCCAGAGCAGCGTGTCAAAGAGCTGGAGGTAGTGGTGACCCAGCTGCAGTCTGACCTGGACAAGGCAAGTATCCCATGTAGGACGGCCGCCTTCTTTTTGTTTTATCCCTCGCTGCTGTCTCATGCTGTAACATGGTGTACTGTTTTCACTCCTATCGGTATCAGCAAGATAACTTAAGAATGGGAGAGCAGATCTTCATCGTCATTTATGGTCTACATAGGGTCATTTGTAGGGTCACTATGTAAGAAGTGCTGAAAACCCTGTAGACAGACCTGATGAAATGGGGAATGAAAACTGTTCGCTCCAGTCACAGAGCTGAGGACAGAATCCAAAGGAGCTTAATTCATAAAGTAGTGTAGTTGTGCAGGGATTGTGTCCCATCCTGACCGTTTTACCACCCGCTGACCTATGCATGTTCCCAGGAGGAACAACATCTATTGCAGCTCTTCAATATGATCGTCTTTATTCTTAGTAAAACTTACTAACCATGTTGCTGCCATGAGCAACATCTCCAAGTGTAGCTTAGTATTTTATCACTATCATCATCACTGCAAGTACCATCAGGTGAACACGTCGGGTAAACTCTGCTTTTGGGGGCTTCAACCCACTCTCCGATTGCAATAGCCGAAACTCCAATATTTTGAAAGCTGTCAAGCAATAATTTTTTGTTTCTCTTCTGTGCGAATATGTACATTACTATCTGGGCGCACAATAACCCGGTCAAGGTTACTGTCTCAATGGAAATTAATCGCTGAATTTTGATTGGTCAGAAATAGCCAAAGTGTGATCACTTCTTTGAAGATGGCAGAACAACTAGATGAAAGTGATCGTATTGTGACTGAAAAGGGGTACAAAAAACACAATCAGAAATGGAAAGAGGACTGCAAGAGTGTTCATCCATGTTTTGCCAAGTCAGTGAAAGGAGCAAACTATGCATTCTGCATGTTGTGCAGAGCAAATGTTGCTTTAAGCTCTGAGGGTGCTCACACACTGGCTAAGCACACGAATACCAAAAACTAAGCGGACCACACCAAAGCTGTGGAATCTTCCCCGAAGATAACCACTGCGGAGAAGACTACATATGACACAATCGCCATCACGCAGGCCGAACTTCTCTTTACAGAGTTCATTGCTAAACACAACTTGCCCATGTCAGTGTCAAACCATGCAGATAAGAACAAGAAGAATTTTTTTTTTTGTCTAGCAGAGTTTTACTCTCCTACCCCTTTTATATTTCACTAATGATATCAAGCGACATTTACACTAATTGCTCTCTCTCTCTTTCACACATACACACACACAAACACATACACGCACACACACACACACAAGTGCGTGCACATATGTTGTTTGTGTGGGGGTGGTTAGGCTGGCTGGCATAAAGTTGGTATTAGGTTAGTTACAGGCAAAGTTCTTCAAGGGAAACAGAAGGTTCCAGATTCAGAATACAGAATGCTTTACACTTTGTTTTAATAATCTAGTTAGTAGATTGGATTATGATCAGATACTACAGGTGACATTTGAAATACATTAGATTAAATCAGGGCATATGCATTATGTTTAATAAGGGATGTTATGCTGAGGGGAAGAATAATCATTATGGTAAAAGAAACAGAATACCATTTTACATTCAATGCATAGGTGCACGTTTGGTGGAAAAGTTTTGCTGTATGGCTAATGTAGACAACAGTAGCACTCTGGGCAGAACTACTGAGTTAGAACTAGAGTCCTATGACTGAATACTGGAAAGTACTAATTTTGAATTTTGCTTGAAATGAATTTCTTAAATCGTTTGTGTGCTCTCTCAGCCTCTGCCTGCCTGCCTGTTCTCTCTCTCTCTCTCTCTGTCTATGTGTTTAACTAGGTGTCTATCTTTCTGCCTGTCAGTTCATCTATTTTTCTTTGAGTATAATTTTAACTCATTTACATAAACAACTACCCATGGTGAATTTGTTTGCATTTATTGAGATTTAATATTTAGTTGCATTTGAATTTTGTTCTGTTTGTGGATTATGTGATTTTTGGTTTGACTTCACATTACTTGGGGAAGTTTGGCATTTTATATTTCTGTAAATCACTTGGAAATCTACATAAAAGCTCTCCCTCTCTCTCTGTTTCTCTCTCTCTGTGATGTCAGTATGTGTGTTTGTCTCAAATTTACAAAACATAAGCATGAAAATGAATACACAGTTATTGTTTTTTTTTAGCTTTTCATCATTTTATGCTGCAAGGCTGATCGATCTGTATAAGTTTTAACTTGAAAATTTGTTGTTGAATGCATTAATAATGGGATAAGAATTCATGCATTTCTGTGCTTTCTGGAGTACTTTCCTGCTCACTAATCATTGAAAAAAACCATCAGCTTCAGGGGGCGTTGCCCTCTGACCCCCTAGATCCCCGCCCCTCTTTTTCATTTTCAGAATGTGGCAGGTCTGGATTGGAGAGTGAGAGTATTGGGAGTTAGGTGTGGATTGGAGAGTGAGAGTATCGGGAGTTAGGTGTGGATTGGAGAGTGAGAGTATCGGGTGTTAGGTAATCCTAGTTGGTCACTTCCGGCAACGTCGGCAGTGAGCCACATGGTCGCAGAAATGCGACGTCAGCGGTGTAAGAGTTAACAGTGGTTTTGTGGATTGCATGGTAGAAAGGAGGTAAGGTGTCTCCAAATTCCCTTAATTTACGTACTTGAGGTGTAGGAACCCTTCAGCTTCAGGGGTTTCTCCCCATGACACCCAGCAAGGGGACCTCAGGCAGCTCCCTGGACCCTCAGCTTTCCTGACTTTCGGTTTTTCCTGGTTTCACCCATGACCTTGCAACTCACCAGATAGTCAACCTTTGCCCACAACTTACTTCTGCCATGCAATTTTCTCATCAGCATTTACATAAAAGCAGTGGCTGGCAAAAGTCACCAGTTGTCATTCCTGGTTTGTTTTTTATTCCACTTGCACACAGTGTCGAAGTGAAATTGACCAGGAGACACATTTGCTTAAGGAAAAATAAAGACAGAGCTACTGCAGCTCATTTGAATGAATAAGTCCTGTGATACTGTGTACAGTGAGTGTTGCTGAACATCTGAAATGCACTTTTTGAAGTTAAAATGTTTGAAATTAGAAAAATAAAAATGTCTTTATATTTGGATAAGAAACGTGCTGTTATTGACAGTATATTTCCTTCGTGTATTGAATATTCTCCTGCAGGTCAGTTTAAGGGTCGACATGTTTGTGGACAGTGTGTGATGCTGGGGAGATGAGTGCTCCATAGATTGCTGTGTGGTCATAATATAGTCTGTCGGTGTGTAGATGTTGATGTTGTGTGGTCATAATATAGTCTGTCGGTGTGTAGATGTTGATGCTGTGTGGTCATAATATAGTCTGTCGGTGTGTAGAGGTTGATGTTGTGTGGTCATAATATAGTCTGTCGGTGTGTAGAGGTTGATGCTGTGTGGTCATAATATAGTCTGTCGGTGTGTAGAGGTAGATGTTGTGTGGTCATAATATAGTCTGTCGGTGTGTAGATGTTGATGCTGTGTGGTTCATAATATAGTCTGTCGGTGTGTAGATGTTGATGCTGTGTGGTCATAATATAGTCTGTCGGTGTGTAGAGGTTGATGTTGTGTGGTCATAATATAGTCTGTCGGTGTGTAGAGGTAGATGTTGTGTGGTCATATATAGTCTGTCGGTGTGTAGAGTGATTGGTCATAAGTCGGTGTGTAGAGGTGATGTTGTGTGGTCATAATATGTAAGTTCTGTCTGGTGTGTAGAGGTTGATGTTGTGTGGTCATATATAGTCTGTCGGTGTGGTAGATGTTAGTGGTAAATCTGTCGGTGTGTAGAGTGATGTTGTGTGGTCATGATATAGTCTGTCGGTGTGTAAGGTAGATGTTGTGTGGTCATAATATAGTCTGTCGGTGTGTAAGTTTAATGTTGTGTGGTCATATAAGTCTGTCGGTGTGTAGAGGTGATGTTGTGTGGTCATGATATAGTCTGTCGGTGTGTAGAGGTTGATGTTGTGTGGTCATAATATAGTCTGTTGTGTGGATGTTGTGGTCAGTACGTGTGTAGAGTGATGTTGTGTGGTCATAATATAGTCTGTCGTGTGTGTTATGTTGTGAGTTGTGTGGTCATAATATAGTCTGTTGATGTTGAGTGGTCATATATATGTGTGGTCATATATAGTGATGTTGTGTGGTCATAATATAGTCTGTTGATGTTGTGTGGTCATAATATAGTCTGTTGATTTTGTGTGGTCATGAAATAGTCTGTCGGTGTGTAGATGTTAGTCTGTCGGTGTGTAGATGTTAGTCTGTCGGTGTGTAGATGTTAGTCTGTCGGTGTGTAGAGGTTGATGTTGTGTGGTCATGATATAGTCTGTCGGTGTGTATGATGTCGGTTGTAATGTTAGTCTGTCTGTGTAGAGGTTGATGTTGTGTGGTCATGATATAGTCTGTCGGTGTGTAAGATTGTGGAATGTTAGTCTGTCGTGTGTAGAGGTTGATGTTGTGTGGTCATGATATAGTCTGTCGGTGTGTAAATGTTAGTCTGTTGGTGTGTAGAGTTAGTCTGTCGGTGTGTAGAGGTTGATGTTGTGTGGTCATGATATAGTCTGTCAGTGTGTAGTAGATTGTTGTGTGGTATGATATTAGTCTGTCGGTGTGTAGAGGTTGATGTTGTGTGGTCATGATATAGTCTGTCGGTGTGTAGAGGTTGATGTTGTGTGGTCATGATATAGTCTGTCGGTGTGTAGAGGTTGATGTTGTGTGGACATGATATAGTCTGTCGGTGTGTAGATGTTGATGTTGTGTGGTCATGTTATAGTCTGTCGGTGTGTAGAGGTTGATGTTGTGTGGTCATGATATAGTCTGTCGGTGTGTAGAGGTTGATGTTGTGTGGTCATGATATAGTCTGTTGGTGTGTAGATGTTAGTCTGTCGGTGTGTAGAGGTTAGTCTGTCAGTGTGTAGATGTTGACCATGGTTTGATTCTCTTCCAGGAGCGGCGCCGCTCCTCCAAACTAGAGGTGGAGATCCAGGACCTGCGAGCGGAGAACGTGCGACTTCAGGAAGAGTCTCAGACGGCGGCGGCTCAACTTCGGCGGTTTACAGAGTGGTTCTTCAACACCATTGACCGACAGTGACAAGATGTCTTGCCTGTCACATCATGCCTGGTCATGTGGATGGCAGAATTGTGGTTCCTGCTTCAGTTCAACACAAGCCACAGTTCAGCAGGGCACTAAGCTGATGCACTGTCCTGTGTTCAGTGAGCCACAGCTCTCTGACAGTGCCAGTAGGAGCAAAGCAGACAAGATATTTTCTGTGTGAAGCGAGGTACCTACCATGGGAAGAGAACAGCTTTCCTTGCAGAAGTGTACTGTTGTCTGAAAATGGATACTGTCATGTGAAGACAGGTACCTCTGTGAACAGATACCTACTTCTTAAACAGAAGTACCTGACAAGCAATCCACCTGTCTGCTGACAGTTTCTCTCAGGACCAGTTGTCCTGCCCATGCCTGACTCATTGCCAATTGTCCTAAGTTACCAGTGGCCAAGTGTCTGATTTGACATACAGTTGTCCTTAGCAATTGAAGGCCAGTACTCCTTCCCAGCTGATAGAGCACAAGATCTTTGCTTACTGTAGAGCCACAAGTAGTGGTCAGTGGTTTACATGTGAGAGGAAGAGAGAGAGAGCATGTGTGAATGTGTGAGTGTGCGTGTGTGTATGCTTTCACAGCCTGGTGTGTGGTTGGTGGTGTGTTATGTTGATAGATGAACAGTGTCTGTGTGGAAAGGATAGGGAGGAACAGGATGAAGGGGAGAGGAGTAGAGGGGTGCTATTGATGCAGATACTGTTGATGCAGACTGCTATGGAGATCTTACTGTGCACTGTCATCACATTGGAGAATGGCCACCAAAAGGGGATGAGCGAACCCTGTTCACTACCAGGTGGTGGCTCTGGACACCAGAGCTTTAGTGCCAGGCATTGCAGGCAGCTAACACTACTATCTGTGTGAGAAAGATGGGGCATGAGTGCTGTGATATAAGACACATAATGTCATGACCAATGAGGACGTGATATGTTGCAAGGATTATGCAAGGGATAGGACAGAAGCTCTGCACAGGAGTTTCCCACTACTGTGAAGACTTCTTTTGCTGTAGTCTGCCATGAAGGCCATCTTCTGCCCCTCTTCAGATACAGTCTCTGTAGTCAGCTGAATTAAAAAAATTAAAAAAACAACGTCGACTTGATCCCCTGTATATCCACCACCGTCCACATTTAAGCCTACCCGCATCCTCTGCATGTGCCCTCAGCAGTGCTTCAGGCGAGCTTGCAACTTGAACATTCAGAAACTGCAGTGTGTTGTGGGCACACTTGTGTCACACCATACATAGAACCGTCCTGAGCTATGTTGGACTGATGTCTGCGGGGGGAGGGAGACCCCTGCAAGAGACGCCTTCAGGCCTCTGGCACCACAAAGAAGTGACCCGAGGGGTGTGGGTGTGGGGCATCTTCTCATCTTCAGCAGATGTCTGTCCATCTCTCCGTGTTCAGACAATCGTTTAGCAACTACCTCATCTCGGGTCATGCAGACAGTATGCACAGACATTTGGAGTGATCAGTGCAAGCACAGATGTGGAACTCTCAAAACTAGCAACTGACAGAAACAAGCACGGAACAGGGATCAGTGACACATGTTAATACATTTGCACAGCTTTCAACAATATGCAATAGAGTAACATGCAATATACGTTACTGGAACATGATGCACACAGCAACAACATGGAGCTAAATGTCATGCAACATGCATCATGACATGCAACAAAACATGCCACATACTACAGCAGAAATGATAACATGCAACACTCGTGAGAGAAACATGGTTAAACGTGTGATATACAAGACAGGAATGTGCAACACAGACCATAGCACATGTGAAAATACAAAAATAGCATAGGAACACAGAGGACAGGGAAAAGATGACAACTAGCAAGGCAGCACAAAATGCACAGCAGAGGAAGATACCCAACATACCGGATAGGAAAAATATGACAACACAAAGAACATAGAGTAGAACACCTTGCACAGGAATATACAAGTTGCAGGACAAGAACTTACAGCTTGGGACAGGAACTCGTAAATGCATAGCACAGAATATGCATACAACACACTGGACAAGAATATGCTGTATACAGACAAGAACATGAGATAGAGGAACGTACATGCAACATGCAGGACAGAAAGTAGAAGCATATATATACAGCACGCTGGACAGGAACATGTATCTAGTACACAGGTCAGGAACTTGTATCCTACAGGACAGGAACATGTGTATAGCACACAAGATGAAGATGTCTACACAACACAGGACAGGAACATGTTTATATCATCAAATTTAGAAATGCATACAAACGTGTATAACACACAGGACAGGAACACATGTACCACACAAGAAGGGAGTATGTCTGTAACACATGATGGAAATGTAAATAACATGTAGGACAGGAACACATGTACCACACAAGAAGGGAGTATGTCTGTAACATGATGGAAATGTAAATAACATGTAGGACAGGAACACATATACCACACAAGAAGGGAGTGCGTCTGCAACACATGATGGAAATGTATATAACATGTAGGACAGGAACATGCATAGTAAAGACAGGAATATGTATGCAACACACAGGAACATGCACACAAAAAGCAGGAATGTGTATACAGCACAGGAGAGGAACATGTATACTATGCACGGGATAGAAACATGTAAACAACACAGGATAGAAATATGTGGCCAGGAACATGTATACTACAAACAAGAAAGGAACAAATGTACAACACTGAGGACAGGAACATGCAACACAACACTGAACACAGAGTTTAGAAAGCAGATCCAAGTCCAGAAATGCTGAGAGACCTCTCCTGTTGTGTCTGTTCCTTTTTTTCCATCAGACTTAGTGCTGTTCAAGATTTCAGGGTTTGTGATGCCCTGTCCATGGCATCCAGATCTGTGTACAGTGTTTTGCCATTTGACACTACTGCAGAGGATGTTCTACTTGTGCTGTTATGTTTTACTGTTATCATGCATATAGCAAAATTTTACCATTTTATATATATTAAACGGGATGAATTAGCACACATTGTCTGCATTATACAGACAAGATGAGGGCCAAATTTTCATTGTGTTGTGAAGAATACAATGCCTGAGACTACGCAATTTGTTGAGATATCTGAGCAGTTGTTTGCTGTGTTGTTGCAATCCTGCTGGCTTGCTGTGACTTGGTGGCCAGTTGCCTCAAGATCAAAAGAACGCAGAGCAATGCGCAGTGGCATTGCAAGTGCCATGTGAGTCAACCTTTAAGAAAATTAAATGATGATCATAAATAAGCAAACAGCATGGTTTGTGCCATGCTGCCGTCCTAGAGCCATGTGAACGAATGTCTCTGCTGCCAGAATGGTATTCTTTTTCTTTTTTTTTTTCTTTTTAAATGAACAGTGATGGCTGCCTGGCAATGCCATGCGAGCATCCAGCCCCTCCCTGTGCGCTTCATCAGGGAGACTTGTGCTGCAGACACACTGGTCAGGGTTGCATACCATTTTCTTTCTTTCTCAAACTATGCAGAACCAAGATGGACTTGCTGAACTGGTCCATGTGTACTTGTTGCATCATTTCCACCACATGCTGAACTAATGAAGGAGTAGTCCATTGTTGATGTGGGGAATCTCATTTTCATTTTCTTCAGGTAGGGAAAGTGCTTATTTATCTTCTGTTTATACTCTTCGTGGAGATAAAGTATGAGAAATGTTTTAAAGAGGAGAGTTCAGTTTGTTGTTGTGAGTGTGTGTGTGTGTGTGTGTGTGTGTGTGGGGTGTAGTTGGCAGATGATGTTTCTGAAAGCTTGTCTGCTTTCATTCTCTCCACCCTGTCCTCCAGAGAGGATCAGCGGTGGTCCTGTGTGTGTGCACCATGCGTCAGAAATGAGCCTGCTGGCCATGACAGTACTGTCCAAAAATATTCTACGCTTTAGTAGGTCAACAAAGGGAAGAGCAAGTGGCGCCATATCGTGGCACCACAGTGGGTAGTAGAACATACTGAAGTTCACACAGAAGAACGAAGAACGTTATTCAGTACAGTACAATCCATGCGAAATACACCCCTCTGACCGCAGTCTATAGTCCCATTCAAAGTACTAGTCTTTCAGACAAGACACTTCAGCCCAGAGCCTACGAGCTGCAAGCTTAAAACCCAAAAGAGCAAGGAAATTCATTTGGGCAAGGAAATTCATTTAGGGTTTGGCAAAGAAGCAGGTACAGATCCGATCGCCCAGTGGTTTGTTTTTTTTGCATCAAAGACAAATGGATCTTGTGGTGACCACATTTTCTACTTCCACTCAACATCCAATCTTCAACAGGGTTAATACCGACCTGATATGTAAATTCCTGGACTTTTCTCTGAACCCCACTGTCTGCATATGAATTTAAAAATCTTAAGCATCTCCACAGACTGGCAGTTATACCACTGACCAAAATCCTGGACAGATTTCCTTGCTTTTGAACATGACATGAGAATAAATACAGTTTTCATGGGGAGGGTGGTGGTGGTGGTGGTGTTGTCATATAAACACATCTGCATCTTTTTCCATGAATTTTTTATGCATACATACTTAACACAATGCAAGAAACACCCGTTTGTAATCGTATTTGAACCACATGGGTGTGATTAACATACAAAAGAAAAACCTCATGAATCCCCTCCCAATACTTACTGTACTCTCCATTCCAGTCATTAACTGTAATGCTTCCTCGCACTCTTTCCATTGTAGATAAATAGACCATAGTTGTTTAATAAAATGACTTCAATGGCAGCCAGTTTATATTCATTACCAGAAAAAGTTTTGTTTTGGTCCTTCTTGGCTTGGTATATTTACCATGTCAAATTTGTGCAAGGTTTGGCCACCTTACAAGCTCTGGCTAGATTTTCAAGGTTAACGCAGTTCTAAGACGTAGAGTTTGCAAGATCCCTTACACTTCTGAACCAGGCCCACAACCATTATTCCCTTCCTTCCAATCCAAGGCTAACCAAGATTTACAGACCTTCATGCAACATGGCTGGAAAGGTTTGGCAGGGATCCAAGTTTCATGCAGAAAGTGTAAAGCCAAACAGGGAGTGTAAGAATTCTGGCATCATAAATTTACTCTGCTACTGTGTGCTAGGGCAAGCTTTGGCACAATTGAAAGCAAAATGATGAAGGCTATTGAGCGAAAAGATGGAGAGTTGTTACTCTCATGGTTCACACTGGGTGGTCAAGAGGCAGCAAGGAATGCTGTATGTTCTGATGAAAGAAATGTCCACTGAACCATCAGCTGTGGTCAATGGGGAATGTTTGCGATGGTGGATAATGAAGGGCTCTTCTAATCAATGGCAGGCTGCCTCCCATCCTAAGGGCTCTAAGGCTGGAGCTCAATGTCAGGGAAAGAGAACCCAGAATGTGAATGTCTGGCCTTGCCGCCAACATCCAGACTGTGCTGTCAACTGAAAAGAGGTTCAGAGCTAAGGAAGAAATTTGACAGTGTTTCCCAGCTTTATTCTCGTTCTTTCTTTTTTCTTAATATAGGCAGTGCTTTATAACTTCAGATTAGTTCAAATGCATGAGTGTGAACAAGTGCAGATCTCCTCCTGCCTTATTCCTAGTTATCCATGTATCATTTTTATTGTATGCATGAAGGTGATGTACCAAAAAAAATCTAATGCGTATTGCACTTAACAAACTGCACAACAGATTACAAGGACAACCTTCTATTTCTCCTTTTATTTTATAAAGGAAATTACTTCAAAATCTAACTTCTGGAATAAAACCAAAATGGGTACAGAAACCACATCCGAAAACTCATTGTTTAATAATTTTCATTCTCAAGTATGTTTATCACTATCAGCCAATCCATATCGCAATGAAAAAAAACTTGATTTTTTGAGAGCAAATGTTCTTTCATCATGATACAAATCTTCCCAGGATCATGGTGGTTTGCGCAAGCATTCTAACAAGAATGGTGCACTAATGACTTGTTTGGGTGATAGAACTGTGAACAGGCATCCACTACCCCTGAAAAAAAACAACCTACAAAACTATGGAGCTCATGCATTAGAAAAACAATGTCTAATATCTCCATTAGCACCACATGAAGAACCTGGAGTAAACTTGGGAGGAAAGACTGTACAAGGCAGACATTACAAAATTCAGGAGGTTAAGTAGCACTCTCAGAAAATCAAACATTCATTTATTTTGAGGTAAAAGCAAATATCAGAACTCTACAATAATGTCATGTTGGACCCATGACACTAGTTTGAAAAGCATGAAAATAAGTCAAATTTCATAATTGTAAATACACTGTCATGTCATTGATGAAAATCTCATCTGTCCTGAGAATGGAACTGACATCTGGACGCCGACAGCAGACAATGGCAATGGGTCTGGAGTGAAAATGAAGCCATTAAATTTTGAGAATGGATGTTTCCTGTGGATTCTTCACCCCCATGACCATGGAGGGCAGGGAGTCACCAGACTCAATACATAGGCCAGAACCTCTCCATGGGTCACCCAGCACCATAACGTTGCCTGATGCAGGCATGTGTGCTGCCATGACTCCCTAAGACAACTTATAGGGAACAATGGTGAGTGGACATCCCTCCAGAGACGGACTGACGAAGTTCTGGGTGGACAATGAAAAAGACTGCACTGGTTATATCTCTGCTGTGGGGATCTCGGCCTCCCCAAGCATCATTGTTCATGGCACCTTGATGACCCTGAATCATAGTGATGAATGACAGAAAGGTAATAACAAACCATATGCGTTTTGGCATTGAGTATTGGTCTACAGTGATGAGCTGTTTAATGACAATGTCACACCACTTTCCAAATAACCTCGGTCACTCGCCGACATGCTGCATACTCCACAGTACGCCAGGGGTTTCTATGAGGTTATGACAAAACTGTTATGTACAAATAAAACAAACCACAATACCGTTTCCCTGAAATGTGACATTCTGCAGGAGATGATGTCAGTGCAGTACCAGGATGCACTGCCACTCCTTTGTGCCAGTGTCACTTTCACTGCTGTCACTGTCTCTCCGCCTAATGCAGAGTGATGTCAGGATCTCGAGGAACGGGTACGTCTCCTCTTTCTGGCTGAAGGCTGGTCTGCACTCTCCCTGTCCTCTTTCTGCACTGCAGGCATTACCTCCCCTGTGGATTCCAGCTTTCTCCCCTTCTCGTCCAAATGACAGGGTGATGACAGTGGAGACGAGGGATGAGGTGCAGGTGGTGGTGGGGGTGAACCTCCAGAGGAGGATGGTGGTGGAGGCTGACCTTGCTGCATGTTCTCCACGGCCTGATAGATGTACACCAGGTCCTGCTGACCTGGCCATGACCGCTGTATGCAGCATACACATAACACATGAACTACTATAATGAATGTCACATCTTCTTCAACACTATATTCCTGGTAAAACGAAATCAGACACACACAGCATGATATCAACGTAAATAATAATAATGTATAATACTTATATAGCGCATTTCTTGTTACACAACTCAATGCGCTTACATCCACCATTTGCACTTATTCATCAACACTCGTTTACACAACGGGCTGCCTACCTGGTAGTGCCGACTGAAGAGCTGCCAGCTGGCGCTTCATTCAGTCGTTTCCCGTGTCATCCAGTCAATATCGTTCACTCAGTTTCTTTACTTCCTTCATTCTTTTTTTTCATTTCTTACGCAGGGTGCATGCTGTGTGTAACGTGTCATCCATACCAACGGCCAAACTGGCCTACTCTTCCGAAAGTTGGTGATGGGATTTTACGTGTGTGCAAGATATTATGCGTGCGTTCACACACGGAACCTCGGTTTATAGTCTCATTCGAAGGACTGTATGGGAAATGGAGTCAGAACTAATGTTAACTCCGAGGGAAAAATCCCCTGTACCGAAACGCCCCGGCAGAGATTCGAACCCGCAACCCCGTGATCACCAAGATTACGAGTCAGGCGCTCTACCAACTGAGCTATTCCGGCTATACCCAAGAGATACTTAGGGAACTGATCATACTGCTTTTGTTTGTTTGTTCTGAAATATGCGTGTAATATCACTTTGTTTCAGTTGTCAGCTTAAGTGTGGGGGATGTATATGGTAAACCTTTAACCCCTTCACTGCCACAGTATAATAGCACATTTGAATAGCTGCGTGCCAAGGTAAAATTTTGCTTTTTTGGGTAGGTTCAGTAAAATGGTTACTGCTTGCTTATTTCTTGACAAATCTTTCAGATTTTTGGCATGTTTTGTTGTTATGCATTGCTCTATAATGTCCTGTCAAAATGACTTGATTATGTTGATAATTAGTGTAGCAAAAAGTGACATAATTATAAAAATTTTACCAAAAATAACAGTTTTCGAGTATACACAAACACACTGTGCCAAATGAAATGAGTCAAAACACTGAAAAAGTGGTGTGACTAATTATTCAACATCAGAACTAACACATGACAGTCATACAAATCCCTGGGAATGTTGTTCTTGATGATAATCTGCTCATAATTGGGGGTACTATCTTTTAGGTAAAAAGGGGCATAATCATGCTTTTCACGGTATGTTCACTAACATGTACATTACTCATCCATTTATTGAGTTATTTGTTAGATGTTTTGTGAATTACTTCTTTATACCCTTGTCTACAATTTCACGTCATTCTAATTTGATTTCTGATGATGATAATGGTTCACACTAGTAACATGTGATAAAACAGTTTTTGTTTTGTTTTCAATTTGATAGTTTCAGAAGAATTCTGCTCATAAAAGCCAACTAAACACAGCAGCAATACCTTCTGGTGCTTGCTCAACAACATTACAAACACCTGGGATTCATATTGTTGTCAGTAAATGTCCCTCTGTGTAACAATCTGTATGTTACTGGGGGTACCCCAATTCTACTAGAAAGGGGCATAATTTTACTATTTGGGGTAGGTTCAGTACCTCAATAACTGCTTATTCATTTGTTGATATATGACTTAGTATTTCTAGCTTCTCTTTCCCTATATCCCAAGCTATGATGTTATATAACAATAATCTAATTTTGTTAGCCATTAGGGGATGGACAGGGATATATATATTGGTGGTTTTACAAAAAGAACAGTTTTCAAGTATACAAAAACAAACTGCATCATATAAAATCAGTGAAAACAATGAAAAAGTGGTGTGACTAATTATTCAACATCAGAACTAACACATGACAGTCATATAAATCCCAAGGAATCTTGTTCTTGATGATAATCTGCTCATAATTGGGGGTACTATCTTTTAGGTAAAAAGGGGCATAATCATGCTTTTCACGGTATGTTCACTAACATGTACATTACTCATTCATTTATTGAGTTATTTGTTAGATGTTTTGTGAATTACTTCCTTATACCCTTGTTTACAATTTCACATCATTCTAATTTAATTTTTGGTGATGATAATGGTTCACACTAGTAACATATGATAAAACAGTTTTTGTTTTGTTTTCAATTTGAGAGTTTCAGAAGAATTCAGCTCATAAAAGCACACTAAACTCAGCAAAAATACCTTTTGGTGTTTGCTCAACAACATTACAAACACCTGGGATTCATATTGCTGTCAATAAATGTCCCCCTGTGTAACATCTGTATGTTACTTGGGGTACCCCAATTCTACTAGAAAGGGGCATAATTTTACTATTTGGGGTGTTCAATACCTCAATCACTGTGTATCTATTTGTTGACATATGACTTAGATTTTATGGCTTCTCTTTCCTTTAACCCCAAGCTATGATGCTATATAATATAATCTAGTTTTGTTGGCCATTAGGGGATGGACAGGGATGTATCAATGGTGGTTTTACAAAAAAAAGAACAGTTTCTGCACACATAGACATCTCACATTACATAAAACCTGTAAAACAGTGACAAAAACTTCTTCTAGTGTTTACTCAGCATCACTGTAAGTATACAGTGTGGTCCTAATTGTTATAGTATAATACTTATCGGTAAATCTTCAAAATGACAACCATGGAAAAAAAAGTCTGAAGGAAAAAATAAACAATTGTCTGTTGAAAAGAAAAAAAGAAAAAAACACACACATTGCATGCATTTGTTATCACACAAAACCCTGTAGGAACTGTGTTAGTTTTTACACAAATACTTACATTACTGCCAGGCTGTTCTATATAGGAATCCATCACTTGTCGTACGAAGTCTTGGACATAATCCTCAGGTTGCCTGCATTCCCTGCTTCATAATTTTAGGGGATGGTGCTCTTTTTTTTTATGTCTGTCCACATCATGGTTCAAAGAAACACACACTGAGATTCACCACTTGGTCTTCTTTCACTGATGGCACTCAGTCTGGTCACAGCATTGACAAAATCATGAACACACGCACACTTGAGAAAACACTAACTGCCCGGAACTTTTCATGCAGATGATCCAGAATGGGTTGGATCTTGTAGAGCCAGTCGTACCCTGGATCACCTTTGACTGGCAAGGCTGCATTAGTGTTGAAATGCAGAAACTGAAGAAGAATCTGAAATACAGAATAAAGGTTTCAAGATAAGTAAGCAGACCCACAATTGGGCACACACAGACACACACACACACACACACACCACACAGTAAGCAGACCCACAATTGGGCACACACACACACACACAATTTACACACACACACACACACACACAGTAAGCAGACCCACAATTGGGTGCACACACACACACACAATTTACACCCCCCCCCTCCCCCCCACCACACACACACACACACGCATACACACAAACAGCCTACACACACACACACACACACACACACACACACACACCACACACACACACATGTACACATATGCACAAACACACACCAACAGTATCACACACACATGAATGTAAAAACACCACAATGGCACAAAAAAAAAAAAAAAGCTGTTGTGGATGAGTGCTTCTGTAGCTTTCACAGAGAAAGAGCTGGAGGAAGCGTTGCAGAGCCTCAACCTGAAGAAGTCACCTGGACCAGACGGAATCACAAATGAAATGATTCTGCATCTTCGGATGAAGAGCAAGGCAGTCCTTCTAAAAATCTTTAACTCCAGCTGGAAGACAGGATCAGTACCACAGTGTTGGAGGGAAGCAGACATGATCCCCATTCACAAAAAGGGAAAGGACAAGTCGAAGGCTGACAGCTACAGACCCATCAGCCTTACAAGCTGCTTAGGGAAGCTGATGGAGAGACTTGTCAACACAAGGCTTGTCTGGCACCTTGAGGAGCATCAGCTGCTGAGCCCTGAACAGGCAGGCTTCCGCCAACACAGATCAACAGAAGACCAGATCACATTCATCACGCAAAGCATTGAGGACGCTTTCCAAGAAAAGAAGAACACGCTTGCTGTCTGGATTGACATGGAGAAGGCGTTCGACAAAGTCTGGAAGGACGGACTTAGGCTCAAACTACGGCGATGTGGTGTGTCTGGGAGGATGTACACCTGGATCAGCCAGTACCTACACAACCGCCAAGCCCGAGTCAAGATTCAGGGCCAGAAAAGCAAGAAGAAGGTGCTGAGACAGGGAGTACCACAAGGAGGAGTCCTTTCACCAACGCTGTTCCTCATCTTCATAGATGACATCGTCAGAGAACTGCCAAAAGGGGTCAGAGGAGCGATCTACGCAGATGACCTGGTGCTTTGGTGCTCTGAAGAGTACACCACCACAGCACAGGTACGCCTCCAGACTGCGCTCAACAAGATCAGCGACTGGACCAAGGAATGGCTTGTCTCTGTCAACTCAAGCAAAACAACCTACACAGTCTTCAGCCTATCCAGCACGAAGCAAGAGGCGAAGCTGACGCTGAACAACCAAAGGCTTGCAGAGGAACCCACACCTACCTACCTGGGAGTGACCTTTGACCGCAGGCTCACTTGGAAACAGCAGATCACCAGATGTTGTAGCAAGGCCAAGTTGAGACTGGCGATCATGAGGAAACTTGCGGGGACGGACTGGGGGGCCGACGAACGTATCCTGAAGAGACTCTATACAGGGAGAGTCTGACCTGTAGTTGAGTACGGGACGTCAGCATGGGCATCAGCTGCAAAGTCTAACCTCAACCACCTCAATAAGATACAGAACCAAGCTCAGCGTGTCATAATTGGCGCCATGAGATCCACCCCAATCCTGAAAATGGAGGAGACCACTGGGCTACAGTCATTGGAGGACAGAAGGGACACAAAGATCCTCATCCAGGCAGCAAAATTCAAACGCCTTGAAAACCATCCAATGAACAACAGAATGAGCAGACCCACCAAGAGCCGGTTGAAAAGAGGCAGCTTCATCTGCCAGTCAAGACGCCTTGAAAGACAAAGCCCAGTCTTGATGGAACACGAAGCAAAGCCTATCCCGGCAAATGTCACCCACCCATCTTGGAAGAGGCAGGTGTTCCCAACAGTCGTCACCAGCATTCCCGGAGTGGAGAAGAGAGGAATACAGTCAGACACCCAAAGGAAGGCCCTGGCCATGGAGTACATCTGCAACCAATATCCCCAGGAAGACTGGACCCATGTCTTCACAGATGGCTCCGCCACAGAGGCAACGAGGGATGGTGGAGCTGGAATCTTCCTCCGATACAAAGACGGAGATAAAGAAATTGCAATTCCAACAGGAAAATACTCCACCAACTTCCGAGCTGAGCGAGAAGCCCTCTGTGAGGCAGCCACAACAGTCTTGCAGAACTCCAAAAGAACAACAGGGCAGGTGGTGGTCTTCTCTGACGCTCTCTCCGTGCTCCAAGCCCTCAAGAACTCCCGCTGCAAAGAACAGAACCATATCACTTCAGCCCTTGTTGCCCTGAGTGCCAGAGTGGAGAAAGTGGTGATACAATGGGTACCAGCACACTGTGGCATCAGAGGCAACGAAAAAGCGGACATTCTGGCAAAAGATGGTGCACAGAAGGAGCAGGCCAACAACCTGGTGTCATACGATGAAATTAAGACAATCATCAAGGCACAACAAGGAATAAAATGGCGCCTCCTGCATCCCAAATACAACCCAGAAGACACATACCATTTGCTGGGACGATGGGAACAGGTCAAGATCTTCCGCCTGAGGACTGGACATAATCGCCTGCTCCACCACATGCACACAAAATTTGGCATTGGACAGAGTGGAGAGTGCCCTTGTAGTGAGGGACCAATGACAACTGACCACATCCTTCAAGTCTGTACGACGTATGCAGCATCCAGGAGAAAGTACTGGCCAACACCGACAGCAGTGGAAGCCAAGCTGTATGGCACCCTGGAGGAGCTGCGACGGACGGCAGCCTTCATCGAGGACACCGGGCTGCTCATCTAACGGGATGGCGAACGAGGAAGAAGAAGAAGAAGAAGTGCTTCTGTGCTTTACAAAATGAACAAACTTACCTGGAAAACTTGCATACAGAAATAAACAATGCTTAGGCACACATGTGCGCACACAGATGCACACACACACACACACACACAACACACAACACACACACACACACACACACACACAGAGTCCCACCTATCCATACAGTCATTATTTGCCATAAGTATGTGATTTCAGTAGGAAATATGGCAAAGAAGAGAAATACAGAAAATAAATAGTGGAGGAATGAAGAATCAAGTAGTAACAAAGAAAAAAAAAAAAAAAAATAGAGCCACTTGCCTGAATTTTCTGGCCATGGAGGAACTGAAGACTGGAGCTCTGTGCAGCCTAAAATGGGCACAGCTGACTTCCACACCAGTATTCCCAGTGAAAACACCACCAAGGCTGGGACTGACCACGTCCCATGCCACGCCCCCGGCCGCTTCCACGGGACGCTCGCTGTCGTCCTGAGCCCCTACCACGTCCACGACCCTCTATGGTCATGACAGGAGGGCGTGCAGTGCTCGTTGATGGCACGGGTTCGGCTATTTCCGCTTCGTCACCCTCGCTCGCGGCGTTGTATTCACTGCTGTCATGTGCAACTAACAATGAAGCCACGTCATCACCAGCACGTATCTCCGATAAAAGTGAATGGTGCTGATTCCCATCCGTCTCCTCCTCATCGCTGGTATCAGGATCCGATCCTCAAAGGTCTTTTCCACGACTTTCTGTATCATTTTGATCGTCATCTAAACCATCAAGCGCAGTTTAATGCTTGAAAACAGGAGGCGTCAACGAAGTGCTAGGGTGAGCTACCATCTTGAATATGCTTATCAGCTGTAACCTCTCAACTCGCAGTTTGCATAACATGTGGTCAGCTGGCTGCTCGCGTGAAGGGAAAGGGGCCGTTCCTCGACACCAGTAGAAGAGGTGAGAACATTTTAGAGGGTCGTCTCCCAAGTAGATTTTTCTGCTTTCTGTTACGAAGTTACAGCGAGACACTCTGTCCGGGCGTAGCACTTTTCGGTTTTCTGGACGAGCGTTACTCGTTCCAGGCAGGGAACGGGTTAATGTTGGAATTTTTTTCCGCAAATACAAAATAGCACAATCAAAGTTGTAATTATGTTAAACATTGGTCAAAACCTTTCTAGTCATGGTGTCTTCCTGCATTCTGTCAAGACTAGATTATTGTAACGCACTTCTCCTTGGTGTACCCGCAGCCTTACTCCAGCCACTACAATGTGTTCAAAATTCAGCCGCACGCCTTATCTTCAAGGTGCTAAAACAGTATCATACTTCGGATCTCTTGAAGAAATTACAATGGCTCAAAATCAAGCACAGAATTCAGTATAAGTCGGTGTGTCTATGTTATAAGGTTATCACAGGTGAAGTGCCTACCTATCTTTCTGATCACTTTGAAATATACATCCCTACATGTCCCCTCCGTTCTTCCTCTGATGACTGAATTTTTCGAATTCCCTCATATAACCAAAAGCAGCACGGTTCTAGAGCATTCTCATTTTCTGCAGCAATACTCTGGAATTCACTATCCTTTCCATCTACGTCATGCCCCTTTCTTCCCGATTTTCAATTCTGCACTTAAAACGTATCTGTTCAAATGCCAGTTGCAGAATACTACCTGAAATATTACTAAATTACTACATGTCACTTGCACACTTTGCTCGTGTAAAAATGAGCTGTTCACCGTGTTATATAGTGTGTTTATGCAGACCTGTCTAACTCAAAATTGAACCATTTGTATTCAATGGAGTGAATTTTAGTATTCCGTGACAAAAAAAGAGTATTTTTCTTACCTTGAATTTCAATATGGATCTTATCGCACAATTCTTGCTAGCAACTCACGCTGTGCTCAAACTCGAACACTCGCACCAACTAGCACAAGTGCATTACACAACACACACACACACACACACACACACACACGTGACACACACTGCACATATCTACCTGACCATCTCATCAAAAAAAAAATCATAAAACAAAAATACTATTATAATGCCCTCCTCTTCCCCCCCCCCCCCCCACACACACACACAGAGTCACACACATGTATACCCTTCATACAGTTTTCATTTTCTATAGTCTTTTTCTTCTCTTTGTACTGCCACTCCATCCCTCCCTCCCCCTGTTTTTGGGGGGTGGGAAGTGGAGCCAACTAATTGTAGAAGCAAAAGTGACAGACATACGTTGAGCAATTTTGCTGTCACTAGTGTCAGGAAACCTGTTCTTGAATAGGGAACAAGATGATTGGTTGTTGACCGGGACAGATTCGCGTCAGCCACCAGCCTACACATCATCACCTCGGCATTTGTTACCTGCTGCTCCAGGTCCCCACTAGACTTCGCCTCGGCCTTTTTGAATGCTTGTACAATTGAAGGTGTTCATTTCACTACTTCTGTTATTTTTTATGCGATTTTGACGAAACATGCTTCATGCAGTCGTTGCGCCCTCCATGAGCACAACTGAAATCCATTTCGCACAAAGTGCGCCAAACAAAAGTTGGACCTTTTTTGACCTTGGGACTAAGCACTTCCAAGTTGCCTGGTATGCATACAGGAAAGTTTGCTCACTCGTTTTGGCAACCTTCTTTTCAATATCTAGCTCTTCATCACTCTAATGAACACGTTTTATCGCTGGTGGTGGCATTCTCCTAGTGTCTATCTGTGTCAGTTGCTCACCATAAAAGATGGCCGACCCATGTTGTAAGCGAGTGTGCGCATACTGGAACTCGGGGCAACAACTCACGTCTTCAAACAGGAAAATAGTACTTTGCGTGTGTGTGTGCGTGTGTGCATGCGCACGCATGTGCTGTGTGTGTCTGCATGCGTGCGTGCGTGTGTGTGTGTGCATGTTTACTGCTCATGAATGCAGAATTGTGTGTGTGTGTGTGTGTGTATGTGTGCGTGCATGCGTGCGTGCGTGTGTGTGTGAATGTGTGTGTGTGTGTATGTGCGTGTGTCCTGCTTACATTTTTAGATGTTGAATCAAAACTTGTGAAGCACCCTGTAGCCTACGTTGTTAGGATGGGCGCTACAGAAATTGTCCTCATTATTATTATTATCATTTCGCACAAATAGGTCAACAAATGGTCAGCAGTATTTTCAATGGTACAAAATTGTCAAATTTATTTTTAGATCAGTTACAATTCTTGATTTTCAGCCTTATAACAAAGATATCCAGTGACACAGAGTGTAAATATTTTACAAATTCATCAAACATTCTACTTAAGTAAGATCATTTATGCCAATACTGTTGTGCTGAAGTTTAAATCGGTGACCCAACCATATAAATGGTTGCACTTAAGTTATTACTCCAACCAAATTGCACTTCCCCCTCTTTTACTTTAAACATATGCTTGTAACTTGATCATGTAGGTATACATAGTACTTCACCCATAGACCAAAAACAATTTTTCTGTATGACAGCGTTGTTTTTAAACAGGTCAGAGATTGCCTTTTCCTCAAAAAGGGATAGCAGAATGACGGCAATGCTCATTTTGAGAGACATACACACCAAGGGCATGTATGTAGGGCACAACAAGAACAGGGTGTGAAAGGCAATAAAATGTTATACTTTGTCAGTAATGGCCAGTGAGGTTGATGAGATGCAGGACGACTCTGGTTGAAAATTAACTGGCAAGGCTTTGCTCTATGCTTTCTCCCGTATTTCCCAGTATCAACCAGGTCCAACAGAACAGATATCTGCAGTGTTGATCAGGAAATTGGAGCACTCTCAAAGACCTATCCCAGCGAATGAAACCCAGCTGTGTGGCTCCAGTCTTCCCATTTGATCCTACAGTACACTTGAGGCTTGGCAGGACCCAGCTGGGACTGAAAACCCCCACAACATATGCCTCTGATGGGACTCCACCTACCTGCTCGCATCCCACCACACAAACCACTGCTCCATGATAGCTGGTATTAGACAAGAATCTTGTGGTAAACTGATGAAAATCTCAACAAAAACTGGTAAAAATGTGAATACTGATAATCAGCTCACCACCATTCCAGTCAAGACATCCTGGCCTGGTTTCTAGCCTTTGGTGCCACAGTGATGATGCCAGTTAAAAACCCTTCGGGAGACAACCCACTATTCATTGCCTGCTCATCATACCATTACATGAATTGTGGGAGGTATTTTGAGGCAATTTATGACAACATTTTAAATGGGCCCCTAAATCAGAAATTCAGCTGTAGTTTAGACTGGATTTTTGAGGTACTGGCCAAATTTGTCATAAGGCTACTGCGCAAGTCATTGGATCCATGACAATTAAATTCAGAAAATGACAAAACTGGAGCAAATGTTATGCTGTTACACTTGCTTTGTATTGAAAGGGTGTTACACTTGCTTTGTATTGAAAGGGTACTGAATACCATACAGTGACATAAAAAGCATAGATCAATACTGTGTTCTTTAAAACAATGTAATTTTGACAAACTTTAAGGCCAGAACTACATTTCAGAAATTGAATTTAACAAAAACTGGACAGTGAAACTTGGAAAAGAATGGATCAAAACTAGGCTCTTGTGCTCTGTCTCTCAACATTTTGAAATCTTTGGACTCACAAGCTTTAATATGCTTTGAAAAGTAGCTGTAATGATACATATCCATTCTTCCTCCACAGACAGCACTGTGCCCATTGAAAGGAGAGAAAAGGAAACAAACACTGTAACCAGACACATTCCTTCTGCGACTCTCAAGGTTGAAAATGAACTACCGACTTGGCCCAAGCCAAGCTCCCTGTCCTCCTGTCTGGCAACACCAGGTCTGCATACAGATTGGGAACACATCCGTCTACAAACCAGTGAGCTCCTCTCACTAATCATGTGCCTCAATCCAATCAATAACAATAAAAGGTTGGGATTCACAGCCTGTTCACATACGGTATCTTGTCCATCAAAAGTAAAACTGCCAACTGTACAGTATCTATGTCATGACAGCAGCACACCACCAGCCTTTCAGGGCAACTGACCCATTCCCAGCCAGGTGAATGGTCCTCATGGTGGGTATCACGTGATGCAGGCCACCGACACTGAACACTCACTCACCGTGAAGAGAAAAGAGTTCTGTTTGTGCCTGGAAGCGATTTTGCAGAGCACAGCCAGATTAGCACAGCACAGAATGCTGCACACACAGGTCAAGTCACTCTCATGATGCAGCACACCAAGATAAGTCACTGTCACTGAATGCAGCACACACCAGGTAAGTCACTGAATGCAGCACACACCATGTACAGTCATGTCACTGAATGCAGCACAACCAGGTACAGTCACATGAATGCAGCACACACCAGGTACAGTCACTGAATGCAGCACACACCAGGTACAGTCACCATCACTGAATGCAGACACACACAGGTACAGTCACTGTCACTGAATGCAGCACACACCAGGTATGTCACTGAATGCAGCACACACCAGGTTATGTCACTGAATGCAGCACACACCAGGTAGTCACTGAATGCAGCACACACCAGGTATGTCAACTGAATGCAGCACACACCATGTACAGTAAATGTCACTGAATGCAGCACACACCAGGTACAGTCACTGTCACTGAATGCAGCACACACCAGTACAGCACTGTCACTGAATGCAGCACACACCATGTACAGTCATGTCACTGAATGCAGCACACACCAGGTACAGTCACTGTCACTGAATGCATAGCACACACATGTACAGTCACTGTCACTGAATGCAGCACACACCAGGTACAGTCACTGTCACTGAATGCAGCACACACACAGGTACAGTCACTGTCACTAAATGCAGCACACACCAGGTACAGTCACTGTCACTGGAATGCAGCACACACCAGGTACAGTCACTGTCACTAAAATGCATGCACACACCATGTACAGTCACTGTGCATAATGCAGCACAAACACATTAGGACAGTCACTGTAGTAATGAGCACACACCAAGGTACAGTCACTGTCACTGAATGCAGCACAACACCAGTACAGTCACTGTACACTGCAGCACACACCTAGTAAGTACTGTCACTGGAATGCAGCACACACTATGTACAGTCATGTAATGATGCACAACACTTATGTACAGTCACTTCATGAATGCAGCACAACCAGGTACAGTCACTGTAATGAATGCACAAACTATGTTCACATTGAATTTGACAGCACAACTGTCTTTACTGAAATGCAGCTACACACCAGGTACAGTCACTGAATGCAGCACACACCATGGTACAGATACAAAACTGAATGCAGCACACACCAGGTACATGTCACTGTCACTAATGGCAGCTACACACCAGGTACAGTCACTGTCACTGATGCAGCACACCCTAGGTACAGTCACTGTCACTGAATGCAGCACACACCAGGTACAGTCACTGTCACTGAATGCAGCACACCAGGTACAGTCACATCACTGAATGCAGCACTACACATACGTACAGTCACTGAAATGCAGCACACATGATACAGTCACTGTCACTGAATGCAACACACACCAGGTACAGTCACAGTCACTGATGCAGCACACACCAGGTACAGTCACTGTCACTGATGCAGCAGCACATCAGGTACAGCTCACGTCACTGAATGCAGCACACACACAGTAAGTCATTCACTGAATGCAGCACACACAATGTACGTCACTGAATGCAGCACACACCAGGTACAGTCACTGTCACTGAATGCAGCACACACCAGTACAGTCACGTCACTGAATGCAGCACACACCAGGTACAGTCACTGTCACTGAATGCAGCACACACCAGGTACAGTCACTGAATGCAGCACACACCAGGTACAGTCACAGTCACTGAATGCAGCACACACCAGGTACAGTCACTGTCACTGAATGCAGCACACACCAGGTACAGTCACTGAATGCAGCACACACCAGGTACAGCCACTGTCACTGAATGCAGCACAACCAGGTAGTCACTGTCACTGAATGCAGCACACACCAGGTACAGTCACTGTCACTGAAATGCAGCACACACCAGGTACAGTCACTGTCACTGAATGCAGCACACACCAGGTACAGTCACTGAATGCAGCACACACCAGGTACAGTCACTGGTCACTGAATGCAGCACACACCAGTACAGTCACTGTCACTGAATGCAGCACACACCAGGTACAGTCACGTCACTGAATGCAGCACACACCAGGTACAGTCACGTCACTGAATGCAGCACACACCAGGTACAGTCACTGTCACTGAATGCAGCACACACCAGGTACAGTCACTGTCACTGAATGCAGCACACACCAGGTACAGTCACTGTCACTAAATGCAGCACACACCAGGTACAGTCACTGTCACTAAATGCAGCACACACCATGTACAGTCACGTCATGAATGCAGCACACACCAGGTACAGTCACTGTCACTGAATGCAGCACACACCAGTACAGTCACTGTCACTAAATGCAGCACACACCAGGTACAGTCACTGTCACTGAATGCAGCACACACCAGGTACAGTCACTGTCACTGAATGCAGCACACACCAGGTACAGTCACTGTCACTGAATGCAGCACACACCAGGTACTAGTCACTGTCACTGAATGCAGCACACACCAGGTACAGTCACTGTCACTGAATGCAGCCGTCTCCGTCCTGATGCAGACACCAGTACACATGAAGCAGCACACACAGGTCAGACGGTCACTGAGGCACACCCGTACACCTGTCACTGATGCAGCACACACGTACGTCACGTCACTGAATGCAGCCACGCGTCACGTCACGAATGCAGCCACCGGTCATCTGTCCTGAATCAGCACCCAGTCGTATACTAAATCAGCACACACCATGAAGCACTGCCTGTTCACCTGGTCACATGATGATGCAGAAACCTTCAGCACCCTATCAGCCCCATTACATACTGTTGAATAGCAATTACACATTTAAATGGCCCAAATCATTCGCTGATGACAAGTACGCAATGTCATAAATGCAGCATACCAGACATCATGAATGAGCAAAACGTACAGCTGTTGAAAAGACACCGTAAGTACTGTCATAATGCAAAACAGTCATACTGTCTAAACAAAATGAAATTAGGACACTAATGACAAACTGGACAGTATGAAGAATGACAAACCAGGCTTGGCCTGTCAGAAACTATCAAGTAAATGCGAAAAGTAGTATGATTACCACCCAGACAGCACTGTCCTGAAAGGAACACCGTACAGCACTATGCAGCACCCAGTAAATGTACGATGGCAACCAGGCGTCCTGTCTGAATGCGCCAACAGTACACACCGTCACGAATGAGCCCCCACACAGTCCTTCCAATCAAAAACAGTAGTCACTGTCACTGATCACAACACCACGACGTACTGTCATGAATCACACCTCAGGTACAGCCTTCACTGAATGCAGACACAGACGCACCTGACACACCACCGGAAGTCGGTCCTGAAGCAGCAACACCAGAAGCACGCACGAATGCGCACACACAGGTCAGCACTTCACTGAATGCAGCACACACAGTAAGTCACTGAATGCAGCACACACAGGTAGTCACTGAATGCAGCACACACCAGGTACAGTCATGTCACTGAATGCAGAACACCAGGTAGTCACTAATGCAGCACAACCAGTACAGTCCACTGAATGCAGCACACACCAGGTACAGTCACTTCACTAAATGCAGCACACACCAGGTACAGTCACTGTCACTGAATGCAGCACACACCAGGTACAGTCACTGTCACTAAATGCAGCACACACCAGGTACAGTCACTGTCACTAAATGCAGCACACATCAGGAACAGTCACTGAATGTAGCACACACCAGGTACAGTCACTGTCACTGAATGCAGCACACACCAGGTACAGTCACTGAATGCAGCACACACTATGTACAGTCACTGAATGCAGCACACACTATGTACAGTCACTGAATGCAGCACACACTATGTACAGTCACTGAATGCAGCACACACCAGGTACAGTCACTGAATGCAGCACACACTATGTACAGTCACTGAATGCAGCACACACTATGTACAGTCACTGAATGCAGCACACACCAGGTACAGGCACTGAATGCAGCACACACCAGGTACAGTCACAGTCACTGAATGCAGCACACACCAGGTATGTCACTGTCACTAAATGCAGCACACACCAGGTACAGTCACTGTCACTGAATGCAACACACACTAGGTACAGTCACTGTCACTGAATGCAGCACACACCAGGTATGTCACTGTCACTGAATGCAGCACACACCAGGTACAGTCACTGTCACTGAATGCAGCATACACCAGGTACAGTCACTGAATGCAGCACACACCAGGTACAGTCACTGTCACTGAATGCAACACACACTAGGTACAGTCACTGTCACTGAATGCAGCACACACTAGGTACAGTCACTGTCACTGAATGCAGCACACATCAGGTACAGTCACGGTCACTGAATGCAGCACACACACAGGTACAGTCACTGTCACTGAATGCAACACACACTAGGTACAGTCACTGTCACTGAATGCAGTACACACCAGGTATGTCACGGTCACTGAATGCAGCACACACCAGGTACAGTCACTGTCACTGAATGCAGTACACACCACGTACAGGCACTGAATGCAGCAACACACCATGTACAGTCACAGTCACTGAATGCAGCACACACCAGGTATGTCACTGTCACTAAATGCAGCACACACCAGGTACAGTCACTGTCACTGAATGCAACACACACTAGGTACAGTCACTGTCACTGAATGCAGCACACACCAGGTATGTCACTGTCACTGAATGCAGCACACACAAGGTACAGTCACTGTCACTGAATGCAGCATACACCAGGTACAGTCACTGAATGCAGCACACACCAGGTACAGTCACTGAATGCAGCACACACCAGGTACAGTCACGGTCACTGAATGCAGCACACACCATGTACAGTCACTGTCACTGAATGCAGCACACACCAGGTACAGTCACTGTCACTGAATGCAGCACACACCAGGTACAGTCACTGTCACTGAATGCAGCACACACCAGGTACAGTCACTGTCACTGAATGCAGCACACACCAGGTACAGTCACTGTCACTGAATGCAGCACACACCAGGTACAGTCACTGTCACTGAATGCAGCACACGCCAGGTACAGTCAATGTCACTAAATGCAGCACACACCAGGTACAGTCACTGAATGCAGCACACACCAGGTACAGTCACTGTCACTGAATGCAGCACACACCAGGTACAGTCACTGTCACTAAATGCAGCACACATCAGGTACAGTCACTGTCACTGAATGCAGCACACACCAGGTACAGTCACTGTCACTGAATACAGCACACACCAGGTACAGTCACTGTCACTGAATACAGCACACACCAGGTACAGTCACTGTCACTGAATGCAGCACACACCAGGTACAGTCACTGTCACTGAATGCAGCACACACCAGGTACAGTCACTGTCGCTGAATGCAGCACACACCACGTACAGTCACTGTCACTGAATACAGCAAACACCAGGTACAGTCACTGAATGCAGCACACACCAGGTACAGTCACTGTCACTGAATACAGCACACACCAGGTACAGTCACTGTCACTAAATGCAGCACACACCAGGTACAGTCACTGTCACTGAATGCAGCACACACCAGGTACAGTCACTGTCACTGAATGCAGCACACACCATGTACAGTCACTGTCACTGAATGCAGCACACACCAAGTACAGTCACTGAATGCAGCACACACGGTGTACAGTCACTGAATGCAGCACACACCAGGTACAGTCACTGAATGCAGCACACACCAGGTACAGTCACTGAATGCAGCACACACCAGGTACAGTCACTGTCACTGAATGCAGCACACACCATGTACAGTCACTGTCACTGAATGCAGCACACACCAGGTACAGTCACTGTCACTGAATGCAGCACACACCATGTACAGTCACTGTCACTGAATGCAGTAGAGACCATGTACAGTCACTGTCACTGAATGCAGCACACACCATGTACAGTCACTGTCACTGAATGCAGCACACACCATGTACAGTCACTGTCACTGAATGCAGCACACACCAGGTACAGTCACTGTCACTGAATGCAGCACACACCAGGTACAGTCACTGTCACTGAATGCAGCACACACCAGGTACAGGCACTGTCACTAAATGCAGCACACACCAGGTACAGTCACTGTCACTGAATGCAGCACACACCAGGTACAGTCACTGTCACTGAATGCAGCACACACCAGGTACAGTCACTGTCACTGAATGCAGCACACACCAGGTACAGTCACTGTCACTGAATGCAGCACACACCACGTACAGTCACTGTCACTGAATGCAGCACACACCACGTACAGTCACTGTCACTGAATGCAGCACACACCAGGTACACTTAATGTCACTGACAGCACCACCAGACAGTTGTACGATGTCATACAGTGCTGCACAACAAAATACACATGTATTGATAATCACACACTGAATGCAGCTCCCATAATAACATATGTACAGTGATAACACACATCAAATTCAGCACAATAACATACACACGGTGACAATCACCTACACTGAATATTGCAGTGTGAATGGCATTGTCATGGAGTGGGTATAGCTCACAAGAAAAAAAAACAAAAAAAAAACAACAAAAAAAACAACAGCAGTTAGAACTGTGATATAAAAGCATGCATACATATGTATGTATATGTGTACATGTGTTTTTTGTGTGTGTGCTTCTGTTTGTGTGTACACATGTGTGTCTGCATGTGTATGTGTATACATGTTGGTGCACATAGTGAGCATATGTGCACCCCTTCTTTTTCCATGGAGTGATCACAATCATGTGTATGTGTGCATGTGTACTGTGCGCGTATGCATGTGTGCGCACCCGTGTGCCCACATGCCTCTTTGTGTGAGTATGTATGTGTAGGTCTGTGTGTGTGCAGACTAATTCCATTCCGAACAAAGCAGTGCTTACCATAGTAACTGCCTCATTAATGACGATGCCGCGCACACAAGCTTTGTCAAAGAAGTGAGTCTCCAGACCTCCCAGCCAGTACTGCGTCTTCACCTGCACTCCTATGCTAGGCAGCACCAACACTGCTTCTGAAACACACCAACACTGCTTCCTAAAACATACCAACACTGCTTCCTAAAACACACCAACACTGCTTCCTAAAACATACCAACACTGCTTCCTAAAACACACCAACACTGCTTCCTAAAACACACCAACACTGCTTCTGAAAGCACACCAACACTGCTTCCTAAAACATCACCAACACTGCTTCCTAAAACACCAACACTGCTTCTAAAACACACCAACACTGCTTCCTAAAAACACACCAACCACTGCTTCCTAAAACACACCAACACTGCTTCCTAAAACACACCAACACTGCTTCCTAAAAACACAACACTCTTCCTAAAACACACCATACACTGCTTCTAAAACACCACTATCACTGCTTCCTAAAACACACCAACACTGCTTCCTAAAACACACCAACACTGCTTCCTAAAACACACCTAACACTGCTTCCTAAAACACACCAACACTGCTTCCTAAAACACACCAACACTGCTTCCTAAAACACACCAAACTGCTTCTAAAACACACAACACTGCTTCCTAAAATCACCAAACTGCTTCCTAAAAACACACCAACACTGCTTCCTAAAACACACCAACACTGCTTCCTAAAACACACCAACACTGCTTCTAAAAACACCAACACTGCTTCCTAAAACACACCAATACTGCTTCCTAAAACACACAATGACTGCTTCCTAAAACACACCAACACTGCTTCCTAAAACACACCAATACTGCTTCCTAAAACACACCAACACTGCTTCCTAAAACACACCAACACTGCTTCCTAAAACACAATCTCAACAATCTGCTTAAAATCACTGCTTACGCTTCTAAAAACACACACTGCTTCTATAAAACACATCAACACTGCTTCCTAAAACACACCAATACTGCTTCCTAAAACACACTAACATGCTTCTAAAACACACAACACTGCTTCCTAAAACACACCAACTGCTTCCTAAAACACACAACACTGCTTCCTTAAACTCACCAACACTGCTTCTAAAACACACAACACTGCTTCTAAAACACACCACACTGCTTCTAAAACACACCAACATGCCTGCTTCCTGAAAAACACACCAACACTGCTTCCTAAAACACACCAACACTGCTTCCTAAAACACACCAACACTGCTTCCTAAAACACACCAACACTGCTTCTGAAACACACCAACACTGCTTCCTAAAAACACACCAATACTTGCTTCCTAAAACACACCAACACTGTTTCTGAAAACACACCAACACTGCTTCCTAAAACACACCAATACTGCTTCCTAAAACACACCAACAGTTGCTTCTGAAAAACACACACTAAACCACTGCTTCCTAAAACACACCAATACTGCTTCTAAAACACACCAATACATGCTTCCTAAAAACACCAATACTGCTTCTGAAAAACACCAACACTGCTTCCTAAAACACACCAATACTGCTTCTGAAAACTACACCAACACTGCTTCTAAAACACACCAACACTACTTCCTAAAACACACCAATACTGCTTCCTAAACACACAACATGCTTCCTAAAACACACCAAACTGCTTCCTAAAACACACCAACACTGCTTCCTAAAACACACCAACACTGCTTCCTAAAACACACCAACACTGCTTCCTAAAACACACCAACACTGCTTCTAAAACACACCAACACTGCTTCCTAAAACACACCTACATCTGCTTCTAAAACACCAACACTGCTTCCTAAAACACACCTAACACTGCTTCTGAAAATACACCAACACTGCTTCCTAAAACACACCAACATGCTTCTGAAAACAACCAACACTGCTTCTCCAAAACACCAACACTGCTTCCTAAAACACACCAACACTGCTTCCTAAAAACACAACACTGCTTCCTAAAACACACCAACACTGCTTCTAAAACACACCAACACTGCTTCCTAAAACACACTAACTGCTTCCTAAAAACACACCAACACTGCTTCCTAAAACACACCACACTACTTCCTAAAACACACCAAACACTACTTCCTAAAACACACCAACACTGCTTCCTAAAACACACCTACACTGCTTCCTAAAAACACACCAACACTGCTTCCTAAAACACACCAACACTGCTTCTGAAAACACACCAACACTGCTTCCTAAAACACACCTACACTGCTTCTGAAAACACACCAACACTGCTTCCTAAAACACACCAACACTGTTCTGAAATACACCAACACTGCTTTCTAAAACACACCAACAGTGCTACCTAAAACACACCAATATTGCTTCTAAAAAAATACACCAATACTGCTTCAGAAAACGCATCAATACTGATTCTGAAAATACAACACTGCTTCTGAAAACATCCAACACTTCTGAAAACATACAACACCACTTCTGAAAACACACCAAACTACTTCTGAAAACACACCAACACTACTTCTGAAAACTCACCTAACACTCCAAAAACACACCACACTATTTCTGAAAACACACCAACACTACTTCTGAAAACACATCAACACTACTACTTTTTTTTTTTTTTTTTTTTTTTTCTTGAATATTGAATTTTAATCAGATATTCTGAGAAGTTAGAGATGCGTCAAAAGAGGACAGTACGTAGAGTGATTTTAACACATTATTGACATGCATCTGCATGGCACAAAAATATAAATACAAAGTATTTCTTATAAGTTATAACAATTTACATGAAAACAAAAGGTTATAAAGAAGACAACATAAATGAAAATCACCTATGCAAATAGTTGACAAATAAGCTTACACTGTAAAACACACAACACATTACTAGAACTTGTGATAATCATAGATTGGAGATGTGTGGATTTTTATAGTGTGTGTGTGTGTGTGTGTGTGTGTGTGTGTGTGTGTATGTGTGTGTGTGTGTGAGTGTGTGTGTGTGTGAGTGTGTGTGTGTGTGTGTGTGTGTGTGTGTGTGTGTGTGTGTGTATCAGGGAAAAAAGAAAAGATACATGCATCTCACCCTCTAGAGAGGGTTATCAACAGAGATAATGAGAATTCAACTATGGAGTGTTTTGGGCATAATTGAAGGCTAATGGTCATTTTCCCTCTGGAAAACTTTGGAGTTACTCTTCTATGTTTCAGAAACCAACTGAAAAAGATATGTGCAAAAAAATGTAATTGTCAATGCGACCAACAGTTGTGACGACTGTCCACAACAGACAAATATCATCAAACCATAAGTGGTTTTCTACTTACTGGGAACTTCTTAAGAGCTTGTGTGTTATTTCTTGGGCACCTTTATCAAGACTGCAAATTAACGATGAACTAACTTGTCACTGATTTTTTTTCTAACAAAAAGTTTATTTAGACCAGCACTGCAGCAGCCATGGCAAAGTGGTTAGTGTCGCGAACTCCCGGCTGGGAGGTCGTGGGTTCGATTCCCATCAGTCACGTGGGATTTTTCTGCCCGACCGGCTCCTAATAATAATGATTTCTTATATAGCGCTTAATCAAACGAATTTCTCTAAGCGCTTTACAAAGTCATACTACATTCACCCTTCTCATATACAATAATACACCTTACACCCACTACAAATACTATTACTACAATAACTAACAAATCCTAATCCTACCAATGTGACATTCACTTATTCTTCAAATATCACTACAAAAACTTAATCCTATAACGTTCGATCATACAACAAATACATATAATAGAGAACATACACATACGCTACATTTGAAAAGGCCCAGACGGCTATGAGTTAGGTTGTACCCCCCCCCCCCCCTCTCCCCACAGCATTGACTAATTATGAGAAAATAAATGGGTTTTAAGTTTAGACTTGAAAGAAGAGATAGAATCTGAATGTCTGAGACAGTCTGGCAGTCTGTTCCACGTCGCTGGAGCTTGAAAAGAGAAAGATCTTTCACCAGTAGTAGTCCTGAAGCGAATCATTCGCAGAAGGCGGTCGTCAGCACAGGAGCGTAGTTGTCGAGAGGGGGTGTAGATTTTAAGGAGATCTGAGAGATAAGATGGTCCATTTTCAAAGAGAGCAGAGAAAGTGAGAGTTGAGATTTTGTACGAGATACGGTTTGAGACAGATAGCCAGTGAAGAGAGTGGAGGAGAGGCGAAATGTGAGCATGTTTTCTTGCTCTACAGACGACTCGGGCTGCATGATTTTGGATTCGCTGTAATCTTTCTATCAGGTATTTTGGAAGGCCGGCCAAAAGTGAGTTGCAGTAATCTATTCTAGATAAGACAAATGCACAAATGAGAGTTTTTGTAGCATCTGTAGAGAGAAGGTGACGTACAGAGCTGATTCTTCTTAGTTCTAAATAGGCAATCTTGCAAATATTTGAAACCTGTTTCTCAAAGGAGAGGGATTGGTCAAGTATGACCCCTAGACTGCGGACAGAGGTGGAGACAGAGACAGCACAGTCATTGATAGTGACAGTTGAAGGCAGAGAAGGATGGTTAGGCTGTTTTGTCACGAACATGAGTTCTGCAGAGTTGAGTTTGCTACGGGCTCAGCTGAGAAGACTGGGGACCACACAGTCAAGTTTCATCCACTAAATGGATGCATCTCTGAGAGTGTTGCTCAAATTTCCTGACCAACACTGCAGGTGTCTGTATCTCCCTCTGGCCTTGTTGTCGCCGGGATATCTATTATGAAAGGAAGCGTAGAGTACAGCCCTGTCATGCAGTCTCAGACCAGAATGGAAATCTGTAGCATCATCATCATCCTCACTCTCATCGATCAGCATTAAAAAAAAAGTCTCAGATTCTGTGGCCCTTCATGCCCTGATCTCATGCTGACCTCAGTTTCAATGTCCTCTCCATGTCTGTGGCCTTGGTTTGATTCCATCGCGGTCGCTGGTATCGGCAAGTCCATGGGGGCTGTCGGATGGTGGTGACCTCTGGAAGGAGAGCTCACTCACGCCGGCTCCGCGACTAAGCAATTATTGTCATCGGGGGGGGGGGGGGGGGGGGGGGGGCTTAGTAGGTGGTGTCCTGCATATGCTGGATCAGAACAGGTGCCACTGAACACCCCCAAGGTGACTTGGCAGCAGTGCAGTGTCTCCTCCTGTGGGTTGCCTCCTGACGACATGACGTTAACTGCTCCCTGTGGATTACCGGTGGCAGGGCTGCAGCCGGACTGACCGGGCTATGGCTGTGGACAGGGTGTCGGAATGAGCGGCGTGAGTGCACTGCCACTGAGGTGGCACAGAAGATGGAAAGCAAAAAAAAAAAAAATTATTTAGATCAGCAAAGATAGCCAGTGTGTGTACATAAACCAAGTTTTCTTTAAACGGAGTATAGTTCATTTCTAATTGATGGATGCACTTTTCTGTCTTATACCCTACACCTAGTTCTTTAAGGGCCACATGGATGTTTGGCTTAGATTTATTAATTCTATTCTTCGATATGAAATGTTTACCAAGTAAAATTATCAGGTCAGTTACTGCATCTGTTTCAATTTCATCTTCTGTACCAATGAGGATCAATTCAATATTAATTAAACAAACGTTTATAGCAGTTTTTGCATTTGTCTTTGAGAATGAGATCTTCTGTACCAATGAGGATCAATTCAATATTAATTAACAAACGTTTATAGCAGTTTTTGCATTTGTCTTTGAGAATGAGTTCTAGGTCATGCCAGAAGGATTGAGAATGCCGACATTTATATCGTGTTCTACTGAATCCGTTTCCTTGTCACAGAAGTTACATCCGTCATTATTGTTTTATCAGGTTTTGGTAAGCATATCATTATTCCTTCTTTTTGAGTTATTGACATTTCCCCTTTCTGAAACCCTTCATGTAAGGAATAAACTACAAAACTACCAACTTGCATCCAAGAAAATTTCAAAAAGTTTACAGTAATTTTGTCAGTACCTGGACTTTCATTACTGTTCATGTTTTTCAATGCCTTCGCTGCTTTATGTAATTTAGCTGGTCCCTCTAAGCTGTCAGATTCATCTTGTGCCAGTGATGGAAGGTTTTGAATGTAGGCTTCTATTTCTATGTCTGTGGTGCTTCTTTCTGAGTACAGTAATTAATAAAAGTTCTTTGTCTCTTCTAGCATGTCTTTAGTTTCTGTAAGTAGCTTACCTTTGTCTGATCTAAGTTGAATTATTTGTTTGCTTTTAAAGTGCCTTTTCTCCAGCGAACAAAAGTATTTAAAAAAATCTTTTCTCCTTGTGAAGCCCATCTTCGCTTTGAGCCAAGGATTATACCATCCATTTTCTGTTTTCATAATTTGTTTAGTACTTCTTTCTTGTCCTGCAAGAGTTTCTTTTTGTGTATCATCATCATCATCATCATCATCGCCCATTACCCCTCCTGGGGGCTTTCTGTGTATCAGTGTTCAAAATCGTCTTTTCTAAATCTATAATTTCTCTTTCTCATATTTGTTCTTTTTCATTGGTTGTTTTCGTTTTAGCAGTACCAAAAGATAATTGTTTGTGCTCTGATTTCCATTAGATGAACATCTAGAAATAACTGGTCTGATGGTGTAAAATGTATTTGGTCATTTGGAATATTATCTATGTTCTCTCTGTTATAAGTGACTGCTGCATATTGTTCCTGAATATTATGAATCGTTTTATTCATCACTTTGACATAAGCGGGGTCCTTGAGTGAGGACGAATTAAATTTCCAAAAGCTTTTGTCTTTTTCTTCTGGTTTCAATGGTGATTTAATGTAAACCACAGAGTGATCACTCCTGTGTCCATACAGAATATCCCTATCTTTTAAAAAGGTTACATGAGTATCAAACACAAGGAAGAAGTCCAGTCTACTCTGCTGGAGAGGATTTGGTCTTCTCCAGGGGTAACGTTCTTCAAAAGAAAACCTGACAGACGGTGGGGAGGGTGAGTGAGGTGGAGGGAGCTAAGGAGGGGGTGGGGGGGGGGTTGAGCAGTAAGGGGTAGAGACTGTGAGTTGACATATATAAGTAATCTTTACTGCAGTTTGTGAGACAAAAGAGAGAGAGGGGGGGGGGGGGGAGGGGGGGTTGTAGCAGATGGTGTGGCTATCAGTTGTCACGTCACAAACATCCAATTTTCAATAGCAAGGTATCACTTGGGTCGTATAGCAGTTATAAATTTTCTGAAAAATAGTAAGAGAACTCTTTAGAAACCACCAATCATCTGCATAGTGTCCACATATTTGACCAGTTCAAAAAGGACACATATCACACATAACCAGCCAACAAAATATATTTTTCTTTCACCGTAGACACACCCACTTCAGGACAGTGCATGCTACATGCTACCACTCCTCACGTTTCACCAGTTACACACTGGCCCAGTAGAAAACAATGGAGTTTGAACAATAAAATGTGAGAACATAGAACTTCCATCTACTAGTATTGTTTCACTACGATAGTCCTCTGTCTGCCTTCACTTAATGCAACATATAGTCTTATAGTCAAACCATGGGCAAAAACCATCAACATACCTTCACATACACAAACACTTGAATAATGCAATCAGTGTCACAGTTTTCACCACACTCTGCTCAGTGAAGAAACGGCCCTAAAGCCAGGATGCTGGGAGTATACAGGCCCCCCTGCCTCTTTCACAAGATCTTTCCAGAAACTCCCTTTGTGGCCATCGCCACGCCTAAGTCACAATGGAACCATTGGAAGTGTCTAATCCTAATGATGCCAGATCCGCTTCTGATGGGCTTTCATAACTGTCTCCAAACTTCAAACTGACATTCTATCCCACACAGCTCAACAAATAATGGGGCCGACCATCATGTAAGTGGCTGGATCTGGAGGAGCGCAGGGGACATCAAGACAGACCCTTCAGACACCATAGGGTGTCTAGGGCAAAATCCGGCCTGTGTCAATTTGGTCACCAACGACCTCCACCTTCAGAAATCTACCTCTCTAAAGGCTCAAGCCCTCCTCAGCAAAGACAACATCAACTACAGGGTCAGACTCACCCTGGTTTTCAGTATATATATCTTTTTGATAATACCTCATGTTTTTGATCATTATTGTTTGTGTCCTAATAGGTTTATGAGGTTGGTTCGACAATTGATATGAAATAAAAGAAAGAGGAAATCTACCGGATGATGTTGATGTGGAAGATAATGTGTCCACTTGCTTACTTCCCCATCTCCTACTCCTCTCCCCTCTTCTCTACTTATCCCACTTACACACTTATTCATTAGTTGCCTCAGCATGTTAAATCTCACCAGCTCTTGTCAGACAATATCACACATCAACTCATGTTCATCAATTTGCTCTGATGACCAGAGGTAGTGCTTTTGAGATTTAGGGGAAGGGGAAATAGGAGAGGGGGATGTCTTACAAATGTAATGATGCTCATCCTGCTTTGACTCACAATTCTTGATTTAAAAAGGAATTCAAAACTAGTTAATACCCACCCCAACATCCGCCCTCACCCCATCCCTTCCTTGTCTATGTGTGTTCATGCATCCATGTGTTCATGCTGTATTCGTGCGTGAATGCATGTGCTTGCTTGCATGTATATATGTGTGTGTGTGTGTGTGTGTGTGTGTGTGTGTGTGTGTGTGTGTGTGTGTGTGTGTGTGTGTATGTGTGTTGTGCGTGCGTGCGTGTGCACGCACACATGCAGTGCATGCATGTCTGTGTGTGTGTATGTGTGTGTGTGTGTACAAATGCCCACCCTTGTAACCGGCATTCTCATAGACAAAATACATATAACATGTAAACATTGATTTTAAACACTGGGATTTTGGTTCTATCTTTACCTCAAGCAAAATGGCTGCGACTTTCCTTCAAAAAAGAATATGGCAGGAACAAACCAACCCCAGCAGTGATGCAACGAACAAAAAATGTTCTGTTTGTATTAAACCCGCTAACAGTCATCTATGAAAAACTGTTTGCATTCTCTTTCACATGTACATGGAAACCCTCATATTTTCGTGGGGCTGAAAAGTGTCCAAAATTTCCATGAGCAAAAAGTTACATTTTTTTTTCTCCTCCCTCCTGCCCTCCCTCCATGCCACCCAACCCGCTCCATTCTACTTCCCATATATATACCCAACCCGCTCCATTCTACTTCCCATATATATATATATATATATATATATACACACACACACATGATCCACAGAAGATTGAACTGTATACTGAAATTTACATTCATCAACAATAGCAGACTGTGAGAGAAGACAGTTTGTCTACCCCCCCCCCCCCCACCCCACCCCCCATCCTCCCTTGAACCCACCTAAAAAAAACAACAAAAAAACAAAAAAACAAAAAAAAAAAACCCTGGATCAGGTACATGCTTATATGGTGAAACATTTCTGATTTTTTTCAATAGTCTTACTCGAAAGCTGTAAGCACTGACGATTCTATGTCAATGACAACAATTTATATCCTTCTTTTTCGTATTAATCTTCTACTGATAAAATGGAACATTTTAATTAATGACTTAGTTCTGCCACCCATTTATAGTCCAATTAGGCTTGTGGGGACTGTTTGTTACTGTACTTACATAAACACCACAGGAATGAAATCGCTTGTATTCATTACAATGTTGCATGGCTGTGTGCATGCTTGTACTCATACACTGTGACGTCTTTGCAGGATGCATACACGTGTGCATAAATGCAGTGTGTGTGTGTGTGAGCGCGTGCGCGCGCATGTGAGAGAGTGTGTGTGTGTGTGTGCGTGCGAGTAAATGTGCATCAATGTTTGTGTACATTTTTTCTTTTTACAGATTTCATGGCAACTTTTTTTCTATTTTTTTAAATTGTTAATGGGCAGGTTCATCTCATGGCATATTTATAGACTGTGTAACTTACCTATGTGTGTATATAGTGTGTGTGTGTGTGTGTGTGTGTGTGTGAGAGAGAGAGAGAGAGAGAGAGAGAGAGAGAGAGAGAGTGTGTGTGTGTGTGTGTGTGTGTGTGTGTGTGTGTGTGAGAGAGAGAGAGAGAGAGAGAGAGATGTGTGTGTGTGGTGTGTGTGAGAGAGAGAGAGTGTGTGTGTGTGTGTGTGTGTGTGTGTGTGTGTGTGTGTGTGTGTGTGTGTGTGTGTGTGTGTGTGTGTGAGAGAGAGAGTGTCTGTGTGTGTGTGTGTGTGTGTGTGTGTGTGTGTGTGTGTGTGTGTGTGTGTGTGTGTGTTCATCATTGATCTCATCTTCACACACCCCCTTTGCAGTTCTGTCAATCTTCCTCAAACTGACACCACCTTCATGATGATCATACAGCCAAATTAAGTGTGTTTACGATCACCATCAGCTCATTTCAGGGAACAATGCTCACAAAGGCGCTAAAAAAAAAGCACACAAGTGGCAATCAAAAAGGCATCGAAATGGCACTCGAAACAACACCAAAATGTCACTCAAAATGATACAAAAAGGCACTCAAAACCATACCAAAAATGGCACTCTAAGCAACACAAAATTGGAAAACATCACAGCGTGAAACTCAAAAGATGAAATGCTACTGAAAACATATCAACATCACTTTTGAAAATGCACCACAAGTGGTCAATTGTAAATACAGTAACTCTGGAGTTAACACTGTCACATACCGCATTTGCAATACTCAATCACACACACGGCATGTTTACTCCATCTACTCCATTCATCCGAAGGAGACTGGGAAAACAAGAATTCACTTTTTTGTGCTCCCTTTACCAAAACTGTCAACACAACAAAGAAATTCAGAATACATGCACAAAACAGCTTTTTTTTTTGTTGTACACATACTCAAAACTTTTTAATTCACTACAGTTGTAGCTGTATAACACCACAGAGGAAGCTTGTTTTTCTTTCCTTTAAACGCAAACCACATACAGATATAACATTTCTTGTTCTTCATTCAAATACTACATTTCTCACCGCTAGTGCTTTCAAATATAAAAAAGAAGCTGCCTTGGGAAAAGTTTTCTTCCTAAAAAATTCCCCCAACGGAAATTAAGCTTCCAGGAGGAAGGAACTTGTCACCAAGTGTTGGACGCTGAGGTTTTCTGAAAAGAAATCCCAAGTCCTTACATTAGCTTTAGAACATGTAAGTTTGAATTAATAATTATTTTAAGACACTTTACAAAAAACATGATACATAAATATACTCACGCATTTGTAGTATTCTGCCTCCAGCACATGCCTACCTATACTTTAGGATATTTAAGTGAAATCTTTACAAAAATATTAATCTAACAAAAATGATTTGTATTCTTTTTTGTTTTTAAACCAATTTTGAGTTTTCACAGAATGCTTCTCATTACATGTTGTTTTATTTCTTTACTTTTGTTTTCTTTTCTTTTTTTTATTAATCACATCAATATTTTCTTTCTTTTCTCTGGACTCTCTATCATGCTGCGTCCGGCGATCGTCGGCCCCTGGGGACCATTGCCGAGACTCGGACCGGCACGGGTGACGACTCGCGGTCGGAATCACCGCTCGTCACCCGATCAGATGAGACTTGTGACGCTAGCTACCCCCCCACTAACGCCACGCAGTCGAATCACGCTCTCCCCAACCGTGTCCGGGGTCAGCCACTACTCGGACACGAGGAGCGTCATCACTCCGGTGGAGGGGCTGTGGCCAGTCTTTGGTGTGACTTCCCCACTGACCACAACCCCGGGTCAGGGACGCAGGCATCGACCAGCTCGGATCTGCGCCCTCACCCCCAACGGTCGAACCACCCCGATCGACCGTTCAACTTTCCCCTAGGGGTACAGGACGTTGGGGAGCGGACTTCTTTCGCTCCCCGGTTGGGCATCGTCCGCGGTCCCGTTCCTCCGGGGGGAGGATCGACCAGCGGGACCAAGGGTAACCTCCCTTCGTCCTCTGAGGTGGATCCGTCGCCGCAGCCATCCCAGTCCGCTCCCACACGGCCAGGAGGCTCGGCTACCGCACCACCCACCGGCCACCTTGCCATGCAGGGGGCCGGCACTGATCGCACCCGGGAGATGCAGGAGGCAGTGCTCTCCCTGGGGCGGGTGCGAGACAGCTCGCCTTCTCGTTACCCTCCCCTTGGTGCCCAAGGTTACCCAGGTCCCCGGGGAGACTCTGCCCCAGGGCCGCCACAGCCCGTCGTACTCTCCGGGGACCGGTGGCTCTATTCCCCCGAGAGGAATCAGTGGCTTAGGGCTGACACTCTTCCAGACTCCTCCTCCGGTCGCATGTGGCATCCTGCCTCCCGGAGTTGGATCGACCTGGGGCCCCCTTCCTCTCGGGCGCTGTCCGACCGGCTCTCCCCCAGTCTGCCCGCCGAGTATGGAGCCACCAGGGACCCATCCTCCTTCGAAGGTGGATCCGGCTCCAGTAGGAGCTTTCCTCAAAGACCCGCGTCATGGCCCCCATGTCTTTTCCCTCTTCTCTGCCAATCCGGCCACCAGGGACATTGCCATTTCTTCCGCCGACCTCAGGCTCACGCCCAACCTCGCCCCCCCCACATCCACCCCTGTTCTCATCAAGAACTTGACGGAGTGGGATAGAATTGCCAGGACTGGCATTCTCCACACCACCGCGGGACATGCATTCATGGACATGTTCCTGCAGCGAGCGGAGGAGCTCTGGGCAAAGGAGGGCATCACTGCCTCGGTGGCTTCGGATCCCGACGACTCTGAGGCAGATCCTAGCCTATTCGACGACCCCCTCTTGCGTTTCCTGGTCAACAAGATTTCGCATCACCTCTGGGCTGCGGCGGACAGCGCGGCCAGGTGCCATTTTAACTGCCTGTTAGCAGTGAGAGATGCTGTGCTATCTCAGGCCAATCTCTCCCCGGCGCTCAAGGCGGCCTTACGGTGCATCCCGGGTCAGGAACAGTCGCTCTTCGGTGACTATTCCACTGCTGTCATCACTCATGCAGTCGAGGAACGCAAGCAGGCGGCGTCTTTTGCGGCCAAGCCCCCTCCCCAGCATCGTCCTCGCCAGCATCGCCCTCCTGGACCCTACTCCCGTCCGGCCCCCAGACCCCAGCCTTACCCCAAACAGGCCCCCCCTCGCACCTCAAAGCCCGCCAGACGACCTTCTTCTGCCGTTGCTAGATCAAAACCGAAAAACCCCCATCAGCAGAATTTTCGGTTCGGTCAACAGGCCCGGCCTCGGAGGTGACTAGTAGACTCACCTTCGGAGGAGCGAGAACTGGCAGACTTCTTGCCCCTCCCCGGCCCCGCGGCCCCTTTGGCAGGCAGCCTGTCCCGACATGCCCACCAGTGGCGGCGTATGGGACTCAACCCTTGGATAGTGTCAGTGTTACAAGAGGGGTTCCGTCTGCCCTGGGCACACGATCGCCCCCCTCTGCTATCCTCTCCTCCTCCTTCCCCCGGCGATCCCCCCTGGCCCAGGCGGAGGCTCTTCGCCTGGAAGTCGAGGACCTTCTTCGGAAAGACGCCATCACCCATATACCCCACCCAAACCCCGGGTTTTACTCCCACCTTTTTGTGGTCCCCAAGTCCTCGGGGGCTGGAGGCCCATCCTCGACCTTTCTCCACTCAACAAATTCCTCAGAACAACCAAATTCAAGATGGAAACCCCGGCCCAGATCAGAGATTCCATCCACCATCTGGACTGGGCCACCTCTATAGATCTGAAGGACGCGTATTTTCAGATCCTCATTCATCCTTCCCACAGACGATACCTTCGGTTCGTCTGGCGGGGACGGGTATATCAGTTCAAGGCGCTCCCCTTCGGACTCTCCCTGGCTCCCTTCCTTTTCACGAAGGTAGTCAAGGAGATGGCCGCCCTTGCCAGACAGGAGGACATTCGCCTCTTGGTTTACCTCGACGACTGGCTCGTCCTGGCTCCCACTCAGGCCCTGTGTCAAGCCCACACATCCAAACTTCTGCGCCTTTGCTCCTCACTAGGGTTCGTCACCAACCCCGAAAAATGCGAGCTCTCGCCCAGTCAGAGCTTCTCCTTCCTGGGCATGAGTTTCGACACCACCTCCATGCTAGTCTCCCCAACCCCGGAGAGGTCCACCCGCCTGATGGACCTCATCTCCCACCTCCGCCTCTCTCCCCTCGCGTCGGCAAAGACACTGTCCTCCCTTTTGGGGATGATGGAGTCCCTGTCGCCTCTCATTCCTCTGGGCAGGGTCCCCAAACGACAGCTTCAAAGGGAGTTCCGACGTCGTTGGTCGCAGACCGCCGACCGCTGGGACCAGACCATTCCCCTCGGGCCTTGGTTCTTTTGGGCCACAGAGGAGTGGCTCAGCCCCTCCATCCTGAGCCCCGGGTTCCCATCTCCCTCCCATCCCAGGCCCTACATCTTTACACAGACGCCTCCAACTCGGGCTGGGGGGCCCATTTGGAGAGCAGTCATGCCTCGGGGGTGTGGGACCCATTGACTGCCCGTCTTCACATCAACATCCTGGAACTGGAGGCGGTCCGACTAGCCCTCCTTCACTTCCAGACACTGGTCTCGCACCGATTTGTTCTTCTTCTCACGGACAACACCTCGGTAGCCTGTTACATCAACAAAGGGGGGGGGGCACGCTCCATCAGTCTCTCCCTCCGGGCAGAGGCCCTCCTCCGCTGGTGTCACACGCAACGAATCACCCTTCGCGCGAGACACATAGCAGGGACGCACAACATCCTGGCAGACTCTCTCAGCCGCTCCGGTCCGTCCTCCACACCGAATGGACCCTCAGCAGGCACACGCTAACCTCGGTGTGGGAACATTGGTTCACACCCATGATCGACCTGTTCGCCACCCGATTCAATCATCGTCTGCCAGTGTATGTGTCTCCCGTCCCGGACCCTCAGGCGTACGCGATCGATGCCCTATCCCTCCCTGGTCCGGCCTCATAGCTTACGCCTTTCCTCCCTTCCCGATCCTTCACAAGGTGATCAGGAAGGCGAGACTCGAGGGACCCAGGCTCATTCTCATAGCCCCATGGTGGCCCACTCAGTCCTGGTTTCCGGACCTCAAGTCCCTCACTCACGTACCCCCTCTCCAGTTGAACGCCCGGTGGGACATGCTCAGGCAACCCCGCTCGGGTCGCCCCCACTCCAATCCCCAGGCGCTTCGCCTCCACGCCTGGCTCCTGTGCCAGCCGGATTGCGAGCATCTAACCCCACCTCCCAAGCGGATAGGTCCCAGTCCGTCCTTAACATTCTCTCTGACGCCGGGGCCTCTCAGGACCTCCGAGACCTAGCAATGGCCTCTCGCAGAGCTGGCACTGAGTCCCTTTACGATTACAGGTGGAGGAAATGGGTCTCATGGTGCAAAGACAACTCTGTCCCACACAATCGTCCCTCAAATATCCAGATAGGAAATTTTCTGTCCCACCTAAAACTATCAGCTAGCTCCATACGGGGCTACAGGTCGGCCATCTGCACGACCATCCGCCAACTGGGCGGACCGTCCTTTGAGAATGACTTCCTTCTCAGAGAGATCTCTAGAAGAGTGGCCCTTCGTGAGGCCCGATCCCCAAGGCGCGTTCCCCTTTGGGATCTTTTCACTGTACTCGATGCCCTCAGGAAACCTCCTTTCGAGCCTATCTCCTCCCTCCCCTTCGACCTTCTTTCTATGAAGACCACCTTTCTCCTCGCTTTGGCCTCGGCCAGAAGGCGGAGCGAGATCCACGCTCTCAGCGGGGACCCCAGAGACATTGCCTTCCACACGGACGGCTCTGTCTCCCTTAAGTTCCTTCCCGAATTCCTGGCTAAAAACCAGGAACCCGGTAGCCCCTCCCCCTACCTCGTCATCCGCCCATTGGCGGATATCCGAGGTGGAGAGAGCGGTGGTGACAGGACTCCAGGTGTCTAAGACACTACTGGGAACGTTCACGCCCCAGGCGCGCTTCTCAGAGACGTCTCTTCATTTCCATCAACCCCAAGAATAAGAAAGACATCTCAGCTGGCACTATCTCTAGGTGGCTGTCCAAGACGGTCAAATCGGCCTATGCCCAGACGTCCAAGGTCCTCCCCGTCTTGTCCCCCCGGGCCCATGAGGTCAGAGCACTGGCCGCTTCTGCAGCTTTCCAGCACTCTGTCCCCCTGCGCCATCTCCTGGAAGCAGCCTACTGGCGTTCGGAGAATCCCTTTATAAACTTTTATTTAAGGGACATCCGCATGACCAGGGCTGACGGTTCTGAAGGGATATCCTTCGTGGCGGCTAATGCAGCCATATCGGTTAACCCCAAGAACCACTAGGGCACTCGCCCTCCTCCTTTTACGATAAATTCTGCTATGGTCTGACATGGTACAGTATATGACGCCAAAATGGGGAGTTTGTATTATACTCCCTGTTTGGCTAGTATACTTACCATGTCAGACTCTAATGCCCGCCCTACCTTCCCCACTAGCGCCAAGGTCCTTGGGGTTACCTGGCGTGCAGGCCTCGACGAATGAGGTACAGGAAGTTTACACCGGCTTCTTCCTTCGGCGGAAGTAGGGTGGGCGTCACGTGACTGTCTTATTACTGCATTAGCCACACAAAATCTTCGGCCTGACAGAGCTGGCTAACTGCCGTGAATGCTATGGTCTGACATGGTAAGTATACTAGCCAAACAGGGAGTATAATACAAACTCCCCATATTTGTAGTATTCTGCCTCCAGCACATGCCTACCTATACTTTAGGATATTTAAGTGAAATCTTTACAAAAATATTAATCTAACAAAAATGATTTGTATTCTTTTTTGTTTTTAAACCAATTTTGAGTTTTCACAGAATGCTTCTCATTACATGTTGTTGTTTTATTTCTTTACTTTTGTTTTCTTTTCTTTTTTTTTATTAATCACATCAATATTTTCTTTCTTTTCTCTATATGTATTTATTATCCCCCAGCTGGCAATGTGCCCATAGGGAATCAATATTCTAACCAACAGAATCCCGAGCAAACTTCTGTCTGCGCTACATAAAAAATCAGCTACTCCCTGGCCGCATGCAAATCTAGGTTTATGTTTTTACAACCCCCAAGGTTGAAAACAAACTATTAACTCAGCCCAAGTTAAGTGCCCTTTCCTCTTGTCTGGCAAGTCCTGGTCTGCTGTACATATCAGGAACACACCCATCCTACAAAACAGTAAGCTTCTCATAAATTATGTGCCTCAGCATCCAATAAATGACAAGAAAACGTTAGGGACACAGACACTGTTTACATATGATCTTGCTTTCATGTCATCAGTTCAAAACCTCAAGCGTCATGACAAACATTGTGCTTATTTTGTATTATTCACCATTACGAACACAGAGTTCACTTGCAGGTTGGGAAAAAAGTTTGCTCACTAATGACACTTGATAGTGGGTTGCCCATAAGCACACATGGCATACACTCACACACTAATTAACTACAATCACCTATGACTGTAACAGATATCAAGATAATTTCTAACATACATGAGAGTCAAGGCCCAGTCAGTACAGTGAGTTTACATAATACAGAATGGAAAGAACATGTTTTCCAACGTACTGACCAAAGCTCATTAATAATATGTTACCTTTCTTCACTTTGTAGAAAAGGCGATAAAGAAGAAGTACCCCCAGGCACACTGACACTGACCACAGCAACACAACATCCTGAAAGCAAAGTAGGACATCAAGGCACTTTACTCATATATATGCACACACACACACCATCAACATATCCTCTGTCTAGAGGACCAGCATCGTTTTAAGATTGGAACACAGTTACTAGGATCCATTGAACAAGACTTAATTCCTGTGTTGGACCTAGGAGATGTGTGAACGGGTTAAAAGAAAGGTGGTGACAGTACAAATCTATAATCTCTTTGCAACTAGTGTTAAGTATCAGTTCAATTATAATTCTTTCACCTAGGAAGTTATGTTTGTACCTGGATCTGTTGGTCTGTTTGCCTGTCCATAGGAGTAAGCTCAAACTACTACACCTATTCGAACCAACCTTTATTTATTTAAAAAAACACACACATAAAAACATAGCATGAGGCCCTGTTGTATCGAAGGTAGAACTGCATGCTCTCCCTTTATTTAATCATGTGACTTTTTATGTCACTCTACTTGACTGCATGTCAACAAACGGGCTGACCACCTTCCACGTTGTACTGTTATTTTAATATTAAAGTTTTTAATTAAACTGTTTTCATTACACGAGCTGTAATGTGTTACATCTGATCTGAAACGACAAGAGATATAACAAAATGGCGACGAGGATGGGATCAAGGAAAGCTAAGTAGAACTTTTCATGAACTTTGATTTGTCGATCGTACTAGTAAACGTCTGTTAGTCAAATTTTTGTTTTGACCATCATGGCTTCATTACCAAGTTTTCCGGTGTTTTCTGTACATGTAGACAAACAATCCGTTGGGATGAGGTGGTCTAAATGGATAGCGAAGTTTGAAAACATGTTGTGTGGACTGGACATAACAGATAATAAACGAAAGAAGGCTCTCTTGTTGCATCACCTAGGCGATGAGGCATACGATATCTTTGACAGTTTTACTGATGGAGAAAAAGGAGCAGACGATGCATACGACGTAGCCAAAACGTCACTACAAAACTATTTCACGCCCAAAAAGAATGTAGCCTATGAAACATTTCGTTTTCCACAAGCAGTACAGAATGTAGGGGAGTCCACTGACACACTCTACACAAGACTGCGTACACTTGCCTCTTCCTGTGATTTTGGCGACAACAAAGAAAGAGAATTGCTGACACAAATTATGCAAGGCTGTAAATCTGCGAAGCTGAGAAGAGCTGCGCTCAGAGACGACATGACCCTAGCCAAACTACTGGATGAAGCTCGAGCCATTGAACTATCAGATATTAGGGCTGCAGAGATGGAGAAAATGTCAACAACTATGAGTTCATTCAGTGCTCTTCAAATTGCTGGCAAGAAGAAACAGCCAAACTCCGTTCATTCCAGTGACAGAACTCAAGGCAATCAGTCATTTCGTGGTCGTAGTTCAAATCAAAGAAATCGTCCATCACAAAACTATAACCGTGACACAGAAAATGAGACTAGGTGCCGCAATTGTGGTGGAAACTTCCCTCATAAAGGCCCATGCCCAGCAAAAGGCAAAGAATGCAGAAAATGTAACAAAGTTGGACATTTTGCCAAAGTATACAGGTCATCCCAGAGAATAAGGCATGTCAACAATGACTATGAAAAAGGAACCGAAAGAGAAACACACAGAGAACCTGAGTCGTCTAACAATGAATCTGAATCTGCTTTCGTCATAGACAACAAGGTCAAGAAAATCAGAACGCCAACAGTCGATGCATACATTTATGATGTATCAACCCGATTCATCATTGACACTGGTGCTACTGTCAATATCATCAGCTTGAAATCTTACGACAAGATAAAATCAACACCTGCGCTGAGGAGACCATGTCCTACAATTTATGTATACGGATCGAAACAACCTCTTCCGGTCAAGGGTTTTTTTTCAACTACAATCACGTACAAGGACAGGCGAGCTCATGCAAAATTCTATGTAGTAGACACACCAGACCAAAACAGCAACCTTTTGAGTGCTGAGACAGCTCAGGCATTGAACATCATCCAGTTTGCATTTTCGTCAGAATCTCAAACAATAAACATGCTTGATGAGTTTCCAATTTTGTTTGATGGACAGACGGGGAAAATCAAGAATACACAAATCACACTGCATATTGACACTGAAGTTCAGCCCGTCAAGCAAACCCACCAACACATTCCTTTTCATGTTCGAAAGGATGTGAAACGAGAACTCGAACGCCTCAAGCAGGCCGACATCATCGAGAAAGTAGAAGGACCAACACCCTGGGTGAGCCCCACAGTGATTGTTCCGAAGAAATCTGGTGGCGTCAGAGTATGTATAGATATGCGAGAAGCAAACAAGGCAATCAAGCGAGAAAAACATCCAATGCCAACAATCGACGATCTCATCGCAGATCTGAACGGATCAAATGTTTTCAGCAAACTTGTTCTCTCAAGCGCATATCATCAACTTGAACTGGCTCCTGAAAGTAGATACATAACAACGTTCTCTACACACAAGGGTCTTCGGAGATACAAACGGCTACTTTTTTGAGTCAACGCTGCTGCAGAGATTTTTCAGAATGCAATTTCAGAACTGCTAGCTGACATCCCCCATGCTAAAAACCTCAGCGACGACATTATCGTCCACGGAAAGAACCAAAAAGAACATGATGAGAGTCTGCGAAAAACACTCCAAAAGCTGCAAGACAGTGGTACAAAACTGAACAAAGAACAATGCCTCATCTCTGTCAAGGAACTGATATTCTATGGTCATGTGTTTGGTGAAAAAGGCGTATCAGCAGACCCAGAGAAAATCGCAACGATCATCAAGAGCAAACCACCAGCAAATGTCAGTGAGGTCAGATTGTTTCTTGGGATGACTCAGTACGTTTCGCGCTATATCCCAAACTATGCAACTACCACCGAACCTCTAAGAAACCTGACGAAGAAAGATGCTGTGTGGAAATGGGAAAAATCAGAACAGCAAGCATTTGATCAACTCAACAAGCCCTCACCAGTGCCCATGTCATGTCATATTTTGACCAGAGCAAGCCAACTGAACTTCTCGTTGACGCAAGCCCAGTTGGTCTTGGGGCTATACTGACTCAAGAAGGAAAGGTGATCTGTTATGCCAGCCATGCTCTGACAGATGTAGAACAAAGATATGCTCAGACTGACAGAGAAATGCTCGCTGTAGTCTACGGTGTAGAGCATTTTCACCTTTATCTTTTTGGTGCCACTTCACCGTCATCACAGATCACAAACCTTTACTTGGAATTATTTCAAACAGGAAACCGACAACAGCCAGAATAAAACGATGGTGTCTATGACTGATGCCATACAACATGACATTGCAATACAGACCAGGACGAAATGAGCAAAATCCTGCTGACTTCATCAGCCGTCACCCATGCACAGTACCCATACGAAACAACAAAGGCGAAGCTTACGTGAACTATGTCATAACAAACGCAGTTCCAAAAACTATGACAGTTGAAGAAGTCCGTGATGCAACTCAAAAGGATCAGACACTTCAGAAAGTGATCAAGGCAGTAGAAACTGGCAACTGGAAAGAATCTGAAATTTCCCAGTTTGCAAGATTTCAGGATGAATTTTCTGTCCAGGATGGCTTAATCTTGCGTGGATATCGACTTATTATCCCAGAAAGCCTTCAGAAGAAAGTCATCAGAATCGCACATCAAACTCATCAAGGCATCGTGAAGACCAAACAATTGATCCGAGAAAAGGTTTGGTTCCCAAACACTGACAAGATGGTAGGAGATGCTGTAAAAGCGTGCGTACCTTGTTTATCATCTTATCCAGGAGCTACCCATTGTGAACCGTTGCAACCAACTCCTCTACACGATGAACCATGGAGTTCACTGGCTGTAGATTTTACTGGACCGTTTCCCTCAGGTGAATACCTACTTGTAGTTATTGATGAGTACAGCCAATTTCCAGAGCTGGAAATTGTATCATCGACCTCTGCAAAATGTGTCATTCCCAAGCTTGAAAATATCTTCTCAAGACAAGGCATTCCCAAAACGGTCAAAACTGATAACGGCTCTCCATTCAACGGCGCAGAATTCAGAAATTTCATGCAAAATTTCAGCATCAAACACAGGAAAATCACTCCATTGTGGCCAGAAACAAACGGAGAAGCAGAGAAATTCATGTCGACATTGAACAAGAGCATCAAATCATCGATCGCTGAAGACTTCTCGTGGAAATCTCAACTACCTACCTTTCTTCGGTTTTACAGAGGCACCCCACACTCATCCACGAAAGTGTCCCTGTTCGAAGCTTTAACAGGTCGAATAATGAGCATTGGACAGCCAGAATTTGCTCAAACTCAATTTCCTACACGGAGTGAAATACATTCCAAGATTGCTAAAAATGACAATACCTTGAAGTTCAAGATGAAATCATACGCTGATGCAAAATGTCACACCCATCCTTCCAATCTCAACATCGGTGATCAGGTATTAGTGAAGCAACCAAGGTTGAACAAATTCACTCATCCATACAACCCCAAACCGTACATCATTGTCCAGAAGAAAAGTTCCATGGTCACCGCAAAGCAAGGACAAAAAGAAATCACCCGAAATTCTTCCCACTTCAAGGTGATTCAACAATCTTTCTCAGATGAGGAGGAAGAAGAGGAAAAAGAAAACGAGACACTGATGACTCCGCGTGCCAGATCGCAACCCAGCACTCCTAAAGCACCTGAAGTCGCGCCAATACAACCTCACACACCGGTCTCAACACCTCGCAGACCCCAGACATCAACTCCCAGGAGATTGATGCGAAGCCCTGTCGACACACCACCACGAAATGAACACTCTAAACCTAATATACCAATCGACGCTCAACCATCAACATCAGCTGCAAACCAAAGGCCCACTCACACAAAGAAGATACCTACATACCTTCAAGACTACATACTGAAGTGACAGTCAAATGATGAACGCACAGTGCATGAATGCATGCTCACACTAAACGCATGTATTCATACATACATTGGACTTAGCAAAAAGTCCAATTGTTCATGTTATACTTAATTTATTTATTATTCTGTTTCACTGCTGCTAAATTCCAAAGAAGTTTTAAAGACTTACCGAGTGAAAGACTTTACACATATTAATTTGAGTAGTGTTGAAAGGACAAAACAAGTGGAAAATAACATAATTGAGAATACTCAACTCTGTATCTATTTAACTTATTTTTCATGCATGATGCATGTATTTGCTCAGTTGATTACTCTCAAAGCATTTTGAATGTTGAAGTTTCTATTCAAAGGTGGGGAGGAATGTTGTATCGAAGGTAGAACTGCACGCTCTCCCTTTATTTAATCATGTGACTTTTTATGTCACTCTACTTGACTGCATGTCAACAAACGGGCTGACCACCTTCCATGTTGTACTGTTATTTTAATATTAAAGTTTTTAATTAAACTGTTTTCATTACACGAGCTGTAATGTGTTATATCTGATCTGAAACGACAAGAGATATAACAGGCCTTGAACAAGCAACTACAATTTCTTCTTCTTCTTCCTTAAAAGCTGGTGCACTCAAAAATGAGTAGGTCACCAGCGTGCATGTTGAAAAAAAAAAAGAGAATGCGACTCTGCCTGTTGGCCCCTGGAGCAAAATTTGGCAACAAGGGATCGCACATGATATTTAAAAGGTTAAAAGCAATGGCCAGGTTAAGGCCTAGGTAACCATAAAATATATGGGGAAGTTAAAATAGAACAGTCAATCAATATGCAGATCTCAAATTGTCTTATCAACTTGATTTTTAAAAGAGACTGCATTTATGGCAATCTTGATGAGTTCCACAGCCTTACAGAACTAGGATAAAACGAATGTAAATGGCTGTCAATATTTGATGCAGGTATGGCATAAGATTGACCGCCACTCCTGGTGCTACTTTTATTAAATACTAGTTGTTCCATTGGGATATCAATTAGTTTAACTCTGCCTTTGAAGAAGGTATTTAAGTTTAATAAAGGCTCTTCTCTCTTCTAAGGGTTTCCATTCTAATTTCCTCATCTTCTTCCTAGTATTCCCTTTCTCTCTGATATGGTTCCCTGTTACGAACCGTGCTGCTCTCTCCTGAATCTTTTCATGGTTATCAATGTCCTTTAGACTGTAAGGATCCCAGACTGAGCAACCATATTCCAGTACTGGTCTAACCAGTGTTTTATAGCAGTCTTCCTTAACCTTTTGGGGGCAGTCGTTGATGTTCCTGTATAAGAAAGCTAAGATGTTGTTTGCTTTCTTACATATTAAATTGTAATGTTCTTTCCATTTGAGACGACTATCTATAATCACGCCCAAAAATTTTGCAGCATTGGTTTCTTTAAGAATAGTGAATAGAGTATTCTGATCTAGTTGGTGTGCGTTATTACATATATGCAACACTTGGCACTTCTGGGGATGAAATTCCATTTTGCAAGTTCTTTCCCACTCTTGTAAAGCTTTTAGATCTTGTAGAATGCGTGTATCATTCTTGCTTCTGATTGTTCTATATACTAAGCTGTAATCTGCAAAAAGCCTTATAGTAGTTCCAGGAGAGAGATTTCTACTTATGTCATTTATATACATTAAAAAAAAAAAAAAAAAAAAAAAACATGGGCCCCAGAACAGTTCCCTGTGGTACACCTGACAAGACTGGTTTACAATGGGATGACGACCCTTCCACAATAACTTTCTGCGTTCTCCCAACGAGGAATGATCTAGCCCATTTTAGCAAAGAACCGCCAATGCCGATGTGTTCTAATTCGCCTTTTTATGTGTGTGTATAGGATAATGCTGTGAACCTGGTTCAAAATTATCACAAATCTTATTACAGCTGTGACACAATACATCCCACAGCAACATTTTTGTTACATGAGCTGTCTGCGATTGCTTTCGCCAGCTTGGTTCTTTCACTAGCCTAGTTTCAGTTGGAAAAAGTTCTTACCAACTCGTATATCTGCAATGCACAGGCAAGCGTTGAAGTGATGAGCAAACTGAGCACCAGTCGCCTAGGTTTGTATGTACGATGATGAACAATGAATTCGCTGCCCAGAGCACCACACTCTTTGTGCTCTAAACTTGTCATTTTTATATTCTTGTTTTTAACATTGACATGAGCAGACGCGCTTTTCCCGTCATGTTGAGGAACTAGATTCTAGAGTTATCTTTCGTGTGCCAACTTGATTGGTTGGCAATTGAGCTAGGCTAAACAAAAGCAGACGATTTCATTTGGCGGTGACACCGGAAGCGCTGACATAAGCCAGCTGTTGAATTTATTTTCATTTTAAATTTAAAAAAAAAAAAAAAAAAGGGAAAAAAAAGCATAAGAAAATTAAAAGAAAAGGATGAGCCCATCTTTTGTTAAATCCAGAGACCCCCTTTTGTAGTGTCAGAATCTTCAGCTTGATGAAGGTGGACACTTGGGCCTAACGAAAGAAGAAGAGGGGATTGTACGAAATGCGTCTTTGCATTTTCAATGTTTAATTTTCATTCCGTGACGGCGAATGGAAGCAATGAGCGTTATCATTTTGGGCGTTATCATCAACTAGGGCATTAAATGGGAGTTAAAACATCAACGCGTGCACTTAAGTCAATAAGAGCCTCGTTTCCACATGAGAAACCAGAAGATTGGCATGAGGAACATAGAGGAGACTGCCTACAAATACTAAACATTCGCCCCACCCATGAGTAGGCCTGTATACCAAACAACACGTCGATCGCATTGAGATCACCGAGCATCGACGGAGCAGCACGATTTGCAATGCGACGGTAGGGAAGAAGTCCAGCGCCTCCAGCACGATCCAAGACTGAAAATTGACCTCTCTTCAGGAGAGGAGAAAGACAGCATGCTTGGCTATGCTATGTAAGTCGCACCGTAGGGCGTACAGTCTTTGGTCGCACTGTGAAGTGGCCGCACATCCAGACTTAAGGGAAGAGCAAGAAACATTATCAACCAAACAAACATTGGAATAATTTTAAGGCCAACATTGCGAAGACTCCTAGAGTTTGGGGCAAACTCATACTGGGCCTTTCCAATAACAGACACAAAAGATGAAACACATGTCAACTGAGATAAGACTTTGAATCTCTCAGGGTCCCCAGTGTATACTGTAGACGTGTGTGCGCTAGTGTGTGTTCATCAGTGGGGTGATGCCAGCATTTTAATTAGAGTGTCCATGGGCATCATGAGTGTGCAAGCGTTGGTGCGTGTGTGTGTGTGTGTGTGGGGGGGGGGGGGGGGGAGTGAGTTTCAAATTTAACGTCTATCCACTCTAGGTGGTATTAGACGGGAAAAAAAACCTACATCAATGAAAACAAACAGTCAAACAAAACCCTCATGATAAAACTAGAAAGCTACAAGTGGTTTTGATATGGGAGAGTACAGTGAGAAGTAGGGGACGGATAAGGATGGTCCTTTCGTATATATTATGTAAATTTAGTAGTAGGTTAACGATTGACTCACTTAAAAGTAACCCCATAAGTATGAGTATGTCCATGGACATCATGAGTGTGCAAGCGTTGGTGCGTGTGTGTGTGTGGGGGGGGGGGGGGGGGGGTGAGTTTCAAATATAACGTCTATCCACTCTAGGTGGTATTAGACGGGGGAAAAACCCTACATCAATGAAAACAAACAGTCAAACAAAACCCTCGTTCAGCATTATAAGTAAATAAATGTAAGAAACTATAAGTACTTACTTATTGGACTCTTTGATAAAGAAAGAAAGAAGTCATAGGTTAATGCTGGTGATTCGAAAATATTTGTAATAGTATATGTAGAAAGTATGGGTATAAATTGTTTGATAGCGGCACATGAGATAATATGATCAACTGTGATGCTCTGTCCACTCTGGGACAGTGAGAGTGAGTGTGTGTGTGTGTGTGTGTGTGTGTGTGTGTGTGTGTGTGTGTGTGTGTTTTGTGTGTGTGTGTGCATCAGTGGAGTAATGCCAGCGTGTTAATTAGAGAGTCCACAGACATGTGTGTGGAAGCGTTGGTGTGTGAGTGTGTGTGTGAGAGAGTGTGTATGTGTGTGTGTTTGAGTGTGTGCATGCGCGCGCGCGCGCGCGCGCGCGCGCGTGTGTGTGTGTGTGTGTGTGTGTGTGTGTGTGTGTGTGTGTGTGTGTGGGATGTGCTTGAGGGGGAGGGGTTGTTGTTCTTATTGTTATTGTGTGTGTGTGTGTGTGTGTGTGTGTGTGTGTGTGTGTGTGTGTGTGTGTGTGTGTGTGTGCGCAAGTGTGCGTGTGCACTTACATGCTGTATTTGATGGTCTTGTTCTTGTTCCTAAGTCATCTTCTGAACATTCACGCACGCAGTCACAACACACACACACACACACACACACACACACACACACACACACACACACACACACACACACACACACACACACACGAACGTGTGCGCGTACGTTCGCTCGCTCTTACTCACACACATATACACATGTGTGCATGTGCACGTCCACATCGACACACGCGCGCACACACACGCATACACATAAGTGCACAAATGCACACACACACACACGCACATGCGCACACGCCCACATACAAAGACACACACATACACACAGATATGTACACATATAGCCTAAATGCAGATACGTGTGCTCACACAAACCCACAAATTTCACACACACACACACACACACACACACACACACACACACACACACACACACACACATATGCACACGCACTTCTGCACACGCACACACACGCTCACATACATGCAGACACACACACACACACACACACACACACACACACACACACACACACACACACACACACACACGAACGTGTGCGCGTACGTTCGCTCGCTCTTACTCACACACATATACACATGTGTGCATGTGCACGTCCACATCGACACACGCGCGCACACACACGCATACACATAAGTGCACAAATGCACACACACACACGCACATGCGCACACGCCCACATACAAAGACACACACATACACACAGATATGTACACATATAGCCTAAATGCAGATACGTGTGCTCACACAAACCCACAAATTTTACACACACACACACACACACACACACACACACACACACACACACACACATATGCACACGCACTTCTGCACACGCACACACACGCTCACATACATGCAGACACACACACAACACACACACACACACACACACACACACGTGCACACACACACACACAACACACACACACACACACACACACACACACACACACAACGCACACATGCCTGCGCGCATACACAGATACACGCACGCGCACACACACACACACACATGCACACACACACACATGCGCCCACGCACACACATGGGCCCATGCCCACACATCATACACACACGTGTACATCCACTACACACACACACACACACACACACACACACACACACACACACACACACACAAAATGGTAGGTAGGCACTCAAGGTCTGACCAGCGCGTTGGGCTAATGCGTAGGTCAGACATCCGCCGAGTCGTAGCCACGAGACCCTCTTCTTCAATTGTCTCATCTTTGTTGTTAATTCATTAATCCATCAGCTTCAAATCATGCGTAGTGTGGTCTCAAAACTTCGCGGATGTGGTGTAGCGTATATGGACTGGTCCGCACGCAGTGACGCCTCCTTGATGAAACTGAAACTGAAACTGAAACAGTTGCACTTCGACATTGTTACCACTGATATCAAGAGCAAGCTGAGACGGCTGTCACCACCCCAGCGACGAGGACACATGCTGCAGTTCTCAGATCAGCAGTGCACAACACAGTGTCAGCAGTTTTCATTCCTGTCGAGAACCATCAGACTAAAACGAGTTGCTCTCCTGTGGAAGTCATTCAGAACAAGACCATCGACATTCGTATGCCATGGACTTCCAATATGCAATAAATGGAGGGTCCCCCCCCCCCCCCCACCTCCCCCAGCCGCGTTTTGGGCCCTCCCGGTTATAGTGACCGAACAACGAATATACCGATCTCGATCACTCAACAGGAAGATCTATAAACGTCCAAGCTTATGTGGTTGGCAGGGTGACCACACCACTGAAGTCAACAGCAACAACGGCAGAGGCATCGTTGAAAGAACGGGGAGTTAGGGGATGGGATGGAGTCGGGGGGGGGGGGGGGGGGGGGGGGAGGGGGGCACTTTGAATGCCATGTGTTCCTGGGCTCTTACCGGTCCCAGAGCTGATGTAATTCCAGGTTGTAACTGGTCGTGTTGTACACGGTAGCGTGATGGCCTGTAAGGAAGTGTCATGTTTAATCTCTGTGTGTGTGTTGTGGCGCGGCGCGCATGAGTGCATGTTTGACGTGTTCTGTTGTGTTGTCACGTGATGTGTTCTGTTGTGATGTGATGTGGTATGCTGTGCTGTTTTGTTGTGTTATGATGTGTTATGCTGTGCTGTTTTGTTGTGTTATGATGTGGTTATGCTGTGCTGTTTTGTTGTGTTATGTTGTGCTGTGCTGTGCATGTGTTTGTTTTGTTGTGCTATGCATGCTGGTTGCGCTGGTTGTGTTGTGCTTGTATGCTTGTGATGTGTGCGTGTTATGTTGTGTTTGGTATGCTGTGATGTGCTCTGTTGAGTTGTGCTGTGTTATGTTGTGTTGTGGTATGCTGTGATGTGCTCTGTTGAGTTGTGCTGTGTTATGTTGTGTTGTGGTATGCTGTGATGTGCTGCATTGTTTTCTGTTGTGATGTGTTCCGTTGTGATGAGATGTGTTGTGGTGCAATGTGTTGTGTTGCGTTGTGATGCGATGTGTTGTGTTGCGTTGTCTCGTATTGTCTTGTCTTGTGATGTGATGTGATGTGATGTGATGTGTCGTGTCGTGTCGTGTCATGTCCTGTTGTGACGTTTTGGTCTGTTGTGATGTAATTTTTGTTTTGTGTTGTATTGTGTTTTGTTCTGTTTTGTGTTGTGATGTGTTGTGTCAAGTTTTGTGGTGTTATGTTGTGCTGTGTTGTGCAATGTTGTGTTGTGCACAGGATGTGTGAAGGTGTCGTGTGCACATGTTGTTTGGTATATATTAACAGTCTTAAGATTGAACGTCAGCGGTATTGGGGTATTGTGAGAAAAAAGATCATGTAATTGTACGGCGTCGTTCCGTTGGTAGTGGCCCGGGTGAGTACTGCTTGGGAGCGCTGCGCGCGTTATTTAACTTAGCTAGAAAATTTTATAATCACTTGCTCTACGCCAGCCGGGGGAGTCGCATGGTCTGTTTGATTACGGCGATTGAAGACCGATGCAAGGCTGATGCATCGTTGAGGTATTTTTGTCATTAATGTTTAACTAGAGAGAAGTGAAATCTTTGGGGAAAAATTAAAGAAAACATCTGTATTCAAAAGAAAAGAAAAGAATAAGAACCAGTGTGGTTACACCTGTAACATTTCTTTATAAAAGAATGGGGAAAAGACAGGAAAAGTAATATTTAAAGTAAAAACTTATAAGAAAAGGTTACTGTTTACATCTTCATGTTTAAGTGAGTCTCCTTAGTTATTGTAGAACTGCACGTGGTTCCGAGTGTGTTGACAGGTTGCCTGTCTCACGCCGGGCCACGGGTAGGAGGATTGAAGGTGGCGGAGGTGCCGGACCTGACCCCAGCCTGGGACCTCGCCTGCAGTACCCTTCCTCACGGAGGATTCATGTGGATGAAGAATGTCTTTGGCGTATTCTCCTTGTTGATGAAGAAGGACTCTGGCGATTCCATGTGATGAGAAGCTTGCCATCCCCATAATGTTATGACTCTAGTATATAACCTCAACTGTTGTGAATTGTGATTTGATTGACCTCCTGTGTTGGGGTTATAAGATTATGGTATAAATACGGTGATGATGGATAGTGACATAACCCCCATGTTTTTATGAATGTTTCAGTTGAAGGGGAAACAGTACCTGGTGTTACCTCCTTAGTGGAGAGGAGGTGTGTTTGAATTTATTTGGTGTGACCTCCTTGGTGGAGAGGAGGTGTGTTTTGTGTTTTATTTTGTGTGGATAAGTTCATTTGAGAATTGTATGTACTAATTATATTTGTTCTCCCGTAGGAGGAGGGGAAGCAAAAAAAAAACAAAAAAAAACAAAAACTTTTCGGTGTTGTGTATTTATTTAACGCACCTTGGGTGAAAGGAGTGATTGCGCGCGTTCGCGGAGTTTGCTTTGGCGGTGGTGCGTGCGTGTGTGGCACGACTCCGGGAAGCATGACAGACGTGTTGTGTCTTGATATGCTGTGATGTAATTTGTTATGATGTGTTGTCTTGTGTTGTAATGTATTATGTTATGCTGTGCTCTGCTCTGTTGTGGTGTGGTGTGGTGTGTCGCGTTGTGTTTCGCTGTGTTGTGCTGTGCTGTGTTTTGTGTTTTTTAGTGTTGTAATATGTTGTCATCTGATGTGTTGTATGTATTGTGTAGTGATATGTTGTGGTGTGTTGTTTTGTGTTCTGCTGTGCTGTGCTTTGTTGTGTTGTGTTGCATTTCGTTGCATTGTGCTGTAATGTGTTGTAATGTTATATGTTGTGTTGTATTTCGTTGCATTGTGCTGTAATGTGTTGTAATGTTATATGTTGTGTTGTATTTCGTTGCATATTGTGCTGTAATGTGCTGTAATGTTATATGTTGTGTTGTATTCTGTTCTGTTGTGATATGATGTGTTGTATTCTGTTGTGACATATTTGTGTTGTGCTGTGTTGTATTTTGTTGTGTGCTGCGCTTTACTGTGTTGTGATGTGTTGTGTCGTGTTTTGATGTGTTGTGCTGTACTGTGTTGTGTTGTGTTTTATGGTGATGTGACATGTGATGTGTTGCGTTGTGTTGTGCTCCCCTGTGTAATGTTGTGTTGTCCTGTGCTGTGGTAAGCTCTGCTATAATGTGCTGTAATGTTATATGTTGTGTTGTATTCTGTTCTGTTGTGATATGATGTGTTGTATTCTGTTGTGACATATTGTGTTGTGCTTGTTGTATTTTGTTGTGTGCTGTCCTGTGCTGCGCTTTACTGTGTTGTGATGTGTTGTGTCGTGTTTTGATGTGTTGTGCTGTACTGTGTTGTGTTGTGTTTTATGGTGATGTGACATGTGATGTGTTGCGTTGTGTTGTGCTCCTCTGTGTAATGTTGTGTTGTCCTGTGCTGTGGTAAGCTCTGCTGTGTTGTGCTCCTCTGTGTAATGTTGTGTTGTCCTGTGCTGTGGTAAGCTCTGCTGTGTTGTATTCTCTTGAGTTGGAGTGACTGACCATATTTCGTCCGGACCCAAATTTTTGGGACACGTTGGACCGGAACAGGTAAACCTGAAAAACCGGTTGACCTGTTTACCTGACAGCTACTCACTTGCGTTTTGTGTTAGTCGGGTGAGCGAGGATTTCCCTTCAGTTTCCACAGAGCTACCGGCCGAGCAACTTATCCAGAACAGCCGAAGGGAGACTGAAGGCAGGTCCTCGCTGCAGTCAGCTATGTTCCAATCGTTGAATGGAAGCTAAGGTTTGTGCTAATGAAGTTGTTTTGTCCGACAGGTGGTTGGGATCTTTCCAGTTCTTGGTAAAAGCATAAACTATTTAATTGTTCCCTTGATATATCTTATGATTTGACAAGATATACGGTGACAGTAGGAAGTTGTAGTTCGTGAATGTGTGAGTGGAGAGGTGGATGAGAGGACTAGAGTGAGTAAATGAAAGAAAGATATGTATTCTTATATGTGTTCGGGTAAAAGTAATCTAGTCGAATCAATGTATCATTGACAAAAAAAAAAAAAAAAAAAAAGTGTCGTTTATCTTTTCCCTAAAGTATTATAATGATGCGAGGGTTGGTGAGCTCTGGAAATGAGCGATAAGAATTATTGTGCATAAATTATTGGAAAATGTATTCCGATTCCTGTTCTGGAAAGATAAAAAGGGACGAACGGAAATCGTTCCTTGATAAGACACGTCTAGTGATGATGGTGAACATTCTTTTCTTGATTGAAAAGGGACGAACGGAAATCGTTCCTTGAAATGTAATTGGACACGTCTAGTGATGGCGTGGGAAGAAGAAAACATTCTTTTCTTGATGAAGGACAAAAGGGAATCGTCCCTTTATATGTAATAATTGTATTGTTGGTACTTTGAAAAAGGGTTCCATGTGGCTTTTCCTTCAAAGTATACAATCATGGTGTTAATCAAAGAAAATTTTCTATTGTAATGCATCATCTGTATTGAAACTTAGTAGATTTTATTATGGGTATTTCCCCCCAAATTCCAGTGAAAGGTATTATGTGAAGAGTGACTGCTAGTTACAAACAAGAACGATAAATATGTAGGAAGTAGGCTAGATAATCAAGGTAGCTATCAGTTCTCAGGTGTCGGTGAAGCCCTCGTGTCTGACCTGGAACTGACTGCCATCCGGGTGTGGGGTGCAGGCCGTGCCCAGCCGTCGTCTCTGCCCCGTGGGGGTGTAGAGAGAGAGGTTGACCGAGTGGTCAGTAGACATCGTGTGTGTACTGCCAACCGGGTGTGGGGTGCAGCACGAGCCCAGCCGCTGTCTCCGCCCGTGGAGGAGTTGAGAGGCTGTCCGTGTGGTCAGCAGCGAGCTGGTGTGTGAAAGTGCTTGAGTTCGTCGTGACAACGACTTGTTTCTTCGGTTGTGTGGGAGTCCCTGGAAGGACTCCACGAACTGCTTCCGTGAGCGGCTTCGTTTTCCGTCGAGATGACGTGTGTTCTCCTGTTGTGTGGGAGTCCCTGGAAGGACTCCACGAACTGCTTCCGTGAGTGACTTCTGATCTGTGTGAAGACTGTGTGACCTGGGCCAAGTACATGAACTGTTTGTGGTGACACTGCTGTGGGTGCCAGCTTGCCAGTAGGAACAAACTCTAGGGAGAGCTTGACAGCAGAAGGTCTTCAAAGAAGAAATCCCTCTCAGACAAGTGTTTTGGCCCTGAACTCCTTGCATTGTAAGGGGGCCGGGCCGCATCCAGGTCATGACTCCCTGATGCCCTTCTACCGCCAGCTTCTTGTTTGTTTTTCTGGCGCTGCCGGGATTCGAACCCACAACTTTTGAAAGGTCTTAAGGCGTGCTTTTTTAGACGGATGTCTTACCCCACTGCTAACGGGACACCTGTTCTAAGATGGAAAATATAAGCCTTATGAAGTTCACTTTGTTCCTTCTCGACCAGATCCAGCTGGAACTCTTTTCGGCTGTTTCTGACATTGCCTTCGGGGTACTAGTCCTCTTCTTACCTGAAATCCCGAGCTGTTTCATGAGGTCATAGGCTGATAAGCCTTCAACTCCCCTTGCTCCAACTTCTATGACGAGGATCCGGGCCTGGAAGCCAGATTTCCGCAAACTGCTCGCAAAACTGGCATACTTCTCAGTCTTATAGAAGTGCGCTGGCTCCATTCTGCTTTCGAATGGCACAGTGAGTTCGATCAGAATAATTAGTTGTTTTGATGAATCTGAGTGGAGAACAATATCCGGTCTCGTGCCACTCTTCCTATGATCGCCGGATGGTTCTCCCATTCTGGAAGGTCTACTGTGCATTCCCCGTCATCTGCTCCATCCAGTAAACCCTGCTTCCATGCTCTTGATATCACAGCTGTTCCAGACCATGATTTAAGGCCTCCTGCTGGTTACATAGATCTTCCTCCTAATATAATATATGCACACCTATAGGTACCAGTCTTAAATTGCCCTTCACCCTCCTCCCCGTCATCCCATCTTCGGTTTAACTAATGTCCCATATGACCTGTGTGTGCAGGCTGAAGGACGTTAAACAGACCTTTAAGAGAGACACACGACGGCCTCCACGCGGAACTCGCCCTCTACTGCCAGCAGTTGCCACAGAATATACAGACCTATGTCTGCAAGTGTACCATGTCCTTAAGGGCCTCAGGCGTTAATCTCACCTCGAACGAACTTGTTTATGTCATAGGCACGTCACGGCGCAAAAACATGCCGATAGCTCTTATTATTAATCACACCTCTTTTGCTACGCCGACTATTGTTTTGAGGGGATCCAGTTTTAAGTCCCAAAGCCTGCACCCGAAGATCCCCAAGGTGCAAGCGAGACAAAGTATTTTGAGAACCCATAAAAAGGTATTCTTAGTGTTGAGGGGTCATAAGTGGTCGCCCTGACAGAGCCTCGTATCAGGGAAGGGCAATGGATATTCGCACATGTAGGGAACGCCTGCACATATGAAGTCCGTCAGCCTGGCGTCGCCCTAGGGCCAGACTGCATACGGTTCGAGACTGTTTAACCCAACAGCCATTCTTCCCCTTGGTACTGTATGAAAGCCTTGGGACTGGGGGAGGTCGACTCCAAGACAAAAGAAGAAGAAGAAAGGTAGGTAGGAATACAACAAAAGCTGAAAAACTATCCAAGAATATATTTCAGGATTTGTACTTGGGACTTCTGCAGTGCCAGAAAGAGGATCTCAACAATTGAAAAACTAGCATGTGCTTTTGATGTTCTGTGTCCACAAGAAACTAGAAGTGCCGCCCATCGACCATTACAATTGGATGACTTCATAATATTTCAAAAGAATGATGGACAAGGACAAGTTATGATAAAAAAAAAAAAAAAAAAAAAACTTGAACAACAAACTGTCCAGGACAGACTTGGAAAAATGGTGTAGCAGCACACGTGAACTAATAGGTGTGAGGCTAGAAAGACCTGATGGAATCAGAAAAGCCTTGTAGTCAATGCATACATACATCCAGGTACCCACACATCAAAAACGGATTGGACCTTTCTGGAGGAAATAGAACATGAATTTGGAGACTCTGTTATATTATGTAGATATCTTTATGCACGCTCAAAATTGTGGGATCAGCATGGTAACAATCCTCAAGGACAAGGAAGATATCACTGTGATATCACAGGAACGTTAAGGAGTAGAAGATGCAAAAGAGACAATGCTACAACCAAACAAATCGTTCAACCCGTTTGGTGGAATATAGACGCGGAAACAGCCTGGAAATAGAAATGCAAGGCTGTAAGAATTTGGTAGAGAAAGAAGAAAACCTTGCCCTGATATAGCTATTAAAACAGACGTGAATCAGAAAACTGAACAATTCGAAAGAGTAGCTAAAGAAGCAAAAGAAACCAAATGGCAACTATTTTGTCTGTCACTTAATTATGACACAACACTGACTCAGTTCTGGCCCTTCTATAGTCGCATGGAAGGAAAACACAAAACAAACGCAACCCCAGATATCTTGATGCGGATGGGATCACAAAATTCAAGTCAGATTTGGAGAAAGGGTCGGCTCTACTTAAACGTTTCGTAGAACAGAGTGATCAAAGAAATTTGGAAGAAAAGAAGAAATATTTGACCAAGTTAAACCAACACCTAGCTCAGACTGGCATTGATGATGAAATCACAGCATCTGAACTGGATGACACAATAGCTAGATACACTAAGGATAGTGCTCCAGGTCCAAAGTACGGTATGCAGATATCAAACGGCTCTCAGAAGAGGAGAGATCCCAACTCTTCAGTCTCTACCAGGAGAGTTTTGATAAAGGTTATGTCCCAGAAGACTGGACACACAGCTACCTGAAAGCTTTACCAAAACCAGGAAAAGATCATCATCGGCTAAATGGCTACAGCATACTCACTACGCAAAATATAGCAGGAAAGTTCATGGAACGAATCATAGCAAGAACACTCGCAAGAGATCTTGAATGTCGACAAATCCTCCCATCAAACCAAGGACGCTACAGAACAGGTAAAAGTACATGGGAAAATGCGTCCGCTTTTGCCTATGAAGTATACGAAGGATTCCAAAGAAAGGAAGAAATGCTAGCTGTTGCAACAGATCTGGAAGACGCATACAACAAAGTCCAGTTCTCGCTTCTCATGGAACTACTCCTTGACTATGGAGTCAGCAAGACACTTACACGATGGATAGCAGCGGCACTTCGGGAGCGAACCGTCATCCTACGATTTGGGGATTGGACATCTGAGCCTCATAAACTTTCAATAGGATTACCCCAAGGTTCTCCTCTTTCCCCTGTTTTGTACAATGTTTACACTAAAGGCCTTGCAGACCTCAACAGAAACGGAATTGCTCGAGTGTTGACATTAGCAAATGACGGCCTGATTACAAAACATCAAAGAATGCTCAAGAAAGAACGAAAGCAGTTCAGCAACAGTTGAACAACATTGCTCTGTGGTGTCAAGAAACTGGATCGTCCATCAACCCTACAAAAGCCCAGACATTAGTCTGCACTCTCATCAGCAAGACATCAGGACAAATACCCTCACCAGTTTCCTTCAATGGAATACCAATTGAATCAACTAACAACCTTCGCTATTTGGGTGTAGGATTTGGCAGAATGCTAACCTTTAGAAAGCATGTTGAGAATATTGCTCTTAAATGCAAAAAAAAAGCTTATCTGCATTGAAAGCAATGGCAGCTAAAGGCATTGAACAGCGCCATCTCTTCCGACTGTATAATGCACTTGCACTCAGTATGATAGATTATGGATTAGGGCTTACAACACTGTCCAACAGCAACCTTCTCAAATTAGAAAGAATTCAAAATGAAGCAATGAGATTGATCCTGGGAAACACGGACACACCAGTTGAAACTATGCGATACTTGCTCGACCTATGCAGACAAGACACAATCTAGAACAGCTGAAGGCATATTTCAGAGCACTTGAAAATCTCCAAAACCCACTTCATGCAGCGGTCAAGGAAACAAAAGGCACTCAGCTAGGACGTGGAAAATCATGGATGGGACAGGCGGTAGACCGTAGGAATGGGAGAAATATCCAGACCACTTGAAACACCTCTACCAAATTACCATCGCTCCAGAACTTGGAAGACATTGTCGAGAATGGCCAAAAGGCAAAACTAACGCTGAAATTCAGATGCAGGTAGAAGACCTTTGTACAAAAGATGATATTTTAGTATACACTGACGACTGTCACCAAAGGTAAGTCAGGCTGGGGATACACAGTGACTAAAATGGCCGAACTATCCAGGAAGACAATGGTGCGCACAGTTTCACAACTTCAAGTCTAACAATGGAGGTAGAAGCAGTGACACAAGCACTCCACTGGCTTTCATCCACAAGCCAGTTTCAAACTCAACAAGCCATGATACTGACTGACCCCATGAACCCACTTCAAAAAGTGAAAGTGGAATGGGAAGTTCTGCTTGGAATGAACCAATGCGCAGCCTTCCATTGGAGAGACTCGTATGGATGTACTGCACTGGACATGCTGGAGTTAAAGGAAACGAGAGAGCAGACACACTGGCTGGCAAGGCAACAAGGAGAACTGGATTACAGCTTGGCCTATGTGATGTGATAAGAAATCTGAAGAATCGGTTAAGCAAACGAGAGCAAAGCCACTATACCATAGACCATCTTTCAGATCTGAACATCAAGAGAGGAAGTGGCTGCACATCCAGACTTAAGGGAAGAGCAAAACACATCACCAACCGAATAAACATTGGAATAATCTTAAGGCCAACACTGCGAAGACTCCTAGAGATTGGGGCAAACTCATACTGGGCCTTTCCAATAACAGACACAAAAGATGAAACACATGTCAACTGAGATAAGACTTTGAATATCTCAGGGCCCCCAGCGCATACTGTAGACGTGTGTGCGCTGGTGTGTGTTCATCTGTGGGGTGATGCCAGCGTGTTTATTAGAGAATCCATGGACATGAGTGTGCAACCGTTGGTGTGAGTATGTGTGAGAGAGATATGTGAGAGAGAGAGAGTGTGTGTGTGTGTGTTGGTGTGTGTGTGTGTGTGGTGTGTGTTGTGTTCATCAGTGGGGTGATGCCAGCGTGTAAATTTGAGAGTCCACAGACATGAGTGTGCAAGCATTGGTGTGTGAGAGAGAGAGAGTGCGTGTGTGCATGTGTGTGTGTGAGTGGGGTGTGTGTGAGGGGAGGAGTTGTTGTTATTGTTATGTGTATTGTGTGTGCGTACGCATGTGCGCATGCACGTATGTGTTGTATTTGATGGTCTTGTTCTTGTTCTTGATCCTAAGTCATCTTATGAACGTTCATGCATGCAGTCACTGCACACACACACACATACATGCGCACACACATGCACACACATGTGCACGTGCACGCGCGCACACATACGTGTGGGTGTATGTTCGCTCACTCCTACGCACACACATAAACACATGCATGCATGTGCACGTCCACACCCACATGCGTGCGCACATACACATGAATGCACAAATGCATACACACACACACATGTGTACACGCCCACATACAAAGACATACACACAGATATATGTACACAAATATAGGCAGATATGTGTGTGTGCTCACACAAACCCACAAATCACACTCGCACACATGCACTTCTGCACATGCACACACACATACATGCAGGCACACACACACACACACATGCACGCACACATATACACACAAACGCGCACACATGGATACGCGCGCGCGCACACTCACACATGTGAACATATCAAAACAAACACAAAAAAAGGTAGGTAGGCACTCAAGGTCTGACCAGCGCGTTGGGCTAATGCGTAGGTCAGACATCTGCTGAGCCGTAGCCACGAGACCCTCTTCAAGTCTCATCTTAGTTGTGAATTCATTTATCCATCAGCTTCAAATCATGCGTAGTGTGGTCTCAAAACTTTGCGGATGTGGTGTAGCGTATTACGGACTAGTCCGCACGCAGCACTTGACGCCTTGTTGATGAAACTGAAACTATTGATCACAAAAGATCTGCTGTCAAAAATCTGTTTTATTAATCAGTGGGTTCCTCCCCCTCTCCCCTTTAAAAAAGACTGAACAGAAACATGTTGAACCAGACTTTTACAAGGAGCACCTCTGTCTACAAATGACATTATAGCTGTCGAAAACGTGAATTGTCAAATTCTGTAAACTTCTTAGCCTAGCGATTGGTAAAAAAAAGCCATCGGCATTCCTCAGAGATTTTCTCTTGGCCTCTCACAAGCAATATTTCCAACAAAACACTTATACATATTTATGTCGTTGTCACAGTCAATATGACATTTAAGCTCGTCGGTCGCAAAATTACAGCAAGCATTTTCTGTCTTTCTTTTTCTGCCCCCCCCCCCCCCCCCTCCCTCTCTTTACGTTGGTCTAAAACAGCCTATCACTCTGCAGAACAGTTATGGACTTGTGAATGTCCCACGACACCTGATTGGCCAACATTCATAGACATTGGTCGAAAATCCGCGTGTTTGTTACTGAGAGTAGTCTCCCGTCCACTACAATACAAGGCGAAGAAGATATTAGTCAGAAGAATGGAGAACTAACTAGTCGAGATAAAGATGAGCAGCTTTTTCACTGGAACATTTCGAGGTTTATCAGATACGGTAAACTACCACAAAGTAGCTATACAAAGAGCTATAGGTTATTTGATTGAGAGATATCTGGGCGCGTTCACAAGTATAAGCCAGAAACAGCTAGACTGGAGTGTTAGTTGGTCCAAGCAAGAGTTTGTTGTGAAAAATATTGACCTAAAACCGAAGGTATGTGGACTGTTGTGAGTGTGTGCGTGTTTGTGTGTGCTTCGATTATATCGGATACATTGAATGGAACTACTTTTGGTTTTTGAAAATCAGGACTCGACTGAAATTATTAATGATTTCAGTGTGTTCGTTGAGATATTTGCCCCCATTTTGGCATTTGCAAGTGGGTCTCTCAGCAATGGCTGCCTAAAATTGTAAACAAAGAACAGCTGTTCGTGACGCACGCAATGCCATCATTTGATTGCTGTGAAATACGTCAAGCGCATCATTTTGACAATTACCTTCACCTCTGATCATGACAATGAGAATTAGAACACAAGGAGAACCAAAATTCAAAGGTTTTTGTAGTGACGCACGGATACTGTGCACACAGGCGTGCTCAGCGGAAGTGCGCCTCGCGTGAAAAGTGTTCACTGACCATTAGGTAAAGCAGACATACTTCGGCAGTATGTCACATGGGCACGAAGAGGGCGGATAGGCTAACTTAGTTAAGGAGTTACGTAGTGCTGACAGTGACACCAGTGACATACCAGTGCTAGGGCCTCCAGTTCTTAGAAGACAGTTTTGCCTAAGCACTGCGACAGATCAGCTGTAGACGGTTATGACAGCTTTGACAGAGACTCGAACAGAGTGACAGACCCCAACTGGTACTAGCAGGTGGTGCCATTGAAGGGCTTAGGAAGAATCCTGACAAGATCCCCAAGCCAGTGCCTGGACTGACCCAGTTAGGTAGAGTGCTTGTGTGTGAATGTGCAAGCGCTTGAGTGTATAAATGAACTACTCTAAAATGAAGGGAAAACACTTAATTGCTGTCAGGAGTGGGATAGGCTAACTAACTTGGCACTTGTAGTTAGTAGAACTCTAGCTGTAATTTAACAACGAAAGGAAATGGTTTTGTTAATAGCATTGGGTGTTGGTTGTGTTTTACACAGACCAGGTACTACTGCTCTCAACACTAGCACTTACCAGCCACTCCATTGATAAAAGGGGAAGGATTTATTCAATAGACATAGGGCTGAATGTAAACACAGCCACTGGATTGAGCAGCGCAGCTTGTGCATTTGGGGAACGGAAGGGGGAATTTACATTATCCATGATGTCCATTCCATGTGGCAAACCCAGTGATGACCTGCTTGCACTGATTCAGAGTGACTGATGTTGGAAAGCAGCAGGGGCCATGGCAGACTCGATAGAGCCAAACACGGATCAGTGCATTGGGGGGGGGGGGGGGGGGGGGAGGGGGATTAAGCCCTTACCCACACAGAATGAACAGCAGTCCATTGGACCTTGCTTCACTCAGGGGCAAGCAAAAGCATACATCAAGCCATAGAAACCAGTGATGCCAGTTCCTTGTTTGTCGAGCTGCCACAGTTTCAGCTCATCCACCAAATTTTGTGGACAACCTGGTTGAGTTGGAAGTGGGCTGTCCTGGGTCTGCTGGAAAATTCGAACCCCATCCCTCCAAAAAGGTGAAAAAGCAATCGTCAGGAAGGAGCAAGTCTTTTAGACTTGATTACTCATCAGATCAAGGTGTGGATGGAGATTTTACAGGGTCTACATTGTCATCAACTGTAACAGCCAGTAACGACATCTGCTGGAGGCTGTTATTGATGACAATGTTTGTTTGTTTGTTTTAAAAAGCAACAAGAAACATTGTCATCAATATCAGCCTCTAGCAGATGTCGTTACTGCGGATTTGGGTCAAAGTCTCTGTCATGGGAATGCAAGCAAAGTCTGAAGCAGTCGAATCCCAAAGCAAGGTAGCCTTTTTCGTCACAGGGACGACAGCACAGACACTATGATGGGGACCTTAGACCTAAACATTACAGGGATGTTTCTCCCTACTCAAGTAGGTCCAGGTCGCCAGCACTGACTGACTACAGGCATCGGTGTTTTGCTGGAAATCATGACCAATATTACAGAGATGAGGAGAAGCACCTGTATAGCAGCAGGAGGCATGACGGATGACAACAGACCCCATTGGGCTCTCCCTTTCCCTGGAGAGTAACTTGGAGCAGGGACCAAGGGTCTAGGTCACACAGAATCAGACATTGTTGCCATGACCACTGTGAATGTGCTGGGAATGAGTCAAAATTGTATTTTGACTCCTCAGACAGCAGCAGGGAAAACATACAAAAAGTAGTCCAACAGATATCTTGGTTGTAACCCTTGTTGTTGACGCAAAATTGACGATCACACTTTAAGAATAAATGTTACTCTGTGTTAAGTTTTCTTATGGGAGCAAAAAATACCCCACTTGTTTACTGTTTATCGTTTACTGTTCCCTGCCTCATTTCATTTCCGATTTTGTTTTGATTAAATTGAGGTTATTTGTATTTGTTTCTGTCCGTCTGTGTGTTTGTCTTTTGATCTCCCTTGCATCTTTGGGTGGATCCTCAAGCGTAGGCTCAAAGATTGTCCCTTACATTTTATACTATATGCATATTGTCTTTAGTTTTTCAGCAACTTTTTTCCTCCCCACACTTTCGTTTGGTTTCATTTACTACTCTTCGCTGGCTGCTTTGGGGGTGCTATTGGATTCTTTTTTGCACCCTTGGTGGTGAGAACACCACAGTATTATGGACTGTGGTGTGTCTCTATTTGACACCAGGAGCGCAGACACAACCAGCCGTGTCTCCCTGATGAGTTCCGACCCAGCAGACGAAAGGCCTCGGAGCAGGCAATACAAATATATCTGCCTTCAAAAGGGATTGCGATGGTTCCCTTATGCAGCTAGTGAAGTTTTCATATCTGTAACATATTTTCTTAATTTCATGTTCCCAGTTTCTCCATCTTCAACCCCCCCCCCCCCCCCCCCCCCCTCCTTAAGTCCAAATCTGTGGCAAGTCATTATTATGAAGACAGTTCAGTTGTTGGCCTGCGCTTGTTTTTCCCCCACTATTAGATTGTTCGTCTATGTATTTGTCTGACTTTATTCAAGTTTAAAAGGCTGTGCCAGTCTTGAATAAATGTTACTCTGTGTTAGGTTTTCTTATGGGAGCAAAAAATACCCCACTTGTTTACTGTTTGAAATTACAAGACAATGATTCCATGTTGATTACAAAAGAAAAAACTTTTTTTTAAAAAGAAATTTTTTTTTATAATGACTATGAGACCTCTTTAAGGTGTTCAAATCTTAAATATAAAGACAACCACAAGAAAGAGTGAGTTGAACAAGAGAGAAAGTTTCACATTTTTTACCATATTATCTGCTTTTGTCTCAGTAAGATATGCACCAAGCCTGGCCAATGGTTGTGCCGCACTGGCTGTGCGATTGGCTTCAGCAGTTTTTATGTCTTCAGATAGGCCTTTCTGGCCATTGTACTCTTCATAACATTCCCTGGGAATACCTGACTGACACAGCCCCAGCCTTCAATGACCCTACTTTTCAATGGGAGGGATAAGAATGTGTCTGACAAGTTGAAGAGTTTAGGAGGGAAATGAGCTGGTTCAGAGAAACACAGATTACCTCCTCTGAGAGAGAGTCCATTCTACTCTGGACTTGGGAGGGAAGGATTTTCTGATGGTATAGATTCTGTGAGAGAGGATATCAAAAGCATCAGGGTGGGATTTGTCACTGGCTTCTCTTCTGCAGGTGGTTGGTCTGTGATAATTTCAGTGTTGGTGGTGATGAGGTTGTGGTGGAATTTGCACAAAGTGGTCCATCTGCATGATCTGGACATCTACCTTCTTAACTGGAGAGCTGGCCACTTCAGTTCAATCAGCATACAGTCCACACAGGTGTGCCCATAATAATGTTGGACCTATCTGGCTTCTTGCCTCTGAATGTTCTCAATTGCTAGAACTACACTGGTGCAGGAGAAAGGGTTCCACACTGGACTGTCACTGAGTAGTAAAGGTCACACCAGAGGCTTTTAGGCTAATTCTTTCACCTTAGGGTTGTTTAACTTTAGGCTGCGCCCAACACTTTTTTTGTTTTTGTGTGGGTTCCCATCTTGTCGGTATTTGAGGCAAGGAGGTAGTTGCAATGCCACAAATAGAGTTGAGCAATTTTCCTGTTCCTCACACGGAAAACCTAACTGACTTACTAAGGCAGAGATGTATGACATGGAGAGCTGGGACATGATGTCGGACATAAACACTCTACAGCAGATTCCATCAAAACCTTGTACAGAGATGTCCCGATTGATGTGACTTTTCAGTTCCTGCAAGAGATTAATATTTTTCATCTTATTTAAGATTTTATTGAAAAATTGTTTTCCTTGTAAAATGTTTTAGAAAATCTGTTTTAATGAGGTTGTGTGTGTGTGTGTGTGTGTGTGTGTGTGTGTGCGTGTGCATGTGCGTGCGCGCATACATGTGTATGTGAGAGAGAGAGAGAGAGAGAGAAAGAGAGTGTGTGTGTGTGTGTGAGACAACTGAGTAGAAAATTGTTGTTGAGGTAACATCCCTTTATATGGTCCATGGTGGTCTGCTTGGCAATAAGTATGATTTGAGTTGATTCGATTTTGGTAAGGGGGAGTGGCATCCGGATCTCTTAAATTTGACTCTTAGCATCTCCGCTACCCTGTAGAATCTGTTATAAGTGCAGTGGCATGGTCGCAGAGTTTTTGTATCTGATCTGCTGTCTGCCCAATTCATTGTGTGCCCTGTTCTTGATGCTGCTGCTCTTTATGCCTGAGTTGGTATGCATCCCACAGGCCTCTTCTTTCACGTGTCCTGTCTAGTTTCCAGGTTGGTGTCTGTCAGAACAGTTTGAAAACAGAGGTCAGAAGTAGAAATTTTATTCCATCAGGCACATAGAGCCAGTTATACTGGAAAAACCCTTGTTTTTCTCGCAATGCGAGAAAAGCAAAAAAATACTTAGCTGCTCGTGTACACGAGGCTTAACGGGAAAATGGCTGCCGCGAAAAGAGGATTGATCTGAGCATGCGCAAGGCACGAGGCCCTTTCAGGGGTTTTGTTGTCCATACGGACTTTATTGTATACGAGGCAGGATAGCAAATTGCTGCCGCTTATTGCATTAGTGAGCCACGGTAAGTATGTTAGATTAAACGTAATTTTAGAATAAAAATTTCCTTTTTTCTCTATATGGTGTAGATTTGCTTCAGCAAGTTCAGGGACATTAAGCTTTTCATTTTGCTACACACAATGGACAATGCCGCATGCAAATCATGGAGAGTTTGGTTCATGACAGTAATATTCTGTCTTTGAATGATAAAGACATTACAATCTGTGTGTTCAGTAGAACCTTGATTAATGACCCCATTTTACACTGACTTTGTCCTCCCAACAATCATTCTGTGATGGACCATTTAGTCTTATGCTATGATAATGGTTTTTAACCCTGTAGAAAAGCCCCTCCCTTCTGGAACTAGTCACCAAGCTATCCATAGTGTATAGAATATTTCCATTCTGAAGTGATAAAAAAATGCAGCATCAGTCTGTTACAAGTCTATACTCATATTTCTGGCAACCCCACTAATTTCCTACCAATTGTCATTTCAGTCATTTTTGTTTTTCTGTTGAATGCAAACTTTCAAGACTAAGCATAAGTTTTCCTTTAATTGTTATGTAACATGACTCTGACCTTTGCGTAGTGTGAACAAGATTTCATCATACTTGAAACAGTGTATGAATGTATTAATGCAACTGTCATAAGGTCTGAGCATTTTCACACTTTGTGAACTACCAGTCACAGAATAGGTCTCATTCCCTGTAAATAGCCCTCTCCACAGAGACTGGATTATCATACTTTCTGTGTGGTGTAGATAGATTCCATTGTCATCATTTCAATTTTCATGTATTCATGTTCCAAATCATTTCATGTATTCATGTTCCAAAGCGCGCTTCCTTGCTTGCAGAGTTGCTTGGACATGTTTGTGTGTGTGCGTGTTTATACCCTTGCATGGTCTGCTTATTTCTTGAGTTCATTGACAATCTTCACAGTGCTGATTTGTGACGAACAGTTGTTTATTCTTGGTTTCTTTTTCTTTTTTCTTTTTTGTCTTTCAGGCAGTGAACGATGTGCTGGATGACTTCCCGTGCAAAGTGGTGGAAGGATATGTGGGTCGCATGTCGGCCACCATACCATGGCTGGAGCTGAGTACCATCCCCACAGATATCCACCTTAAGGAGGTGGATATCACACTCAGGCCAAAGGCGCCTACAAGCAAGGCTGGTCAGTCTGCTGTTGTCTGTTTATGATTTTTGTAACATTGTGCTTATATTTATTATTATGAGTTTTTTGTTTCTGGCAGGATTATCAGTCTTCAGTGAAATGTCATTTGATAGTGTATTGCTATCAGTGTTTATGTGTGTGTGTGTGTGTGTGTGCGTGTGTGCGCGAACATATTGTGTGAAAATGGCTAGAGAGAGAAAAAAGCTGTTTCATGCTCTTTTGACTGTAAACTGAGAAAATCATAATTTGGCGTGATATACTGCTCCATGTCAAACTCCAGCTGTTTGAAAGCTCTGTTTGGTCAAATTGTTATGGTAAGTGCACCCTAAACAGTGCCTGCTCACTGTTTTCTGTCGCTAGCAGACAACACGAGGTCACTTTGGCTTCTTTGGCCTATGATATGGCCAAAGCTTTGTGGTTGTCTTTTTTTTTTCATTTTGTGGCTTTTGCTATTTCCCTTGTATTGCTTTTCGTCCAGAACCTTGCCGTGGTTGGAGGGCTTTCACGGTCCAGTAATCCTTTAAGCTCTGCTGGTGGGGACATCAATATTGGGATGATAAGCTAATTTTTGAACATGCTTCTAGGTCTGAAAAGTCAAGTTGCTGTCAGGCCTAAGCACAATGTGGTAGGAGGTGATGCCCCTGGTAGGGTCTCCCATGCCAGACAGGTTAAGTGGGAGGGCCCTGACAAATTGTAACCAGCCTTTTTCTTTTTCTATCTTCTGCCTTCTTTAATGGATCTTTCCTGTCTTTGTCACCCCTTCAAGCCTTCAAGTCCTTGCACAATGCCTCTGACTTAAAAAAAATGTCAGGTCTCACTCTCAGCCTGCAAAAGTAAGACTAATATAGATGTATCACTTTTTGGCCTCCGCTTTGGTTCTTCACTCAGGTTTTGAGTGGATTATATCAAGTGGTATGAAGTAGTATGAAACTGCTAAACAATTGAAGTGAAATAACTCTTCAGTAGAATGGTTGAATACTCAAGTGGTGTAATTGCAAACGGTAAACACTGTAATTAACGAGAAAAAAATGAGGCAAAAGCCTCTCGTTTGTAACATGATGCCGATTTTGTCGATGTCGAGTTGACGACCATGAGTTTCGCCACATGATGCTTGATTTCAATCAGTTAATACAAGAAAATCGAATCCGTTTGAATGCAAGGTTAGTTACAAAACCTGCTAAGGTACGATTGATCTATAATTGATAACAAAAATAGCCATATCACATAGCAAAAATAGCCATCTCACGAATCACAACATTTTTGGGCTTCGGTCCCATGTGGCTTTAAGTCGGAAGGACTGGCATCGGAATTTTCCACAAATCATCGTTCAGACATATCATGTTGTCAGATGTAATATCCAGTTTCATAAATACTTCACATATGAAAAACATGAGCCACTTTTAATGACCACTTACCTGCTTTAAACATTCAAATTTGTCCGTGCTTTGCTGCTACCGACACTCTCACTTGGGATTTGTTGTTGAAACAAACCGGTTGTAACTGGTAACTGAATGGCGGACACTGCCGTTTGATTTTGGCTCGGCACACTTTTCCAGCCAATCACAAGTGTTGCATTGACACACACAGGCTGTAAAACGTAGCCTTCCGCCATTCCGCAGTCTCCAGAAGTTTCGAATAGCCTTGCGACATTCAAAAAGTAGTCCAACAGATATCTTGGTTGTAACCCTTGTTGTTGACACAAAATTGACGATCATACTTTAAATCGATCTTAGAATCATATCCTTCCTCTTCAGGACCAAATAAATAGATTTCACCGATTTTACTCCTCATTCTTTATTTATCATAAGTCGGTCAACTCTGTTGCACATATCTATTCATCCGCGTGGAATTTCCAACAACTGACGCGTTGACGCCGATGGTTACAACCAAGAGGTGACATTTTTAGGTGCATTTTTTCCTCAATGCCCAAAGCTTTTTCTGTTATTTACACACACACACACTCTGATTCAAACAGTTTTTCTGTTATTTACACACACACACACTCTGATTCAAACAGAAAACCTCCAATTCATCATGTTTAATTCTTTTTATTAGTGATTTTCACACATCATTTGTGAAAAGAAAGTGACGCACAAACTCCTGTAACAAAATGGCGGCACAAAATCAGCGTGGTCGATCACATTCTCACATTTTTTTTTATACAACCAAGCGATCAACAGCATTTGTTCCGTGCATGGTGTTTGTGTAACATATGTGCCATGATATTCAGGTGATTATGTGTAAAATGAAACAATAGATTGAACAATACACGCATTTGAATAACTTTGACCCCCTTTCCAGAGACTGACCCTTATGTCAAAGACCTGTGGCAAGAGGAATGGAACTTACAGACGGATAACAACTTGTACAAAATCTGTCCAAACCTGAAAGAGTTTTTACTGTGTTCCTGGAGATGCTGTAAAGGAGACAGTTTTTGTGCTGTTTGTGTACACTATGATACAGGCCACTCCTTTTATAACCATTTTTGTCTTTTAAATGATGAAGCAGCTCTGTGGTACATCCTGTGTCATGTATCACTCACAGTGAAACACATTCTTCTAGTGTTGGGATTTGCATGATGCGACTTGTGATAACTTCTGAGTTGATGTGAACGTGATGACAGCCCTGATATGGCCCATCGTTGTCGCTGGGCTATAAGCAGCATTATCTTATCTGATGGTAGCTCAAACAAAAGAAAATCTCAGGTCTTTGGGGTAAACAGTGTAAAACTTTAAATTATTTTCCATAGATACGTGGCCTTTTGATCAGTCAAGATTGTGGTGAATAGATATCAGGCCTATGTAAATATGTAGTGGACTGGTGCAAGCTCAGCTCAAAAGAACGTTTACACATGTGGTCACGAATAAATAAGATCTGAATTTTGCACTCTTAGTTACTAACGGGAGTAAGTAAGGTAGTTTTAGAAAAAAAAGGAGAAAAAGGAAAAATAAAAAAACTCATCAAAGTGATTGTGGCCAGAAGAATGAAATGTGCTTAGCAGTATGTCAGTCAAGCTCCAGTTCTAATCTTTGTTATAGTTCTTTTATATTTTGCTCTCTTCATTTGAATCGTCTCCCCCCACCCCCTTGCATCCTCACCACCATACACCTGCACACTAGTACACTTTTGGCTCCCTTTTTCTTTCATACACAAATGCACCTTTGTACTCTAAGACATTATATCATATATGTACAGAGCAAATATATTCATCATTGGATAATGCACAGTCGATTAGAAATGCTTCTCCAGTGACAACTCAATAGGGAATAATGCACAGTCAGTTAGAAATGCTTCTCCAGTGACAAACTCAATAGGGAATGAAATGTACAACTGAGAAATCTGAAAAGAAGCAAATGCCCATATATACATAACATGCCAAACTCATAAATCCCCCCTCCCTTCATCCGCCATCCACCCACTCGACCCGCCTTCTAGTATTTCTGTGGTACATGAGGGTACTGTACTTTGACTATAGAATAAGTAGGAAGCGTAAGGGACTGTTAGTTGTCTGCTAGAGATAATGATGGTGAGCTGGCGTCTTACTGTGCATAGCTAGGAAAATTAGACCAAACAGAGCTTTCCAGCTGCTGTAGTTAGCAAAAGTTTGACATGGTTAGTATATTTAACCAAACAGAAAGAATGAGAAAAATCCTCATACCAGTCTTGTGGACAAAACATGAGTTAAACAACTTACATTTGTAACATTTGTGGAGGAAAAATTGTGTGTGATTCTTTGGAATTTCATCTTGGTGTTTTCCTAATTTTATTTGGAACTTACATTTATTTGTTTGATTATGATAGTATGTGTAGTAATTAGTATTGCAGACTTTGAGATTGTGGATACGAGTTCCATCAGGAGTAAAATATTTGTGTGATTTTTCAGCGTAAGTTGCCTCTTTCCCGGAATGAGAGTACTGCTGGCCAAACTGGAATCACATAGTCGACTATAATCTGACTGAGTCTCTCATCATTGCTGAAAAATTCTTGATCAGCACTGCATTTGGCTGTATCTCTTGGAATGATTGGTTACAGGTTAAAGTTCCCATAGCCCAGTGGCTGTAGGAGTGGTGAAGTGCCAGAGGTTCACTGTGTCTATGGCGCAGCATGATGGAAGGTGGAGCCCATCCATCTCCACCTTCTGCTTTTAACCTTCCCTGAAATGAATAGGGTGCCATTTAGTGATTTACTGCTGGGTGGACAAAGGGTTTTCAGGTCGAAAACAGCTGACCTCACCGATAGTTTGAACTCCGTCGTTAACTCCACAAACACCCTAATCATTTGATGACAGGCCCCTTGAAGGTTGACAGCAGAACATTTAAAAGAAAGCATTGAGTACAAGCCTGTTATTTAGTCTCAGATTAGAAAAGAACTTTATATCATCTTCATTATGTTCATCATCATTGCCATCAGCAGAATACTCTGCGGCCCTTCATGCCTTTCTGTCATATAAGATGACCTCAGCTTCAGTTTTCTGTCCATGCCCTTGGTATCAGCAACTGTTGTTGGATGAAAGTTTTCAAATCCTATAGAGGGTGATGCTTGGTTGCACTGGCTTTGCAAATGAATAATTACTGCATCAGTTTGGGGCTTAGTAAGTAATGTTCTGGATATGTTGGGTCAGAAAGGCTCTACTGATCACTTCTGAAGTGAGTTAGGAGCTCTGTAGTGCGTCTTCTGGCACTTTGTCACATGACAAGATAATATTGACTTTTCTTTGTTGATCACTGTTTCCAAGTCTGCAGCGGGACTCATCTAGGCTGGCCGTGTGTGTGTGAGGGAGACAGAATATGATGGCATGAGAATAATGCTCCTTAGAACTAATAGAAGGCACAGAAGATGAGAATTCCCCCAACTCTCACTCCCCAGAAGTGAGTGTGATAACCATACAACTTTGGAAAGTGGATATCCATCCTTCTGATTTACAGCTCAGCTGCTGGAGGCCATGTCAGAATCCATGATACACTCAATGGATGCCAGCATTCGCTTTGCCGAAGAAACTGTCACGCGTGAGACCAAAGGAGGACGTGCTGAAGGTTATAAGGATACCTCAGAGAGGAATAATGCAGTTTCATGGATGGCAGGACAGCTTGAGAGGAGTAAGTAAAAAAAAAAAAGGAAAATGCATGCGTAAAGTAACCTGTTATGAACTGTTGTTGTTGTTGCTAAAGGCAATTAAGTTCCTGTAGTGTGAAAAAACATTATATTTAAAATATCAAGTATAAAGCCATGACTATTGATTGGTGTGAAAGTACTTATTTGAGAGAATTACCATCATACTTTTTTTAAAAAGAATCTTTAAAAGACACTTACCACAATTAAGACTAGAAGATTCTATATGAATAGAAATTTATTTATACAACTGGATGAATTGCGATATTGTAGGCATGGGTTGATAAAACGTTGGGCATATACTAAAGTCAAGAGCCTTGGAAAGTTTTGTGATGAGTGCTTGAGAGACAAAATAGGGAAATAACCTTGGAATGTGATGTGATAACTCTTTGAAAGACACAAAGAGGAGAAAGGAACTACGCAAGTACTGGAAGAAAGCCTGCTGACAATAGACAAGTGTGGCTTCCCCAGCAAATACAAAAGTCTGGTGTCTACAGTACATATTGATCTTGAAGCTCCTCTGGCCTCTGCTGATATAGGCTATCAGCATGAGTACTGTAGAGTCAATGCAGGCCCAAATCAACAACTACAGGAAGACATGGCTTTATTTCCCATCTGGTCTCGCTGATGTTGCACTCTACTGTCGCTAAGGCTGTCTGTGCATGTTGCAAAAAAAAAAAAAAAAAAAGACTATCCTATCCTATCCACACCTATGGCTTTGCAAGGAAGCAGATACTTCCTAGCCTGCATGTTTTCTGAATGGAGTTTGTTTCTATTTTTTAATCCTTGCCAAACACCTGAAAAAGTGCATTTAATACAATTGTTGAGCCTCCCTTTTAAGCAAAGAAGGTCATGCATATAGGAACCCTCTTAGTCTTCTGTTTTATGGGTTCTGCATTAGCTTGCTAAAAGGCCTCAATTTATGAAATTAAATGATTTGTTTTCAGCTGTTACTTTAACAAACACTGACCCGTACACCACAAGATACAGTGCTCTCATCATTTCTGTTAGTTCTGTACACATTTGAAATTCAACAGAATCATGTCCACCAGATAAGTTTTGTGTGTGTGTGTGTGTGTGTGTGTGTGTGTGTGCGCGTGTGTGCGTGTGTGTGTGTGTGTGTGTGTGTGCGTGTGTGTGTGTGTGTGTGTGTGTGTGTGTGTGTGTGTGTGTGTGCATGCGTGTGTGTGTGTGCGTGTGTGTGTGTGTGTGTGCATGTGTGTGCGTGCATGTGTGTGCGTGTGTGTGTGTGTAGTTTTTGCACTTTTTTCATTTATTATTATTTTTTTTAGTCTTAATTTATGGTGATGTTCGTGATTTGTATCTAGGTAAGAGGGTTGGAAAATAAGTACGTGGCCCAAGTATAAAGGAAAGGTGTCAAGAGTCTGTTCACCTGTTATTTTTCAACATAGTCCCCTCATAAGGCCACACACCGCTCCCAACGCTTCTGCAGCACCTGGATCCCTTTGCGGAAGAAGGTTCTATCTTGGGACCATAGGAACGCCTCTGTAGCCTCCATCACTTCATTATCTGTGCTGAATCTGATTCCAGCAAGGTGTTTCTTCAGAAACGAGAACAGGTTGTAATCGGAGGGGGCCAGTCTAGCGAATATGGGGGTTGTTGGAGCAGTTCGTATCCACAGTTATGAATGGTTACCATGGCAGTAGTGGAGCAGTGAGCAGGTGCGTTATCCCGAAGGTAAAGAACGCCTCTGGTCAACTTTCCAGGGTGTTTCTCGATGATAGCTGCTCGCAATTGCCGCAGTAAATTAGAGTAATATCCTCCTGTCACAGTGCGCCCATGTTCAAGAAAGGCAATCAACAGGATCCCATCCGCATCCCAGAAAACTGATGCCATGACCTTGCCCGCCGAGATGGTGACCCTGGCTTTCTTGGGAGGGGGAGAGTCCATGTGTTTCCACTGCTTTGACATTCTTTTTGTTTCTGGTGTAAAGTGATGGCACCAGGTCTTATCCATGGTAACCAACCTCTGGAGAAAGGCATCTGGGTCAGTGTTAACCGTCTTGCATTTGTTTCGCCTGTATCTGGCCGCTCTGGTTATCTCCCGTGGTGTTCGTTACGGCCGCAAACGGCCGCACGTGCCACGTTACTTTCCCTCACACACTGCGAGCTCATTTTAAGTCAAGGCTGGCTAAAAATAAATGGGCATCCCTGAGAGGGTCCAACAAAATCTTAGCAGCAGTAGTGTGGGGTGTGGGAAACGATTCATTCACACAGACTAGGGTCATGAACTGACCACATTCCATTGCTGCAGACGGCATCACCTTGTTTCTGAAAATGGCGTCTGCTAGTGTTTCTACCGACAGTGATTTTTTGGATTATACGAAAGAGGAGTTGGATGATATATTACAAGAAGTAGAGAGATATGAAAGAGAGGAGTTAAATGAAAGTGATGTGGATGTGGGAGAGGAGGAAGAGGGAGAAGAAGGCGAAGAAAGTGATGAAGATGATGATGTGCCTTTGTCTGCGTTTGTGACCACGTGGCGACCGGCGACTTCTGCATCCGTGGTTCAGCCTTTTGAGGAGGAGAGTGGGCCAAATCGTGATTTGCCAGACACAGCTACACCTCTGGATTATTTTTTTCTGTTCCTGACGCAGTTGTTTTTACTACAGCTGCTGACCAGACGAACCTGCACGCCAGGCAGCAGATGGCAAAGCGGGGACAACCTAACCCACTTTGGCAGGATACGGCACCTGCGAAGATGCGCGCATATGTAGCTGTACTGATAATGATGAGGATCAAACGTCTGCCAAGACTCTGGTGCTGCTGGTCGACTGATCTTAGATTTAGCGAGCCGTGGATCAGTGGGGTGATGTCAAAAACAAGGTGTCTCAAGTTGAACCAGTATTTTCACCCGAGAGACACACAGAACACACCTGGCTGCAATGCTTGAAGCCATCCTGTGTACAGAGAGGAACCTTGCACTACTGTGAAAGAGTGAATAAAACTTGTGTATTAAGTTTTACCGGCAACATAATCATTTTATTGGAAATTTTGTTTTCAATGTAATGAGATATGAATTCGTGTGTCCCTCTTTTAATCTATATTTATTTGCCTCTTACTTGAGAGTTTTAGTCTTCTACTTTACATGCCTTCGTTTTTCTTACTGACCTCAATTCTGAGAGTCATTTTGACCCTCTGTTAAGAAATCTGGGGGTCATTTGAGAATTGGATTACCCCCTCCCACTCCCAGAGATAAACCTATTAGTATCATAAACATTTTTTTGTCTTATTACAGTTTATGTGTGTTTGAATTAGACACCTGTGTTGGCATGGCTCCTGCTCACCCAAACCACCCTTCTGGTCCAGAAAAGAGTATGCCAATTGTACTTTGTTTTCTTTCTTGCTGTCAAGTCTGATTTCCATTAAGGCTTTCTTTCTTCACCACAACAGTTTATGATGGGCTGCACATGAAAGATACTGATATGAATTATACATTGCAGTTAAAAACATGGTCCATTTTGTTGCGGAGGACATCACTGTGCGAATAGAGATCGTGGAGGACCAAAAAGTGGTGGGCATGGAGATCCGTATTGACAGGTATGTATCACTTTCTCATTGATGAACTATGAACTTTTTGGGGAACATTTTTGTTTTCATACATACTTGCCTGGACTTACCATGATTTTGTTAAAGCACCTCAGTTACCAAAGATACCCCAAAATAAAAGAAAGTTGGGAAATAACATCATTGAATTTTTTTTTTTCTGGTTGACCAGCAGCTGTTTCTGTCAACAAGAGAATCTAACATCTTCAAACTCTTCTCAAGTTTGAAAACATCTGGTTACAAATGTATATAAATGCTCACTTTTAACCCAGCATTTCAAGCTCTAGCATTATTTGAGTCACCTATGTGAAGTGCCTTTTTGGCTAAATCAGTAAAATGCTTCCATTAGACAAAGTCATACAATTCCTTGAGTATTTCTTCCCCCATGTCCCCCCCCCCCACCCCCCCTCCTGCCTCAGCCTTGCCTCAGTATCCTTTACAGGTTATTTATGAATTTCATTGTCTGTTTGTGTTGACTGCATGAACATGGAAAAAAAAATCAAATACAAAAAAAATGTTGACAGTTCACTTTAGACCCTTTTTAGATGATATTTGTGCTGTCCATACAATAAATTGATTTTGACTGAAATATTGTCATGGTTGAGTTTTACATCCTCATACCGAAAGCTTTTAAGGGGCATGTTGTTCTTTCATGGTAGTCTTTGATGACATATTAAGCATGTTGGAACTTTTCATAGACCAGTTGTACAATGTCTGCATGCAGGGGAAAGAGTAGGGTGTGAGTGTGTGAAGACTACAGGTTGACTTGCATCCAAGTTTGGTTATTTTTTCAATGTTTGTTTTAATTTCATTTATTTAAAGTCAGCTTACTTCTGTTCCATTCATACATGAATTGATATGAAAAAGATGGTACAGTCCAGTTGTACTCAGTGGCCATTTATTGTCTTTGCAGCTTTCATGGGTAAACAAACCATTAAGGATAGAAATATGAAAGAAGGGACAATTTTTATGAAGTCATTGTTGTCACGCTAATTTTGTTTGTGTGTGTGTTTCTTGTTGGATGGAAACAATTTATAAACCTATTTCAAAATGCACTCCAATTCACAACAGACCATTTATGAAGTTTTATACTAATCAAGTAGTGTGTGGAAAGTATTATGTATATGTGATAAGTTTACATGTGAGCCCAACAGTGCGTGTGCTTTCGTGTGCATATGTGTATAACTTTTTTTGTTTTGTATAGTGTGCATGAGTGTCTGTGGGTGTTTGTGTGCGAGAGCCTGACAGCATGTGAGCGCTTGTCAGAGTACATGTGGTGTGCTTCAGGTATTGATATATGGGGACACCAGGCATGGTGGCACATTTATAGCAGCACACGTTGACTTTCATATCTAGTTGTAAATTGTTGATGTTTGAAGGTAGGTGTTTCCAAAAGATGTCATGGGAAGGTCCAGTATCTCCTGAGGCTGGTAAAAGCTCACGCAGCACAAGATGCCGTGGCGGCTACAACAAGTAACTGATTCAGCAGTGCTTCGTGGACATGAGTGTTTGTCTGCTTACATCAGCTCAATAAACGTAACTTGAAAGACTGGTGACAATAATAAGTTTACATTTGTTAACAACATATATCAAGCAAGCGTAGTTCAATGCGCTTCAAACTCAAAGTGATATTGCACCTGAAAACAGTAGCTTTAAGCTTTCCCCTGTGGATTTAGTCAGTTTGTTTCACCAATCTGTGAAAAAGCACACATTTTTCTGTCTGTAGTCTACAGGAAGCAACTAAGTTAAATGGATAGTTTAGGGTCCAAGCTAATGGAAAGAATTCATTCTCTTGTTATGGAGATGACTTTTGACCATAACACTCTCAAAACAGCTCTGTCTGCTACCTGGAATTCCCCCAAAAGGCATACATATAGAATTTCCTGACTAAACAAGAAAATCATGTGGGCAAACTTGTGTGTAATTATTACTCTTTTTTTTTCTTCCCACGTCTATTCAAGGTAAGACTAGCTAAAACAAAAAGGTAAATGAAAGTGTACTGAGTGCAAAGGTCGTGTTTTGCCCTGTCTTGGTCAGTTGGTGTAAAGCAACAGGCTCCTACTCTTGTGTTAGAGGTGGTAGAAAATACAATTGCTAATTGGCAGAGGTTATGTGCATACCTGGAGCACAAGGCAACAAAGAAGTGTTGCTGTACTGTGCCTGCCATACAAGAATCTGTATGTCCTCTATGTACCGCAGGCTGTACAAGGTGTGTGGTTTTAAGTATTGTTTTGTTTTGTGTTTATTTGTTTGTTTGTTTTCTTTAGGGAGGGTGGTTGTTTGTCTTTAAACCTGATGTAGAACTCATGCACTGCTGTCTGGGGAATTTTTTTTGGTTTTGTTTTTTTTCTTTTTATTATTTATATAAAATGATTAAGAGCTTTTATGCTCTCTTTATGTGCTGCAGACTTGAGTTATGTGATTGAGAGTTTGTATGCCCTCGTTGTGCATTGCAACAGAAGATTTTTTTTAACTGATAAAGAGCTTGTACACCCTCATTGTGCTCTGCAGGTGGACATTTTTCATTGTTAATGAGTTTGTGTCATTGTGCATTGCAGCTGAAGATTGTCATTGATTAAGAAGAGTTTGTATGCCCTCATTGTGTACTACAGGTGGAGATTTTTACTGATAAAGGGCTTGTACATCCGCTTTGTGTACTGCAGATGGAGAATTTAACTGATAAAGAGCTTGTACCCCCTCTTTGTTCATTGCAGATCGAGAATTTAACTGATAAAGAGCTTGTACACACTCTTTGTGCACTGCAGATGGGGAATTTAACTGATAAAGAGCTTGTACACACTCTTTGTGCTCTGCAGATAAAGATTTTCAGTGATAGAGAGCGTGAATGCATTCTAATCTTTGTGTACTGCAGGTGGAGAATTTTACTGATAGAGACTGAGAGCTTGCAGGCTGTCATCGTGCTTTGCAGGGGAAGAGTTTCACTGATAGAGAGAGAATCTGCTCTCTTTGTGCTCTGCAGATAAAGATTTTCAGTGATGGAGAGCTTGTATGCTTTCTTTGTGCACGGCACGTGGAGAATTTTATTGATGAAGAGCTTGTATACCCTCATTGTGCGCTAGAGATGAAAAGCTTTACTGATAAAGAGCTTGTACACCCTCATTGTGTACTGCAAGTGGATCTTTTCACTGATAATGAGCTTGTATGCCCTCTTTGTTCTTTGCAGGCTGGAGTTTTTTGATGACCAAGTGGTGAAGGCAAGAGAGGGGTTGGGTGTCGATGCTGATGTCGGCTCCATGATTGCATGGTTGATCAAAAACATCCAGATGAAGGGCATTTCTATCTACCTGGATCATCAGCCCATGCCCTTCTTCTCTGGGACCATGCCAGACTCCACAGGCACTTCGCCACCAGATGTATGTGCTGTTTGGATTTCAGTACTTTAAGTTTTGCCTCTTTTTTTTTTTACCCCTTAAAAGAAGGGCTGATGTTTTTTTTTCATAATGCATTTTATTTGACAATATATGTGGGGGCCGGAATAGCCTAGTGGTAGAGCACGGGACTCATAACTTGGGGTTGCAGGTTCGAATCGTCACCGGGCCGTTTCGGTACAGGGGGATTTATCCCTCGGAGTTAACATTGGTTCTGACTCCATTTCCCATACGGTCCTTCGAATGAGACTATAAACCGAGGTTCTGTGTGTGAGCGCATGCATAACGTCTTGCACACATGTAAAATCCCATCACCAACTGTCTTTGTTAAGGACATGAAGAAATCGGGAACAGTCTTGGGAAAACACCACAATCCCTGTTTCTTCATCATCCATATGGACAGTGGCCCCATCAGATGCAGTCACACACATGTGGTTTCAACCTCCAGTGATGCGCAGTCTTTGCAAGGAATGACTGCAATGACAGGAGACACCTTCATCACCTCTGCCCTCTTACCCGCACTCTTCACCTCAAAAACTCCTAAAACACAACTCTGCAACCGTCCCATGCTCCAAAGCCTGCATCACCAGATGTTACATCTCCTACTCCAGACATCACCCACCACTCTGCAGATCACCAAGAACCATCAAGAAACCACAGCGGCTTGATTTATGAAAAAAAACAACAACCCAGACATTTTAGTCTTTGTGATGTTATGCACCATGGTACAATGTTCACTTTGTTCTTGTTCCAATAGACAAAAGTTGAAATGTTGATTGTTTACGTTTTAATGACGATGTTTTAACTGGAAAAGATTTACAAATATTTATATAGATAACCATATGGCAAGTGATTATCAACACTTTAAGAAAAAAAGTGGGGGGGGGGGGGGGGGGGGAGAAGATGGACAGATTATAAACAACATGCAACAGTATGGACAAAAAGATATGGAAGATAATGAACTCAACAAATGAAGAACATTTTAAATATTTATCTAAAAACTGTTCATCTGATAAGCATTGTTTAGACCTCAAAAAAGGGAAGTAGTAGGATTAGCTCGTAGCAGACTACATCAGGGGAAGTAATTCCCACATCAGTATAATCGTTTTTATGAATTGATGAAGCGCTAAGACTGATGGGAGTTTCAACAGTAGCTAAAGTAAACTGTTGCCAAGGCTGAACATCCTTCTGTGTTGTTAATGACAGGATAACACATGGAGCTCTTCGACTTCTGCTGATTTATGGTAACGGCACTAGCACAGTGGAATCAAGGGAGGCCAAAATGGACACACACAAGGAAATGGATTGGTGTCTTCATTTATGGTCTCTACTGCAGGCAAGAAAAACTGAAGCTACCCTTTAAGTCCATCCTTGAAAAGTAATAAGTGGGTAAAGAAAGGTTACTAATCATGCTTGGGGACTTTGGAAACAATATTGTGAGATCAACTGAACCCAAGCTAAAGAATGACAGAGATAGAAAATGCAAAGTTCGGGAGACGATGGAGTTGGCAAAGGAAATCAAGAAGAATTGGAAAGTAACAGGACATACATTAATCAATAGACAGAGACTGAGATAGCAGAAGTCAAGTGGTGGTCAAAGGCAAAAGGGAAGGTGAGGAGAGAGATCATTATACAAGAGCTGAGAACAAAGAGGATGCTAAGAGAGTGTAGAAAGCAGTCCAGCAAACCTAACGGGGCAATAGTCCATGTCTGAAAATGCTGTGTAAAGAAGTCACATCTGGAATGAACTATGGCTGATTGAGCCTCTACGAAGAATGTGCTTCATTCACGGATCCGTACATGATCTCCTGCCCTGGAGTTTAAACCTGATGAAAAAGGGGCAAACCAAAGGTCCTGCATGTTCATTATTTCAGGGCTAATAAACAGTGGAACACTTCCTTAGTTCATGGAAAGCAAGGCTAACCCAGGGAAGGTGCACATGGGTGCACAATCAAGTGCCTATGGAAAGCATGCATGTGGTTAGCACTGCTAGAGGAAAGACTGCCACCAGAAGTTCTACATGACAGGAGGCCATAAATCAGGGTCAGGAATAATAATGATAATAATAATTATGGTATTTGTAAAGCGCAAAATCTTGATAAAATCAACTCGAAATGCACGGGTGGGAGGGGGGGGGGGGGGAGATCTGCACACACACACACTCACACTCACGCAGACACACCCACACACAACTGCACATGCATTATGGCTCTAAACAAAGGAATAGAAAGGAAAATCATGTACAAAATAAATATTAAACCAGAAATATTAATGCACACACACCCACACGCTGTGGGCCATATGGCTCTAAACACAACTAATTCAAAAAGAAGAATAGCTGTCACATCACAAGTATGGATGCAGGGTTTACTGGATGGATGGAGGGGTTGACAGGGAGTGTACTGCAGATCTTTCAGAATGGAAAAACCATCCAGAGGTTATCAGGAAAGAGTAGCATGAGACCAGTGACGTCTTCCACACAGGTTCATCTATCTAAACAAATGAATCTGAACTCACTGTGCCATTTGGAAGCAGAATAGAGGAAACGCTCATTCACATGGCTGAGAAGCATGCTTGTCTAGCCAGCCACTTGAGGGAACTTGATTTTCAAGCCAAAATCCTCACTACAGAGGTTTGAGCAAGAGGATTTGTAGGCTAGTCAGGTGATGATCTTGTGAAAAAGTTGTCAGTGTTGATAAGAAGACCTGAACCTTTAAGGCAGTGACAAAGGCAGGTGAAAAGAGTTCCAGCTGGATGTGGTCAAGTTGGTCAAAGTAAAAGTTCATAAAGCTTGAGTATCCCATCTCAGAACAGGTGTCAGATAGTTAAGTGGGTATGGTATTTGTGGAAGAGGATAATTCTCGAGACACCCAACTGTCCAGGAGATGCAGTCTCATCAACGCCAAAAATTTCTGACCGTAGAAGGGCGTCTGGGAAATGATAACCTTGATGCTGCCTGGCAGAGAGTTCAGGGCTGATGCTCATCTGAGGGAGGGGAGGGGAGGGGGAGACAGGGTGGCTTTTCTGAAGACCCTCTGGTATTAAGCTCTCCTTAGAGGGTTTTTTCCCTACTTTTTTTTTTAATAACTTATCCTCTTTTATTATTTTTCTTTACCTTGTATTATAATGCGATTCAAATGGTTGGAGTGGGATGAGGGTAGAGGATGGCTGATGAAGCTGAGACAGGATATCTTTAACTCGTTGTTCTTAATCCTACCAGTTGTACCTGTCTGCCCTGGAGGAAACCATGGAGGACAAAAGCAGTCTGGACCCCGATCATGAGAAAGAAGAAAGTGAACCTCCACGTGCTACTCCTTTGCACATTGCCACTGTGGCTGGCAGAGCAGATGTAAAACTCCAGATGAAGAGCAAAGAATCGGTGGAAGGACCTAAGGTATGGAGATTGTTGAATACTTTTTGCAGTGGTAGAGAATTGAAGGTTTATTGCTTAATCATGGAAATGGTCAAATGATTCAGTAAAGCAAATAATCTGAAAGCAGGCTTTTATAGATAGAAAGGTAGGGACAAGAACTTTTTTTAATGTATTTTCCATAGACAACATGTTCATGCGGAACGCTGGCCCATTTGGGTAAGGTTAATACATTTACTGAGAAACTCAGATATATAGTTCTTTTACATTGGATGTTTTTGTCTACAGTGATTGAAAAAAAAGTTTGTGTTTTCAGCTTTTGAAATTGTTGTCAGTAGGTGGCTTAATAAGTGGTATCCAGCAGACATTGGATCAGAACAGGCACCACTTAATACCACCAAAGTGACACAGCAATAGTGCAGGTTCTCCTCAGGTGTGTTGCCTCAAAACTACTCGACATTGGTATCTCCTGGATTGCCAGTGCCTGGGCTATGGTGGGACCAGCTGTAGATTGGGAGCTGTGGATGGGTGCAATGCCACTGAGGCGGCACAGATTAGACAGAAAATGGGAGGAGTGGGGGTAAAGGTAAGGTGATGTTGCTTATAGCTCAGCAAGGGCCATATCAGGGCTGTCACAGCGTTGAAGTCAACTCAGAAGTCATTAAAAAAAGAAAAGGGAAGACAAACAAACAAAAAACCCTCCTTCACACAAACTTTAAAAAGTGCCTTCTAAAAAACACATCAAAAAAGTGTCAAAAACCTTTCTTCAGTAAAATCTTAGATCAGATGAAAAACGTTAATCTTCAGAAATTCAAAGATCACATCAGGTGGGAACAAGGTTTTCATGGAGTGTGCAGTAAAATGTTTATGTCTCACATCATGCAAGTCCCAACACTCTAAAAGAATATGTTTTACTGTGAGTGGTACATGACATGGAATGCAGCACGGAGCTTCTTCACCTTCTAACCTTTTCGCGACGTGCTGTGCGATAATGACGGCAACTCGGTCGACCCATTAACGACGAGTCGTTCCGTGATGACGGCAACGCTGCTGTACTCCCTGGATGTGCCGTGCCTCTGTGATGGCACAACTATAAAAAAAAAATTCCCTGTTCTCTCGTCTATGGTCTAATGGATGCAGCTACCCTAAATATTTAGAATAGGGTTCTAGCCACTGGAAGGGTAAGTTTACATGCACTAGCAATGACCTTTGTGACCCCATAGTAGTCTGAACAAAGTGACCCGTCTGGCACTGGCAATTTTTGCAAAAGGCACGTGTGGAATTTCCTGCCTCGCCAACATATCGAGCAGAAGAAGAATGACATGGGGTGTTAGAACTGGTTCAGCAAAGCGGTTCAGTGGGTGAGGAGGGTAAACTTGTACAAGTTTATCGAAAAGAATATGAGCTTGATTTATTTGCTCTGTGTAGTTAATAGTTTTATCGTCAGAAGCCAAAACAGTGAAAAGTGTACAGTGTGCAATGATTTATTTTCTTTCCTTTTTTTAATTTTCACATGGATTACACCTATTGAATACCTCAGGCTTTCTCTGCATCTAATCAAAGTAACGGCGAAATTTTATGCCCCTTTTCTTCCTCATTTGCTGTTGTCATACTAACCAAACAAACGTAAACAAGATTGTGTTCTCTTACGTTTTACTTATGTTGTTTCCATAACTGTAGTGTTGCTATTTTACCCAAAATGTATTTAATGCTATGCTCATTGCAAAGTTCTCATTTTACCCTTTCTGTTGATATGTAACAATTGCTTGTTAGGTTTGTATTAGGAGACATAAAATAAAATTAAAAAGTGTGAAAATCGCGCGTCTGCAACGGTTGTAAGCACGTGCGGTGCACGCATCTGCAGGGAAGTGACGTTGTTCTGCCATGCCCGTCGTGAAAGTATTAAACGATAAGAATGGGTGTAAAGGGAGTGGCCTGTATGCAAACGGCACAGAACTGTTTCTTCTTTATGGCCACCTCAGGAGCATGGTTAAAAACTATTTCAGGTTAGACAGATTTTAAAGAGTTTGTTATCCTCTGCAAGTTCCATTCCTCTTGTCAGAGTTCTTCGACGTAAGCCTGGGTTTTGGGTTTCAGATCAGTGTGGAGGACAGACAATCTGCTCAACTCTTTCTTTGGGGCATTCTTGGCAAGTTGATCAACCAACTCATTGCCTCGAATGCCTGCATGGCAGAGAACCCAAGCAAAACCTACTTTGTATCCATCAGATTTGAGGGAGATGTACAGATAGAATAATTTCAGCTGTTGAGGATGCTTGGGGTTTGGCTGGCAATGGCCCCCAAAGCAGAAAGTGGTCTGACAAAATGAGGAAATCTCTAAGTTTTGATTCAGAGATCATTTCAAGTGCCAGGACCAAGGGTGTCAACTCGGCAGTCTAGATAGAGTTGTCGGTGGGAATGTGTTTAGAACATCTCTGAGAAGGACCTGTTGCACAACCCCCTCCTCAGATTTGGAACCATCAGTGAAAATTCTTCCGAAGGATGGAAACTTGGAACACATTTCAATGAGAAAGGACTTGTATGCCAAAGAGCTGGTGGTATCAGTATTCTGAGACACTCCCTGAGACCATATCTCGCTTCTTTAGCGACCTCTGGATGCGACTCCTAGTCAACAGGATCTCGCACCACCTTTCGGCTGTGGTGGACAGCGCAGCCAGGAGCCACTACAATTGCCTTAGGCCATACTGTCACAGGCTGTCTGCCTCGGTGCTTACGGCGGCCTTGCGGTGCCTCCTGGACCCCATCCTGCCAAGCGCTCTGAACCCCTTGCGACCGAAGACGAAACTCCCTCAGCAGAATTTCGTTTCGGCCAGCAGGGACGGCCCTGGAGGTGACCAGAGGACTCACCTACTGGGGAGCTGGATAAGGGAGAACTCAGACCGCTACCCCTCTACCCTCCCACTCTGCTCCCCCCCCCCCCCCCCCCCCCCCGGCCCCTTGGCGGGCAGCTTATCCCGGCATGCCCTCCTTTGGACGTATGGGCCTCAGCCCATTGATGGTAGCGGTCCTACAGGAGGGGCTCCCTGGCCTTTGGCCCACGTACGCCCTCCTCTGATAGTTCTCCCCCGCCCTCTCCCAGCGACCCCCCCCCCCCCCCCCCCCCCCCCGGGGCCGGGCGTTTGCTCCTCGCCAGGAAGTCTTAGTCTCAGAACTTCTCCAAGAGGTCCGGCACAAGGTTTCCCCATCCCAACCAAGGTTCTACCCCATCCTTATACACCCATCTCACAGATGATACGTACGTCTCGTCTGGCAAGATCGGGGGTTCCAGAAAATCTCGAATCAGTCTGTACTTGCTCTGAAATCTCCTCGCAATGGGTTCCGACAAACGGCCCTAGCCTAGCAGATGACGCTCGCCTTGAAGTATTGATTTTTCTCAAGGTCTCGTCCTAGTTTTGCATAGTCTCGTTTCGCATGAGACGCATACTTAACGCCATACACTCCGCCATTTTCCCGTCGCTGTCAAGGCAATCGACATGTCAGGAAAGTGTGCATTAAAGGCAATCGACATGTCAGGAAAGTGTGCAGTAAAGGCAGTCGACATGTCAGGAAAGTGTGCATTTCAGTATCCTTGGGTCAAGGTAAGCAGTACAAGGCCTGGTTGCTGTAGGATCCCCAAAAGAACATTATGCTCTGTGTTCTATGTTGAAAGATCGCTGCATTTGGCGTCTTGGGCGAGAACGTCCTCAACCACACACTCATGCTAACTATGGCCACAAAAGCGCATGGCTCGGTATTTTATACCCACGCGTTCGTGTACCTGTCTTCTGAAGCGGACGGGTATGGAGAGTGGCACTAGTTCATCCTCTACACAAACCCCTCCAATTCGGGCTGTCACCCCTTGAGAACCCTCATAACTCGGGAGTGTGGGACGCACAGTCGGCCCGTCTCCACATCTACCTCCTGGAATTGGAAGCGGTCAGGCTTGCCCTCCCCCGCTTCCAACCCCAGGTCTCGCACCGACTTGTTCCCCTGCCCACGGCCAACACTTGGTGCCTTGTTATGTCAACAAAGGAGGGGGAGGGGAGGGGGGGCTCTCGCTCCCTCAGCCTCTCCCTCCGAATAGAGGCCTTCCTCCGCTGGTGCCACGTGCGGGAATCACCCTCTGCGCGAGACACTTAGTGGGGACCCTCCTCCGCACGGAAGGGATCCTCAGCAGGCTAACCCTCAGCCCTGTGGGGAACAGTGTTCAGGCCCAGGGTCGCTCACCCTTCCCTGGTCCGGCCTCAACATACGCCTTCCCTCCATTCCCAATCCTCCATAGGGTGAGCCTTTTTCCAGGGGAGAGATGGCCTCCTGATGCTCACTCTGACCCTCCATCTGGCCTTCCAAATTTCAGATAGGCTGTTTCTGTCTCACCTATCTTCTTCATTTAGGCTCTCGGCTGGCCCCATTCGGGGTTACTGGGAACCCCCGCGCCCCAGGCGCTCCTCCCAGTCCTGCCTCTAGATGCTTCCAAGACGGGCAGATCGGCCTACGCCCAGGCGTATAAGGATCTCCCCGCCTTATCTCCCCATGCCCATGAGGGCAGGGCGCTGGCCACTTCCACAGCGATCCAGTGCTCTGTCCTCTTACACCACATCCTGGAGGCAGCCTACTGGCATCGGGAAAATCCCTTCATAAACTTTTATTTAAGGGATGTCCGCATGTCCAGGGCTGATGGTTCTAGGGACTCCTTTTGCGGCTAACGCAGCCATATCTATTCCTCTGCTAACCCCAAGAACCATTAGGGCACTAAGCCCTCCTCCAGTTCCTTTGAATTCTGCTATGGTCTGACATGGTAAAGTATATGACGCCAAAATGGGGAGTTTGTGTTATACTCCCTGTTTGGCTAGTATACTTACCATGTCAGACTCTAATGCCCACCCTACCTTCCCCACTAGCGCTATGGTTCTCGGGGTTACCTTGTGCATAGGCCTCATTGAATGAGGAACAGGAAGTTTACACCGGCTTCTCCCTGCCGGGAGTAAGGGGGGGGCATCACGTGGTGGTCTTATTACTGCGTTAGCCACAAAAAATTCGGCCTGGCAGAGCTGACTAACTGCCGTGGAATGCTATGGTCTGACATGGTAAGTATACTAGCCAAACAGGGAGTATAACACAAACTCCTCATATTTACGGTATGAGGTTAAATCAAACTGGATCTCTGGAATGAAGAAAGTCCATGGTGGGTCATCAGGAAACTTGGATGAATAACACATGACTCCAAGGTCCATATATCTACATCGTTCAGATGGGGAAGAATACGTAGTGGTCATTGTATTTCTTTTGAAACTGGGGGTCAAAGACACAGTCATATGCAGGGTTTTGGGGTTCAGAAGATAGATTCAAAACAGTAGTTTAAGTTAAGTTTCAGTTGGCAGTTTTAGAGGAAGGGATGGTTCCCCTGCCTCAGCATACAGGCTACAAACAGGGATGGTGCGGAGTGCACCCAGACAGAGTCAAAGCCGTTGATGGTGGATGTGATCTAGACTTTTCAGGAAGGAAAGTTTGGCCGAGCCGTAAACTGCACTCCCATACTCCAGTTTGGAGCAGACCAGAGCCCTGGAAAGATGGAGAAAAAGAAAAAGAAAAAAGACTTGTTTCTCAGTGATCTGATAAAGACATGTAATACTATTAGTGCTATGATAATAAAGGTGATTTGATGCCTTTGCCGTGGGCATTCAGATGTCTGTTTTGTTTTATTCTTTTCATTTGTATTGAACTGACTAAAGTTATCATTTCTTTTTTTAAAATTTCATGTATTCATTGAGCTATGATGAAAATGCAAGGCTTGTTTCCAAGCTCTGACTAACAAATCCAACGTGTGTAAAGGAACGGGTATATAAGCATAAAGGTAGGAAAAAGGATTAAGAAAAGAAGTAAATAAACAAACAAGCAAATAGATCAATCATAAATAGTTACATGAAAAGATGAATTTATGAAGAATTCATGGATCATGACAATAATTGATGAATGTGTAAAAAGATAAGAAAAGAAAAAAAGGAGAAATAGTTGTATAGTGGGGTGACAGTGTGTAGAGTGCATGTCAGTGCTGTGGGGATGGAGAGGTATGCTGCCTCTGGTTGTTGATACTAACTGTATAGTGGGGTGACAGTGTGTAGAGTGCATATGTCAGTGCTGGGGGGATGGAAAGGTATGGTTGTTGATACTAACTGGGCAAAGGGTCCCCAGTCTTGTAATAAGATGGGCTTCCTGCATGATGTGCTGAAAAATTGTCATCATGTGATTACCAGAGGGCTGAGAATTTGACATGGTTGATGTTGTGTTGGAGATAGTTGAAATGCAAGGCAACTGTTTTGGGTTGATGGTTGTGTATTTCAGCCAGGTGTTCAGAGATGTGCTGGTCCAGTGTGCTGGATACCTCACCTACATGAACATTACTGCACAGTTCACAAAGGATGATTACAATTACGATGTAAATCTCTAAGTGTTGTGCTTGAATTCTAATACATTGTCAAAGGTAAATGTAAAGAAGAAGGGATTGTTTTTATATCAGAGGTGATGGTATATCTTAATGTTGTTCATGTTGTACTTTGGCATCCCATCATTCGCATTCCTTATGATCATCATGCAAGCAAAATAAAAGCAAGAGAAAGCAGATTGTGATATTAATTTATATAGGAATAGCTTAATTGTTTTTATGTTCATCTTCTAACTAGTGGAATAGTCTCTTGTGGAAAACAGAAGAAATGTCCCAGGGCTAAAACTGTTTTGGAAAATAGAATTAAAAAAAAACGAAAACATGTTCTTCTGTTTACATGTACATGATTGCAGTTTTTGTTTGATTTTGTATACTGTTTTTATCTTTCTCTGCATTTGAATCCCTAGAGCAGCACATGTTGAAGATATATACCCATAACATTTTGTAACATTGATTTTTAAGTTTGCATTAATTTCTCAACGGCTGTCTCACATTTTCGAGTTCAGGTTTTGAAAAAGAAGTGGATAATCACTTACCAGTAATGATGAAGGATATAGGTTGACAATAAAAAGGAAAGTTTTTCCAGTTTGAGTTGCAGATATAGTTTTATAGATTCTGACAAATAAAAAGCACACTGTTTGTTCTTCTTCAGACCAGAATATTGTCTTCATTAATTTTCTTATAATTGTTTTTAATTCTATATTGCAAAACAGTTTTAGCCCTGGGACGTTTTTGTTGGTATGAACATATGTTTTCCATTAAAAATCAGCCTCACTGACTTAAATTTAAATATGTCTTTAAATGCTTCACTCCAGTGGTTGCTGAGTTTGAGAATAGAATGTTGTCCAAGAAGAAGATAAGAAAGAAAAATAAAAACCTCTTGCGAATAAGACATGAACACAGTGATTGCTGCACTGCTCATGGTTATTGTTGAATGGAAGTTAGTGCTATTTTTTTTATCAGTATAATCATGGAATTTCGTTGATGATTTGGTGAAATCTCCAAAATGCTGGTTTTCGCAGAATTGTCATTTTGCTTTTGTAAAAGTCACATACACAGACACTATGAAAATTCAGATTTGCTTCAGATCAAAAGAAAAAAAAATTTAAGAACTTGAATAAGCACAATCTAAGAAGGTCTTGACACACAGAAATTACGGTTTGACTAACTTGTTTTATTTAAGATACTTTTTCTAAGAAAATCAGCAATTTCAGCTGTTGGATTTCAATAGTTTACAGTAAAATCTGGAGGAAAAGTTGCAGTGTAGGTAACTCCACATTTTGTACAGGCTATATACTATTAGGTTATGAACTGTGGTGTTATGAACTTGGTTGAAAAATACACTGTTCAGTCACTAGTTTCAGAACAGAAATAGACAAAGACCACTCCACAGAACTGCTGCTCTTCCCCAGAGGAAGGCTTTTTTTTTTCTTTATTCCAAAGTCAGTTCTGGAGGGTAGGAGAAATCCCAGATAGAGATGAAATGACTTCATATTCTTGTGAAGTTATGAATAAAGTCACACACTCAGGCTTCTTCCTTTTCAAGACTCCCAGATAATTTCTGAGGGGCAGGAGAAATCTCCAAAGAGATGAAATGACCTCATCTTGTGAAGTTATGAGACAAGCTCAATGTTTCATTCTTTTAAGCTTGAATAAGTTGAGTATCTGTGAATTGAAGGGATACTGTGGCCGTTCCTGAGAATGTTTCTCTGTGCGCACATTTGCATGTATAGGACACATGAATGTATGTGTGTGTGTGTGTGTGTGTGTGTGTGTGTGTGTGTGTTGTGTGCGTGTTTGATGCATGTGCATGTTTGTGTGTGTGTGTTTGATACATGCTTGGGAACATATTTGTGTATGTGTATGGTCGCGCTAGCACGCACGCACACCCACCCACCACACACACACACACACACACACACACACACACCACACACACACACACACAACACACACACTAATTATTAATGCCCACTTGCAAGTGCATCCATGTGGGCATTTGAGACAACAAGTTGGTTGATCAACTTGCCAAAAATGCAATAAAGAAAGAGTTGAGCAGATTGTCTGTCCTTCACACCGATCAGAAACCCAAAGCCCAGGCTAATGTCAAAGACCTCTGGCAAGAGGAATGGAACCCGGACGGATAACAAACTGCTCAAGATCTGTCTAAATCTGAAAGAGTTTTTACCATGGTCTGGAGGTGGCCATAAAGAAGAAAGTCTTGTGCCGTTTGCATACAAGCCACTCCTTTTACACCCATTCTTATATTTTAAAAGGTGGAGAAGCATCGTGGTGCATTCCATGTCATGTACCACTCGAAGTGAAACACATTCTTTTAGAGTGTTGGGACTTGCATGTTGTGAGACATAAACATTGTACAGCAGACTCCATGAAAACCTTGTTCAGAGATGTCCCACCTGATGTGATTTTTGAATTTCTGAAAGAGATCAACATTTTCCATCTGATCTAAGATATTACAGAAGAAAGATTTTAAAGGAAATTTCCAGTGTGTTTTTTAGAAGGTGTGTTTTAAAGGGTTGTGTAAAGGAGTTTTTTTTTTTTCTTTTTTGTTAATGACTTGTGAGTTGACTTCAACGCAGTGACAGCGTTGATATGGCCCTTTGTGGTCAGCTGGGCTGTAAGCAGCATTACCTTACCTTACCTATGCTTGTGCTTATATATGCGCTCATACATGATAACACACATATGTTTGATGTGTATTGATATTTTGAGTTACATTTTGATGTGAATATGGTGGATGTTGCTGTGTGTGGTTGTGAATAGAGTATTGCACAATTTTCCAGTGTACATACAAATATACCGTATCATATTTTCCACAGATTGATGTGTCCATACATTTTGGTGCGTTTCACTCCCTCCTGTCTCCAAAGCAAGTAGAAAGCCTGACCAAAATCCTCAGCTGTTATGCCACTCCACGTAAGTATCATCGTATAATAGCAGTGGATTTTTTGTTGACATGAAATTTGGTAATGGCTGTAGTACTGGTCAGTGTACATGTTTCATATGATTTTCTGAGAGGATTTTGTTTGTTTCATTTATTAAAAGGTATATCTGTTAGTCTCATATTGCTTTAATGTTTTGTTTCCCAACACTGTAGATTATTCCTCTGTATAGAATGACATTGTAATAAAGTTTGTTTTATATAGAATGACATTGTAATAAAGTTTGTTTTATATAGAATGACATTGTAATAAAGTTTGTTTTATTGCCAGCATTACTGTCAGTATTGAAAATGTGGTTTGCAAAATTGCCAGCATTACTGTCAGTATTGAAAATGTGGTTTGCAAAATTGCCAGCATTATTGTCAGTATTGAAAATGTGGTTTGCAAAATTGCCAGCATTACTGTCAGTATTGAAAATGTGGTTTGCAAAATTGCCAGCATTACTGTCAGTATTGAAAATGTGGTTTGCAAAATTGCCAGCATTATTGTCAGTATTGAAAATGTGGTTTGCAAAATTGCCAGCATTACTGTCAGTATTGAAAATGTGGTTTGCAAAATTGCCAGCATTACTGTCAGTATTGAAAATGTGGTTTGCAAAATTGCCAGCATTACTGTCAGTATTGAAAATGTGGTTTGCAAAATTTTCAAATGGCAATTTCTTTGTGTGAAACAATGATCAGTTTAAGCAACAAATGGTGGGAGAAAAAGGTAAAATTCATCTTCATTTTTTGTTTTGTTTTTTGCAGCTGAACCAGATTTTGAGTCAAAAAAAGCTGGAGCGTTAAATTGGCACATGGGCCCTGAAGATTATGCGCGGGTGGGTCAGGTGCTGGAGCGTGATATGAGGAGTGGACGGTTTGAAGACGTCACTGAACCATTCAGTGAAGACTGCAACTATCTGGGTCAGATGCTTTTGTGTGATTTTTTTTTTGTGTGTTCTTGTGTTCATATAACAAACCAGTGTACTTGTATGATTTCAGTGTATTTTGTACACATATTTTGTGAAGAGATCAGGAATGGTGTACCATAATAAGAATAAGTCAAAAAAGATCATCCCTCGACACCTTTTTGGGCATGGAAGACAAACAACAGCAAGTATTGCTCTACTAAACTAAAGACGAATTGAAACACAACACAATCATTTTCAGAAAGTGATTTTACAAATACTAGAATATGTTAATGGTAAATATGATACGTAATGCAAGCTTTTGGTGTTGTATAAAGACAGGAATGGCTCTCCCACTGCCTTTATATTTTTATAGATTTGCTTAGCTTGAAATATATACCACACACTGCTTGGAACAGGTGGCAGAAATTGCAAACAAAGGTTTATAGTATTTTCTGGGAATAAACTATTTTTGAAGTTCATTCTAGACATACCGTAAAAATAAAACTTGTCTTCTCATTACATCTGTTTCATAATTACGACAAATACACAGCCCTTAATGATCATTAGAATGCCTTTTATCTTCAATATGTAATTTGTAAATGCTGCATCTGAACATGAATAAAGATGTTATACAAGTATCTGGTCTATTTTTCTTGTCAAAATTCAGTTTGGAAATGTTTATAGAATTAACATTTAATGCTGTTTTCTGGTCAGCTGTGCCAGCTACAGATGTGAATATCTTGCGATCCCTTTTTACACATTGACATGATTTATGTTTATTTATGAATGATGATTCCCAGACACAGTCAGATCCTGTGTTGACTGAAATGCTTTTATCCTGATTAAGCCATGGTAAAATGAAAATGATACTACACTTTTTTGCTAAAGCATTTTTCGGATGCAGGTGTCAGTAAATCAGTCAAGAATCTGATCATTCTTGCTTTTAAAAGTACTGAAACAAGGTGGATTCCTGTTTTGCCTAAAATCAGAGGAGTCATTTTATCATTAATTAATCTAAACAAGTATTTAAGAAATCTCAGTTGTGGCTTTTCCAGTGCATCAGTATTCTCAACCCACCCAATTTCACCACACAATTACAGTATCACCATTGAATGGAAAAGCTCCAAACAGCCACCAGTGGTCACATTTTTTTTTCTTTTTTTGACAAAGCGAACATTGACTTCAGTGCTTGATCATACGCATCTTTTTTTTTTTGCTTTGAAAAATATACCTGTTTGAATAGATGCAATGCCTAAACACTTGACTGAATAAACAATTTCAAATCTCTGATTACCAGAAGTAAATACATCATACGTTGTTTTTTTTCTCATGTGAAACAATATTTTTGGCGTCATATTCTATACCATGTCAGACCATAGCATTCTACGGCAGTTAGTCAGCTCTGCCAGGCCGAAATTTTTTGTGGCTAATGCGGCAATAAGACAGTCATGTGACACCCACCCTGCTTCCGCCGAGGAAGAGGCCGATGTTCGCATCCCGTACCTCATTCCTCTTCGGCCTGCCGTCCAAGCAGGCCAAGCAAGCTAGATAAGTCTTGTGCTCTGTCTCGCCTTTACTTTGCTGTTGTGTAAAGATTGCCTGTGTTTGCTCCTTTACTTGTTTTGTTGTGGCTTGCGCACTGAACCTTATAACCTTGCCGTGTGAGGCTTTGGTTCAGCGGCTTTTATTTAATTAATCTTCTCATCGTGTTAGCTTGTTTATTTATATACTTGCTCTCGTGACTTTGTCTCCGTCCTCTCGCAAGTTCGGAACTTTGCCGCCGGTGTTCCCATTGTTTTCGTGGGATCTCCCCTCATTCATCCTTTTGGATTTATTATCCTACTGCCTTGAATCAACGATCTTTCTCGTCGTTCACTCGGCCTTTGTTTCTCCTCACCAGTCGTCATCCGCCATTTTGGTTCGACCGGCCATTACCGGCGTGCCCAAGTTCCGTTCTCACAAAACAATTGTAAGATGTAAATTCGTTCAGCAAAACAGATCTGGTATTAGCATATAAAATTGTGTCATCAGCATACATAAAAAAAAGCAACTGAATGCATTTTTCAGGCTACAATTCTGATAAATTCAGCATTTGTTGAGCTCCCTGGGAACACAGGTCTTGGGTAGCACTTCTGCAGCTGACTTGGTTTTGGTCTGACCTTGTCAGCTGGGCCCACGTAACTCTGCCTGTCTTCACTTCGGAATGCGTACACTGGCATGGTGCCCCCACCTTGGTTTTTCCCTGGGGGTTCCATTCAAGTGCTTGCCTTGAGGTTTCCCTGACCAATCCAGGCCAATTTCCTTTCCTTCAAATCTTTGTCTATAGAATATTGCTTGGTTCTGTCCCTCAGGGTTTTTGTTGAAAATGACTTCTGACCATCTGTTGTTGAGGAAGCACCTGAGGCACTTGTTGATAAATGTCTGACTGTAGTGTTGCACTTTTTTGTTCTCCAAGTCTCTGAACTATGTAAAATAATCGGCTTTACATCTAAGTGGAAAATTCTGATCTTGGTCTTGAGTGAAAGGGCTACATCTAAGTGGAAAATTCTGATCTTGGTCTTGAGTGAAAGGGCTGTATAAGCCCATGTGGGTCACAGGGTGTTAAAAGTGTGCCTTGCCTTGTTGATGCGGCTATGTATGTCTTAGTCTGCTGTGCCATCCTTTCTGACGACATGCACAGGTAGACAAATTTCAATACCTTTTTGATGTTCTCATTCTTTAGCTTAATGGGGTCTCGTTGTTTGAGTATTGTGATAGAGAAGAGGGAAGTGAATTATTTGAAGATGCAGCCGAAAATGATGGTTCTGATGATGAATCATCAACATCAACTGCAGCAGATGTTGACGCATGACACGTGGTTGCTGATGAGGCCGATTCAGATGATTTGGACATTCGTTTAATGGTTAAGAAAGTAAAGAAAACTTTTAACCTTCTTTCCTGGAGAGAAGGATGTTGGTAAGCACATTACTGTTTATAGATTTGGAGAGACAGTTTCATCATTGAAACCGCTGCTTAGGTTTTGTAAAGAACAACATATATTTGCCCGTAAAACATCTATAAAAGAGCTTTAAACATGAAAGTCGAAACTACATTGATTTGAGAATAATTGCTGCATAGTTTTTGTAAAGAACAGCGTACATATTTGCTCTTAAAATATCAATAAGAGAGCTTTAAATATGAAACTCAAAATTACATTGATTTGAGAATACTCTCAAATATAGTACGCAGGTTTGTATTCAAAGGGATTTTTTCTGGAAGCTAACCTTGCATTCCCTTAGATTTGCGTTGTTTGATTCCACTATTTAATTGTGGATGATGGATTGCATAGATTGTACTTGAATTTGTTTTTTGTTGTAATTTGTGGAATGTGGTATTTGGAAAATGTTTTAAAGCATACCTTACGTGTTAGAATGAGAGTATTAAGACAGAGTAGTGTTGCTGTTTGTTGTAGCCAATGGTGATCCAATGTTCCACACAATGGAGCCAATACCCACCACAGGCGCTGCTGACATGAATCTGTCTGTTTCTAGCCTGGACTCTGCTAGTACACTGAGCACGATACCAAGTAAGTTGAAGTTTTTTCCAAGCCATGGCAAGTAGTTATTGTATAAATACATTGGAAAAAGATATGGATTGTTAACCATTTGACTGCCACACCCTTTTCATGCTCAGGTGTAACCATTTGCCAAGAGCTTACTGGAGTGTAATGAAAACAAATCTAGATCCAAACTGCTGAAAGAAAGGACATATAAGGCATCATTTTCTGAAAGGAAAATGAACACACTATCCAATTATGAAAATTTCACATGAATTTAAATTTTTTGCTGGCAATGTATCTAGAATGAAATTAAAATAAATATTTTTACCCCAAAAAATATTTATGCATGTCATGGTAAACATGTACAAACATAAAATTCACACGCACGATTTTGAAAAAAAACTTATGAACTAAAAAGACAAATGCATCTGCCTATCATATGTGTCCGTAAGTATATGAAGATTTCTCCAAACTTTTGATGCTGATCAGGTAACTGGTCACATTTTCACACAGGTTTTGGTTCCCTTTGACACAGAGTCTTATCTTCACACAGTTTTTTCTTGGTCTCCTTTTTCAGAGTTCCGGGTTCTTTGTAACACACTACACTAGAAATACACATACACATGCTAAATATATACAAAAGCAGGCAGCTGTTACTATCTAATAGTGTTTTTTTGTGTGTGTGTGGAAACCTAGAAACAAGTTGTAAACAGAACCGGCTTTGGGGAACATGTCCACACAGGTAGCTGCTCTCATTTCTTCTGCCCTTCCTGGAACACACTTCACACCTCATGCCTGAGACTGCTTTCCTACAGCCTCTGAGATGCTGACAGGGTGGGACACTGCTAGGATCTGCTCTGCATAATGATTAGTTTCAGTTATGAAGTGATCAGTCACAGTTTGTCTGTCTAGAAAAGCCGGTTATAATCTGTAGGCCTTTCCCCTTCAACTGGTGTCTCGAGGCCAGGTTCTGTGAAGGTTGATATGTCTGGCTGGGTCATGTTTGGTTGTGCGAGGGGATGATCCAGCACCACACCTTGTCTGATCCCCACAGAACTCCTCTTCCTCAGCCTCTTCCTCTGCTCACACCTGTTGAGATTATTGTAAGATATATGCCTCTTTCACACACACTGTTCACATACACAACACACAGACACACACACACACACACACACACACACACACACACACACACATACACACACACACACACACACGCACACATTGTTCACACACACAATCATGCATTCTCTCAGACACACAAGCTAATCCACTGTTCACTCATTCACTCACTTACACATACACACACACACACACACACACACGCACACACACTGCCACACCCCGTGCCTCACCCACTATCTTCAGTCCAGTCTCTTCCGGGCCCATGCAAAAGTAACAGCACACTCAGTTCAAACCATGGTACAATGACCATCAGTCTCTCACCTCAACTCTCTCCCTCCACTTGGCTGCATGCCAGGTCTGCCCCACACAACACACTCGCACTTAGGCTCAGTCAGCGTTAGCAGACAACGAAAGCTGTGGCAGGTCTTTCCTTTACCCCCTTCTGTGTTCGAACCACTGGACTGGTTAGCACCTCGCTCAAAATCTGGGTCAGCAACGCTTTGATATTTTGCCTCCCGGCTACACTGTCTCCTCTTTGCTGATGTCAAGACGACTAACATGGACAAACATGGACAGTGTCCAACGCCTGCATCACCTCAGTTCTCAGCAACTCAGTTTCATCATGTTCTTCTTCATCATACGAATTGTCTGACAAGTCAGTGTCACAATAAGCACTAAAATCTTCATCCTCAATCAGTTGTAGAACTTCACCCACGTTTGTGGTCACACAATCACGAAACTACTTCGATATATGCTGTCTTTTTACTTGGTTGGGGCTAGGCTGAGGTTCATCATCAGCCATGTTGAACTCGACTTCCCACAAGCGTGTCAATCAAGAGGGGTGTGGTAATGCAAAGGTGATGAACAGACCATTACACGACATGATTGGAGCTCATACAGTCATAGCTTATGAATAATTCAAGCAGACATATCAAGCTTTCTGATTGGTGTATGTTGGGACTCCCTGGTCTTAAGGTGGGGCTAGGAAAATTCTAGCAGTGACGATGATGGATTTGTCCATCATGGGGCACTATTTCTGCACACAGAAACATGATGGAAATCTCCATCATGGGGCACTCGGAGGGTTAAAGTATTTGATTCTTTATTCCATGGGTTCGGGCACAAATGTTGGTGTCACATCTTTAGTCTTCACTGTTGAAGATGATCAATAGAAACAATGGATGAAAATAAAATTGATTGATCTTTAAAAGGTAACATCGTCAGATTTTGCTCAATACTTGTCTTTGTAGTTTCTGAAGGAAACTTACATTTGGCGTCATATACTATACCATGTCAGACCATAGCATTCAACGGCAGTTAGCCAGCTCTGTCAGGCCGAATTTTTCCGTGGCCAATGCAGTCATAAGACAGTCACGTGCAGTCACGTGATGTCACCCCACTTCCGGCCCCGGAAGAAGCCAGTGTCAACTTCGTATACGTCATTCATCTTCGGCCTGCCGTCAAAGCAAGATAAGTCTTGTGCTCTGTCTCGCCTATACTTGCCTTGGTGTTAACATTGCTGTGTTTTGTTTCTATACTTGATTCAGTTGTGGCTTGCACTAGACCCTGAGTTTTTTTGCCGTGTGAGGCTCTTGGTGGGAGCGTATTTATTAAAAGATTTGTCCCTTTTACCGGCACTCTCGCGACTTTGTTACTCGCGATCGTCGGCACCGCTCGCCGGTCGTGTTCCCCCACCATATTGCCGAGCCTCGGGTTCAGCACGCATTTTGTGCTGGTTCCGGCTTGCACTAGACCCTGAGTAATTTTGCCGTGTGAAGCTCTTGGTGGGAGCGTATTTATTAAAAGATTTGTCTCTTTTACCGGCACTCTCGGGAGCGTATTTATTAAAAGATTTGTCTCTTTTACCGGCACTCTCGCGACTTTGTTACTCGCGATCGTCGGCACCGCTCGCCGGTCGTGTTCCCCCACCATATTGCCGAGCCTCGGGTTCAGCACGCATTTTGTGCTGGTTCCGCTTATTAAGGTTTAGTGCTCAATAACTATCACACCTGTACTCTTTACCCTTCACAGGTAGAACGTGTTCGAGTAAGGGTGCGTGACACTGATCTGCTTATTAAGATTTAGTGCCCAAGAACTATCACACCTATACACAGTGATACTCCACGTGTAGAGATTGCTATTAATAGCCATACCAGTCACACGACCGGTGGCGTGTACGGGTAGTTCGAGTTTTCAGTCGATCTCTCGAGCACTTTGCACGACACCACACGGACGATCGAGATTAATTGATTTTCTCGATCGGCCACCTTGTCTCCTCTTTGCGGTCGTGTGTTCCGGGTTTGCTCTATCCACCTGTGCCCAACATGGTGAAGGACACCGCCGGGTCGAGCCACTCCACTGCTCGGAGTTCGCTCAATTTCCCGGAGAACCCGCGGGTCGATTCCATCTCGGAGCAATCCGTTCGCACTGATGAACGTACGGTTCGGGTAGACAGAGACGACTTCTCCGCGGAAGGGACGCGTGATCTTTCCTCGTCTACCAAACCGACGGACGCACGACCGCGGCGTCCCAAGGCTGATAGGCAAGCGGCCACCATTTCAAAATGCCTTTCATTTGATCTGCCTGCAAAGTCTAAGGGCAAAGCTCCCCTCAAGGTGCTGCCCAGAAAGTCTAAGGGCAAGGCTCCCCTCAAGGGGCCCGGCCGAGCAAAGACTAGCCAACGGAATTCGCCCCCCCCACCCCTTCTCCATCGGCCAGCTTGCCCTCTAGCCTACGGACTCGCTCGGAGACTTCTAACTATCATGCTGAGTCACGCGAATCTCGGCCCCCGGGGCACCTTGCCGAGCCGCGGACCAGCACGGGTGACGGATCTGGGATGGAATCACCATCCGTCACTCGCCTTGATGAGTCACGTATCTCTTTTTCCCCCAAATTGATACGTGCACTCATAGCGCTCGGCCCCACCGGGCACAGGTGCAGCCAACACCTGAGCTCGAGGAGCGCTTCGACTCCGGAAGCAGCCTTATGGTCACCCCGACGCACGACCTCGGTGGTGTCCATAATCCTGGGCGTGCGGGCACGCCGCGCCATGGGCCCGGCCGTGCCCATGCACAAGGACGGTCGACCTACCCCGATCGAACGTCACCTTCTTCCCTAGGGGTATTGGACGTTGGGGAACCGACCTTTTCGGATCCCCATTTGGGCAACGTCCGCGGTCCCGCTCCTCCGGGGGGAGGATCTACCAGCGGGACCAAGGGTAACCTGACATATTCCTCCAGGGGGAGGAACACGGGACCGCATCCTGACCAATCCGCACTTTCGCGGGTTGGGGGCTCGACTTCCGCATCCTCCTCCATACCATTATGGCCCTCCCAGGCCCATTCCAAGGACGTGTATGGTGCAGTGCACGGACCTGGACGGGGACGACAGGCCACGGCCTCTCAAGACCCCCCCAACAGTGATTCAGGTTACCCGGGTCCCCGGGGACTTTCTGCCTACACCCCAGGGCCGCCACAGCCCGTTTACCTCCCCGGGGACCGGTGGCTCTATGCCCCCGAGAGAGACCAGTGGCTTAACGCCAACACCCAGCACGACCAGCTACATGGTCGAATGTGGCACCCGGCCTCACTTGCCTGGGTCGACCTTGGTCTCCCTCCTCGGGCGCCGTCCGATCGGCAGGACGATGTCCCGGCCGCCGATTATAGGGCCACCGGGGACACACTATGAACCCTCTCAGGACCAGTACCTCCCTGAGGCGGACGATACGAGGAGCTAGCCCCCACCTCATTGTACGATGTCCGCACGATAGAACGGTGGCGACCAGACCTCGTTAGGAGGGAGGCCGCACCCGCTGACGAAGTTCTCTCCCTCTCCCAATTCGACGGTCCCCCCCCGGCCCAGAGATCTAGACCAATCTACCCAAGAACCCCTCAGTCGCCTCCTTGTTTACGGACAATCCCGTGACCAGGGAGATGGGCATTTCCCAGTCGGACCGTCGGTTGATCCCCCACCTGCCCCCCCTACTTCCGGCACCATCTCCTTTAAGAACCTAAAGGAATGGGACCGAGTAGCCAGGATGGGCTTCCTCCACACCACGGCGGGACACACCTACTTGGACATGCCCCTTCAGCGAGCGGAGGCTCTATGGCCGGAGGACGATGGTGCCATCCCAGTACCGGGGGACTCGGGCTCTGAGGCGCACCAAGAGCCTGACCCTCGCTTGTTCAGCGATCCTTTCATGCGACACCTAGTTAACAGGATTTCGCATCACCTTTCGGCTGCGGCGGACAGCGCAGCCAGAAGCCACTTCAACTGCTTGTTGGTCGCGAGAGATGCCATGCTGGCGCGGACCTCTCTCTCCCCGACGCTTAAGGCAGCCCTGCGATGCATCCCGGGCCAGGACCAGTCGCTCTTTGGCGACTACTCGGCTGACGTCATAGCACAAGCAGTTGAGGAACGCAAGCAGGCTGTGTCCTTTGCGCCCAGGCCACCGCCACGCCCTGCTAGACCCCCACTTCGTTCCTTCCCCAGGCACAGACCCTATCCCAGACAATCGCCTTCCCGCACCGCACGGCCCGCCAAGCGACCTAATCTTCTCCCAAGGCCTAAGCCAAAACCCCATCAGCAAAATTTTCGGTTAGGCCAACAGTCACGCTCCCGGAGCTGACTAGGGAGACAGCCCGAGGGGGACTTAGATCAGGTAGCACCCCCCCTCGCCCTATCCCCCACCCACCAGCCCAGACCCTCGCCCCCCCTGGCGGGCAGCCTCTCCCGGCATGCCCACCAGTGGAGACGCATGCGCCTCACCCCTGGATAGTGGCGGTGCTACAGGAAGGGTTTCGCCTTCCTTGGGCCCACGAGCGTCCCCCCCCTCATGCTATCTCCCCCTCCCTCCCCCAACGAACCCTCCCCCGCCAAAGCAGAAGCTCTTCGCACGGAAGTCCAAGACCTCCTCAAAAGAGGGGCCATCTCGGAGGTTTCCCACCCAAACCCCGGCTTCTACTCTCACCTCTTTGTGATCCCAAAAGCCTCGGGAGGATGGAGGCCCATTCTAGATCTTTCGCCCCTCAACAAGTTCCTCAGGCCCACCAAGTTCAAGATGGAGACCCCCACCCAGATCCGAGACTCCATCCATCATCGCGACTGGGCCACATCCATAGACCTGAAGGACGCCTATTTTCAGATCCTGATTCACCCGGCCCACAGACGATTCCTACGGTTCGTCTGGCAGACCCCGGAGAGGCCTGCACGCATAGTGGACCTCATCTCCTGCCTGTCACAGGCACCCCACACCTCGGCCAGAACCCTGTCCTCCCTCCTAGGAATGATGGAGTCCCTGTCTCCCCTCATTCCCCTGGGGCGGGTCCCCAAACGCCAACTTCAGAGGGAGTTCCGCCGACGTTTGTCACAGACCTCCGACCGCTGGGACCAGGTCATTCCCCTCGGACACTGGTTCATTTCGGCGACGGAGGAGCGGCTCACTCCAGCCACTCTCTCCACCGGGGTCCCCATCTCCCTCCCAACCCAACCCAACCACTGGAACTTTATACAGACGCCTCCAACTTGGGCTGGGGGGCCCACGTGGAGGACAGTCACGCCTCGGGGGACTGGGAGCTGGAAGCGGTCAGGCTAGCCCTTCTCCAACTCCAGCACAAGGTCGCGCACCGACTTGTTCTCCTCCTCACGGACAATACGTCGGTAGCTTGCTATGTCAACAAAGGGGGAGGGTCCCGCTCCATAGGCCTCTCCCTCAGAACAGAGGCCCTCCTTCGCTGGTGTCGCGCAACCATTGGTTTGTGCCCATGATCGACCTGTTTGCCACCAGCTTCAACCATCACCTGCCCCTGTACGTCTCCCCCGTTCCAGATCCCCAGGCGGATGCAGTCGACGCACTATCCCTCCCCTGGACGGGCCTACTGACGTATGCCTTTCCCCCCTTCCCCATCCTACACAAGGTGATCAGGAAGGCAAGGCTGGAAAGACCCAGGCTGATCCTCGTAACGCCATGGTGGCCGACCCAGTCTTGGTTCCCGGACCTCAAGTCCCTCACCCACGTTCCCCCCCTCCGGCTCAGCCCTCGCTGGGACATGCTGAGACAACCCCGGTCAGGTCTTCCTCGCTCCAATCCCAAGATGCTTCGCCTACACGCGTGGCTTCTATGCCAGCCCAACTGCGAACATCTGCATCTACCCCCCACTCGGAGAGACCCCAGTCCGTCCTAGACACACTAGCCGGGGCAGGGGCCTCTCAGGGATTACGGGACTTCGCCTCGGCATCTCGCAGAGCCAGCACCGAATCCCTCTACAACTACCGTTGGGAGAGATGGATAACCTGGTGCTCAGATAACTCTGTTCCCCATGACTGCCCCTCCAACATCCAGATAGGAAATTTCCTCTCCCACCTATCCTCTTCCCTTAAGCTGTCGGCTGGCTCCATTCGGGGCTACAGATCAGCTATCTGCACCACCATTCGTCAACTGGGGGGCCCTTCTTTTGACAATGACTTTCTCCTCAGAGAGGTGTCTAGAGGAGTTGCTCTACGGGAAGCTCAGTCCCCTAGGCGCATTCCCCTCTGGGACCTTTTTACGGTCCTCGATGCCCTCAGAAAACCCCCTTTTGAACCCATTGCTTCTATTCCTTTTGACCTCCTCTCCTTTAAGACCACCTTTCTCCTCGCCCTGGCCTCGGCCAGAAGACGAAGTGAGATTCACGCCCTCAGCGGTGACCCCACAGATATCGCCTTCCACAGGGACGGCTCAGTCTCTCTCAAGTTCCTTCCGGAGTTCTTGGCAAGAATCAGGAACCGGGCACCCCCTCTCCCTTCCTCGTCATCCGTTCCCTGACGGACATCTTGGGAAAGGGAGAAAAAGATGGAGACATGGACCTTTGCCCCTCCAGGTGTCTCAGGTACTACTGGGAACGCACACGCCCCAGGCGCTCCTCCCAGAGACGACTCCGTATCTCCCTCAACCCCAACAATACTAGAGATATCTCGGCGGGAACTATCTCCAGATGGCTCTCCAAGACGGTGAGATCTACCTACGCTCAGGCATACAAGGATCTCCCTGTCCTATCACCCAGGGCCCACGAGGTCAGAGCACTGGCCACTTCCACAGCGTTCCAGTACTCTGTTCCCGTGCGCCACCTGCTGGAGGCAGCCTACTGGCGTTCGGAAAATCCCTTCATTAATTTTTACCTGAGGGATATCCGCATGACCAGAGCTGATGGGTCTAAGGGGATTTCCTTTGTGGCGACCAATGCAGCCATATCGGTCAACCCCAAGAACCATTAGGGCGCTCGCCCTCCTCCGATTCCTTTAAATTCTGCTATGGTCTGACATGGTATAGTATATGACGCCAAAATGGGGAGTTTGTGTTATACTCCCTGTTTGGCTAATATACTTACCATGTCAGACTCTAATTCCCTCCCTACCTTCCCCTCTGGCGCCAAGGTTCTCGGGGTTACCATACACACAGGCCTCGCTGAATGACGTATACGAAGTTGACACTGGCTTCTTCCGGGGCCGGAAGTGGGGTGACATCACGTGACTGCACGTGACTGTCTTATGACTGCATTGGCCACGGAAAAATTCGGCCTGACAGAGCTGGCTAACTGCCGTTGAATGCTATGGTCTGACATGGTAAGTATATTAGCCAAACAGGGAGTATAACACAAACTCCCCATTCTGATCCTACTTTTATCTGAAAAGACAATTATTTGTATATATAATGGTATATGGAAAACAAAGGGTCCATTATTACTGTATTTGATCTTGTTTTGTTTTTTACTGATGAAAGACTACCTTTGGAGATTCACAAAAGAGGAGATGCTTACTGCTACTGTAAGAACAAGCTTGAAAGTCATACAACCCTGGTCATATGAGCAACCAGACAGGTTTTCTGCAATAACTGACTACAGCTGAGATTGCTGATCTGCCAACAGAATATTGACTGCACTTCCAGATCTTTCACTTTACTTCAGCTTTGATTTTAATCGCCATCCAATGAACTGGGAATGGGCTAAACTTGACCTGTCTTCTTACATGGAGTCAAGAGAGAACAAAAAAAAAAACATTTGAGGAGCAGTGACAAGATATGACAGCTTTTAAGGCCAGGTCTAGCCTACTACTTGCAGCTGCATTTGTCATGTTTGCAAATTATCTGAACAGTTGAAACCTTGTTCCGAGATGTCCCACCTGATGTGATCTTTGAATTTCTGAAAGAGATCAACATTTTTTCATCAGATCTAAGATTTTATGGAAAAAAGATTTTTAAAATAGGTTCCGGTGTGTTTTTAGATGGTGTATTTTAAAGAGGTGTGTGTGTGTGTGTGTGTGTGTGTGTGTGTGTGTGTGTGTGTGTGTGTGTGTTTTAAATGACTTGTGAGTTGACTTTCGTGGTGACAGCCCTGATATGGCTCTTTGCAGTCGGCTGGGCTATAAGCAACATTATCTTACCTTACCTTACAGCAGACTCCATGAAAACTTTGTTCAGAGATGTCCCACCTGATCAGATCTTTGAGATTCTGAAAGAAATCAACATTTTTCATCTGATCTAAGAATTTACAGGAGATAGATTTAGATTAAAAAAAAATTTCCCGCGTATTTTATCTTTTAAAAGGATAAGGAGCTCCGTGGTGCATTCCATGTCATGTACCACTCACAGTGAAACATATTCTTTTAAGTGTTGAGACTTACATGATGTGTGAGACAAACATTTTGCAGCAGACTCCATGTAAACCTTGATCAGGGATGTCCTACCTGAGGTTATTTTTTTAATTTCTGAAAGAGATCAACATTTTTCATCTGATCTACAATTTCACAGAAAAAAGACTTTTATTGTAGTTTTAACATTTCTGGTGTGTTTTTAGAAGTTCTATTTTAAAGAGTTTGTGAATGACTTTTTTTTTCATTTTATTAAATGACTTGTGAGTTCACTTCGATGCGCTGACAGCTGTGATATGGCCCATACTGGTCGGCTGGGCTATAATCAACATTACCATTCCTCATTACCAGTGGTTCCTTCTCCATGGTGGAATCCCTTTGCAACCAAGTTCAGCTAATGATTCGAAATGTACATCCCTCCAGTTCTAGACCCAGAGTGTTGGTTGGAGATGCCTTGTCCTTTGACTGCAGGGGCCTGAATGTTAACATGTTTCCCACATTCCTTATCCTGTGCCAAGCGATTAGGAACATGTTTCCCACATTCCTTATCCTGTGCCAAGTGATTAGGAACATGTTTCCCACATTCCTTATCCTGTGCCAAGTGATTAGGAACATGTTTCCCACATTCCTTATCCTGTGCCAAGTGATTATGAACATGTTTCCCACATTCCTTATCCTGTGCCAGGTGACTAGGAACATGTTTCCCACATTCCTTATCCTGTGCCAAGTGACTAGGAACATGTTTCCCACATTCCTTATCCTGTGCCAAGTGATTAGGAAATGCAGATCAGAATTATCAACTTCATTATCATAGCCCCTAAGAGTTCAGCGCAGTCCTGGTTCGTGGACCTCCAACATGTTTCTCCTAGGAAGTAACCCACTTGCCATTTCTTTCTTTCTTTCTGCGTACGCAGGCTGATACTGGAGTTTTGTGTGTATGACCGTTTTTTATCCCGCCATTAAGGCAGCCATACTCCATCTTCAGAGAATGTGCATGTTATGTGTAACGTGTCATCCATACCAATGGCCAAACTGGCCTTCTCTTCCCTAAGTTGGTGATGGGATTTTACATGTGTGCAAGATTTTTGCGTGCGTTCACACACACACAACCTCGGTTTATAGTCTCATTTGAAGGACTGTATGGGGAATGGAGTCAGAACCAATGTTAACTCCAAAAGAAAAATCCCCCTGTACCGAAATTCAAACCCGCAATTCCCAGGATCACGAGTCTGGCGCTCTACCAACTGAGCTAATCTGGCCCCCACCCACTTGCCATAATCTCCCCCATTAACCTGGGTCGGGGGTTGTCCATGATAATCTTCAGATTCTTCATTATCATGCATGGCTTCTATGCAGCTTACAGTGCCGTTTAAGCGATGATCTCTTCCCTTTCCCATTTCCAATTGTCACTCTGTCGAGGTGGTTCTGGCCCTTGAGAATGCCTCTGCAGATCCCAATACAGTTGTCCTGCCTTTCCCAGGACAGGCACAGATTTCGCATTATGACTACTGCTGGGCTTTATGGCTAGACTGGTGCAAGATACTTCCATTCCCCTGGCCAGTCAGGGATGTGTCTGACTTGCAAACTTCCTCTTCCACCTGTATACCTACTGGTATACTTTCTGCCAGTTTCGTCCTTGGTTACCATTCCATTGTTTGCCAACTGTTAGGCGACTGAGAGGCCAGCCTTTGTAATATTGTTTCTTCCTTAGTGGTCTTTCATGGTGCGTCTCTCAAGGCTGTTGTTGGAGGATCCCTTAACTGACCACATCAGGCTCTTAGATCACCTGTGAACATTCTAAGCCTCTCGCTATGTATCCTTTGATAGACTCACTTTTAACACTACTTTTTTCCTCAACCTAGCCTCTTTGTCTTACAACCGCTCTAACAGTGAAAACTGGCTTAACAGAGCTAACAAACTGTCTGTAGTTTGCATGTAGTTTGACATGGTTGGTATATTTAACCAGATAGGGAGTATAATATAAACTCCCTATTTTGTTTGGGAAAAAGAAAAGACCATTGATATATGTATGTGTTTGTAGGCCTGGAAAATTTTGAGAATCATTTTTAGATCAGGAAATTTTGAGAATGAGTTTTCAACAGTTTTCTGGCCAGGTCATTAAGTTCCATGGCACCCTAGCATGTACTATGGGATCACACCAGAGCAAGGGCTAAGTAAGGCTAATCGCTGTAGTTTGAAGAGTGTTCATGCTCACCAAATTCAAGTTGAACCTGAATTAAGTTATGAAGATCACCTATTTCATGGCAGGCTGATATATGCAGCCTTTGTGACGTAATCTTGTTACAAAAATTTTAAGCACTATTGGGAAGAAAGTTTTCATCTGAGAGAGAGAGATGCTTCAGATATGTTTTTATTGACAGTGGAGAGAGAGAAGGAGAGAGAGAGAGAGAGAGAGAGAGAGAGAGAGAGAGAGCGCATTGATATTTTTTGGTGCCTTTCTGTCGCAGCCCTTGCCTTGTCAGAATCTGAGCAGCGCCAGCAAGAAAAGTCAGCCCGGAAAGTCAGAGGTGGGTGTTAACAGCTTTCTCTGACAGTATGTCTGGGAGTCTGTCTGCTTTGGGGAATTCAGGTTCTGTGATTGTCTTCTGGACCTGAGATACGTATGTGTCCATGTGTCTGTATTTATTGATGAGTTCACATTGTGTGCTGTGTCCTTGTGATTGCAGACAGTATGTTCTTTGCTTACAAATTAGTGCTGAATAGCAATAATGATCACAAAGGAAGGTGATAAGTGTGTATATTACCGAATAATGTGCCATACATTTTGACTTCCGGGGATTATGACATTGCCATGTTCAGTGGGCATGCGTGGTCCAGTGATCCCTTAGGCTGTGCTGATGGGGGCATCAATACTTTGATCCATCCGGGGGTTGCAGCCTTGTCGTGGTCGGAGGGCTTGTGTGGTTCAGTGATCCCTCAGGCTCTACTGTGGTTGGTGCTGCAAAGCAGTCCATGAAGTGTCTTGCCAGGGTCCAACCCTATCCTCCAACAGTGGTGGCAGCCACCCTTCTTCCTCGTAGGACTACCTGAAATGGAAACTTGCAAAAACCATCTGGCAAGTAAAGACTGAAAAGAGAATTCTGTTCCACAAAGCCAAGAAACTGGTGCTTGGAGTCAGCCTCAATCAGCATCATTATACTTGGCTGCTGTTAAAAACAGTCCAGACAGTGTCTGTTTCCCTGTCAGACAGACACATTTCATTTTTCAAAATCTGTGGAAGAAAAATCAACATGTGGATCAGAAAAACCAGTAAGAAGATCAGTAATACCTCTGAAGAAGATCAGTGCCCAAAATGGAGGCGTTCAACCTGCTGGCTCCCTGTCTTTCCAGCAGCTAAAAAAGTCTGTTGCTGAGCAGGCTGGGAAACAGACCCCTCCCAGCCTTGCTCCCCTGGAAAGGATGAGTTGCTGCCGTAAGCAGCAGGGAAGCCCAAGCCACAGCAGCCTGGTGATGGGTGGAGTGGCTGATCCCAATTCAGTTGTGAAGGTACACTGTCTGCGGGTACCAGGCAGATGGATGCCATACCATGGCCATCCATTGTCCCTTCCCCAGCATGGCAGCTCTCCTAGGGTGACCATTTATTTCTGCCATTAGTTAAAAATCTTCATGGCCACAAAAAAAAAAAAAAACCACATTAAAACTGGAAAGAGACGAAAACTGGGTTCTGACCCTTCGAGGGACTCGGACTCAGACTCCTACATGAAGTCCGGAAGATATTAGGTGTTTGGCCTTCTTGGATGGTGATCCAATCAGTGGATGATGAGCAACCAATAACCAAGCTGAGTCTCCTTGCTGTTGCAAAGGGGCTGAAAGGTCTTGCAGACACAGAGCCAAAATCAATCAAGAGGCTGAGGGATGGTTCCCTGCTTGTGCAGGTTGACCAAAAAGTCCACCCAGACAACTTGTTAAAGTCAATAGGTCTTGTGGATTATCCAATCCAGGTGTCCGTTTACAAAATTCTGAACTCTTCAAAGGGTGTCATTCAATGCCGAGAGTAGTTTGGGATATCTGAAGGAGAGATAAATGCTGAGTTGGCTGATCACGGAGTTGTAGAGGTCAGGAGGGCGACTTTCTGCAAAGGTGCAGAGAGAAAACTGACCAAAAATCTGTTCCTCTAATTTGCTAAACCAACTCCTCTGGAGTCCATAAAAGTGGGATACCTGTGAGTGAAAGTAGCCGTGTATGTACCCTCTCCACTGAGGTGCTTTAGGTGTCTAAAGATTTTGTCACATTAAGGGGCAGTGTCCAGGAGAGGAGGTGTGTACCACCTGTAGCAATGCAGTTCATGAGGCCGGATATAAATCTGTGAAGTGCTTGAGCTGTGATGGTGATCACCCTTCTTCTTCAAAAGACTGCCCTGTTTGGCAAGTAGAAAGCGAAATTCAGCGTGTTAAATCAGAAAAAAAAAAGATTTCGTTCTTTGAAGCTAAACAGTTGGTACAGGAACAGAAGGGTACCCCACTTCTTTTTTAGACTGTGGTTAAAAGAACACTTAGGGCATCTCAGATGGAAACCTGTATATAGACAGACGCATGTGGTCAGGAACCACTTAGATGTCTTTTAGCTCCAAGAACAAACAAGAAAAAACGGCCATTGGTGGGGGCCTTAAGCCCACCAAAAGGTGCAGTTCCAGTGCATCCACTATCCATGCAGCTCTGCAGGCTTCCCAGCTCCAAGACGGCCCCTAGGCTGAGGCCACCTGTGAAGGGAGGTGCTCTGACAGTGGCATTGAACAAGGTGGCTTTGGTGGAGGGCACAGGAAAGCTTCCACCGTTACCACAAAGGTCACTGACTCCCACCCCCCACCCTCCACTTTGGGTAAGAAGAAATCATCTCGACCACCAGAGAGACCGTAAAAAAGCAGAATTAAAACTACAGAAAGTGGTCGGCTGGGCTATAAGCAAGATTACCTTACCGCAAATAGCTACTTCCCTTTTTTAGCTCAGCCAAGATGATCATTTTTGGCTTTTACTTTTAAGGATATGCATGAGCTGAACCCTATACTTCTCAGTTTCTGAATTGTTTTACGGCATATAGATTGCTGGGTAGGTAGGGCATAGATATGTTGGCACTGTGATGGGTGGTGACAGAGTCTTTACAAAATGAAGTATTTCTGTGTCACACAGAGAGTGCTGCCAGGGCTGCCAATGAACCCAGCACTGACCGGAGCCACTACCAGCTAACAGTGGCAACAGTGTCTGTGTGTCTGCTGCATGAGGAGCTCCAGGAGCAAGGGGACCTGGAGTGGGTGAACAGTGTGCAGGCACTCGCTGCAGCATACTTCCAGGGTCTGCGTCATGTCTCCACAGCTGGGCAGGTCCTGTCCTTGAAACAGTTGAGGGACAGAATATCAGAAGTTGTACCTAAGGATCATCTTGGGTAAGTGTAGTGTGTGTGTGTGTGTGTGTGTGTGTGTGTGTGTGTGTGTGTGTGTGTGTGTGTGTGTGTGTGAGCGAGTGAGGGAGAGAGAGAGAGACAGATAGACAAGACAGAGACAGAGAGAGAAGGGGATTGGACACAGAAATGGGGAAACGGGGGAGGAGTGTTATCTCAAATAAGTGCACCATGGTTTCACCAATTTTATGGCTCGCACCCCAGGCGCTCCTCCCAGTCCTATCTCTTGATGGCTTTCCAAGATGGTCAGATCGTCCGACGCCCAGGCGTACAAGGATCTGCCCGTCTTATCTCCCTGGGCCCATGAGGTCAGGGCGCTGGCCACTTCCACAGTGATCCAGCACTCTGCCCTCTTGCGCCACCTCCTGGAGGCAGCCTACTGGCGTGCGGAAAACCCCTTCATAAACCTTCAGGGATGTCCGCATGACCAGGGCTGATGGTTCTAGGGACTCCTTTTGCAGCTAACGCAGCCATATCTATTTCTCTGCTAACCCCAAGAACCAGTAGGGCACTAAGCCCTCCTCCAGTTCTTTAAATTCTGCTATGGTCTGACATGATAAAGTATATGACGCCAAAATGGGGAGTTTGTATTATACTCCCTGTTTGGCTAGTATACTTACTATGTCAGACTCTAATGCCCACCCTGCTAGCGCTATGGTTCTCGGGGTTACCTTGTGCACAGGCCTCGTTGAATGAGGAACAGGAAGTTGACATCGGCTTCTTCCCTGGCGGAAGTAGGGTGGGCGTCATGTGATGGTCTTATTACTGCATTAGCCACAAAAGATTCGGCCTGGCAGAGCTAACTAACTGCCGTTGAATGCTATGGTCTGACATGGTAAGTGTACCAGCCAAACAGGGAGTGTAATACAAACTCCCCATTTTGGGAGGAAGGCAAATGAACCGAGTTGGTCTCTGCAATTAACCTTTTAAGCGCTGATCTGCCCATAAACTATTTTCTTTTTAGCCCAGAGTTTCTTGTTGGAGTGACTCTTGTTCCTCGCTGGTTATTTTAGAAGGGCTGAGAGTTAAAATGTAGCCCTTGGATTGCTTGCTTGATTTTTTACAATTACCATTTGCAAAGTTCTTTGTATGGAGGCAACAGTGTATTCATTATGTTAACTGCTGTCCATTTTGACTGGCAAATTCAGTAAGTGACACTGAAAGAAGACGGTCCTTTTTAACAGGATTGTTGTCCCGGCGCCACTGAATCAGCATTCAGACATTAGTGGAGACTCAACTAGTACATCTGAAGCTGATTCAGACTTAAGTGGCGATGAGTTAGGTAACCAGGATGTGGTGAGTTTTTGTATCTTCCCAGAGCAAGCAAGTGTCTTCAGTTTTTTTTTTTTTTAATCATAAATAGCAAAAACACACATACCGACACATGTACATAAACTACAGACTCTGTTAGGTTGTAATGCAAAATGTATGCAGTTTGGAGATGAAAGGTTTTCTTTGTTTATTCTTTCTTTTTTTTTTGGGGGGGGGGGGGGGGGGGGATTGAATTATAGGTCCCAGTTTCTTGTTCTTTTGCCTCCCCAGAGTGTGGTGTATTTTATGTCCAAAACACTGTTGATTAAAAGATAAAATAAAAAAAAGTTCTTAATTCCAGTGCTTCTTGTAAAGAAGAGTGTTTTTGGTCCAGGCTGCTGTTTTTCTTTATAGCTGTTGCAGATTACAGGCTTTGTATTTTCCCACTTTGACATAAACCTCCAGATGAGTTTCTACAAATATTTGCAAAGGTAATGGAATCAGAGAAAATCCACATGCTGCTTTTGAGAGAAAGAAAAAGTTAATTTGTAAAAAGTCAGCCAGTCTCTTTTTGTTCCCATCATCAAAACAGTTGGCTTTTTTTTTTTTTTAATCTGTTGATATCTCATCACAGAATTTGAAATTTTAGGAAGTGAATGAATTCAGTGTTTTGCTAGTGTTCCTGGTGGTGTTTTTTGCCTGTCAAAGTATGACTTGTCTTCAAAGCCAACTGCAAAAATGTTTTTTAGGAGTGTGATCAAGTCTCGAGTGAATATTTTGCCCAAAGAGACTACAACAGAAAAGACTTGAAACAAAGCCAAGTAGTATTGGGCATGGATGAAACCACACGTTTGGAAATGCTGGAAACCAGAATTCGACAAAGCTGTTTGTCCTGAAATCCTGAAATGTCCTGGTTGATTTTTTTTACCTGAATGTTTTGGTAAAACTGCATCCTGATCACTCATCCAATCCAGGTTTTTCTTTCCCAAACTGATCATTCCTTCGTCATTTTGCTGAGACAGTGCGCAAGTGCTGCTTCAGACAGTAGTCACAGTACTGTTCATTGAGCCAAATGAAGAAGATAGTCTGCGATCGATGATAGTGTTCAGAACTAGTATCATTTTCACTTGCTATCACAAAGCAGAGACTTCTTAATCTTACACTAACTGTGGTGAAATTGGTTCTTTCTGACACAATTTACTTTCAAACCTGATTCTTCAGCATACTTTGGCATAGACTCATGCTCTCTCACCGATTTAAAAAAAAAAAAAGTTTCTGGGCATGTAAAAAATTTGACACAGCCTGATGCTATTTCGTGTGCGTAAGTTAGCAAGAGTTGTTGCTCTTTGGTCAGATTTTGTCCTCCAACAATTAGAATCGGCAGGTGCAATTACCATTCAAGAATATGGTCTTTAGAATTTTTTCCTGATTAAAAAAAAAAGGTTTGTCGTATATGTCCTATTTTTGCCAATCATGGGAACCAAATTCGATGAAATCGTATGGGTAAACATGTCTGTAGTTATATGCTCAAAAAAAAAAAAAAGAAAAAGGAAAAGAAAAAAAAGAAGAGATAGAAAGAAAAAAAAGAGAAAGAAAGAAAGTGAAGTATTATCCTAACTGTTTACATACTTATACAAGTACATTCATTGCGCTTTTGTCGCTTAATGCAAGCTGAAAGGCCACTTTAAACATGCAACTTGTGATTCCTGGTTCTTCGTGTGACAAAGCACCAGTTGATTAATTTAGTAGGCAAAATGAACAAATATTGTTCAATCTATGTTTTTTTAAAACATTCTGTTTATATGACAGATTTCTTCTTGATTTATTGTGGGAAAGCAGTCATGCCCACGGATCTTACCACTCTTATTTTTCACACATGATTTATGATTATTAGGAGATCAGTATATCCTTCAGCTTGTTACCCCAGTGTATTATTGAAACAACTTCTGTACAAGGTTTGTGAGAACCTGTTTCATAAAAAGTAAACAAAAAATCTATACATTTCAGATGACTATTTACAGATTTGTTTTCATCAGAAGTTAATGTGTGCCCAGAATTTAATACTCTTCATTGTCTAAGTAAATTTATTAAGATTTACTGGACTCTTCGAGAAGTGTACATATGTGGAGTTCAAGGTTCAAATTCAAATATCATTTCATAACTTCACACAGTTTAAATCTGAGGCAAGTTGCACATCTGTTGTACCAATAACCTCCACTTATCCAAATGCCACTCCCCCCCCCCCCCCCCCCCCTTTCCCCCCGTTCCCCCTGAGATAAAAGGTTGCAGTCTCGACTTTCTGCTGGAATAATCAAGACCACACAAGTTCTTGTTTGAAGTGAAAAAAAAAATCTAGTTTTCCATACAAGGGAGTTCTTCTAACACCAGATACTTCAGTTCTGGTCACCACGCACTATTTCTTAAATTCAAACTGCAAACTGTCTTCAAAAGTTTCTGAAGTGGTAAATACAAATTATAGTCAGCAAAAATTGTTGGTGCCTCCGGTTTCTTGAATTGAGTGAACTCCTAACATTAATGTCAGTTTTAATGGTGGTCTTGGGGGTAACAGGGTAAAAAGGAGGTAAGGTGTCTCCGAATGTTCAGATTCTACTTACGAAAAGTGCAGAAACCCTTCAGCTTAGCCCCCTGACAAAGGGCTCTGCCCCTTGACCCTGCTAAGGGGCCTAAGGCGATCCCCTGGACCCCTGGCCTTCCTGCTTTTCATTTTTTCCTGGTTTCACCCATGATTGGGGGACAGTGTGTGTGTGTGTGTGTGTGTGTGTGTTTATGAAAAATCGACACTGTAGAAGTGAGCATATTGCTTTCAAAAGTAGTAGAGGCTAGTATAACCTACTGTCTGTTGTGAAGTCATTATGGTCAAGCAGGCTTCCAAATGCTTTCAGACCACTTAAAAATCTGCTCAAGTTCTCTAGTATAATCTACTATCTGTTGTGAAGTCACTTATGGTCAAGCAGGCTTCCAGATGCTTTCAGACCACCTAAAAATCTGTTCAAGTTCTGAATTTACATTTCACTGCGAGTTAATACTTTGCAGTGTAAATCTTCCTTAAATCTCGAAGCTTCACTGTCTTATTCCCCTGCTTCATCCCCCAGCCAAAAATGAAAACTCAGCTTGTCAGTTGTGTTCGATGAGTCTTTTTTTTTTTTTTTTTGGCCAAGGACGTTTCTCGCTGCACAGTTAACTCTGTGTATATTATCAGAATCATCAGCTCATCAATGATGGCTGATTAAAGGAAGAAAAAGAAAAAGAAACGTGTTCAGTCTAGATTGTCATTTTCTGTCTGTGAGAGTGAACATTAATTTGCATCAAATTATTTTCTTTGGAATCTGACACCATTGTGTATTAAATAATTGCTTCCATAGCATTGATTATAAAGAAGCCCAGAGTTGTGCCAGATAACATCTATATTCTCAAAATTTTCAGGGGGGATTTGGGGAGGGGAACCCCCCTCTATATTCATTTGCCACTGGGAGGTCTGTACAGTGCAAATTGGTAAGACTAAGAGATAATGCGTATTTATAGGTCTATAAGATAGTAGGTAGCCATTTGTATAGACAGATGTTAAGTGTGAATGGGGTGTGACATGTGCATGGGTAGTTGTACTGTGCAAATGGGTTGGAGATATGTATATGGGCAATTATGCCTTGCAAGTGGGTTGTGGACATGTATGTGAGATGCCTACAGTACATGCAGGTTTTAGATATGTTGGGCAGGGGTACCATACAAATGGGTTGTTGAAATGAGTATGTGCAGGCCTACAGCTCAAGTGGGTCTTTAAATTAATTATGTAATACATACATGTATGAGTCTGTTATATAAGTGGGTTGTGGAGCTCTATTTTGACAGGTCTACAGTACAAGTAGATTGAAGTTAAGTGTATAGAAGTTAAGTGTATAGACAGTCTTACTACAGAAGTGAATTGTAGGTATGTGTAGGGGTCTACGTACAAGTGACTCACAAATGTGTTTATGGGTATTCTGTACAAATGGGTTGTACATGTAGAAGTGTTTTCAGGCAGCTCAAAAATACAAATGACCAGCTGCTTTGGTGAAGTGGTTAGCGTTGTGGACTCCTGACTGAGAGGTTGTTGGTTTGATCCCTATCAGAGTCATTTGTTTGTGGGTTTTTTTTTTTGCCCCAACGGGCTCCAACCCAGAGCTGAATTTTCTATGGGGCTTAGTTGGGAAGACTGGAACAGCACAGTTGACTTTCATTCACTTAACTTAATCATTAAAGGATGTGTGTTTGAGAGTGTTGCTCAGATTCACGATTAACACTGCAGATGTCTTGTTCCTCACACTTTGTTGATGCTGGGATATGTTATGAAAGAAAGCGCAGAGTAAAGCCTTGTCATGCAATCTCAGACCAGCTGGAAATCCATTGCATCCTAGATCTCCATCCTTATTGATCAGTACAGATGGAAACAGATGACTCGGATTCTGTAGCCCCCTTTGACCTGCTGTCATGGTGACCTCAGTTTTGATCTCCTCCCCACATCTATGCCCTGGAGATTTATGTTAGGGTCATCCATCTCAGCAAATTCATGGGGACTGTTGTTGTGTGGACATTGTGGCACCCACCAGAAGGAGAGCATACTACACTGGTTGTGTGACTAAGCAGTTAGGTTCATCAGTAGGACAAACAGATATATTACCACTCTTCAGCCCCTTCTACCTCCCCCCCCCCCACCCCCCCCCCCCCCCCCCCCCACCCCTCCAGGGGTTGCAACTTCACTATACAGGCCTACAGTGTTTTGGAAAAGTAACCTTCCATCCAAATATTAATGCGACTGTCAGCAGAGCCTAGGGGATCACTGGACCATGCAAGCCTTCCAACCACAGCAAGGTTGCAGCAGCCCCCCCAAGAGGGCTGATGTGGCTGAGAAGAAGATCAGCCAGCAAAAAGAAAAAAAGTAACCCCAACCCCCAAAAAATACAAAAAAAACAAACAGGCATGGAAGATGAGACAGAGAAAAGAAAATAGGTTGTAGTTATAGACAGTACAGTGCCAAGAGGTGCTGAAAGTGACTGACATACTGTATGTGTAGTTATAGACATTAGTGCCAAGAGGTGCTGAAGGTGACTGACATACTGTATGTGTAGTTATAGACATTAGTGCCAAGAGGTGCTGAAGGTGACTGACATACTGTATGTGTAGTTATGGACAGTACAGTGCCAAGAAGTGCTGAAGGTGACTGACATACTGTATGTGTAGTTATGGACATTAGTGCCAAGAAGTGCTGAAGGTGACTGACATACTGTATGTGTAGTTATGGACAGTTACAGTGCCAAGAAGTGCTGAAGGTGACTGACATACTGTATGTGTAGTTATAGGACAGTACAGTGCCAAGAGGTGCTGAAGGTGACTGACATACTGTATGTGTAGTTATAGACAGTACAGTGCCAAGAAGTGCTGAAGGTGACTGACAAACTGTATGTGTAGTTATGGGACAGTACAGTGCCAAGAAGTGCTGAAGGTGACTGACATACTGTATGTGTAGTTATGGACAGTACAGTGCCAAGAGTGCTGAAGGTGACTGACATACTGTATGTGTAGTTATGGACAGTACAGTGCCAAGAAGTGCTGAAGGTGACTGACATACTGTAGGGGGGGTGTGAGGTGACTGACATACTGTATGTGTAGTTATGACAGTACAGTGCCAAGGTGCTGAAGGTGACTGACATACTGTATGTGTAGTTATGACAGTACAGTGCCAAGAAGTGCTGAAGGTGACTGACATACTGTATGTGTAGTTATGACAGTACAGTGCCAAGAGTGCTGAAGTGACTGACATACTGTATGTGTAGTTATGACAGTACAGTGCCAAGAAGTGCTGAAGGTGACTGACATACTGTATGTGTAGTTATGGACAGACAGTGCCAAGAGTGCTGAAGGTGACTGACATACTGTATGTGTAGTTATGACAGTACAGTGCCAAGAGTGCTGAAGGTGACTGACATACTGTATGTGTAGTTATAGACATACGTGCCAAGAAGTGCTGAAGGTGACTGACATACTGTATGTGTAGTTATGGACAGTACAGTGCCAAGAAGTGCTGAAGGTGACTGACATACTGTATGTGTAGTTATGGACATAAGTGCCAAGAAGTGTTGAAGTGACTGACATACTGTATGTGTAGTTATGACATAGTGCCAAGAATGCTGAAGGTGACTGACATACTGTATGTGTAGTTATGACAGTACAGTGCCAAGAAGTGCTGAAGGTGACTGACATACTGTATGTGTAGTTATGACAGTAAGTGCCAAGAATTGCTGAAGGTGACTGACATACTGTATGTGTAGTTATGGACAGTACAGTGCCAAGAGTGCTGAAGGTGACTGACATACTGTATGTGTAGTTATGGACAGTACAGTGCCAAGAAGTGTGAAAGTGACTGACATACTGTATGTGTAGTTATGGACATTAGTGCCAAGAATGCTGAAGGTGACTGACATACTGTATGTGTAGTTATGACAGTACAGTGCCAAGAAGTGCTGAAGGTGACTGACATACTGTATGTGTAGTTATGGACAGTACAGTGCCAAGAAGTGCTGAAGGTGACTGACATACTGTATGTGTAGTTATGGACAGTACAGTGCCAAGAAGTGCTGAAGGTGACTGACATACTGTATGTGTAGTTATAGACAGTACAGTGCCAAGAAGTGCTGAAGGTGACTGACATACTGTATGTGTAGTTATAGACAGTACAGTGCCAAGAAGTGCTGAAGGTGACTGACATACTGTATGTGTAGTTATAGACAGTACAGTGCCAAGAAGTGCTGAAGGTGACTGACATACTGTATGTGTAGTTATGGACAGTACAGTGCCAAGAAGTGCTGAAGGTGACTGACATACTGTATGTGTAGTTATAGACAGTACAGTGCCAAGAAGTGCTGAAGGTGACTGACATACTGTATGTGTAGTTATAGACAGTACAGTGCCAAGAAGTGCTGAAGGTGACTGACATACTGTATGTGTAGTTATAGACAGTACAGTGCCAAGAAGTGCTGAAGGTGACTGACATACTGTATGTGTAGTTATAGACAGTACAGTGCCAAGAAGTGCTGAAGGTGACTGACATACTGTATGTGTAGTTATGGACAGTACGTGCCAAGAAGTGCTGAAGTGACTGACATACTGTATGTGTAGTTATAGACAGTACAGTGCCAAGAAGTGCTGAAGGTGACTGACATACTGTATGTGTAGTTATAGACAGTACAGTGCCAAGAAGTGCTGAAGGTGACTGACATACTGTATGTGTAGTTATGGACAGTACAGTGCCAAGAAGTGCTGAAGGTGACTGACATACTGTATGTGTAGTTATGGACAGTAAGTGCCAAGAAGTGCTGAAGGTGACTGACAAACTGTATGTGTAGTTATAGACAGTACAGTGCAAGAAGTGCTGAAGGTGACTGACATACTGTATGTGTAGTTATGGACATACAGTGCCAAGAAGTGCTGAAGGTGACTGACATACTGTATGTTGTAGTTAAGACAGTACAGTGCCAAGAAGTGCTGAAGGTGACTGACAACTGTATGTGTAGTTATAGACAGTACAGTGCCAAGAAGTGCTGAAGGTGACTGACATACTGTATGTGTAGTTATAGACAGTACAGTGCCAAGAAGTGCTGAAGGTGACTGACATACTGTAATGTGTAGTTATGGACAGTACAGTGCCAAGAAGTGCTGAAAGTGACTGACATACTGTATGTGTAGTTATAGACAGTACAGTGCCAAGAAGTGCTGAAGGTGACTGACATACTGTATGTGTAGTTATGGACAGTACAGTGCCAAGAGGTGCTGAAAGTGACTGACAACTGTATGTGTAGTTATGACATAAGTGCCAAGAAGTGCTGAAGGTGACTGACATACTGTATGTGTAGTTATGGACAGTACAGTGCCAAGAAGTGCTGAAGGTGACTGACATACTGTATGTGTAGTTATGGACAGTACAGTGCCAAGAAGTGCTGAAGGTGACTGACATACTGTTATGTGTAGTTATAGACAGTACATAGTGCCAAGAAGTGCTGAAGGTGACTGACATACTGTATGTGTAGTTATGGACAGTACAGTGCCAAGAAGTGCTGAAGGTGACTGACATACTGTATGTGTAGTTATGGACAGTACAGTGCCAAGAAGTGCTGAAGGTGACTGACATACTGTATGTGTAGTTATAGACAGTACAGTGCCAAGAAGTGCTGAAGGTGACTGACATACTGTATGTGTAGTTATAGACAGTACAGTGCCAAGAAGTGCTGAAGGTGACTGACATACTGTATGTGTAGTTATGGACAGTACAGTGCCAAGAAGTGCTGAAAGTGACTGACATACTGTATGTTTAGTTATAGACAGTACAGTGCCAAGAAGTGCTGAAGGTGACGGACATACTGTATGTGTAGTTATAGACAGTACAGTGCCAAGAAGTGCTGAAGGTGACTGACATACTGTATGTGTAGTTATAGACAGTACAGTGCCAAGAGGTGCTGAAGGTGACTGACATACTGTATGTGTAGTTATGGACAGTACAGTGCCAAGAAGTGCTGAAGGTGACTGACATACTGTATGTGTAGTTATGGACATTAGTGCCAAGAAGTGCTGAAGGTGACTGACATACTGTATGTGTAGTTATAGACATTAGTGCCAAGAAGTGCTGAAGGTGACTGACATACTGTATGTGTAGTTATAGACAGTACAGTGCCAAGAAGTGCTGAAGGTGACTGACATACTGTATGTGTAGTTATGGACAGTACAGTGCCAAGAAGTGCTGAAGGTGACTGACAAACTGTATGTGTAGTTATAGACAGTACAGTGCCAAGAAGTGCTGAAGGTGACTGACATACTGTATGTGTAGTTATGGACAGTACAGTGCCAAGAGTGCTGAAGGTGACTGACATACTGTATGTGTAGTTATGGACAGTACAGTGCCAATTAGTGCAAATGTGAGGTGACTGACAAGTATGGTAGTTAGACAGTCCAAGTGCGAGTGCTACTACTGTATGTTGTTGACAGTAGTGCAGAAGTCGAGGATGACTACTGTATTTAGTATGACAGTACAGTGCCAAGAAGTTGAGGTGACTCTATGTATGTGTGTTGGACGTACAGTGCAGAGTCTGAAGTGACTGATCGTATTGTAGTTATGACATAGGCAAAGTGTGAAGGTGATGACATACTGTATGTGTAGTTATGACGTCGTCCAGAAGTGCTGAAGGTGACTGACATACTGTTGTGTAGTTATGACTAAGTGCAAGAGTGTGAAGGTGACTGACATACTGTAGTGTAGTTATGACAGACGTGCCAGAAGTGTGAAGGTGACTGACAAGTATGTGTAGTTATGACAGTACAGTGCCAGAAGTGTGAGTGATGACATACTGTATGTGTAGTTATGACATAGTGCCAGATGCTGAAGGTGACTGATCTGTATGTGTAGTTATGGACAGTGCCAAGAAGTGCTGAAGGTGACTGACATACTGTATGTGTAGTTATGGACAGTACAGTGCCAAGAAGTGCTGAAGGTGACTGACATACTGTATGTTAGTTATAGACGTACAGTGCCAAGAAGTGCTGAAGGTGACTGACATACTGTATGTGTAGTTATGACAGTACAGTGCAAGAAGTGCTGAAGGTGACTGACATACTGTATGTGTAGTTATAGACAGTAAGTGCAAGAAGTGCTGAGGTGACTGACATACTGTATGTGTAGTTATGGACAGTACAGTGCCAAGAGTGCTGAAGGTGACTGACATACTGTATGTGTAGTTATGGACATAGTGCCAAGAAGTGCTGAAGGTGACTGACATACTGTATGTGTAGTTATGGACAGTAATGTTGGGACCTATAGATGACGTGCGTGCTGAAGGTGACTGACATACTGTATGTGTAGTTATGGACAGTACAGTGCCAAGAGGTGAAGGTGACTGACATACTGTATGTGTAGTTATGACAGTACAGTGCCAAGAAGTGCTGAAGGTGACTGACATACTGTATGTGTAGTTATGGACATAGTGCAAGAAGTGCTGAAGGTGACTGACATACTGTATGTGTAGTTATGGACAGTCAGTGCCAAGAAGTGCTGAAGGTGACTGACATACTGTATTGTAGTTATGACAGTACAGTGCCAAGAAGTGCTGAAGGTGACTGACATACTGTATTGTAGTTATGACAGTACAGTGCCAAGAAGTGCTGAAGGTGACTGACAACTGTATGTGTAGTTATAGACAGTACAGTGCCAAGAAGTGCTGAAGGTGACTGACATACTGTATGTGTAGTTATGACAGTACAGTGCCAAGAAGTGCTGAAGGTGACTGACAACTGTATGTGTAGTTATGGACATACGTGCCAAGAAGTGCTGAAGTGACTGACATACTGTATGTGTAGTTATGGACAGTACAGTGCCAAGAAGTGCTGAAGGTGACTGACATACTGTATGTGTAGTTATGACAGTACAGTGCCAGAAGTGCTGAAGGTGACTGACAACTGTATGTGTAGTTATGGACAGTACAGTGCCAGTGTGAGGTGCATATGTAGTGTATTAGAAGTGCCAAGAAGGTGAGGTGACATATGTGTTAGACATGGCAAGAGTGCTGAGGGACTGACAGTGTGTATTGACGTAGTGCAGAGTGTGAGTGACTGACTCTGTTTGTAGTATGCAATGCAAGATGCTGAGTGATGACACTGTATGTGTATTATGACAGTAGTGCAAGTTAGGGATGATAGTTTAGTTTGACATATGCAGAAGTGCTGAAGTGAGCTACTGATGTGTATTATGGACAGACAGTGCCAGAAGGGAAGTGACGAACTTATTGTTGCGTCAGTGCAGAAGTGTGAAGTGACGCTACGTGTGGTTGAATAGTGCCAAGATGAGTGATGACATACGTGGTAGTTTGCTAGGCGAGTGTGAGTGTGACTTGTTGTGTGTATGACAGTACAGTGCAAGAAGTGCTGAAGGTGACTGACATACTGTATGTGTAGTTATGGACAGTACAGTGCCAAGAAGTGCTGAAGGTGACTGACAACTGTATGTGTAGTTATGACAGTACAGTGCCAGAAGTGTGAAGTGACTGACATACTGTTGTGTAGTATGACAGTCAGTGCAAGAATGTGCTGAAGGTGACTGAATACGTATGTGTAGTATGACAGTACAGTGCCAAGAAGTGCTGAAAGGTGACTGACATACTGTATGTGTAGTTATGACAGTACAGTGCCAAGAAGTGCTGAAGGTGACTGACATACTGTATGTGTAGTTATGGACAGTACAGTGCCAAGAAGTGCTGAAGGTGACTGACATACTGTTGTGTTAGTTATGACAGTACAGTGCAAGAAGTGTGAAGTGACTGACATACTGTATGTGTAGTTATAGACATAGTGCAAGGATGCTGAAGGTGACTGACATACTGTATGTGTAGTTATAGACAGTACAGTGCAAGAAGTGCTGAAGGTGACTGACATACTGTATGTGTAGTTATGGACAGTACAGTGCCAAGAAGTGCTGAAGTGACTGACATACTGTATGTGTAGTTATGGACAGTACAGTGCCAAGAAGTGCTGAAGGTGACTGACATAACTGTATGTGTAGTTATAGACAGTACTAGTGCCAAGAAGTGCTGAAGGTGACTGACATACTGTATGTGTAGTTATAGACATTATCAGTGCCAAGAAGTGCTGAAGGTGACTGACATACTGTATGTGTAGTTATGACAGTACAGTGCCAAGAAGTGCTGAAGTGAATGACATACTGTATGTGTAGTTATGGACAGTACAGTGCCAGAAGTGCTGAAGGTGACTGACATACTGTATGTGTAGTTATGGACAGTACAGTGCCAAGAAGTGCTGAAGGTGACTGACATACTGTATGTGTAGTTATAGACAGTACAGTGCCAAGAAGTGCTGAAGGTGGACTGACATACTGTATGTGTAGTTATAGACAGTACAGTGCCAAGAAGTGCTGAAGGTGACTGACATACTGTATGTGTAGTTATAGACAGTACAGTGCCAAGAAGTGCTGAAGGTGACTGACATAATGTATGTGTAGTTATGGACAGTACAGTGCCAAGAAGTGCTGAAAGGTGACTGACATACTGTATGTGTAGTTTAGACAGTACAGTGCCAAGAAGTGCTGAAGGTGACTGACATACTGTATGTGTAGTTATGACATACTGTATGTGTAGTTATGGACAGTACAGTGCCAAGAAGTGCTGAAGGTGACTGACAACTGATGATATGACTCGGAGGTAATGATGACTATTGTATATGGACAGTACAGTGGCCAAGAAGTGCTGAAAGGGGACTGACATACTGTATGTGTAGTTATAGACAGTACAGTGCCAAGAAGTGCTGAAGGTGACTGACATACTGTATGTGTAGTTATAGACAGTACAGTGCCAAGAAGTGCTGAAGGTGACTGACATACTGTATGTGTAGTTATGGACATTCAGTGCCAAGAAGTGCTGAAGGTGACTGACATACTGTATGTGTAGTTATGACAGTACAGTGCCAAGAAGTGCTGAAGGTGACTGACATACTGTATGTGTAGTTATGGACAGTACAGTGCCAAGAAGTGCTGAAGGTGACTGACATACTGTATGTGTAGTTATAGACAGTACAGTGCCAAGAAGTGCTGAAGGTGACTGACATACTGTATGTGTAGTTATGGACAGTACAGTGCCAAGAAGTGCTGAAGGTGACTGACATACTGTATGTGTAGTTATAGGACAGTACAGTGCCAAGAAGTGCTGAAGGTGACTGACATACTGTATGTGTAGTTATGGACAGTACAGTGCCAAGAAGTGCTGAAGGTGACTGACATACTGTATGTGTAGTTATGACAGTCTAGTGCCAAGTAGTGCTGAAGGTGACTGACATACTGTATGTGTAGTTATGGACAGTACAGTGCCAAGAAGTGCTGAAGGTGACTGACATACTGTATGTGTAGTTATGGACAGTACAGTGCCAAGAAGTGCTGAAGGTGACTGACATACTGTATGTGTAGTTATGACAGTACAGTGCCAAGAAGTGCTGAAGGTGACTGACATACTGTATGTGTAGTTATGGACAGTACAGTGCCAAGAAGTGCTGAAGGTGACTGACATACTGTATGTGTAGTTATGGACAGTACAGTGCCAAGAAGTGCTGAAGGTGACTGACATACTGTATGTGTAGTTATAGGACAGTACAGTGCCAAGAAGTGCTGAAGGTGACTGACATACTGTATGTGTAGTTATGACAGTACAGTGCCAAGAAGTGCTGAAGGTGACTGACATACTGTATGTGTAGTTATGGACAGTACAGTGCCAAGAAGTGCTGAAGGTGACTGACATACTGTATGTGTAGTTATGGACAGTACAGTGCCAAGAAGTGCTGAAGGTGACTGACATACTGTATGTGTAGTTATGGACAGTACAGTGCCAAGAAGTGCTGAAGGTGACTGACATACTGTATGTGTAGTTATGGACAGTACAGTGCCAAGAAGTGCTGAAGGTGACTGACATACTGTATGTGTAGTTATGACAGTACAGTGCCAAGAAGTGCTGAAGGTGACTGACATACTGTATGTGTAGTTATGGACAGTACAGTGCCAAGAGAAGTGCTGAAGAGTGACTGACAAACTGTATGTGTAGTTATGGACAGTACAGTGCCAAGAAGTGCTGAAGGTGACTGACATACTGTATGTGTAGTTATAGACAGTACAGTGCCAAGAAGTGCTGAAGGTGACTGACATACTGTATGTGTAGTTATGGACAGTACAGTGCCAAGAAGTGCTGAAGGTGACTGACATACTGTATGTGTAGTTATGGACAGTACAGTGCCAAGAAGTGCTGAAGTGACTGACATACTGTATGTGTAGTTATGGACAGTACAGTGCCAAGAAGTGCTGAAGGTGACTGACATACTGTATGTGTAGTTATAGGACAGTACAGTGCCAAGAAGTGCTGAAGGTGACTGACATACTGTATGTGTAGTTATGGACAGTACAGTGCCAAGAAGTGCTGAAGGTGACTGACATACTGTATGTGTAGTTATGGACAGTACAGTGCCAAGAAGTGCTGAAGGTGACTGACATACTGTATGTGTAGTTATGGACAGTACAGTGCCAAGAAGTGCTGAAGGTGACTGACATACTGTATGTGTAGTTATGACAGTACAGTGCCAAGAAGTGCTGAAGGTGACTGACATACTGTATGTGTAGTTATAGACAGTACAGTGCCAAGAAGTGCTGAAGGTGACTGACATACTGTATGTGTAGTATAGACAGTACAGTGCCAAGAAGTGCTGAAGGTGACTGACATACTGTATGTGTAGTTATGGACAGTACAGTGCCAAGAGTGCTGAAGGTGACTGACATACTGTATGTGTAGTTATGACAGTACAGTGCCAAGAAGTGCTGAAGGTGACTGACATACTGTATGTGTAGTTATAGACAGTAAGTGCCAAGAAGTGCTGAAGGTGACTGACATACTGTATGTGTAGTTATAGACAGTACAGTGCCAAGAAGTGCTGAAGGTGACTGACATACTGTATGTGTAGTTATAGACAGTACAGTGCCAAGAAGTGCTGAAGGTGACTGACATACTGTATGTGTAGTTATGGACAGTACAGTGCCAAGAAGTGCTGAAGGTGACTGACAACTGTATGTGTAGTTATGGACAGTACAGTGCCAAGAAGTGCTGAAGGTGACTGACATACTGTATGTGTAGTTATAGACAGTACAGTGCCAAGAAGTGCTGAAGGTGACTGACATACTGTATGTGTAGTTATGACAGTACAGTGCCAAGAAGTGCTGAAGGTGACTGACATACTGTATGTGTAGTTATGGACAGTACAGTGCCAAGAAGTGCTGAAGGTGACTGACATACTGTATGTGTAGTTATAGACAGTACAGTGCCAAGAAGTGCTGAAGGTGACTGACATACTGTATGTGTAGTTATGACAGTACAGTGCCAAGAAGTGCTGAAGGTGACTGACATACTGTATGTGTAGTTATAGACAGTACAGTGCCAAGAAGTGCTGAAGGTGACTGACATACTGTATGTGTAGTTATAGACAGTACAGTGCCAAGAAGTGCTGAAGGTGACTGACATACTGTATGTGTAGTTATGGACAGTACAGTGCCAAGAAGTGCTGAAGGTGACTGACATACTGTATGTGTAGTTATGAGACAGTACAGTGCCAAGAAGTGCTGAAGGTGACTGACATACTGTATGTGTAGTTATAGACAGTACAGTGCCAAGAAGTGCTGAAGGTGACTGACATACTGTATGTGTAGTTATGGACAGTACAGTGCCAAGAAGTGCTGAAGGTGACTGACATACTGTATGTGTAGTTATAGCGAGCATTAGTGCCAAGAAGTGCTGAAGGTGACTGACATACTGTATGTGTAGTTATGGACAGTACAGTGCCAAGAAGTGCTGAAGGTGACTGACATACTGTATGTGTAGTTATGGACATTAGTGCCAAGAGGTGCTGAAGGTGACTGACATACTGTATGTGTAGTTATAGACAGTACAAGTGCCAAGAAGTGCTGAAGGTGACTGACATACTGTATGTGTAGTTATAGACAGTACAGTGCCAAGAAGTGCTGAAGGTGACTGACATACTGTATGTGTAGTTATAGACAGTACAGTGCCAAGAAGTGCTGAAGGTGACTGACATACTGTATGTGTAGTTATGACAGTACAGTGCCAAGAAGTGCTGAAGTGACTGACATACTGTATGTGTAGTTATAGACAGTACAGTGCCAAGAAGTGCTGAAGGTGACTGACATACTGTATGTGTAGTTATGACAGTACAGTGCCAAGAAGTGCTGAAGGTGACTGACAAACTGTATGTGTAGTTATGGACATTAGTGCCAAGAAGTGCTGAAGGTGACTGACAAATACTGTATGTGTAGTTATGGACAGTACAGTGCCAAGAAGTGCTGAAGGTGACTGACCATACTGTATGTGTAGTTATGGACAGTACAGTGCCAAGAAGTGCTGAAGGTGACTGACATACTGTATGTGTAGTTTATAGACAGTACAGTGCCAAGAAGTGCTGAAGGTGACTGACATACTGTATGTGTAGTTATAGGACAGTACAGTGCCAAGAAGTGCTGAAGGTGACTGACATACTGTATGTGTAGTTATGGACAGTACAGTGCCAAGAAGTGCTGAAAGTGACTGACATACTGTATGTGTAGTTATGGACAGTACAGTGCCAAGAAGTGCTGAAGTGACTGACATACTGTATGTGTAGTTATGGACAGTACAGTGCCAAGAAGTGCTGAAGGTGACTGACATACTGTATGTGTAGTTATGGACATCAGTGCCAAGAAGTGCTGAAGGTGACTGACATACTGTATGTGTAGTTATGGACAGTACAGTGCCAAGAAGTGCTGAAGGTGACTGACATACTGTATGTGTAGTTATGGACAGTTACAGTGCCAAGAAGTATGCTGAAAGTGACTGACATACCAGATGCGTGTAGTTATATGGACAGTACAGTGCCAAGAAGTGCTGAAGGTGACTGACATACTGTATGTGTAGTTATGGACTGTACAGTGCCAAGAGGTGCTGAAGGTGACTGACATACTGTATGTGTAGTTATAGACAGTACAGTGCCAAGAAGTGCTGAAGGTGACTGACATACTGTATGTGTAGTTATGGACAGTACAGTGCCAAGAAGTGCTGAAGGTGACTGACATACTGTTATGTGTAGTTATGGACAGTACAGTGCCAAGAAGTGCTGAAGTGACTGACATACTGTATGTGTAGTTATGGACAGTACAGTGCCAAGAAGTGCTGAAGGTGACTGACATACTGTATGTGTAGTTATAGACAGTACAGTGCCAAGAAGTGCTGAAGGTGACTGACATACTGTATGTGTAGTTATAGACAGTACAGTGCCAAGAAGTGCTGAAGGTGACTGACATACTGTATGTGTAGTTATGACAGTACAGTGCCAAGAAGTGCTGAAAGTGACTGACATACTGTATGTGTAGTTATAGACAGTACAGTGCCAAGAAGTGCTGAAGGTGACTGACATACTGTATGTGTAGTTATATGACAGTACAGTGCCAAGAAGTGCTGAAGGTGACTGACATACTGTATGTGTAGTTATACATAGACAAGTACAGTGCCAAGAGTGCTGAAGGTGACTGACATACTGTATGTGTAGTTATGGACAGTACAGTGCCAAGAAGTGCTGAAGGTGACTGACATACTGTATGTGTAGTTATGGACATTAGTGCCAAGAAGTGCTGAAGGTGACTGACATACTGTATGTGTAGTTATAGACATTAGTGCCAAGAGGTGCGAAAGTGACTGACATACTGTATGTGTAGTTATAGACAGTACAGTGCCAAGAAGTGCTGAAGGTGACTGACATACTGTATGTGTAGTTATGACAGTACAGTGCCAAGAGTGCTGAAGGTGACTGACATACTGTATGTGTAGTTATGGACAGTACAGTGCCAAGAAGTGCTGAAGGTGACTGACATACTGTATGTGTAGTTATGGACATAGTGCCAAGAAGTGCTGAAGGTGACTGACATACTGTATGTGTAGTTATGGACAGTACAGTGCCAAGAAGTGCTGAAGGTGACTGACATACTGTATATGTAGTTATAGACAGTACAGTGCCAAGAGGTGCTGAAGGTGACTGACATACTGTATGTGTAGTTATAGACAGTACAGTGCCAAGAAGTGCTGAAGGTGACTGACAAACTGTATGTGTAGTTATGGACAGTACAGTGCCAGGAAGTGCTGAAGGTGACTAACATACTGTATGTGTAGTTATAGACAGTACAGTGCCAAGAAGTGCTGAAAGTGACTGACATACTGTATGTGTAGTTATGGACAGTACAGTGCCAAGAAGTGCTGAAGGTGACTGACAAACTGTATGTGTAGTTATGGACAGTACAGTGCCAAGAAGTGCTGAAAGTGACTGACAAACTGTATGTGTAGTTATGGACAGTACAGTGCCAGGAAGTGCTGAAGGTGACTGACAAACTGTATGTGTAGTTATGGACAGTACAGTGCCAAGAAGTGCTGAAGGTGACTGACATACTGTATGTGTAGTTATGGACAGTACAGTGCCAAGAAGTGCTGAAGGTGACTGACATACTGTATGTGTGGTTATGGACAGTACAGTGCCAAGAAGTGCTGAAGGTGACTGACATACTGTATGTGTAGTTATAGACATTAGTGCCAAGAAGTGCTGAAGGTGACTGACATACTGTATGTGTAGTTATGGACAGTACAGTGCCAAGAAGTGCTGAAAGTGACTGACATACTGTATGTGTAGTTATAGACATTAGTGCCAAGAAGTGCTGAAAGTGACTGACATACTGTATGTGTAGTTATAGACATTAGTGCCAAGAAGTGCTGAAGGTGACTGACAAACTGTGTGTGTAGTTATAGACAGTACAGTGCCAAGAAGTGCTGAAGGTGACTGACAAACTGTATGTGTGGTTATGGACAGTACAGTGCCAAGAAGTGCTGAAGGTGACTGACAAACTGTATGTGTAGTTATGGACAGTACAGTGCCAAGAAGTGCTGAAGGTGACTGACAAACTGTATGTGTAGTTATGGACAGTACAGTGCCAAGAAGTGCTGAAGGTGACTGACATACTGTTATGTGTAGTTATGGACAGTACAGTGCCAAGAAGTGCTGAAGGTGACTGACATACTGTTATGTGTAGTTATGGACAGTACAGTGCCAGGAAGTGCTGAAGGTGACTGACATACTGTATGTGTAGTTATGGACAGTACAGTGCCAGGAAGTGCTGAAGGTGACTGACATACTGTATGTGTAGTTATGGACAGTACAGTGCCAGGAAGTGCTGAAGGTGACTGACATACTGTATGTGTTGCATGAAAACCCAGTTAGATTTGAGGAGTAAGCATTGACTTGTCATCTATAGATTGTTAGCTGTTGATAGACATTATGTATTCTTTTTAGCTGGAAAACAAATTACACCATTGTTTTTCCTCACCATGCAAAAATATAAAATTTCAAAAAGTAGTTGGTTTACTTTGTTGCGTTTGTGGTTGTTCCTCTTTTACAGTCTTCTCTGCAAGCCTTTGACTGTGAATATGTCGGAGCGGACAGTGCGCAGCACTGAAACCTTTCAAGTGGACATGAATATCCACCAGACAGAGTTGGTGGAGTGTCTGTTTGGCTCCACTCCTCAGAGCTGCTTCCATGAGGCCCCTGTCAAAGTACCCCAGTATTGTGAGGTGAGTGCACATCAGGTGGTCTGTGAGCTTGCTGGAGAATGCTTTGGTCTGTTTGGTGGAGGTCATGGCAAACATCTCCCGTTACGCTGCAGTGATGTAGATGAACTGGTATTTGAGTGGCAAGGGCTTGGTTTACGTATAAACAGGGATATGTTGATAGAACAAATATATCATAGGCTACTTTTGCTGTGTTTTTTTTTCAGGGTGCATTTTTAGGAGTGTAGTTGAAAGATGTTTTAGCATTTTGACTGCAGGTTTATGTGAAAACTATAAAGTAGCTGCGTAAGCAATCCAACTTATTCTGATAATTTATAGTTCCAAAGTCTGTTTTAAATACCCTGTAAATGTTACTAAAACAATTTACAGTTTGTAGTTCATTGTTACATAGCTGTATGATTTTAATATCGTACAACACCTTTTTTTTTGTTTTCATGAATGAAAGAGAGGCTTTCCAAACTGCTCAGGTCAGAATGAGTAAATGTGAATAAGTATTTTTTCATCACTGAGAAAAAGATTTCCATCTCCAAACTATGAGGCGGAATCTTACAAGATGATATGATAATACATACAGTGAGGAAGTAACTCTTCAGATAGCTCATTGAAAGTGCCTCTTGTATGTAGTCGCAACATTTAAGTTGCCATAAATAGTGATTACTTGGTTAATAGGATTTACAGTCCACATAAATACATACATATACATCTATTTGTGGTGCAGCTTTCTTAACAATAGACTGCAAAGTACAGCAACAGTCTATCACAAATGACATAATAAATGTATGGTATGGGTTTATGATGTGTAGGAGCATTGTTTTATCTCTTTCTCATCAAAGTCAGTATTTAAAAGTTTGACCCCATTGAAAGTTTGATGAAGTATGGCATTAGTCTTTTGCACCACTGAATGTCATATGCTTTCATCAGTGAATGTACAGCATCCATCTTGGGTGAGAGTGTGGCCAAGAGTGTGACTTGCTCAACTCACTTTCAATGCAAAAAAATCGTTTCTCAGTCTTGTGCTGTTTCCAGCTACAGTGTATCAGCTCTGATTGGAAGTGTGTGTCCTCCAGGGTTACATCAAAGGTCACTTATCTCATTCTCTCTCACACTGACGACTGTAACTCTCTCTTGTCTGGTTGCATGTTTCATTTATCCAAAACAAGTAAAACAAATTCCGCTGCTGGCCTTGTCCTCAGAAAGAAAAGATCTGTATGCATTACTCCTTTCTTGAAGTCTGGCTACCTATCGCAAGGATAACATGCAAACATCAACACCCTCTGCTACAAATGCTGTCACCGCTCTGCGTCTTCCAACCTCAGTGACCATCTTCACCATTTTTGTCAAGGGAAGCAACACTATCAGCTATATGTTTTATATTTGTATTTGAAGAGTGGCTTCCCTTGTAACATCGTTTAAATACTGGACCATAGCTGCCAACCCTCCCGAAATTTTCGGGAAACTCCTGAAAATGAAAATCTGACAGGAAATCCCGAAAGTTGTCTTTTTTTCCCGAAAAATGAAAAATGAAAAATCACTTCACGTTTCGGTAATTTTTCGCAAGGTGTCGGTAAAAAGACACATCGGTTTACCAAAACAAATCGACTTCCGCCCGGTACTTCCGTCCGGTACTTCCATCCGCGCGAAAATGGCTTCAGGAAAGCAGTGCCACAGGGACTTGAAAAAAAGGGCAAAAGTCAAGTTTTTGCCGCGATACAAAGTCGACTACGCCTTCATTGATGCATCCAAGAGAGATGAATATCATGCGTTTTGTAAAGAATGCCGTACTGACATCAACATCTCACATGGTGGAAAAAAAGACATCGAACTTCATGCCTCTTCTGCCAAGCACAAGAGGAATGCGGCGATGATGCCATGATGGTGGTACATGGTCAAAGCCAGCATGAGTGGGGCTTGCTATGAGCAGCAGTTTCCAATAGAGCTGTTGAAAAAAGCGAAGTCGGCAACATCAGATGCCCTCAAGGACAGAGAACAACTCAACCCCCCCCCCCCCCCCCCCCCTTCAGTATCCTCCTCCTGTTAGGCTGACAGGTTGTGAAAAAAAGTGTAGTTCTGAACAGATATAGGTGTACATTGTAGGAAAGAAATTTTTCCTTAGTGATCCCCCCCCCCCCCCCCCCCCCATTTTTTTGTGTTCTTTATTACCATGGTGATGATGATTACCAACATCTTGATAGAAACTTTCAGTTTGCTGTTACAAGACTATAGAGAATCATATATCCAGGGATGATGAAACAAGAAAATTGCAATATTGGTGGTATCCATTGTATACAGACTGAAAAACCAAGACTTCCAAAGTATCTTTCATCGTAGCTAGATAATCTAGGAGCAAAGAGCAACACAAATGGACATTAGTCTGGAGACTTTTCTTCTCTGCGTAACCTGTCAATACACAGTTTACTTGTTGGACTGAAGTGGTAAGTTGAAGTGCTTTCTAATGTTGAGTAATGTGTGATGACTGTACTTTTTGTAATCTGTATGCTTTGCTATCAGTACTGTTCATGTCTAATTCTAGCATGATGAGATGGAAGAAATATCCCCTTTTCGACTCCAGAAAAGCTAATTTTTTTACCTCCAAATGTGCATGTACCCATCAGCGTCTGGGGGCATTGCCCCCAGACCCCCAGCAGGGGCATTGCCCCTGCACCCCACCGGGGGCCTACGGCAGCCCCCAGACCCCCGCCTTCTCACAGGAATTTCTGTTCCAACAGGTTGGCAGCTATGCTGGACATCAAAGCATCTTCGCAATCTGTTGTGTTGTAAAGATGATTTTACAGAGTATAATCTGTTTCCAATAACGCATCGGTCATATGCTGAGTTGGTGTCAGAAGTTTCAGGAGTATTTTAGAGATGGCAAGGTACAATCCACCTCCAAAATTTTCCTTCAAAACAACTAAATGGCCAGATTGGCTGGAAGAGTTTCAATGGATCAGAAGAGCTACGAAGCTTCAGCTGGAAGATGGAGATGTTCAAAGAGATTCTTTGTTATACGCCATGGGTCAAGAGAAGCTGGAAAGATTTCCAAAAGCTTGAAATTTAATTCTGAAACTGTTCCACCTGAATGAATCTGATACAGATTTTGACTGTCTCATTGAGAAGTTTTCAGATTATTTTGTGCCTTAAAGAAGCATCATTCATGACAGAAGTTTATTTAATGGCCTCCTGTCTAACAAGGACAGGTTTTATTGCTCTGTCTCGCCTATACTTCTGTTTTTATAAAGATTGCTTGTGTGCTTGCCTTCTTTACTTGTTCTGTTGTGGCTTACGCTAAACCATGGGTACTATTGCCGCGTGAGGCTTACGGTTGGCGTTTTATTATTTTTTAATAATTTTTATCCGCGCTCCATTTCTGTAAATTCACTTTGGCGATTGAAATCTTGCCGGTCACTCGAGCCGCCATCTTCATTAGCGCCATGCCGGTCGACCTCCGCGTGGTCGTCCACGTTCGTCGTACCTGGTTTAGTGGTACGGAGGTTTCCCCTCCACCTTTATTAGCACCTTGTTTTCATTGGTACTAGTACAGGTTGATCGAGTTCTTTACGATCTCTCGATCTTTTACTACTTATTATCATTATTTCTAGTACAGGTTGATCGAGTTTGCCTTACGATCTCTCGATCCACAATTAAAGAGAAGAAACAAGCATTCCTTATCCTAATTTCTCCTCTACCTAGTCGCATTTCGGCCATGCTTCTCGTATATCTGCTGCGCGTTAGTTTACTTTACTCTCGTGCTCCATTGCTTGTCACTTTCACTGATCGAACCCTCACCGGTCAATCGATCCACCATCTTTGATTGTTCCACGCCAGTCGGCGTTTCCGCCATATTGCCTCACCGCATGGTGTCCACCTTCGGTCGCACCTGGTTTGGTGGTACGGAGGTTTCCCCGGGCACATTTATTAGTACCTTATTTATCATTATTACAAGGTAGATTGGGTGTCTTTACGATCTCTTGATCTACCAACTTGTGCACATTTATTAGTACCTTATTTATCACTAGCAGGGGCACCCGGCGTTGCCAGGGATATGAACATTCTTTGCGATACTCACGTGACAGCAAACATGTATTAATTGTTTTGATTTACAATCAATCCCCCCCCCCCCCCCCAGCATCTTCCCACCCCCTCCCCCCACAAATACACATTCTGTCTGTCTGTCTGTCTGTCTGTCTCTCTCCCTCCCTCTCTCTCTCCCTCTCTCTCTCTCTCTCTCTCTCGCTCTCTCTGTTATACATTCTATTGTTTTCCGCCTGCCTCTGGCTCCTTTCCTCTGGATCTTCCCTAGCACGTCGAGATGCTTTTCTCGCTCGATTTTCCGCCTGCACTCACTGTTCCCATTCCCATTCTTCTGATTGCCCTTAATTTTGTAGGAATAGACTTTGTGCAGAAGTAGTTTATTTCAACGGGTCTGTGTCCAATGAAAAAATACTGTATCAGGCTTTGCACTGTACAATCATTTTTCTGGCCCCTCTCATTCCTCCCTTTTCATCTCCCTACCCTGTCCCATCCATGTTGCAAAATTCCTTACCGTTACTGGACATACGCACACCGAATTTTATCAATAGCGGTGTAAATTTAGAAAATAACGGTTTTTAACGGTCAGTGTTAAGTTTTGGTTCGTAAAATTTGCATAACATTGTTCAGCGCTTAAAACTGTACGTGCATACGGAATGTTATCAAGAAGGGTGAAAATTTAGAAATTCAGAAAATAATGGTTTTTAACGGTCAGTGTTAAGTTTCGGATCTTGAAAATTGTATATCATTGTTTAGCGTTCAAAACTGCACATGTATATCGAATTTCTTCAAGAATACTCTAAATTTATAAAATAACGTTTTTTAACGGTCATATCAAATTTCGGTTCGTAAAAGTTGTATATCATTTTTCGGCATTTAAAACTGCATATGTATACCGAATTTTATCAAGAACAGCCTAAATTTTGAAAATAACGGTTTTTAACGGTCAAATTGAATGGTCATAATGACTATCTAATGACCCTATGTTATCCGCTGGATGTTCCTGTAGGCTTATGTCAAGTTTGGTGGCGATCCGATGACTCTCGTGGCTGCCAGCCTCAGAAGATCGGGTTTTAAACAGTTTTTATAGGGTTTGGTGTTTTTTACGGTTTTTAACTGTTATAAATAACGTTTCTTAACTGCCAAATAACGGTTCTAATTTTCGAGAAGTAGCCATGTACCTGTGCAATCTCACAACGGCCATGTGATGAAAAGCAGAGGAAAAAGATGTCTTTGAAACCGTTATAACAGTTTTTTTTAACGGTTTTTAAAGGTTTTATTTTTTTAGAGATTAGCCCAAAACCATCCTCCGGTCACAACAGACGTACCTGCTAAATTGCAAGAAGATCGGGTTTTAAACAGTTTCTTTTATAGGGTTTGGTGTTTTTAACAGTTTTTAACGGTTATAAATAACGTTTTTTTTACTGCCAAACAACGGTTCTAATTTTAGAGAAGTAGTCCTGTACCTGTGCAATGTCACAACGGCTATTTGAAGAAAAGCAGAGGAAAAAGATGTCTTTGAAACCGTTATAACAGCTTTTTAACGGTTTTTAACGGTTTTATTTTTTTAGAGATTAGCCCAAAACTATCCTCGGGTCACAACAGACGTACCTGCCAAATTTCATGACAATCGGTTGGGCCGTTTTTGAGTCTATAGCGTACACACACACAGACAGAATTTGCCCTTTATATATTAGATTATGACAAGGTAGATCGAGTTTCTTTACGATCTCTCGATCTACTGACTTGTCTCCACTTTGTGGTCGTGTGCTCCATGTTTGCTTCGCCACCATAGCCCAACATGGTGAAGGGCACGGACGGGTCGAGCCACTTCGCTGTTCAGAAGTCGCTCCTTGCCCTGGAGGACCTGTGTGCTGATTCCTTGGAGCAATCTGTTCTTGCTACAGAACGTACGGCTGGTGTAGAGGGGGTTCCACGGAGGGGACGCGCAACCATCAATTTGATACCTCCTCTAGCCGCCCGGCGGACACACGATCACTGCGTCCGAAGGGCGAAAGGCAAGCTGCAACCATTTCTAAATTTACTTCTACATTCCCCGCAGTCCAATGCAGGCTACCCAAAAAGGGAAAGCCTGCTTTAGAATTCGTACCTGAATTTGCCTTCTCCCCCAAGGTCCTCGGTGGTATAGTGGGTAGTTTCCCGCCTGTCACGCGGGAGCCCAAGGTTCATTTCCCTGTTAGGGAGAGCAGGATGTCCCACCTTCCCCGTCGGGGAGAGCAGGATTTCCCACCTTCCCCGTCGGGGAGAGCAGGATTTCCCACCTTCCCCGTCAGGAGGAGCAGGATTTCCTGCCTTCCCCGTCGGGGAGAGCAGGATTTCCCGCCTTCCCTGTTGGGGAGAGCAGGATTTCCCACCTTCCCCGTTGTGGGGAGCAGGATTTCCTACCTTCCCCGTTGGGGAGAGCAGGATTTCCCACCTTCCCGTTAGGGAGAGCAGGATTTCCCACCTTCCCCGTTGGGGAGAGCAGGATTTCCCACCTTCCCCATCGGGGAGAGCGGGATTTCCCACCTTACCCATCAGGGAGAGCAGGATTTCCCACCTTACCGGCTGGCTTGCCTTCTTCCCTGCAACGCACGGTGAGATACACAACTCTCTCTGTCATGCTACGTCACGTGACCTTCGGTCCCCGGGGAATTTTGCCAAGGCACGGACCAGCACAGGTGACAGGATGCATACGGAATCACCACCCGTCACTCGCCTCTGTGAGACTGGTGCCATTAGCTCACCTCCACTAATAGCACGCAGGCTCATGACGCTCTCCCCACCGTGCACAAGTGCAGCCACCACTGGTGCACGAGGAGCGTCCTTACTCCGGTGGCGGACTTATGCCCAGTCCCTGGGACCCCCAAACTGGCCATAACTCCAGGTCGTCAGCCGCAGGCACCACCACGCCCGGACCAGTGTCACACCCTGAGACCGTATCTCGCTTGTTCAGCAACCCCTTGATGCGACTCCTAGTCAACAGGATCTCGCACCACCTTTTGGCTGCGGCAGACAGCGCAGCCAGGAACCACTACAATTGCTTGAGGCCATACTGTCACGGGCTATCTAGTTATGCCGAAAACCATCGGCAAGATAAGTAACTCCGTAATTTGAACATGGTTACCCAATTTAAAAATTAATTTAAAAGAGAGGAAAGTAAATAATGAAATGAAAATCATTTTAAAAATTCCTACGAATATATATGTTGCCATATCGTAAGTTTGAAGAATGTCACATGAGCCATTTACTTGGGAAAAAAAAATCTTCTTCAGAACTTTCTTCCGAATCGTTGTTTATCATATCTGGAACCTCATCCCAGTCGAAATCTAGGTCACTGTAAGCTTCATCACCCAGCACTTTCACTAAGTCTTATGCCGTAAATCCTACAAATCACAGTATCTTCATTACTAAATCTCATTATAGAATGGCAGAAATCAAGGTTAGCCATGGTGAAAAACAGCATTTTGACTACAAAACTATAAAAATTCATAACTCGAGAACTACGGCACGTATCGACTCACGTTTTTTTGCAAATGGAAGTGAATGGCTGCAGGAAGAAGGATGTCACGTTCTCGCGAGACTTCCTTTTCTACGAGAAACATGGCGGCGCCCATTGTTGCCACGTGTTTTACCGGGCGCTGGCAGCTGCTCAGCCTTTTGGCTGTGTGATTTCCGGTTGGGCGCTAGTGGGCGTGCGCTTATCAAGAGGGTAAGGTGGCCTTGCGGTGCATTCCGGGTCAGGAGCAGTCGCTCTTTGGCGACTATTCGGCTGCCTTCATCGCCCATTCAGTTGAAGAGCGTAAGCAGGCAGCCTCATATGCAGCCAGGCCCCCCCTTGGCAGCCTCGCCCTCCCAGACTCTCCTTCGCTCCTCCACTCCCCATCCCGCACCGCTCATGCTTCCAAGTGCTCTAAAACCCCCTTGCGACCGAAGACGAAACTTCCCCAGTAGAATTTTCATTTCGGCCAGCAGGGATGGCCCCGGAGGTGACTGGAGGACTCACCTACGGGGGGAGCTGGAGTAGGGAGAACTTAGACTGCTACCCCTCTATCCTCCCGCTCTCCTCCCCTCCACCCCGGCCCCTCTGGCGGGCAGCTTATCCCGGCATGCCCACCAGTGAGACATATGGGCCTCAGCCCATGGATAAGTAGCGGTCCTACAGGAGGGGCTCCGCTTGCCTTGGGCCCACTAGCGCCCTCCTCTGATAGTCCCCCCCCCCCCCTCTCCCAGCGACCCCTCCCCGGGCCAGGCGGAGGCTCTTCGCCAGGAAGTCTCAGAACTCCTCCAAAAGGGGGCCATCACTAAGATCCCCCATCCCAACCGGGGTTCTACTCCAACCTCATACACCCATCCCACAGACGATACCTACAGTTCGTCTGGCAAGATCGGGGGTTCCAGTTCAGGCCGCTCCCCTTCAGCCTCTCCCCGGCACCCTTCCTATTCACGGAGGTGGTCAAGGAGATGGCCTCCCTGGCCAGACAGGAGGACTTTAGCCTCCTGGTGTACCTGGACGACTGGCTCGTCCAGGGTCCCTCCCGGGCCTGATGTCAATCCCACACCAACCATCCTCTACGCCTCTGTTCCAAACTAGGGTTGTCACCAACCCCAACAAGTGGGAACTCAACCGCAGTCAGCTGTCCTCCTTTCTGGGCGCGAGTTTCAACACACTCCCCATATGGTCTCCCCCACCCAAGAGAGGTCCACCCGCATTGGGGACCTCATCTCCCACCTCTCCCGCCACCGCCTATCCACCCACACCCCGGCCAGAACCCTTACCTCCCTCCTGGGGATGATGGAGTCCCTCTCGTCCCTCATCCCCTAGGCTGGTCCCCAAGCGCCTACTCCAAAGGGAGTTCCATCGTCGATGGTCTCAGACCTCCGACCACTGGCATCAGTCCATCCCCTGGGTCCTTGGTTCCAATGGGCTACGGAAGAGTGGCTCAACCCCGCCACTGTCTTCCCCAGGGTCCCATTTCCCTCCCAACCCAGCACTTGACCTCTACACAGACCCCTCCAACTCGGGCTGGTCGCCCACTTGGAGAACCCCCATACGTCGGGGGTGTAGGACGCACAGTGTGGGACGCACAGTCTGCCCGTCTCCACATCAACGTCCTGGAATTGGAAGCGGTCAGGCTTGCCCTCCTCCGCTTCCAACCCCAGGTCTTGCACCGACTTGTTCTCCTGTTCACGGACAACTCTTAACCTCTCTCTCCGAATAGAGGCCCTCCTCCACTGGTGCCACGCGCGGGGAATCACCCTCTGGGAATCACCCTCTGCGCGAGACACATAGCGGAAGGGACCCTCAGCAGGCTAACCCTCAGCTTGGTGGGGAACAGTGTTCAGGCCCAGGGTTGCTCTCCCTTCCCTGGTCTGGCCTCATAACATATGCCTTCCCTCCATTCCCAGTCCTCCACAAGGTGATCAGGAAGGCGAGACTGGGAAGACCCAGGCTCAGCCTCATCACCCCGTGGTGGCCGACCCAGTCCTGGTTTCCGGACCTCAAGTCCCTCCCCCATGTTCCCCCTCTCCAGTGAGCACTCGTGGGGACATGCTCAGATGCTCCGCCGGCTCGCATGGCTGCTATGCCAGCCCAATTGCGAGCATCTGCCCCTCCCTCACAGACAGACAGAGCCCAGTCCGTCCTAGACATGCCCGCTGGGGCTGGGGCCTCGCAAGACCTACGGAGTAGCAATGGCTTCGCACAGAGCCAGCACTGAGCCTCTCTACTATTCCTGATGAGAGAGATGGGCCTCCTGGTGCTCAGACAACTCTGTTCCCCCATCTCTCCCTTCCAATATCCAGATAGGCATCTTCCTATCTCAACCTGTCTTCTTTGTTAAGGCTCTCGGCTAGCTCCATTCGGGGCTGCTGGGAACGCTCGCGCCCCAGGCGCTCCTCCCAGCCCTATCTCTAGATGGCTTTCCAAGATGGTCAGATGGGCCTACGCCCAGGCGTATAAGGATCTCCCTGTCTTATCTCCCTGGGCCCATGAGGTCAGGGCGCTGGCCACTTCCTCAGCATTCCAGCACTCTGTCCCCTTGCGCTACCTCCTGGAGGCAGCCTACTGGCGTTCGGAAAATCCCTTCACAAACTTTTATTTAAGGGATATCCGCATGACCAGGGCTGATGGTTCTAGGGACTTCTTTTGCGGCTAACGTAGCCATATCTATTCCACTGCTAACCCCAAGAACCATTAGGGCACTAAGCCCTCCTCCAATTCCTTTAAATTCCGCTATGGTCTGACATGGTAAAGTATATGACGCCAAAATGGGGAGTTTGTATTATACTCCCTGTTTGGCTAGTATACTTACCATGTCAGACTCTAATGCCCGCCCTACCTTCTCCGCTAGCGCTATGGTTCTCAGGTTACCTTGCCCATAGGCCTCGTTGAATGAGGAACAGGAAGTTGACACCGGCTTCTTCCCTGGTGGAAGTAGGGTGGGCGTCACGTGATGGTCTTATTACTGCATTAGCCACAAAAAATTCAGCCTTTCAGAGCTGACTAACTGCCGTTGAATGCTGTGGTCTGACATGGTAAGCATACTAGCCAAACAGGGAGTATAATACAAACTCCCCATTTAACTGCAGAAAACAATCTCCTTTTGAGAGTGTCAAGGAACTCACGTGAGCACAACAGTCATTGGTGATAAACTGTCATTACAAAGACTCAGAAGATCAAGTGAGAGACAGACTTTTAATTGGTCTGTAGGATCAGCACCACATCAAGGAAAAGCTTCAGTTGATTCTAGATCTGACCCTAGAATGTTCAAGAAAAGTAACGAGACAGCATGAGATGGTCAAGCAACAAATGAAGGAGGAAGCAACAAGCGGTGAAGTTGACCTGAATGAAATGTACAATTTTCATTGCTGTGGTCAAGATCATGACCATGGGGCAGAATTCCACAGCGTAGAAGGAGCTGCTGGAATCAAGATTTTCTAACTACTGGGAAAAACAAGAATGCATGTACTCGATGCAGACATGTACACACTGACAAACCATGTCCAGTCAAGGGACAAAAGTGCAGGATATGTCAGCAGCAAAATCATTTTAGCAGATGCTTCAATACAAAGAAGAAGCCAAATTCACTTCAAGAATTGGATCCAGACACAAAGTGGCTAACTCGACAAATATTGGAAACACGGAAGCTTGGACTGTTGACTTCGATGTGTGTGGTGGTAAGTATGTGACAGTTTTCAAGATTGACACTGGAGCAGATGTCGCTGTTATGAAAAAAACTGATTATACAAAATTTCACTGCGGAATTCCCTCCGGAGGTTGCAGGCTTGCCTTGGTTGGAGGACTTGTGCGGTCCCGTGATCCCTTAGGCTCTGCTGGCGGGGGCATCAATACTTGCATGAAGGGCTAGTTTTTTTTAAATGCCTCTAGTCCTGGAAAGTCAAGTTGCTGTCTGGCCTAAGCACAAAGTGGTAGGGGTTGATGCCCCTGGTAGGGCCTCCCATGTCAGAAAGTTTAAGGGTGAAGGCCCTGACAAATAGTAACCAGCCTTTTTCCTTTTCTTATCTTCTGACTTTCTTACTCAGCTCTTTTCTATCTTCATTTCCCTTCAAGTCTTCTTTTCCACATTCTTTTTCTCTCTGTGGTCTTCATAACATCCGCCGCATTTGCCGTGCGGTGCAACCTGTGGTGGAGGGGAATGAGATCCTGGTGATTGAGAGGGCAGGTGCTCTCAACACATCTCTTTGGCTCGGACCTCTTCAAGACAGGAGGTACACTCTGGCCCAGGTGTATCAATCGGCTATCCCCTGCATGGGTCTGGATCAAGACGGGCAATTTCCAGGCTGGCCAAGGTAACCCCTGCAGTGCTCAGCTCTCTCCCTGAGAGTTGAGCATGATCAGGGGGGATAGGGTTAGTGGGTTCCTATTTATCGTATATCTCTTCCGAAGCCTGGAAAGGGTCAAGAGGGGTGACTTTGTGGGCCTGGCCCCTTCTTGGACTCCGAGGTGGATGGGTGAGGGAGAAATGAAATGAAGAACAGCAAAAAATGGCTTCTTCACAAAAAAATTCCACTCCAGAAGAAAAGGAAAGTTGTATATCCAGTAATAAGGGACTCAGATGCGGACAGCGACTCAGACTCAGAAACAAGGAGGAGGACAGGATTCTGGGCTTCCTAGCTTGTGGTTGAGGGAACTGAACAGGAGAAACCAATTTTGGCCTTGAGTTGTTTGCAATTCAGAAAGGGTTCCAGGGAATTGTAGGAGACACTCAATAGTTACAAGGCTAAGGAACGTATCTTTCCTGGTGCAGTGCAGAACCAGGTGCCAGGCAAAACAGTTTTTAAGCGCCACTAAGCGGGTGGACAAGGAGATCAGAGTGACACTGCACAAGCAACTGAACTCTTCAAAAGGTGTGATGAGATGCCCTGATCTGAGAGGAGGGTCAGAGGCAGAGATAAAGAGAGGGTTGGAGCCTCAAGGAGTGATTGATGCCCACAGGATAACAGTTGGGAAAGGAACAGAGAGAATACCCACAAACACGCTCTTCCTAAAAAAAAAAAAATAAAAAAAAAAAAAATAAAAAAAACAACACCACGCTCTTCCTACCCTTTTGTTCACCCAGCCCTTCTCCTATGAGGTGTTTCACCGTCAACAATTTGGCCATGTCCATGACAGGTGCTTGGGGGAGGAGACCTGTGATCGGTGCTGCAAAGCAGTCCATGAGGAGCCTTGCCAGGGACCAGCCCTTTGTGCCAACTGTGGTGGCAGCCACCCCTCTTTCTTGCAGGACTGCCCCAAATGGAAAGTTGAGGAAAACATCCAGCAGGTCAAAACAAAGAATTCCCCTCGATGAGGCCAAGAAACTGGAGCTCAGCAGTCAGTCTCAACCGGCTTTATCATACTCTGCTGCTATTAGAAAGATCCAGACAGTGTCTGTCTCTTGTCAGACAGAGGCATTTCATTTTTCTAAAAGTTCACAGGAGACATCAACATGTGGATCAGGAAAACCTGCACGAAAACCTGCAGTACCTCCGAATAAACCAGCGCCCTCAGGGGAGGCGTTAAATCCCCGACCCCCCAGTCTCTCCAGCAGACAAAAAAGTCTGCTGATGAGCAGGCTAAGAAACAGACCCCTCCCAGATCCTCCCAGCCTCGCTGTCCTGGGAAGGATGGGAACAGAAAACTGGCTGTTCCCCCCAGAGGTCCTGGAGCCCCTGATTGGAAAAGTGTGGAGGTAATAGAGGTTGATGGGCCTCTGTCTGCCTCTTCATCCTCCACAAGAAAAAAGAGTCGGGGAGAAAAAACTTCCTGGCCACAGACAGACAGACCTTTCAATTGAAAACAAGTGTTCTCCTCTCCAGTCAGACAACAAGGATGCAGAAATGGAATGAGTCGTTCACCTTTTTCATTTCCTTGCTATGATGGAGTCAAAAATTCTCCATTGGAACCTCCGAGGTCCGTTTTAACATTTTGAGGAGATACAGCTGCTTTGTCACAATCTGAAACCTGGTGTGATACCTCTGCAAGAAACTGAAATTCAGAACCAGAAGAATTTCACACTTTCCGGTTTTAATATTCTTTCAAAACCAGCACAACCCACTGCAGATGGAGTGATGGGGGGAATCTCACTACTCTTCCACAAGTCTCTTTTGTTCAGCCCTATTGATTTAGATACTTCTCTTCAAGCTTTAGCAGCAAGAATGATTTTCTATAAACCAGTTACAGTGTGTTCTTTATATTTGCCACAATCTATCTTAGTCAGTCGACAAGAGCTGGTCAGCCTGATTAGAGAACTTCCATGACATTTTTTGCTGTTGGGTGATTTCAATGGACACAGTCCTCTTTGGAGTAGTGTTAAATCTTCGTCCAAAGGTCTGCTTCATGAAGATGTCTTTTCAGAGTTTGATTTATGTTGTCTGAATGATGGGTCTCCTACTTACCTCCACTCTTCCACAGGTACACTTTCATGTTTAGATTTTTCGATATGTGGCCCCTCGCTGGTCCTGGACTATGAGTGGTCTGTACATGGTAATCTGCATGGAAGTGACCAATTTTCCCATTCTGTTAAAATCAATAACAACTGAAAACGCCTCAGTTCCAAAACATCTTATTCATAAGAAGGCCAACTGGAATCTTTTTGCTGTAAATATTTCAAAAGAGCTCCAGGAAACTGACATTCTTCAAAGTCAAGACCCAGCAGAATCTCTTATTAATACTTTGATTAAGTCTGCAAAAACCTGTATTCCGATATCTTGTGAAAAACTCCAGTTGCCTGAAACACATTGGTTTAATTCTGACTGCCAGCAAATCTCAGAAGTATACAAACGGGCTCAGCGTCAAGTATTCCAGAGACCTCCAGCTCCCAATGCTCGAGCCCATCAGAAACTCTGTTCCAAAATGAGACGTATTTTGAAAATCAGTAAACGTAAGTCTCAGCGGAACTTCTGCTCTGGGCTGACATCTAAATCATCCAAAATTGTAAATGAAATGAGGCAGGGAACAGTAAACAATATAAACAGTAAATAAGTAGGGTGACTTTTGCTCCCATAAGAAAACCTAACACAGAGTAACTTTTATTCAAGACTGGCACAGCCTTTTAAACTTGAAGGTCAAACAAATACAAAGACGAACAGTCTAATAGTGGGGGGAAAAAACAAGCACAGGCCAACAACTCCTCTGTCATCATAGTAATGACTTGGTAAAGATTTGGACTTAAGGGGGAGGGGGGTTGAAGACGAAGAAAATGGGAACACAACATTAAGAAAATATATTATAGATATGAAAACTCTTCACTAGCTGCATGAGGGAACCATCGTTATCCCTTTCGAAGGCTGATCTATTTGTATTGCCTGCTCCTAGGCCTTTCGTCTGCTGGATCGGAACTCATCAGGGAAACATGGCTGGTTGTGTCTGTGCTCCTGGCGTCAAATAGAGACACACCACAGTCCATAATACCGTGGTGTTCTCACCACCAAGGGTTCAAAAAAGAATCCAACAGCACCCCCAAAAGCAGCCAGCGAAGGGTAGTAAATGAAACGTTTCATTTTGTTTCTGAATGCAAGGAAAATAACAAAGCCCACAAAAGAGCTCAATGTTGGGTCTCCCGCAGACCATCAATGCCCAGCGTCTGAGTGCATCAGAAACTGAGAGCAAAATCCAAACATTTATAAAACCAATAGACATCTCTCTTGGAAACAATTTTGCTCAAGTCTCACATCCAAAACATTGAAGAAAAAAGTATGAAAAATCATCAAGAAAATTAAAGGGAAGAACACCTGCCCTACTGTGAACCATCTCAAGTTTTCTTACTCTTTAATAACAGAGAAAAAAGCTGTTGCTAATCTGCTTGTTTCAACTATTGAAACAAATTCCCCTTCTTCTAACAAATCAGCCTGTTTTGTCAAAAACAAAATCCTCAAAGAAAAATCACCCTGCAACTTTTAATCAGACAACTTGGAAGACTACAATCTTCCTCTCACTTTAAAATTGAATTGATACGCCGTACTTTCTTGCAGCAATTTCTCTCCAGGTATAGATGAAATCCATTATAAACTTTTGAAACATCTTCTGCCAAAAGTTCTGAACATCCTGCTACAAGTCTACAACATGGGTGATTTTCCAAAATTTTTCCAATACTGAACATTTTCCTGAGCATCAGGCTATTCCGCAACTCTTCATTATCAGGTCTGTAGCGTCATTCAAAACTAATTCGCACAAAAATATTAAGAACTTTAAGTGTGGATCTTGAAACCACAGCAAATAACGTACTGTAAAATGTCAAAATGCGGTCTAAAATAACAGGAACTTTACTGCAGTGAGAAAACTGATACAGTAGAATCCGGTTAGAAGAAACTCGGTTTTAAGAAAACTCGGCTGTAAGAAATCAAATGGTTTTCCCCTGCTGAGAGGATTCTTTAACATTACTTAAAATATCTCAGATGTAAGAAACTCGGTTGTAAGAAAACTCGGTTGTAAGAAACGGGTTTAGCTGACCCTGGTGAAACTTTACTTCGGATGTAAGAAAGTCTCAGCTGTCGAAAGATTTTCTCGGCGGGCCTACACATACATATAAAAAAACCCCAACAATTCCACGATGCAGGTCACAGGAATTGGCGGGACGGGATGTGGGCCCTTTGATGTCGCCTAAGAGATGGGATATCCGGATGTAAGCTAGACAAAATGCAGGCGCTTGATTACGAGAGGTGTTTGAACTTGAGTACCAGGCCAATCGCAAGGCTTGGATGACTGTGGAAATTTTCCAAACGTGGCTGCTCTCCTTTGACCGAATCATGCAAAGACAGAATCGGAAAGTTCTCCTAGTTCTGGACAATTGTGCGTCACACAAAATTCCCACAGGGTTAAGAGCAACGGAGGTCTTATTTCTTCCACCCAGTGCAACTTCCAAGCTGCAACCATGTGACGCTGGTGTCATACAGAACTTGAAAGTGAAATACAGCACGAGAAAGGTTCTCAAGCTAGTTGCTCACATCAACAGTGGTGGCACAACAAAAGACTACCAGTTCAGCCTCTTGGATGCAGTATGTACCCTGCAGCAGGCATGGGGTGAGGTGACACCAATGACAATCAGCAACTGCTTTCTCAAAGCGGGCTTCAGGCATGACAAAGACACAGAAGCTTGCGCAGAAGAACATGACCATAGTGACCATGAGACACAGGAACCCATTCTGAAGAGACTATTTGAAGAATACAACATTCCACCAGAAGAGTACTTCACTGTTGGTGACAGTGTTGTAACAATGGGGTCAGCATCCTGCGCCACGACTGTGCCAGGTGCATCAACATCAAATGCCCCAGAAACGTTCAGCACAGACGCCTCAGATGGAGATGACAACTGTGGAGAACAGGAAAAGAGTTTCAAGCAAAACTGCTTTGGAATGTGTTACAAAATTACAAACTTACTGTTTGCACTCAGACTGCAATGAAGCAGTCATGAAATCATTTGAAGCGTTCAAATATCATTTGGAAAAGCATGTACAGGGTTCGTACAGAGTCCTGGAAGTCTGGAAAAAAGTATGGAAAAATGAAAAAATCATTTCCAGGGCTGGAAAAGTCTTGGAATTTTGTAATTTGTGGCCATGGGTCTGGAAAAGACCTGGAATTTTGTAAAAGCTGTGCAAACTTTTTCATGATGTCGAATTTTGCTTTAAGTTTCTTTACAAAAACATTGAAATAGGAATAAAAACAGAAATTAAATCACGCACAATGATCGCGGTTTTCAGATTTCCTCTGGCCGGAGGTTTAGCAGACGACATTTTTTTCTGCAGAGTAGCTTCCCTTTACTGCGAAACAGCGTTGCGCATGCGCAGTTGGTACCATTGCTTAACTTCCTTTCGAGTCAACAGCACTGCGAGGGAAAATAGCGTCGAAGTATTAAAGAAAACATGGGAAAATGTGTGTTTAGCCTAGCTTGGCTAGACAATACAAATTACCGCAAATGGATTGCTCCTGCTTCCGATGGATGCAAGACTAAAGCACGGTGCCTGCTGTGCAAGAAAGACTTCGACATGGGGAACATGGGCGAAGCTGCTCTGAAAAGCCATGCGGCAGGCAAGAAACAAAGAAATGATGCAGTTTTCAGACAAAACAACTCGGACTCCAATAATGACCGTGACTGATTATTTTCAGCCCAAGGATTGTGATAGGTGATTCTTTTTTTTACTTCAGTATGAGATGCGATCATGCATTGAATGGGGTGGGGGTGGGGGGTGGAGAAAATCAAAGGGCCGAAGGGCGATACACTGGCCTATTTTTAGACACATACATATATACACATACACACTGTCTCTAACACTCTCTCTCTCTCTCTTATCCAAACATGTCAAAATTTAAATACGGAATTGAATAGTGAGCACATTGGCTTGTAACTTGTACTCGGCCATGTTGAACATCCAAATTAAAATGAAAGGACTGTTGAGAGGCCACGAGGCCTAGTGTCCTAATTACCTGACCTGACCTGACCTGACCATATCTCTCTCTCTACCACACACACACACACACACACACTCGCACAAACACACACACACACACAGTCTCTCACACACCTACACACACACACAGTCTCTCACACACCTACACACACACACATGCGCGCGTGTACACACACACATACACACACACACACGCACGCACTGACTGTCTCTCTCACATACATAGACACACACACTGTCTCTCTCTTTCTCTCTCTCTCTTATCCAAAAATGTCAAAATTTGAATACGGAATTGAATAGAGAGCACATGGGCTTGTAACTTGTACTCAGCCATGTTGAACATCCAAATTAAAATGAAAGGACAGTTGAGAGGCCGCGAGGCCTAGTGTCCTAATTACCTGACTGACCTGACCAGACCATACCATATCTCTCTCTTTCTCTCACACACACACACACTCGCACAAACACACACACACACTGTGTCTCACACACCTACACACACACACATACACGCGCGCGTACACACACACACACACATACACACTCACACACACACACCGACTGTCTCTCTCACATTACATAGACACACACACTGTCTTGTCTCTGTCTGTCTGTCTGTCTGTCTGTCTGTCTCACTGTCTATATATCTGTCTCTGTCTCTCTCTGTGTCTGTCTGACTTTTTCACGCGCGTGCGCACACACACACTAAATTTTTTGTAAGTATTGAATGCCCTGCTATCATTAAATCAGTTCTTTCTGATGTGTTTAGCATGGTAATCACATACAGAGGTGCACGCACACACACATTCTGGGGTCTGGAAAAATTATGAAAAGCCCTGGAAAAAGTCTGGAATTTTGTTTGGTCACATCTGTGGGAACCCTGCATGTAGCAAGTGCTAAAACTCAAACTAGAATGGATTTCTTCTTGAAAAGCAGCACACCTGAGAGTAGACATACAAAAGAGGAGACCAGAGCAGAAAGTAGACAGTGGAAAGGGAGGACAAAAGATGAGGAAGAATGGAAGAAAGGGGATGCAGGAGAACAAAATGGAGAAAGCAAGGGACAGACAAGAGGAGGAGACGGGGAAAAGAAAAGGGAGACAAGAGCAGAGGATGGAGGACAGAATGAAAAACAAAGACAAGAGGATAGAGGTAAGAAAAGAACAGGAGACGATGATAGAGAAAAGAACAGGACACGATGACAGAGAAAAGAACAGGAGACGATGACAGAGAAAAGAACAGGAGACGATGACAGAGAAAAGAACAGGACACGATGATAGAGAAAAGAACAGGACACGATGATAGAGAAAAGAACAGGACACTATGACAGAGAAAAGAACAGGACACGATGATAGAGAAAAGAACAGGACACGATGATAGAGAAAAGAACAGGACACGATGATAGAAAAGAACAGGACACGATGATAGAGAAAAGAACAGGACACGATGATAGAGAAAAGAACAGGACACGATGACAGAGAAAAGAACAGGACACGATGACAGAGAAAAGAAAGCGGGAGGCAAGAGCAGAGGATGGAGAAAGAAAAGGGGAAACAGAAAGAGAGATGGAGGAAGAAAAGGGGGGACAGAGAAAGGGATGGGGACAGAATGAGACAGAGAGCAGAAGATGGGGGAAAAGAATGGAAGAGAAGAGAAGAGTTAGAGGGAGAATGGACAGACCCAATGAGGAGGATGAAGTGAAGAAAAACGAGAGAAAGGATGGAGGCAAAGGGAGACAAAACACAGAATGACAAAGAAAGAAAAAAAATAGCCAGACGTTGACGTTATGGGGTTTCAATCCGCGCCCCCGCAAAGTTTCAAACCAACCAGTGCTTCTTGGCGACAACGGTAGTCTGAGAGACTAGGTCTCCCAAAACCTCTCGATCTGCCTGAAAGACTGGTCAGAAGAGAGCTGGGGATACCCGTTGAAGTCAACGCAATTGTGGGTGATGGAAACTGCCTTTACAGGGCTCTTAGCTATGAGGTGTGTGGCACACAGGATTTTCATGAACAGCTAAGAGATGCAATTGTTGACTTCATGTGTCGCAATCATGAAACCTTCACTGCTTATGTTGGGCAAGACCTAGGTCAGTACCTCCCTGGAAACACTCTACAGCCTCGTTCCTGGGGATCGGATATGGAAGTTATTGCAGCAGCAACACTGCTCCAAACACCTGTTGTAGTATACACAACTTGCACAGAGACCTACAGGGCGTGGCTTCCATACCAAGCATTGTTTCAGTTACCTGGAACATCCGTTTGTCAGGAAAAGGTGTACCTTCAGAATCTCTGTCAACACTTTGAGCGTGTGGTTCGAGTTGCTTAGTGGCCTGACAAAGGTGTGAAAGAAAGAGGCAGACCAAACATTTCTGAAAGACCAGCTGATGCTTTTTATGTTATGGTGTACTCTACAGAGCAGGAATTGCTCCAAATTAGCATTCGTGTTATTGTTTATGTTTAAAACACCTTTTGGACTGAGGATTTGTCCGAGAATGATAAGTGATTCATTTATTTATAGGTGCATTTGTTGATATTGGGAAATTTCCGTACGATTATGTTGACTTTAACTATTTACCATTGCGTTCTAAATCTCTCTCTCTCTCTCTCTTTTCTTCTTCTTCCTAAAAAACTGGTTCACTCAAAAATGAGTAGGTCACCAGCGCGCATGTTAAAAAAAGAAAGTGTGACCCAGCCTGTTGGCCCCTGGAGCAAAATTTGGCAACAAGGGGTCTCTCTCTCTCTCTTTCCCTCTCCACACCACATCATACACACACGAAAATGTTGATCCCTCTTTCTCTCTGTCATGACGGCCAATGGCTCCAAGAATAAATCTATGCTCTTCCTTGTCGCATTTTTACTCTTCTATCATGATTATGCGTTTGTGTGTGTGTGTGTGCGTGTGCGTGTGTGTGTGTGTGTGTGTGTGATGAGTGAGTGAGTGAGTGAGTGAGTGAGTGAGTGAGTGAGTGAGAGAGAGAGAGAGAGAGAGAGAGAGAGAGAGAGAGAGGAGAGAGGGAGGGAGGGAGGGAGAGAAAGTGATAAGAAAAAGAACACACACTAGACGTTTTATGTCACAGGCCAAAGTTTACTTGCGAAATCAAACCAAAGAACCCTCTCTCTCTCTCTCTTCTCTGTGTGACTCTCTTTGTCTCGCTGTGTCTCTGTGTATGTGTGTGTCTCAATCTCTGTCTGTCTGTCTCTCTCTCCCTAACACTGACGTACACACACATTAACAATTACAGAAACGTGCAGAGAAAAAGAGAACCAAAGCAAAAACAAACAAAAACTCGGATGTTAGAAACACTCTAAAAATTTTTTTTAGAACTCTCGATTATAAGAAACCTCAGCTGTAAGAAAACTCGGTTATAAGAAACAAAAAAAATTTCCCCCTCAACTTTTTTATAACCGGATTCTACTGTACCTTTTCAGTACAGTAATATTACAATTCACCTGTTTACAGAAACTGTACAATGCAGAATCCACAATTCAAGTGAACAGATTGTACTGACCATACCTCAAGGAGTGAGCAGGTGATGGAAGCAGCAGGCAGGCTATGTTAATCAGACTCTGATAAATGAAAAGGTTAATTTCTCAAAGTCCCATGCATGAATTATTTTCACTGGCTTCAGCAGTCACGGATTAAAAGCAGTGCAGTCAGGCAGATGCACCTAAAGTGATGGCACAATCTGTCACTGACAGATACTGTACATAATTATGTAGTTGGAGTCGACGAAATTAGGGAAATAAATGTACATGTATATAATATGCACAAAAGGATTTCAAACTGAAGATGGAGACATCAGAGGAGGAGGGAAAGTCAATGGTGGCACTGAATCAATGAATGCACATTGACTGCTTGGCTTTCTTTGCAAAGAAATCTCGGATGTCTTGTGGAGCTTTCCTTTTTGCTGATGGATGAACTTTCTTCCCAGGCAAGCAAACCACAAAATGGTTGGGTTCCCATTTGTTTTCAGGAAGGTCTTTGCCATACATGTGAGTCCACATGATTGCTGGTAGGCGACTTGTTTGGCTATCATGTTCATATATTTGGGGACAAATCTTATTCTGTAGGTGCTTTCTCATAGTGTGACCCCCATACTGTGGATAAATGGACTGGATAGGATTGCAGAGAATGCTTGAAATGGCATGCAGAAACCACATTCCCAGGTGTGTTCCAGGCAAAATGCTTTTCAATACTTCCTTGCGAAAGATGTCCCTGATAGCCCCTGGTTCCAACTTCTCATCCTCTAATTCCTCACTGTAGGTTGCATAGTGCTTAGACCAAGGAATAATCATTGAAATATCTGGATCTTTCAGATTTTCATCTGAAAGATAGAATTCTTCATTGACAGCCAATTCAAAAGTAAGTCTTCTGCAGCTTGTTGAGCAGCTCTTCTCTGAAAGCAGGGGCTACTTTATGTGTCAAGGTGTATGCAGCTGTACTTCTGTTCATACTTAGGCCTTTAAGTGCTTGGGGGTCCTCTCCTATTTTTTTGGCAAAATCTATGAGTGCAGGTGGCAAAGAAAATGGCAAGCAATGTTCTGCAAGGAAAGTGCACATACGAATTTTTGCGTCCGTGATCAGATCCATTGTTGTAAGACCAGCCATCACAGGTTCGGCAGTAGGCAAAGTCGATGTGTGCGCCGGGGCACTCAGTCTCGAACAGTGTTGGGTCGACCGTGTGTGCATGAAGGTTTTTCTTGCCGTTTGATTTGTAAACAAGTTTTTTGGAACACAAGTGGCACCACGCCGTACCTGCTTTGTCCGCTTTTTTTAACCACAGGCCAAACGGTCGATTCAAACTGTTCATTTCATTGAGCCACTCTTTCTTCCATTTGTTTTTGCATTGGGAATCAACCTTCTGTGCTTCGTTCTCGCTGGTTAAAAACTACATTTTTACTCACAGTGACCATGCGGCATACACACGTGTGGAACAAATTTTCCAAAGATGGCGGCGACGGAAGTGAACTTGCACAAGACTGATGAAAAACGTGGACCCGAATGAAAACATGGACCTGCATTAAGTCCAACTGACGATCACCAGATCGTTATAAAAAAAAAAAAAATTTTTTTGTGTGTGGATTTTTTCCCAATACGGAATTTCATCTCAGACGGAAGGAAAATCACCCATGCTGCAACCATGTATGGACTACTGGGCTCCTTCCTCCTTCTTGGCGAAAAGCCCTCATCATACCTATTCTGAAACGTGGAAAAGATCTTTTGAACCCATCAAATTACTGTCTGATAGCTTTGATCAGCTGTATCTGCAAACTGATGGAAAAAATGGTCAATGTTAGACTCATGTGGAGACTCGAAACCGATGGCCTTCTGGCGAAAGAACAGTGTAGTTTCAGCAAACATCGAACTACAGTAGACCATTTGATCCATCTGGAATGTACGCTTTGAAACACCTTTCTAAATAAAAAAAAACATCCAGTAGCTATTTTCTTTGACTTGGAGAAGGCCTATGATACCACCTGGAAATCTGGGATGTTTCATGATCTCCATGATCTTAGTTTTCAGGGTAATCTTCCACTTTTTATCAAAGATTTTTTGGCAGAACAACAGTTTCAGGTTCGGGTTGGCACCACTCTCTCTGATTGTGTGTTCCACAAGGGAGCATACTGTCTCCTGCCCTCTTTAGCATCAAAATCAACAACATTGTTAAGTCAGTTCAACAGTGTTCTGACTGCTCATTGTTTGTGGATGATTTTGCCGTCTATGCAACTGGAAGCTTGCACCCAAGTGTTCAGCGCAGGCTCCAGCTTTGTGTGGACAAAATTAATCAGTGGGCGGAAGAAAATGGCTTTACTTTTTCTGCTACTAAGATACAGTGCATTCACTTCTATAATTTTCGATAGTTCTTTGCAGATCCTGAAATCCAAATAGGGAAATCTCCCCTTCCAGCTGTAAAGAGGCCAAATTTCTGGGACTTATTTTCGACCAAAAACTCAACTTTCTTAGTCACATTAAAAACTTAAAAACCTCTTGCCAGAAAACTTTGAACATTCTGCGGGTCGTAGCACACACTGACTGGGGCGCTGATAAGAAAACTTTGCTGCACCTCTACAGAGCCTTGGTCTGTTCTAAACTGGACTATGGTTGTGCTGTGTACGGCTCTGCAAGATCCTCTTACCTAAAACTCTTGGACCCTATTCACCGTCAAGGGCTTCGTCTCTGTCTTGGAGCATTCTGCACCATCCCTGTGTACAGCCTGAATGCAGAGGCAGGTGAACCCTCACTGTCCAACTGCAGGCTTAAACTATCCTTGAACTACTATTTTAGACTGTTCTCAGAACCGGAAAACCCTGCCTAGGACTGTGTCAGTTTCAAAGTAAATAAAAAAAAAAATCCCAGCTGTAGTCTTCGTATGCAGCCTCATGCGCAGAATGCAGGTCTTGATCTAGGAGTTGTGTCTGACTTCTCCAGGTTTCCAGCTAAGACTCCGTGGACCTTTTTCACACCAGAAATTTGCTTTGATCTTGCAGCTTTTCGCAAAGAATCCACCAGCTCTCTGGCATACAAGGCATTGTTTGCCGATCTCTGTTCAAAATTCCCATCTTTTCAGAAAATATTCACTGATGGTTCAAAATCTGAAGATGGAGTGGCCTGTGCAGCCTGTTGCCCTGGTGCTCCTCAAATATTATTAGAACATACTCCATCAGATGCTTCTGTTTACTCTGCTGAACTTAAGCTCTGGTTCTAGCACTGAAGATAATCTCTCAATCTACAAAGAAGAATTTTCTGGTTTTGTCTGATTCACTGTCAGCTTTGGAGGCCATAGCTGGCCGTAACCTCCGTCATCCCAAATTTCTACACTTTTTTTTTATTTAAAAAAAAAACTTTTTACCACGTTGAAAGCGGAAGGTCACAGCATCGTTCTGGCTTGGGTTCCCAGTCATGTTGGCATCGGAGGGAATGAAATGGCTGATCGTTTGGCCAAGAATGCCACAACAGGGAAAGTGTCTAACATATCTATCCCCTACACAGATCTAAAACTAAAAGTTAATGATTATGTCAGAGACCTCAGGCAGGAGGATTGGAATGCACAGACAGATAACAAACTCTTTCAGATCCGTCCAAACCTAAAAGAGATCCTCTCATCCACCTCTGGTGGTTGCAAAGAAGAAACGGTTCTATACTGGCTGCACACCGGCCATTCGTATTTTACTCATTCCTACCTTTCAAAGAGGGAAGAAGCTCTGTGGTGCATTCCATGTCATGTGCCACTCACAATGAAACATATTCTTTTAGAATGTTGGGACTTGCATGATATGAGACACAAACATTTTACAGCAGATTCCATGAGAACCTTGTTCAGAGATGTTCCATCTGATGCGATCTTTGAATTCTTGAGATTAACATTTTTCATCGGATCTGAGATTTTAGCGTGGAAAGAGTTTTACAAAAAATTTCAGGTGGGTTTTAAGAAGATGTATTTTAAAGAGTTGTGTGAATGAATGACTTGAGAGTTGACTTCAACGCGGTGACGGGCTGTATGGCCCTTTGCGGTTGGCTGGGCTATAAGCAACATTACATTACATTACATTACCTAGGGCAAAATCATTGGTCCAGCAGATAACTGGACCTCATACCTGATCAACACTCCACATGGTGAAGTCTGATGCAACAGAATGCATATTCAAAAAGTCACATTGTCCCATCCCGAGTCTGGTCATGATGATGTCTTCATACCAGATGAGTCAGAGCTATCAGCTGGAACATGAAGACAAGCTGACTCACCACCTGCAGATCTACCTCTCACTCCATCTGCAACTCCAAGTCCAACTTTGAGTTCACCTTCATCACCACCCCTCCATGACAGGAGCCATGAAGTCTACGCCAATCCAGGAGCTTGAAACCATCACAGAGCTCCAGCCCCTTGAGGACCGCAGAGATGCCAACTCCTGACCCAGGCTGCCAAGTTCAAGAAGCTGAAAGGCCACCCCATGAAAGACAGACTGTCCCAGCCAACAAAAGGACGGCTGAAGAGAGGGAGCTTCGTACACCAGAGCAGGATCCTAGAACTGCAACATCAAGATATCCTTGACCATGACCCCAAAGTGATACCCAAGATTCCCAAAGCGGCCCTGAAAGTAAGTCCCTCACCCTTGAACACCTCCATACCCAGTTCCCCAAAGAGTCCTGGACTCATGTCTACACCGACGGCTCTGCAGCAGATGCCATTCGAAATGGAGGGGCAGGAGTCTATGTCCAATATCCAGGAGGCAGAGAAGAAAAGATCTGCCTTGCTACCGGCCTGTACTCCACAAATTAACAGAACTGAAGCAGAAGCCCTGAAAACAGCAGCAGCCCACATCGAGGTCAGCCCCTACGCCAGCCACAACGTTGTCTTCCTGACCGACGCCCTGTCCATCTTGCAGGCCCATCAGTCCAATAGAGACCCAGAGCTCAACGATCTGTCCTCATCTCTTGCCTCCCTCTGCACAAGTCACACAGTCACCCTGCATTGGATTCCCTCCCACTACAACGTGCTCGGCAATGAGACTGCTGACTCCTTGGCTAAGGAGGGCACTACAAAGGAGCAGATGGACAGATCTACCAGCTACACCGAATCCAGGACCATCATCAAGGCCAAGCTGCAGAACAAGTGGAAGCAGCAGCATCCACGCCACAACAGAGCAGACCCGTACTACCTGCTGACTCGACGAGAGCAGGTAGTCATCTTCAGGCTCAGGACAGGCCACAACCGCCTGAAACACCACCTATTTTCAAAACTCCGCATCGGCAACACAGAGCAGTGCCCCTGCAGAACAGGCAGCCAGACAACAGAACATCTGCTGCAGTCCTGCCCGCTCCACCAAGCGCTCCGAGAGAAAACCTGGCCCGACCCAATACCAGTGGCCCGGAAGCTCTACGGAGGACTGGAGGACCTGCGACGTACTGCCACCTTTGTCGAGGAGACGGGGGAATCCATCTAAAGACATGACGAATGAGACAACATCACCACCCCTGCGACAAAGTGGAAGGATCGAGAAGAAACCACTCAGTTTAGATGATGAGTTTTGAAAGATGAAGAATTTGAAAGACTGTGTGGATGTGGAAATTAATTTTCAAAGACTCTAACTGAATAGAAGTGAAAGTGTAAGTAGAGAAACTGGGTTTTTACTATTCACCATATTGAATTGGCATTTATGCCCAGAGAGCTTATTGAGTTTTTGAAATTTCAGGTGGATTCTGTACTGAAGACTGTTTTCATTACTAGAGGGAAAGCTGAAAAACTTGCTAATGCTTGTATCACAGTGATGCAGAAAGACAAACTCACTATTAGACAATTGTCTTTACTCACTGGCAAGATGGTGGCTGCACAGCCTGGGATGTGGATCACGCTCATTTTCTGTAAACAGCTTGAAATTGTGACATATCAAATCTCTTTTTTAACACAGAGATAACTTTGAAACCGTTGTCCATGGTACAGGCACAGAATGCTTCCTCATACCCAAACCCAGTAACTTGGAATGGGCTGTCTGTGATTATTCGTCACATGCCTTGGGATCTGGTTGTAGAAGAGTAAGAAATGATGGTCAGACAAGTGGCACATGGTCAATGTAGGAACAGAGAGAATATGTTGATTGCCTTGATTTCAAAACAGGTATGTTCACTCTCAAATCCCTTTGAAGGGAAATCCAGAATCCCATGTTAGAGCACTATTTGACAAAAGCACAACTGTGACTATGGTTAATAAGACAGGCAGCACAAGGCCCGAGTGAAATGCCAGGAAAATTTGGTGGTGGTGCCTACAGTAAAACAGTTTATGATAGCAGTCTGTTTACCACCATCTCAAAATACACATGCTGATTTTGAATCTAGAACCCATGACATGAACTGGAATGGAGTTTCAACACTGACAATTTTGTATATTAGTGCCAACTCGGAGAGTGCTTCCAGAATAGATGTGAAGATACTAAAATATGTGCCATGAAAACAAGACCCTGAGGCATGGGCTGTTGATGGTTTTTACCATGTAACTTCATTACAAGGATCATACAGCAACTGAAACTTCAAGAGACCCAATGTATTCTCATCACTCCAGCATGGCCAACCCAATCTTGATACATCAAGAACTTGTGACTGCTTCAGAAACTGGGTCTGCTGACCAACTGAACAACATGTGAATGTCATGGGTCTTGAGAACAGATCGGGGCCAATGACCAGGCACTGTGGCATAATGGTTAGCGTTGTAGCTTCATAGGTCCATGAGAGCCGTTTATATTTTGTGGGGTTTTATGGCCCATGACCAGCATCTACCCAGAACTGAGATTGCTATAGGCTTAGTGGGGGAAGACTGGAACCATACAGTCAAATTCTATACACTCAATGGATGAATCTTTGAGTCAGAGTATGGTTCAGATTTCCTGATCAATGCTGCAGGTGTCTGTATATTTTAGACCTGGTTGACAGTGAATAATTCATGAAAGTAAGCGCAGAGTACACCCTGTGACTCTGTCTGTGACTGGAGTGGAACTCCATAGCATCATCTTCATCATCGTCTATCTCATCAATCAGCATGAAAAAAAAACAAAAAAACTCTAAATTCCATGGTCCTTTATGCCCTGCTCTCATGCTAACCCCAGTTTTGACTGACTGTCCTTGCCTGTGCCCTTGGGGAGTTCATGTCAAGGCTGCCACTCTGACTTAGATCATGGTGGCATTTTCTGGAGGGGGAAACTCCACTGGCGCTGTGTCGGCTACTAAGCAGTCATTGTTGTCATTAAGGGGCTTAAGATGATTTAACATTAATTTTCCCAGTAGATCACTGGTGCTGGGGCTGCGACGGGACAAGCCAGTGTATAACTCTGGACAGGGTGCCAGAGTGAGTGGCATGGCATTCTGAACAAGAAAAGTTGCTCATGTAAAAAAAAACAAAAAACAAAAAACGCAACTGCTGATTGATTAAATCTATTATGTAGTCTGCATTGCAGTTTTGTGAAAGGTGGCATGAGCACAAACACACACACACACACACACACACACACACACACACACACATGCGAAAGAACAAAAGGAAAACAAAATATGAGCTTTATCATATATTTATTTGTTTCCTCGTTTATGTGGATAAGTGTAAAAAAATTAAACAAATTATTTGAATGTGGACAAGTAACAAAAATTCTGTTTGGTTACTTTTGCTTAGCATTAAGAAATATGATGACTACTTGGAAAACAGCCTCCTCAAGTAAGGACAGGCATCACTCAAGGACAACATGGGGTTTAGGTGGAATTGAGTCAAGTAAACCATATTTACAGTCACCTAATTGAAGTTCATTGTCCCCAGTCTCATGCCTTTTAGTGTGGTTAGAGAACTGGCTAAGTGAGCCAAAACCACAACAAATAGCTCACTGCAAGGTTCATTTTCAGTTTGCCAACCACAACAAGGAACACACAACGCCTGCATATGCATGCATGCACACACACAGAGTTATCAGCATGTAGAATGGCCATTCTGTTTGAAAACAAAAAGCAAATAAAAAACGGAACAAACACAACATAGTTAACAATTATCTAAAATACTTGCAACTGAAACTGCTGATATCTTTAAAGTAGATAAGATTTGGCTGTGCTGATGTTCCAGATTTTTTAATGAAGGCAAGTGACCGCAATGACAGCACGTACAACAAATGACTTCCTCTACTAGATTTATGTGTGAGATTCGTTAATTTGTTATTTTACTTGTCATATGTATTCAAACACAGATTGTAATAGCTTTAGAACAAATCCCCAATGTTACCTCACAACAAAATCTACATCAATCAGTGTTATGTCATTTCTTGAGTAAAACCTTGATCATATTGTTCAGGTCACCTAGCACTTAAGCAAAGCCCCAAATCAACGAGAACAAAACAGTGGTCACAAGAAATGCAGGACATGGCGCAAGAAGTACCACAATGTTCGAAGACCATTTGTTCCCAGGGGAGCTGTCAGTAAATGATGAGGGTGCTGAACAACACATGTTCATGCCAGAAGAATGTTGCAGTCAGTGGAAGTTGTACTCGCACATACACATGTGAGCACACATGAACACACATCAGAAATTAATGGAATATATGTAAAGGGTTTTCTTTTAACTGTAAAATAGTCTTTTACCGTTGTTTTCTATTTCATTTTTGTTTGTAATGAAATGTGTGAAATCATGTTGTACTGATTGTTTTTCATATTAAGTAGCATGATTTTATACAGATCTGTGAAATATTTTTGTATCTGAACAAACTTTTTTGTTTCTGTTTGTTGTTTGTTTTAAAGAGAATAGTCACTGTCAAGTAAAATTTTGTCACCAAGGAAAAAATTGGTGAAGAAAAACAAACAAAAACAGTGCTCAGATATTTTTTCGACAAAGTCATGTGTACGAATGGCACAAAAGAAAAATGTGACAAATAAATCGGTCAGTCAGTGAATAAAATTGTCATGCTGTCTGTAGTCGAGCCATAGCAGGACTGTAGACCAAACAATAATCGATTTCTTATAGCAAAGCAAACAAAACACAAGATAAAATTCTGAAATTAAAGGACAGATCCAGTTATGATCAGTGAATGAATAATGATAAACAAGCAAGCAGATAAATGATTTCTAAGCGAAATAGATGATTTTTGGTTCTTGCTTACACTTCTGTTGCTAGTGTTACTGCACTTTTTTCATACTTGCTTCCCAAACTGGTTTGTTTGATGAATTCATTATAGTTTTCAGTTTCTTTTTTTTTTTTTTTTTTCTTTTTTTTTAATATTTCCCATTGTTTCCTGTATGTTAGTTTGGCAACTGGATCTTGTGAAGTTGGTGGTTCTGACAGAGGAGGTATGGATCTTGATTAGGAAAGATGCAGTCAGAGATTCCTCTTCCCTGCCCTCTAGGTTTCTTTGCTACCCTTTTTTATGGCCCCTAGAAAGAAAGAAAAACGGAGACAGGTAATTGACTAAGTGGCCCCAATGTGTATTGTTTGCTGAAAGATTTCACCAGGAAACTGTTAGATTGATTTTTTTGCATTTTTTTCTCAACCTGTCTGGAGATTGAGCAGATATGTTTTTCCATAAACCCATCCAGTATTTACAGCTCATCTGGGAAATGCCTCCAGTGCAAGGTCTGTGCATTTAAAGTGCTCCCCTGGTCTTTCCCACATTCCATGGACATTCACCAGAATTTTGGACAGGGGGAGGGGGTGTGGGGTGGAGGGGTTACAGCCGTTCAGCAGAAGACTTTGTCCCAGATCTGAAACTGTCTGGATTATCTTCTGTAGAACATCAGGGTTATTTTATCCTCTTCAAATACCTGTCAGTCTTGGTGTAATGTTCTGAGGAGTCTAATAGCATCACCTGCAGATGTGAACTTGGTTCTAGAGCCTACAGCTTGTTTTGATTGTACAGCCGTCTTCACAGCATCCATCATTTTTGCTACAGCTGTAAAGAGATACCCTCCAATGTGGTTCTGCAGAATCTTCTTTGTACTTTTTTTTGGCCAGCATTGTTAAACTTGGGTCATGTCTGTTTTTCATCATAAAAGAATCATAGTCATCCCCAGTAATGTTGAATTCTGAGGTGCCATCCTCTTCTCCCAGGGTAGACATTGTTTGAAATCATTGGGCAGGGGACTGATTTTGATGTACATGAAATATGGTCTTGGTGCAGCAGTTTTCTAATCGATGCTCAAGCTGCGCATCTCCTCAGCACCATCTTGCTTTTCACTGGGGCAGTCAGCCGACTCAAATTCACTCAGGTTAGGATGGCTGCCTGATCTTTGCTAGCTGTGCACAAAGTTCATGGGCAGCAGAGATTGAACTGGTTGTTTTTGTCTATTCTGGATTCTTCCCAGATGTGGATCAGCCACTGTGCCACTCCAGTGTTACCATTACTCTGAATCTTTGCTTCACTTGTGATAGTCTAAACTCAAGTGCACAAATGTAAACTGCTAAGCAGCAATTTTTCCTCCTCAATAGGTACTAGTACTATTAAACAGCTTGAATTAGCTGCTGAGCAGCGCAAGTTTACTGCTGAGCAGCTCTGTGTGGACTGCTAAGCAGTCCAAGTCATTTTTGTGGGGCATTGTGTTTTGTTGGCTCTTTGAACAAAGCGCCCAAATGTATAAAGTAAGCATTTGGAATTGAAAGAAAAAAAGACAGACAGTATATTCTCTACTTTTTAAGCTACAGAATGTCTGCACTTCGGGAAGGTGACAGAAATGCTCACGCTTTCTCACATTGCCTTGAGGCGGGGTACAAGGAAATGAAAGTCATTTAAGATGAGAGTGCCAGCCCAGTAGCTCATTTCAACATGAGTGACAGAGCTGCTGTAATTGTAAAAACGCCCTCAGAGATACACATGTGTAGGACAGTTGCACCACCTCCTGCTTTATCCCCCACTTTCTGCTCACCCTCTAGGGCATGAGTCCTTGCACTCCCCATTATCCTAACAACCAAAGACACATATGCACAAAAATACATATAGATATGCTTGTTCACACTCTCACATACACAAAAATACATATAGATATGCTTGTTCACACTCTCACATACACAAAAATACATATAGATATGCTTGTTCACACCCTCACATACACAAATTCGCTTTGTATGTGCCATGCCTCTCCTTTCCGCACCCTTCCTCTTTGCTCTTTCTGACATCAACCATTAGGTGCTCCCTATCCTTCAAGTACACACATGTGCACACTCGCACACATGCACAAATATACACATTTTTTACATGCAAATGCACACACACATGCACTTTTGCGTACACACACACACCACACAGGGACAGACTTGCTGAGAGAGAGAGAGAGAGAGAGAGAGAGAGAGAGAGAGGAAACAAAATTAAACGAAATTTCATTTAACCAGGGTAATGAGATAAGCAATATACATGTTTTTTTCCACCCAGCCCTGGGGCAAAAGGAAAGAAGTCATTCATAGCAAATCAAGGCAAACACGTATAAGAAGAACAAGAACAAACCAACCAAGAAATAGCATGATAATACAAAATTCAATACAAATAAACTGGTGTCAACACCACTGTCAAACAAATGCAGTGGGAAAAATGTTGACATAAGGTAAACATGGAAAGGCAGGAGAAGGAATCAGGCGGGGACGGAGGGGTCAGGTGGGGATGAAGGGAAGGGCAGCATACAGCAGTCATACACAATATGTTACATAAAGGACATTAACTTCAAACAGAAAGAAGGGGAGGGTGGGGAAGTTAGCAGTCACATGTGTACACATATACATGCATATATCTACAGACAAACAGAGAAAATGCAAGATAATAGAGAGAGAGAGAGAGAGGGTGGAACGAAGAAAGTGATATTAATAAATTTGTTGGCTTCAGTTTTCTATAGCACTGGTGGCCATGAGGTGCATGATGCTCTGCAATGATTAAGAATAAAAATGAAGAACCATTTAGTGGGTAATTGTTGGAGGTCAGAGTTCAGAGATAGGTAGGTAGGTGGAGATGGACGGAGTGAAGGGAGATGACTTCATTCCCCATTATCACCGTACTTTCTTTCCCTAAGAGAATGTTTGAGAGAGAGAGAGAGAGAGAGAGAGAGAGAGAGAGAGAGAGAGAGAGAGAGAATGAATTTGTGTTTGTGCAGGCATTTGTGTGTGTTTGGGTGTGAGCAGTTTTATAGCTGAGAACGGAACCATGTGTTTACAGATCTAGGAATGACATACTGGGATGGTCCACTCATCATGCATTCACATAATATAAAATTGGCAGTTTTTCAGAAGGAAAACAGGCTGGAAGGAATTGGAGAATTAAAATTTTGTGTATCATTGTATGAAAGAAATTGAATGAACATGAGTTAGGAGAATTGAAGGTTGCAGAATGTTGTATGGACAGAAGTATGTTCTGTGTACAACAGCTTTAAGGTGAAAATGCTGTATTTTCAGAAAGCAGGGTCTTTATCTGTCAGAGGATGGGAATTGACCTTCTTTTCAAAACAAGCCACTTAAAGTCCAACAGATATTTTACCAACAGGTTCAGCTTCAAGGATATTTTTATGGAGAGAGAGAGAGAGAGAGAGAGAGAGAGAGAGAAGAGTATTGCTACCACAGTTTGCAGTCTTCCCACTATCAGACACATACAGTGTTCACTTTTTTTTTTTAGTCAGCCTCTGATACTAAATTTCAAGCACCATGATCACGTTAGAAGGCTGATGTCACCCAGAGCTTGCTGACTTTGGCATGCATCCATTGTGTTTGGCATTGTGTTTTGCTGACTTTCCAAGAAAACAAAACCAAGTAGTGGTTGACCAAGGATTTTTGTTTAAACAGCAGCTCTGGGTCCTTATGGAAAAGAAAAGAGAAAGGCATTGCTGGATGAAGTGAAAGACTGAAGAAATGGTGGTGGATGAAGTGAAAGACTGAAGAAATGGTGGTGGATGAAGTGAAAGACTGAAGAAATGGTGGTGGATGAAGTGAAAGACTGAAGAAATGGTGGTGGATGAAGGAAAGGAGGAGACTTGTGGTTGAAGAAGCCTGGAGAAAGGTTCATGTACTCTGAAAAATTGGGTATTTGTCATAGGGGAAAAGAAGAAAAATAAGAGATCTGTCCTACTGCTGAATAATTCAATAGTCAAAGTTCACTCAAACAAAACTTTGGTTGATAAATTGAGTTTGAGAGAATTATGCAGATGATGTTTGAAATGCCAGTATTTAAGATGACTGTTTTTTACTTTTCACAATGTTTACGGATATTATTGAGGCACATATTTTACTTCAGCTATAGCTTTTTACTCTCCCTTTTTTCAGTGATGGATGGATTATTGAATGAAAATCATTGAATTAAAACATAGAAAGATAAATGCAGATACAAAATAAAAACATACAAAATCAATACATCTGAAAAAAAACAAACCCTGATAGAATACTTTGGACATAGGTATGTGATCTGTTTACAATAACACAAATAACATGAATGGTACGCCATATTTATTCAAAGTTGTATGGAACACCGAGATACACGAAAGTCGGTGGAATACAAAATGTGATGGTATTCTTTTTACATTTTTTTTCTGTCAACATAAACATGTCAGATCCTGTAGCAGCAAAACAAGTAAGCACTGCCATGATTTCTGAAGGCATGGAATGTTCTGAAGATGAGGTATGAAAATCTGTATATCACAAAATGCATTTCGCTGTACACAAATCCTTAAAATGTTCTATCTTGCATAAACACTTTGAAGTAAAATATTCCACCATCTATATCACACTGGAATGTATAATACAAAAAGGTAACCAGACTGTGACAATAAACAATCATCTGGCAAAAAGTGCTGTTGTTGACTTGAAAATCAGTCTTGCATGACACAGTCTGTGACCTCATTACATACATCTCTGCACACACATGCGTGCACACACACATTTTATTCTTTTTCTATTCTGTTTGTTTTACTCCATCAATACATTTGCGTATGTATGCATACTCGCCATTCATTCTTTCTCTACTTTGAATTTTCTTTACAGTGGGTCTTTGTTTCTGTTTTACTCCATCAATACATTTGCATATGTATGCATACTCGCCCATTCATTCTTTCTCCACTTTGAATTTTGTTTACAGTGGTTCCTTTGCCTTGGGATTGCCTTTGCTGTTAAGCATGCAGTGAACAATCTTATCCTCTATATGAATGTTTTAAAAACCTGACACTGTTCTTATTCTTCATGTATAGACAAAACAAATCCTTTCTTAATCTTACAATAGTCTTTTAACATTACATGAATAAATATACATGTATAACATGCATTACTTGCATAACTATTTACACACAGATATAATAGCTTATGTATAGATAAAAGAGAGACTTGCACGAGAGAGGGGGAAAGAGAGAAAGAGATGGCACACACTATCAACATCTTTCTGTGGTCTGCTCAGGCACAGTGTAAGTTAAAGTGGCATAGGTTTGCACTTCCAAGCTATAACTGGAGTGTGTTAATGCAAGATTGCATTTCTTTGGAAAAGACATTGAACACTGGATAAGTAATCTAGGAAATAACATGCTTTACATCTTGACAGATGGTCCCCAGTGTAGTGTAAGGCTGTCTGTGGGAAAATGACAAGCATAGCAGCATCTTTCTAACCTTTGTTTTCACATACCACTTGATCCCTGAATTACTAAAAAAAAATCACTAAATGGTTTCAGCTAAATGAGGAAGGAGTTATGCACAAGCTCCACTTCAAATTTTTTCAAAATGATAGAAGAGGTGAAGAAAGACAACATTCTGAAATACGTATTATGTGTGAGCAAAGACCATTGGTACAGCCTTGTGCCAAATCATTGTTGAACTCATCATGGTGGTATTCACTGAACTCACAGTTATCTTATATATTTTTGTTAATATTGATTTATTGTTGCTTCCCTTGGTTCAAGCACTGAAAAAAGGAAGTATGTGCAGTCAGTTTAGGGGCAAAACAGTGGTACCAAAATATAATTTTCAAAGATTTTGTCCTTATGTTTGAGATGGTCAGAAAAGAAAATGATGATTTTTTTTATTTGATTTAAAAAGAAAAAGAAAGGCATTAATATTTAGTGAAGTCCATTTAAACACAAATACTGCAGGAGTGCTTCAGAATTGCGTGGATAATATTACCACAATAGCTGACATGAGGCATGAGTTCTCTGTGGCACATTTGGTGGCTTCATTTTTTTCTCTCCTGCCATCATGTGCATGGATTGTTGAGAGTCAGGAGGGCCACCTGACTTGGTGTTAAAGAATCAGAGCCTTGAGTGAGATGAGCAGTAACAGTGTAATGTTTCAACTGGTGAATCTCATCAGTTTCACCATTTCAGAAGTTGAACAGTGATTTGGTAAAGAGGCCGAGCTTTGATCTGGGTTCACAATATACAGAAAGACTCCTTGTCATTTGTCTGACTTTCTTACTTTTCAGTAAATGTTTACCCTATGATTTTGTTTTGAGACTTCAAATGATACTCTGCACTTCTGAAATGATTTATGCATTGCCAATTTCTGGGACATGCCAGACACATTTCTTTTGGATACACACTGAATGTTTTTTGTCAGGGTGCCAGTTGATCACTTATCATCAATCTCATTATAGGTGTGGGAAGACTCTACTCCATTTAGGTAGCCTGTCGGGGACCTGTCAGGGGCGGTGGGCAATGGTCTAGAGTCCATATCATTGCTGTAGTTGCTGAAATCTTTAGGTACCACTTCTGGGTTAGGGTTGGGATGTTTTCCATCTAAAAACTGATAGCTACCCACAGAGTGGCGTGGACTGATGGGCTCTGTCCAGCCATCACTGATGACTGTCACATTGATGTTCTCATCCAAGGCTCGTCCCACTTTGGGTGGTGGTTTCTCCTTGGGCTTTGTGAACTGCCTGCTGTTGGCACTCATACTTGGTAGCTCACTGGGCGTGAACATGTGGGGCTGAGGAGGCACATCTTTGCTGTGCCTCTTTCTCCAGCACATGAAATACACAATGGCAGCAATCACAGCAAGAAGCACAAGAGCAGCTGCAATAGTGCCAATAATGATACCTATTTCTGTAGACTCATCTGTAGGGGGCTCTTCAGTTGAACTAGAAAGTGTTTTGACTGTGCGGCAAGTAGGGTTTGGTGCTCTGATATTAGAAGAAAAGAAGGCTAAAACACAAACACTGTATTTTGTGTTTGATTTTAGCCCCACCACTTTGAAGGATGTGTCAGTAGCATCAATCTTTTCAGACAGAACACCAGTAGAATCTGAAGCCTCCAGGTCCATGTGCAAAACTTGAATATGGAAATCACCCTCGACACTGGCAGTGATCCAGCTTAAGGTAATGGAAGTTGTAGAGACATTGGTGACTTGTAAATCAGAGATGGGGTTTGTGATGTACAGCTCCAGACAGGGGTTGTCAGGCTCACCAGAAATGCATGTCAAGTCAGTTGGCTGTAAATTGAATAAATACTGCCCAGCTTTGTCTGCAGGTGAGCCACATATCTCAGCTCCTGTTAGGGTGATGTTGCCTTCCTCTCGAGCCTCCAGTAACCATCTTAGTTTACAATCACAAGTAAGAGGATTGTCAGTAAGTTGCAGAGATATTGGTGGTGAAAGAGTAAAACCGTAGAATACACAGTGGTTGATTGTTGTGATCTTGTTCCTGTTCATTGCCAGGTTTTGGAGACTACGGGGGCCAGCCAACATCTCCTGAGTTAATTCTGTCAGTCTGTTATCATCAAGGTTAAGCTCTTGTAGTTGGCTGAGGTTTCTGATGGCATAGTCAGGTAAAGAAGTCAGCAAAGTGCCATCTAGAAACAAGGTTTTCAGAGAGTCCAAGGGCTTTATGCGTGTCCAGAGACTGGCTGGACTGACAGGGGTTTTAGACAGCTTCAGTGTTTGCAGTGAAGAAAGGGCTGTCAACGATTCTGGGAGTGTTAAGCTCTGCCCTGAAGCTTGATGACCAAGGTCCAGATATTTTAGGAAAGACAAGCCAGTGAAGACTTGATCATCCAACCTGCCAATCTGGTTCCGCGCTAAGTGCAATTCTTCAAGGTTTGGCAGATTGAAGACTCCGGCGTCCAACGTTGTCAGTTCATTTCCATCCAGATGCAGACTAGTCAGATTTTTCTTATTGAGGAGAAAATTAGCTCTGGGTGGCAGAGATGATAGTGTGATGTAAGAAAGCTGGAGACTCTTCAGAGCGGTCAGTTGTTTGATTTCATCGAGATCATCCACAGATGGAAGGGGGTTATTCTGCAGAGACAATGTTGAGAGAGAATTGGTGATGCCTTCAAAACATCCAGTGCTTAGAGTACTTATCTTGTTATAACCTAGATCAAGGAATGTGAGATCAGCGTTACTTTTAAAGTATTCCCTGTATACAGCAGTAATAGCAGTGTTTGTAATGGTTAAACTTTGCAACCTTGGCAAAGAATTCAGTGCATCAATTGGAAAGAGGTGAAATCTTGACGATCAAGAGTCAAGGAGGTCAGAGCACTTGGAAGAGATGCAGATTCAATGAATCTAAGTTGATTGTTCCTCAGAGTCAGTGAAGTTAGATCAGTCAGGCGATTAACAATGCCAGGGTCAATTCCATTTCCTGGAAAGGTGAAGTATTCCATATGCAAAGTTTTTAGATTATTGAGATTAATAAGACTGTCAATAGGAGGTTGAACATTTGCACCATTCTCTGCTCCCAAGTAAAGCTCCTTTAAATCAGACTCCAAACCTTGAAAACTGTTAATAGCAAAGTCAGTCAGGCGATTTTTGCGTAAATCAAGCCGTTGGATTTTCAAACCATCAAAAGCTGCTGCTGGAATCACCTGGATGTTGTTTTGTGCTAAGGTCATTTCATAAATAACATGCTCAGATGAGCCTTGTACAGCAGGAACAGATGAGAGATTAAGATTGCGGCAGTTAATGACAACCTGGTTTTCCATGACAACAGTTTTCAAGACTCTGGCCTCACAGCTGCAGGTGGAGATAACTTTTCGCAAGTCGGCACATTGGTAGGGTTCTGCAGAGGCAGGGGAAAGCACCATGAAGATGAGGGGTACAAAGAACTTGTACATCTTGTCCATCCTCCACAATGATTATGCTTGCTGTATTTGAGTCAGCTCCCTGTAACATGTAATAACTAGGGATCAGACAGATTACACTTCAGTTCTTTTCATTTACATTACAAGTTAGATCTAGTTGCAAAGTGAGGCGACAGCAGGCGGAAATCTTAACAAATTTTAAATGTAATTTATAGCGAACTGCCAAGAAAATGTAGACAAATGAATCATAAGACAAACATGACGTGTTCCGACCTCTTAGGTCTTCTTCAGGCAAGATACAAAACACTCAGGACAATGAAAATGAATGAGCAATCACTTATCTTCATTCATATGTTCATTTTCGTTGTCCTGAGTGTTTTGTATCTTGCCTGAAGAAGACCTAAGAGATCGAAACGTGTTGTGTTTTGTCTTGTGATTCATTTGTCTACATTTTCTTGGCGGTGTGCTATCAATTACATTTAAAATTTACATTACATGGTTTCACATCACACTTCGGGTTATATCAAATACAAATATATATATATATCTATATATATTTATATATATATATATATATCACATGCATGAAAAAAAAGCAAAATGGTATGAACGCGTAAAGAAAATTAATCAAATGCTGTGAACATTTGTTGATTTTACAGCAGGGGGGCTTGTTACAGACAATTATTTCAGCTGAATAACTGAAAGCGATGACTGTGTCAGCTAGAACACACGTACGTCTTTGAAGAGTGCTTTCCCTTTACTGATCTCGGTACATTGGTCAGTCATCAGGAAAGGCCTTACGTCTAGTTTGTAGGAAGGGACACACTGATTGGTTCTTGGAGTGGATTTCCTTCGGAGTCGGAGTGACACTGCCTCCGTGAGTGAAACACTAAGAAATGAACTTGGGAGTCAGACTAAAGGAAAAGTGGCAGAAACAACCGAGATGAAGCAGAATGCTTTCTCAGAATTCTAGCTTTTTTTTTTCCCCCCAGTCACCACAACCAGAAAGCTTGTCAGAAGAGACTTGACAAAACTGCTGGTGTGGACTTCATCAGAGAAGACCAACAACTTGGTTTTTCCACAGCAAAATGTAGATTTTCAGTGAATGACCTTACACACATCAAAACAAGTTGCTGTGTTTTCGCCACAGAAAGGTCTTTTTGCAATTCACTCTTGTTTGCCATCAAAAAGTCTCAGTGACATCGACTGTCTCTGTGTATGAAAATCAGATCAGTGCCTGAAGTCAGCAAATTCATCTTGCCTATCACGAGTGAGGTATCCGGTTACTTTGCAGATCATGATCGACACTGTCCAGCTCATGGTTAAAAAAAGGTACAATAAACAATGACACACACACACACACACGTACACACATACACAAACACAAACGCGCAAAATCTCATTGATGACAGTCACTTTTGGTATGAAATGCAGGATAATTTTTCACACCTGAAAATCCCCTGAATTTTTTGGTGGGGGAATGACCCCCCCCCCCCTCCCCCTCAAATTATACACAGGGGTATGAAAACTTACATTTTGAATGATGTGAAACCTTAAGTAATTTTTTGACCCCAGATTTTAGATCACATGTGATTGCTGGCAAAGAAAAATCAGAAGGTGAAAACATCTTGAAAAAAAGAAAGAAAGAAAGAAAATAGTCTTCTGCAGAGTGCACTCTAAGTAATTTTCATATTATGTTGATAATATGAATTATGATTACAAGAGGCAATGTAGTTGAATGTTTTCTTTATACTCATGATTAGGGAGAGTTTAAGAAAAAAGTAACTGACATATTATTTCTTTAAATTCACGGGTAGGTATATTCTGAGTTTTAAAAAAAAAAAAAAAAGGTAAAGTTATTTACATATTCTATATAGATTGCTCTGTTTGCGTGTGTGTGTGTGTGTGTGTTTTGTGCACGGACATGATGAAGTGCTTTCATTCCCACATTTTGGGAAGGGTGCACCCAAATAGTCTTAGCTGATCTGTTGGCCATGTCTTGCTTTCTTCAGCAGATACTCAGAACCTGTCCCATAGAAATGAAAACCAGGGACAACATATAAGACACTGAAAACGGGACTCCAGAGTAGACCTGCATTCTATCTAGATCTGAACATTCAAAGTTGATGTGAGACAAACTTTGTAAGTTCTCCAGGCTGTCTGAATCAGATTTTTCCGTTTTTCTTCCTAAAGAAAAATATTTTTGCCGGTTTAGTATCCATAGCAGCAGGCTCAGATCTACAACCTTGAAAGATTTACTGTCCACTGATTTCAGTGCTCTTTACGATGTTACAACCAAAAGAGTATGAAGTGAATGGGACATAAAATGCAGATTGAAAAAAAAAGCTTTCCCCGAGGTTGGGGTATGGCTGCCTTTATGGCGGGATGAAAAACGGTCATACACACAAAACTCCACTCCCTTTGTTGGGTAGATGGGATTCATCCTTGCCTTTCTTCCGTGGACTGGCAGTTCAAAAGAGTTAAAGGGTTTGGGTATTTTACTTTTGCAGACAGTATTTTACCAACTATTACCGGTTAACACGATCACTGTATTCTTTGTCATGTGTATTTTAGTAATGCTCACATGCTATAGATAGTAATGATTACATGGGACTCTACAACATGTGTGTGCATGCATGCATGGATGTGTGCCTGTGTACATACGTATGTGTGCGCACGTGTGCTTGTATTTGTGCATGTATGCTCGCACACACATGCATGATTTAGTGCTTGCATTCCCACAACACACTTTGGACAATGCATCCTTATGACTTAGCTCATGAGTTTGTTTAATCTTGTATGCCACTGTAAGTTTTTTTAGCTGCCCCCCCCCCCCCCCCCCTTTTTTTTTTTTTTTTCATGATGAGTAGGTTCACTACCTGGTAACTTATCTTCTGTTTTGGTTTTTGTACAATAATACATTAGTATCTGTATGGATGTGCACATCTGGGGCTCTTATATAAGTACCTACAAATCATTGTTATTATTCTATAATATTGGTCAGTTGAAGTATTGGTATGTAAGTGAAAGCTACAATGTAAACAGTGAGATAATCAGACACAGTAACACAGAGCATGCTCTTAGGCCTCTCTCTCCTTCACACCAAGACATGTACACAAGTGTATGTTTTTGTCTTGCCAGTGGAAAATCTTATTTTATTAGCATAGCTTAGAATCATAACAGCAAGTTATTTGACATCAGACAAAGGAAGATTCGTCCTGTCAGCATTTGAAGAAACCTTGTTTTGCCAACTCTTGTAAAATCATCAGCTTTTGTCATGTCTGTTTTTGGGTCTGCAAATGAAAACTTAAAAATGTGCAAAGCATTTCCCCAACTCAAAAACCATCTAAAGAATACACTGGTTTGAGATGTATGTACATACTTTATTATTTATGATCTATCTGTATTTTCTATACACTTAAATGCTGGCACTCACATACAGAGAGAGAGAACTTTTTGCCTAATCATTACGTGTAATTTTGAGAATATATGTTCATTATTATTGTACATTATGCAGACTCTAACTTACACAAATTGTGTATTCGTTTGATTTAGACACAGCCCCTCTCAAGAGTCTCTTACAATAGTTACATAGTATATAACTCAGAAATACAAAGATTGAAAGAACTAAGGAAACAAGCAAATGAAAGAAAGCTGACAACTTGTGTGGTGTGTGTGTGTGTGTTGTGTGTGTGTGTGTGTGTGTGTGTGTGTAACAGAAACTCATTCAAAGCCCATTTACTCATACCCTTAATTTGTAATCTTATGTGACAGTGTGCAAGTGACATTGTCACCATTGTATCCTATATCAGTTATATTGCCTTACAGTGCCCACTGTCGTCTTTGTGTTTGTGTTGTACTGGTAAGGATCAGTTGTTTTTTCTGTTTGTGTTGCAAGGATCAGTTACAGGGAATGTTGCTTGCATAATCCAAGGCGAAATATTGCCTCAGTTGTATATACAGGCACCTGTGCAGTGCAAGTGCGATGTTTTTTTTGTTTAATTGCCTTAATAGTTACTTTTACAGACACCTGTGGAGTGCAAGTAACATGTTTTCTTTTGTTGGTTTTTTTTAATGAGATTGGAATAAAATGGATGTACAGGAGAGAAACCCAGATGCGGTTTCTCTTCTTTGGAATGAGGGTAGGGTGGAGGGACCTCATTTCTTTCACATTTTCTGGAAGTTGGAGAAAGAACTTGCACACTGTCAAGAGAGAGAGCGGGAGGGAGGTAGTTACTTTAAAAACTGAAAGCTGGTTTACATCATGCTTTGAAATTTAAAATTTTCCCTCATGATCACAAAATAATGTTGATTTCAAGAAATTTTGATTTCAAGATTGAATTCATCTTGGAAATTTTAGGTGATAATTTCATTTATTGCAAAATTTGAGAGCTTTTCTACTATGGAACACATTATTCATATTTTTTTGTTTCTACCATACCATATCGTAATTCACTGTTTTTCTGCCTTTTTTGTGTTTTTATCTGACTTTCTTTTAGAAAGTCTTCACACACACACCCTTCCCCTTACAATTTTTAATCTGCCAGGTTTGTTCTGTTGTTATCTGCCATTATGGCAATCATTTATTTTCAGCGTTATTTGAGGATACATTAAAAAAAAAAACAACAACATATGGGCAAATAGACACGATGGACTTTACAGAAAGTTTCCATTCTACAGTATTAAATAATTCATTGATTTTTTTTCTCCCTTTTCACAACTTGAGGATAAAAATCCAAAGGGAATACTCTAAAAAGCCAGCACAAGGAGCACAGCCTAGCTTTTTCCTCTTGCATTGTCAGTTTTGCTAGGTTCCATGGTATAACTTCCTATAAATTATTTTGTTATTATCTATGTTGTGTTTGTTGATTTAATGGCAGGACAGAACTTTGTTCCCATCTGTGTGTTGATGTCTTTGTGTTGTAGCTGGACAGTAATTATTAATCAAACTGAGATTTGGAAACAAAATATAATTTTTTTTACTTAAGTGAAAAACATAAATTGACGCGATGAAGCTTGCACTTATATGGTGCTAGTTTAACAAAAAGAACCATCAACAAATGTGTACAAAAGGTGTTAATTAAGTTGACTAACATGAAACCTGTGAGAATCCATTAATTATTTCTGTTTTTGAATTAAACTAGTGAACATGTTCATCTTCTTCCTAAAAGACTGGTTCACTCAAAAACGAGTAGGTCACCAGCGCGTGTTATTCCAGTGTTGAGTTAAACTTAAAGAAAACTGATAGTTTCACTCTTTACACACACATGCAGAGAGAGAGAGAGAGAGAGAGAGAGAGAGAGAGAGAGAGAGAGAGAGCACCTACATTAAAATACAGTGGTCTCAATTTCCTTGTTTAGATGCCCCCGTCTTCACTCCTCCCATGTCGACATCATTGGTTTACATATACATGGACAAAATGTCATTTCTTCGTGGGAGCGTTAATTAGCTCGACACGAAAGGGGGCCCCAAAACCACGACACTTAAGTAAATTTCTTCGTCCCCGGACCGTAAAATGGGTATAGACAAAGAGTTGTTACAAACTGTTGTCTTCCGACAAAGTAGGTCTACACACGGCAGATCCGGTACATGGTGAAAGGGGTAGTGTAAACTTATTACCGTGATGACAAAATATTGACGATGAACAAAATCTTACAGGAAAGTGTTTTGACTCTCGGAGGTCACTGATAACGACTGTCACTTTGCTGTTGCTGTGATTAAAGAAGATAACAGTATATTGTTCCGAGATGAGAAAGTACGAAGAGAATTCAGTGAATGTTAGAAGTCTGCATACCTGGATGACCTACTCGGCAGCAGTTCCTTGGCGAAGTGTGTTTACCAAGTTTCTGTTACACACTCGAGCTCCGGAAAAAAAAGAGTCGTCTGCTTGCCTTCCAGTCAGCCGTTCAGGAGCTTGGTAACGGAATTTTGAAACTTTGTATCAGAAGTTTTACGCACAGTTTACAGTTTCCGGGGTTGGTTATTTCCACCTGTGTGACTCAGTCTCGGCTTCGACACGGCCTACGCAATTTTTTTTTGGAATACCTGGGTGACATCACGGCCGTGCGGGGATTTGATTGGCCAAAGCTGACCAGCCCTCGGGTTTGGCTGTCACTTCCATTGTCAACAGGTTGCTGTAGTCGGCTGTCAGCAAAGCTAGGCCTATTCCTTGTCGGCTGTTCAGGGTGGTTTGCATGGATCTCGTTGACGAGATCGACAGCACAAGCCGACGATATTAAAGAAATGGTGGTTGGGAGAGAGGAGGGTGTAGACGAAGGGAAGGAGTGGAGGAGGTAGTTAAGTGATAATCATCCGCCTATGGGGGTGGAGGGAGCACTTTACGAATTCATGATGCTTGCTGCTTTTCGTTATCTCGCGCCCACTCCACCAATCCTACCCCTCTATTCTGAGTGGATGGCGATGAGCGGGTTTATGATTCTCTTATAAGAGGACGTGGTTGAAAGAATTGGTGTAATGTCACACGTGTCAAGTCTTTTAGGTTATTAAGAATAGAAGTACTGTGTTAACTTAAGTGGGTCACTGTCACATTTGCTGGTTACACTTTGTTGGTACATGCCATACTCTGCCCTTCCCGCCTTCGCTTTTTGCTTGCATGCCAAAATCAGTAGATTTGATGGATACGACAAGTAGGGGTAGCAGGTGTAGCCCTCAAAGGGGAGGACTCATTGAGTGTTTTCTCAAATGGATTTATAAAGTACTTTTAATATGAACATTTCACCTCCATCCTCTCTCTTACTAGTGATAAAATGAGCAATTTCTGGTTCTAGTCATCAAAAGATTTTTTGCTTTTGGACTTGAAAATACTGAAAATGGGTCAGGAGTAATACACCTTTAAGACTTGCGACTGAAAAGTGCTTGCGCTCCGAGGGACGGACAGAATTAGAAATAAGTTCAGACATGAAATAATGTATAACTGACACAAATTATGTACAATTTCACACACCAACTTCTGTATACAAACGTAAAATATACGAATAAATAAGAACTCAGTTGTACTAAACTGGCTTCTCTTCCCTTTATGTCATCATAGGAGGAGCGAATGGTTTGATAACTTGATGTTGGTGTCCAGGGTGTTCTGTGGCACTTACCTTTTGAGTTAGGTGTTTGGGCGCCTCTCCAGTTGCTGGTGACTTGTCCACTCACCTGGTAGACAGTTGCTGCTTGGCCTGGTGGAAACTTGATTCTTGATCTTGTGCTGGGCCAGTTGCAGGGAGTTTAGGAACCCAGTCTATACACACGGCAGAACTGGGTTTGTAGTCAAGTAGCAGAGAGTCCGGCTGGACAAGTCCTCACACTTGCCCTCTGACTTTCAGTAAATATGTGAAAAGTTAGATTAGCATAAATGTATCTGCCTTTATTTTCAGTCTCCACTTTAGTTTTTTATTCAGGTTTTGAGCGGATTTTAAGAAGTGGTATGGGACAGTAAGAAACTGCTAAATGGTTGAAGGAAACAACTGTTCAGTGTAGTGAACTTCTCAGGTGAAGTAATTAGGTACTGGCACACACTTAGTCCAGGTACACATGTTGATTAGAGTCACCTACAACAAGAAATTTAGGCAGTCGACAGTATTCATAATTCAAGTAATTCAGGTAACAGGTTTAACCCAGTGTAGGTATAAAGTTATTCTGTGAGAATATAGTATGCAGTCTAAACAGGTAGTACCGAGTACAAGCATAAAGTTAGACTGTAAAATACAATATTCATGAATCATTTTAACAGATTCTACCAAGTAGTGGCAAAAAGTCATAATGTTAAAATAGAATACTCATTCATCATTTTGACAGTTGTTGTCAAGCACAGGCATAAAGTTAACTGTTACATGGCATAAATGTAATCAGTGCATAGTCTCTAGACTTAGAAAATTGGTTTCAGCTTATATTTCTTCTGGGTTGATCAGTGAAACTTAAAAATGATAATGATAATGTTCATTTATATAGTGCCTGTTCTAAAAAAAAAAAAAAGGGCTCTAAACGCTTTACATAACCAACACATCATAAAGTTATACAATAAGATATGACAAGCTTAAAACAAGACAGGAACTTGCTTTACACAAAAGCAATAACTAGGAACATAGTGCATATATACAACATTAATGTATAAACATAATTTACACAAGCTTACACACACGCAACCCCCCCACCACCACCATGCTTGTGAGCACACACGCATGCATGACATACATGACCACACACCCACACGCACAGACGTGCGCACGCACACACTCACATCAACACAGCCTGCACATACAAGTGACACAACCACCAGGCACTCACGCACGCACCCAAAAACCCACTTGGAAGGTGGATTGGGGGGGGGGGGGGGGGGGGGGGAACGACTGTTGAAAGAAGTTTGTTTTCACGGCAGATTTGAAAGAAGAGGGTGAAGGTAGGTATCTGATGCTGATGGAAAGTGTATTCCATACAGTTGGTCCCTGGATGAGAGAGAACGTTGACCAAAAGATTTTGTTCTGACAGAAGGAATACGCAAGAGGCGGCTGTCGACAGAGGAACGAAGTTGATGGGATGGGGTGTAGATGTGGAGGATGTCTGAGAGATATTGTGGTCCAGTACTACAAACAGAATAGAAACAGATGGAAGGCAACTTGTAGATGATTTGACTCTGAATTGGAAGCCAGTGGAGGGACTGCAACAGAGGAGTGAAATGTTGATGTTTTGCAAACAAGCCTGGCAGTGCTGTTCTGGACCTTCTGTACTTTATCGAGTGGGTACTTTGGTGAGCCAGCCAAGGGACTGTTGCAGTCCAGCCTTGAGAGAACTAGGAAACAAACTATAGTTTTTGTAGCTTCAGTGGAAAGGAGTTGTCTGATCGAATGATCTTACGTATTTCCAGATGTGCTGCCTTACAAACATTAGACACGTGGTGCTTGAAAGAAAGGGTGGAATCAGAAGTTACACTGAGGTTACGAGCTTGGGATGAGAGCTGAATATCAGAACTTCCGATGCTGATGGACGAAGGATGGGAGGGATGATCTTGGAGTTTGGGAGGAGCAAGGAGAAGAACTTCAGTTTTGTCATCATTCAGTTGCAACTTATTCAAAGTCATCCATTGCTTCAAATCTTGGGAACAGCTTCGAACATCACTGACAACATCCTTGAGTTCAGATACAGTGCTTGACTTGTGCATCAGAGTGTCTTCAGCAAAGCTCTCATGCAGCAACGAGTGCTGATCGATAATGTCAGACACAGGTCTGACATACAGAGCAAACAGAACTGGCCCAAGAACAGACCCTTGTGGAACCCCACAGGTGAGAGTTGTAGGAGATGAAGAAAGACCATTGACAACAATTGTCTGGGAATGATTACTGAGATAAGACCTCACCCACGCAAGAATGGTGCCCTGAATGCCAAATGAAGTGTGGAGTCTAGAAAGGAGAATGTCGTGGTCGATCATGTGAAATGCAGCAGAAAGGTCTAAAAGAGACAGAAGAGAGACTTTGTCATCATCAAGGGCAAGAAGGAGATCGTTTACAACTTTCAGGAGTGCGGTCTCTGTGCTATGGTCAGCCCTGTAAGCAGACTGGTGAGGGTCATTCAGCTCATTCTGAGTAAGATGAGCTGAGAGCTGAGCAAGTACAATTTTAACAAGGACCTGTAAGGAAGGGGAGATTTGAGACAGGTCTGTTATTTTTGAGTGAATTGGGATCCAGGGAGGGCTTTTTGAGAAGGGGATGAACAACAGCAGATTTGTATTCTTGGGGAAAGACGCCAGACGAGGGAAGTATTAATAACATGGGTTATGAAGGGAAGGAAAACATCGATACAGTGGAACAGTATGGACGCAGGCAATGGGTCAAGGTCACATGATTTTCTAGGTGAACTAACTATCACCTTTCTAACATCATCCTCGGTCACAGAACAGAAAACAGTGAAGAAGAAGAATGATCGTTATCAAGAGGGGATCCCGTGAAATTTGAACTGTCCAGATTGTCATGGATTGCTTTGATTTGGCATTGAAAAAGTCAGAGAAATGGATGGGGAGTTCGGAAGGAGAGAAAACAGTGGGGAGCACAGCATTACTTTTCTGGCCTGGCAAACCATTTGTGAGCAGATGTCTTCCAATCTAGTATTTTCTCTGAAAAGAAGGAAGGTTGAGCGTTAAACACAATTTTATCCACAAACTGTTTCTTCTTGTTGAAGATACCTTTATGGACATGAAGGCCAGATCCATCCCACTGGCATTCAGCTCTGCATTGATCTGCTTTCGTGGCTTTGATCTGGTCAGCAGCAGCACTGTACCATGGGCAGGAAGGATGATTCGTCACCTTGCAGTGTTTGGCCGGAGCATAGGTGTTGAGCGTGTCCTGGAGACACAGGTCCAGCTGACTGGGGGTGAGGGGCTGGGGGGGGGGGGGGGGGGGGGAGTCCAGGGAGGTCTTCAGATCATCCCTAAAGGAGGAAATATTGACTTCAGCAGGCCTCCTCTTCACATACCTAGGCTGGATGGAGGGCCTAGGCACAGTTCCATGACCACACAGTGGTCTGAAGGTAACTTGATACGGGATCTCAGAGTAGGAGAGGTGAACATTCCCCTCTCATAATATGAGCAGAGTAATACCCGTCTCATTCTCATTCTCTATTTGTCACACACACTTGCATGTCATGTTACGGTTTTGGCCTACAAAAGCAACAGGCTATGACTTACGAACATTATAAACTACACACAATAGAGCAGACGAAGAGTGCAGACAGTTAGTCCTGTTTCAAAGACTTTGCACAATGTTTTAAAGGGAAAAGGGTATCATAAGAGAAAGAAGGAAGTATCAAATTGTTTCTCATTTCTGTCAAAGAGGGTATAGGCCTTCTTTCACCAGCGTCTGTTTGCAAATAACATTATTGATATAAATTGAACCTTTTCTTGGACAGATGAAATGAATCAAAGGATGAACCTTTTAAATTCTGGTACAGGTCTTGGACTGAAAGGCAGAGCCACGATCTCGTCAGCAAAATGATACTAAAACTAATGAGGCAGTTCTGACAAGACTTGGTGAAAAGATGGAATTTGCCCGGGGATGAAACTAAACCCAGTAAAGTTTTGTTCAGATCTGTATCAAAGGCTAGATTAAGATCTGTTCAGGACAACCTTGATTAAGATCTGTTCAGGACAACCTTGATTAAGATCTGTTCAGGAACCAGCCGCTGTGGCGAAGTGGTTAGCGTCGCGGACTCCCGGCTGGGAGGTTGTGGGTTCGAATCCCATCAGAGTCATGTGGGTTTTTCTGCCCCGACCGGCTCCTACCCAAAGTTGAGTTTGCTGCGGACTCAGTTGGGAAGACCGGGACCACACAGTCGAGTTTCATCCACTTAATGGATGCGTTTCTGAGAGTGTTGCTCAAATTTCCTGACCAACAAGGCAGGTGCCTGTATCTCTTGGGCCTGGTTGACGCCGGGATATATTATGAAAGGAAGCGTAGAATACAGCCCTGTCATGTAGTCTCAGACCGAAATGGAAATCCGTAGCATCATCTTAATCATCCTCATTCTCATCGATCAGCATAAAAAAAAAGTCTCAAATTCTGTGGCCCTTCATGCCCTGCTCTCATGGTGACCAATTTCGATGTCCTCTCCACGTCTGTGGCCTTGGCTTGGTTCCGTCGGGGTCACCGTATCGGCGAGTCCACAGGGGCTGTCATTGGACGGACGTGGTGGCGCCCTCCGGAGGGAGAGCTCACTCACGCTGGCTCCGCGACTAAGCAATTATTGTCGTCAGTAGGGAGCTTAGTAGGTGGTGTCCTGCGTATGTTAGAGTAGAACAGGCGCCACTGAACACCACTGAAGTGACTCGGCAGCAGTGCAGTGTCTCCTCCAGTGGGTTGCCTCTTGACGACTTGACATTGACTGCTTCCTGTGGAATGCCGGTGCCGGGGCTGCGGCGGGGCCGACTGGGCTGTGGCTGTGGACAGGGTGTCAGAATGAGCGGCGTGGGTGCACTGCCTCTGAGGTGGCGCAGAGGTTGGGGCAGCAAAAAGAAAAAAAAAAAAAAAAAGCAGCAAAAAAAAAAAAAAAAAAAAAAAGATCTGTTCAGGACAACCTTGATTAAGATCTGTTCAGGACAACCTTGATTAAGATCTGTTCAGGACAACCTTGATTAAGATCTGTTCAGGACAGCCTGAAAGCTAAGGAACTGATGTAAGCAAAACATGGTTGAAAAATGGAATCTGGCTCACAGACTCATCCATTACATTCTGATGCCGATCCAAATCAAGGGGCATGTCCAGGATCCATTGAGGTAGATACCCCTAAATGGTAATGGAAAATTATATGTGTCCCTCACCTTTCCTGCTCACACTGTGCTTTTCATCTTGCTCTTGCATGTATACATCACATGTGAGTTGGAAAGGCATATGAACTTCCATATTTTCTGTTAATGTTAGCAAGATTGTACAAAACAAAACTGCTGGTTGGTTGGTTCTACTCTCCTCTTGACAGCTGTGAGCTGCCAAGAGTGTCAGTAGCTGTAGCTTCCTCAGCTTCTTCGGCGGTAAGGGCGTTCCAGTCCCTGATGGTCTGCGGGAAAAAGGAGAAGCGTCTGTAGTCTGTCCTGCACTGTGTTGGTTTATACTGCTGGTCATGGCCTCTCCTCTGTCCTGCACTGTGTTGGTTTATACTGCTGGTCATGGCCTCTCCTCTGTCCTGCACTGTGTTGGTTTATACTGCTGGTCATGGCCTCTCCTCTGTCCTGCACTGTGTTTATACTGCTGGTCATGGCCTCTCCTCTGTCCTGTACTGTGTTTGTTTATACTGCTGGTCATGGCCTCTCCTCTGTCCTGTACTGTGTTTGTTTATACTGCTGGTCATGGCCTCTCCTCTGTCCTGTACTGTGTTTGTTTATACTGCTGGTCATGGCCTCTCCTCTGTCCTGTACTGTGTTTGTTTATACTGCTGGTCATGGCCTCTCCTCTTCTCTTGCTGTGGTTAACTTGCACCTTGCTACTTTAAATGGATAACACAGCATTGGAACCATGAATGGACTCGGATAACTTCTTTCCCTCTTTTTCAGATCATACCAAGTGTATGAGTAGGTTAATGGTTAACTGAAGATGCATCCCTGCCCCCTGGTAGCTCCCTGTGCATGCACAGGTATGCTACCACCTTCTGTCTTCAGGTTTCCATCCATTCATTAACCCTTAAGCATTCCTCCCAGATGATGCTACTGTTCAGGATAGTTTGGAGGTAGGCATTCAGTTGCTGTATTGATCTTCAGGACAGGTTCTTTGCTGAAGGCCTAGAAATGCTTATTCACATTTGTTTTTTTTTCTGTCTTTGTCCTATGTATACAGAACATGACAGAAAACCATTGTTTCTGTTCTTTCTTCTGTTTTCCAGTAGCCATTTCTTGGAGGGCACAATCTTTTCATCTCAGTCCTGAAAATAGTGTGAAAGTGTTTTATTGTGCATGCCTTCTTTCCTGTCTCCCATCACTACTTAGACTAAAGACCACCAATAGGTCCTGAGGGTCAGGATGGAAGAGTGAGATGAAGGTAGGCAGACTTAAGCCAAGTCAAATGGAAGACTGCAGCGGATGCCTTACCGATCTGGTGGGAAAAAATCTTTCAGAGCTAAATGGTTGTTTATTATATTATGGCAAATACCCATCATTGGCCCTCTTCTCTATAGGAGGTCCCTCCCCTCACCCTTTTTGATCTGCACCTTCTCCTGTGCATTTCTGCACCCCCACAACAAGAGGGTGGAAGGTTGAGAGAGAGAGAGAGAGAGAGAGAGGAGGGGGGGGGGGGGGGGGGGGGGAGAGAGAGAGAGAGAGAGAGAGAGAGAGAGAATGAATGCAGCACCTTTGAAGCAAGGAACTTTGGAGCTCCCCACTTCCTGCCCCCTCCCTCAACGCAGTGATCAGAGAAAGGCAAAAGGTGGAGAAGTACTGTTTGGAAGTCATCATCAGAAGTACCTCAGCAGCCTCAAGTTACAAGATGGATATTATGGAATTATGTTCATCCTTTTGGTCCTACACCTCTGTCTTCAGTTGTGAAGTGACAGCAGGGATAGGATTGCACGAAACATGCAAAAGAAACAGGCACACAGTATTATATAAAACTGACAATGTCTGCCATTAGGGGGGAAAAAAGTCAGTCTAAAATGTCTGTTACATTGATTCAACAAAATGAGTTGAACATGAAATTAGTCTCGACTAGGAAAAAGAAAAGTGTTCATAAAGTCCTGAACTGTGAGTTGTGTGCTTATGATGATCTTCACAGAAGTGACCACAAGAAAGCTGCAGTATCCTGTACACCTCAATTATCCAAAAGCTAACTGGGACCTTTTTGCAGGAAGAACTTGTCGAAGAGGAAACTCTTCAGAGTCCAGACCCTGCCAAAAACCTGACTGACATACTCTTAAAATGTGCAGTAGAGAGTATTCCAACCTCATCTAACAAAATCCATCAGTGCCCAGTGCTCATGCCCACTTGAAACTGTGAGTCAGATCTAGATATACTTTTCAGTTAAGTAAATGTCAGTCTTGGAAAGACTTCTGCTCCAAGCTGATTTCCAAAGCAACAACAAAAAACTGAAAAATTATCAAGAAAATCAAAGGGAAAATCCCCAACCTGTCAATTAATGGTGGTATAAAAAACAGTCTACACATAAAACTCCACTCCCTTTGTTGGGTATACAGGATTAATACTTGTCTGTCCATGTAGGGAGTGTCCACAGGGGTATCAGCCTGCATATGCAGAAGAAGAAGCCCTTTATAGTCTCATGGATCTTCATGTGGCACACGACAGAAAATTTCCTTCCAGTCTCATGAGAGTTCGACTTGCTGTTCAAAACTCTTGCCCATGTGGATTTTCATTCATGATCAGGTTGGCGCCAAAGAATTCATCATTCTCTCTCCCTTTCAGTGAATCCCATGAGAATCTTCTTATGTTTTTAGATTTGAAAGCAAGCTGGAAAAAGAGAAGGCAGGATGTCAGTCAACAGAGCTCTCAAGTCATCTCTTGCCTGAAGCCTTCCATTTTAGTAGTCAGTTACACCCAGCCACCATCATGTGTAAATTCATTAATACAGCATTGTAGTATGATGCTCTTTATTGTTTAATAAATGTTTTGGGGTATGTCTGAAATCATACACATTTACAGTAAGTAAAGTGAAAAGATGACAATGTTTAATTGCAAAATAAAAATCAATCGAACAGATTGTGTGTACATAGAGGCATGAAGTGAACATATTAAACTGCGAGAGTGGTACAGTGGGCAGTCTGGCATTCACATCTACTGTGTTTTGAGAAGGGGAAAAAAAGAGAATAATTCATGATATCTTTAGAGCATTGCAAAACAATGGTTTGTAGTAACTCCAGTCTGTAATAAACTTGGACAGACTATTTTTAATTTGCATCATACTGTTCAGTTCTGTATCTTACTATCAACTGTCTCTAAAAGCAAACACAACTGATAGACAATTTTCTGTTTTACCCTTATACATAAACATATATGTACACACACACACTCACACACACACACACACACACACACACACACACACACACACACACACACACACACACACACACACTGAGTTTGGCAAACATAACGAAATTAAAAAAAAAAATAGTACGGGTTACCAAAAGAACAAAATCATGTATATGCGCATTTCCACGTTTTTCACTTAACATTTTTCCCAGGAGCTCCAGAAACATCTGGCACATCTACAACTCCAAAGGAATATTCATTAAAATCTTCCTTTCCACTATACTGTAAGTAGTATATTGCTGCCCTCTTGCCGAAACACAGCAAGAAGTTTATTGTTGAACAAATATCCATAGCATTTAAAACATTTGTTGCCAGAGTTCTGTTCTAAAATTCACCGTTTCTCCCAAGGAAGTGTTTTATAACGTACTTTCCCTGCTTTATCCGTTTGTTATTTTTACATATTATTATTACCAATTGTTATGTTTTCAATATTGCAAATCAGCTCGGCAAGCAGTTCAGCTGGATTTTTAGGTTTCACACTGGGGCTAAATGATTTGTATGCTTTCAGTGTGTGCATCTAAACAAGTCTGTATTTTTATACATAGACACAAAAGTTATATCATCATTATATTCCAGTTTTTTAAGTTGTGAACATGTTTTGATAACTATGTGCTTCCATTTATGTTTTGTGGTTTAAACATTTCTGAAACAAAATAGTTTTAAAGCATTAATATTGTTTCTTATATGTGATATATTCAAACCACATTGTTTTGTAGCTTTTTTTGTTGTTGTTGAAAATATTTTCTGGAGTTCGTCAGTAAAGTAGTCCGATGGATCCAGAATCCAGAATTAAGATCCATAAGTAGATTAATTTAGACAACATGAGTAATTGATTACAGCCACTCCACCTCTCGTTTGAGACCAAATTCACAACAACATTTTAACTTCTAAAAATTTTTCTTTGTAATCAATCATTTCATAATCTTTTATGAAATCTAGAATAAACCATATACTAAGTATTTTGAAGGTAGGTGGATTCTATTTCATTTTCAAATAAGGACAGTATGCACTATTTGATCTTCTTCTGCTCCCTAACCATACTGCTTGTGTTTTACAGCTGTTTAGATGCAATCCTGACACTGCCAAACTGATCAAGTACACGTATAGCTCGTTCAAATAAAGTTCTATCCACAGTATTGAATCATTCGGCATTGTCGGCAAACTGCGAAATTTTGTGTTCTGTATTAGCAATAAAAATTCCGTTTATCAATTCTTCTTCTTTTATAAAAAAAGCTTAAAAAAATTCTGCACTGCAAATAATTAAGGAGAAACTGGGTCTCCTTTTCTGCATCCACGTTCTATACAAAACAACAAAGTAACACCACCAGTAAAACTAACAGTTGATTTTGCATCTTTATAAAACATTTCAACTCAATGACAGGCTTTCTCTCCCAAACCATATGCTCTTAATGCTTTAAATATAGACCTCTAACTTAAAGAATCAGAGGCCTTTTCAGTGTCAATCCATAACAGTAAACCTAAAGAGTCTCATTTAAGTAGCTGATTTGGCCATTATATTCATCTGATTTTGTCACCAATATATCTATTAGCCATGAAACCAGTCTGATCTTGACAAATTAAGGCAGCCATACTTCATCTTCAGGGAAAAATAAAGGGCTAAATAAAGAGCTTGATGAATGAGCAACGGAAGGCTGCACAGTGCCAGCTGATTACAAATCGTGAAGAACAAAGTTAGAATGTGCTGATTCAGACAAGAACTTAGTTTAGGCTCTCAATGTTAAAACTTAAATATAAGAAACTTTGCCCTTGCAAGTACGACAGAGGAATGAGAGATATTAGATGAACAAATATTCCATAGATTTTAGATAAATGTTAGTGAACCGCAAAAAAAAAAAAAGTGGACAAACGAATTACAAAACAAAACACAATGCGTTTTGATCCCTTAGTCTTCTTCAGGCAAGATCAAAGCAATTAGGGCAACGAAAATGAACGAGCAATCACTTATCTTCATTCACTTCAGCGCAAGATGGGCGTTGAATCTTCCAACCTTACACAATGTTTAGTTGACAGCATCAGTCTTGAATAAATGCTGTTTGTGTTGTTCCATTTTTTCCAGTATTTTTGCTGTGTATCTATGTCAGGTTTTGGATGTGGCACAATCTTTAAACTTTCTTGGAGTTTCCCTTTTTGTTCTTTGTTCTCTTTGCTGTATGAGAGACAGGTTACAACAAGCAGCAGTTGCTGCCTATTGTGTGCATATAACTATGTTACCATGGGAACAAAAGTTCCTCTTTCGTTTATTATCAACTGTTGATGTCTTCACCTCTCCACCTCTTCACATCACTTCAGATTTCAATGGACTGGAAATAGGAGATCCATGGGGATATCTGTCAGCTTGTGTTTTCTGGAAGTGAACCTTTCCATTGCTCGTTTTGCAGCCTTTGGGTTCCTGATCACTGACCTCACTGACCTGGCCCTGATTTGACTGAATTTTTTTGGGATGCCATATTAGAAGGTGCTGACTGACTTCAATCTACTTGACTTTATTCTGATGTTTTTGTTACTGATTGATTCACATATAAGATAAACCATCATCTGGTCTTTGCAACAAGACTGACATTATTCCATTACAGTGATTGCTGCTGTAGTTTATTAGAGGTCGCAGCTTGGAGGTGACCCAGTTGTAATGTATTCATCATCATGTGGTCAAGATGGTGCTGGTTTGAGTGCTGGCAGTGATGAATGGGCTTCAGTCGTGTTTTGATTGTTTAT
>CM065723.1:15051471-15141471 GCA_033310375.1 Conus canariensis | reverse complement strand
ACAAAAGTGAAGGTGGATCTGGGGAACCTGATGACAGAAGTGGACATCACTATCCAGGACAGGTTGAGCACCTTGCTGACCACTCTAACTGGGCTGGGGACTTCCCCATATGCCAGCAGCCAGCCTCTTGTCGACAGGGTAAGTGTCCTCTTCACCAAGGTGATAGTGATTGTGTCTGAGGATAGTGATTGTGTCTGAGCACAGTGCTAACCACCCTGGTGACCCATAGACTTCCCTGCCCTCTTCGTGATTGTGTCTGAGCATGATGCTATCCACCCTGATAGCCCATAGACTTCCCCTGCCCTCTTCGTGATTGTGTCTGAGCACGATGCTAACCACCCTGATAGCCCATAGACCCCCCCTGCCCTCTTCGTGATTGTGTCTGAGCACGATGCTAACCACCCTGATAGCCCATAGACTTCCCCTGCCCTTTCAGTCTGCAGCCAACCTTTAGTCAACAGAGTTATTGTCTTCTGTAAGATGAAAGATGATAGTGATGATGTTGATAATTATTATTATCACCACCCTGATTGAGCCCAAAGCATTCTTTCAGTCTGCTGTCTACTTTTTGTGATGGTTTTATGTTCATTATTGGTCATGTGGATGGTCGTGATGATGATAATGATGATTACTGGACAAACTGATGACCACCCTGCCTGCAGCCATTCTGTTTTTGCCACAGTGAGCTCAGGGTGATCATGGTTATGTACACTGGTAGTTGAGGAGGATGAGTGAGTGCTCTGCTGGCCAGACATCAGGACTCAGGATGTGTGTTCCCTTACTCCTGTACCCCAAACAGTAGGCCTGTTTTTTCTCAAAACAATGATGATGATGAATGTCATAGAACAGCCTTCTGATCAGACAACAGCATGGAGCTTCCCTGCTTGTGTGCAGTCAGCTTTTTGATGCACGTTGTATCTTTGATGGATCATAAGGATGGGCATCATAACTTTTTTCTCTGAGGAATACTGCCCATTGTCTTCAGTTGATATATAGTGTCCTCTGAACATTTCTATCAACTGGAAATCTTTTTTACTGGTAGTTTTGTCCCAGCTGATTGAAACAAGGAATTATCTGATGAAAAGCAACAACACAATTTCAAGCAACAATACGAAAGCATGATTTCTTGCTAATGACTTAAATAAACATAGAAGAAAGTGAGAGAGTTAAATTTGCCTGCCACTGAAACCTTACAGTGTGAAACAAAACAAAAATCACACTTCTGTACAGAATCAATAAATATTTGAAGGGAACATATAAGACAGAGAAATCAGCTTGGCCACCATTAATAATCATTTGTTATAAGAAGAACTTGTTGAAGCCTTTCAGCTAATAATTAAAAAAAGATCAGATTCATGTATGCAAGCTTTATTGCCATAGTCCTTATTATGTGTGTGAACTGGTACAAATTCAAACTTCAAATGATTTTATGATTAAAACGATTACCACTTTTATTTTGAATGAAAATTACAAACAACCCAGCTGCTGCAGAGCAGTTGTTAACATCATGGGCTGAAAGGTTTGGGTTTGAATCCCATCATAGGCATTTATTTGTGGGATTTTTCAGTTGAGTGTGCTGTGGGCTCAGATGGGAAGTTTCTACCTAGAGTTGAGTGTGCTGTGGGCTCAGATGGGAAGTTTCTACCTAGAGTTGAGTGTGCTGTGGGCTCAGATGGGAAGTTTCTACCTAGAGTTGAGTGTGCTGTGGGCTCAGATGGGAAGTTTGAAATCTTACAGCAAAATTTCGTATGCTGAATGGATTTACATCAGAATGCTGCTCAAGTCCTTCGAATGAGACTTTAAACCAAGGTTCCGTGTGTGAACGCACGCATAACATCTTGCACACACATAAAACCCCACCACCAACTTTCGGAAGAGAAGGCCAGTTTGGCCGTTGATATGGATGACATGTTACACATAGCATGCACCTTCCCCAAAGTTGGAGTATGGCTGCCATAATGGTGAGATAAAAAACGGTCATACACACAAAACTGCACTCCCTTTGTTGGGTAGATGGGATTCATCCTGGCCTGTCTATAGAGGGAGGGTCTGCAGGAGTATCAGCCTGTCTATAGAGGGAGGGTCTGCAGGAGTATCAGCCTGTCTATAGAGGGAGTGTCTGCAGGAGTATCAGCCTGTCTATAGAGGGAGTGTCCGCAGGAGTATCAGCCTGTCTATAGAGGGAGTGTCCGCAGGAGTATCAGCCTGTCTATAGAGGGAGTGTCTGCAGGAGTATCAGCCTGTCTATAGAGGGAGTGTCTGCAGGAGTATCAGCCTGCATGCGCAGAAAGAAAGAAAGAAAAGAATACAGCTTAGATTACTTGATCAGGATTGTAGTTATATGTATCTCTTGGACTTGGTTGATGCTACATTCATGCAGTTGCGAGCCAGAATGAAAATCCATATTATGAGTTCCTCATTGACCATCATTTAAAAACGATGAATTTCCAGGCCTTTGTGCACTGCTCTGGTTGTTTCTTCTCTTTGGATTTGCTCTGTACAAGGCCAGTGGTGATTTCATGCCAGTCATTTATATGGGCCAACTTTTTAGGGACTGTTTCTGAGAGGACATGGTGATACTCACTGGAAGGGGTTGCTCATGCTGGAACTACAATGAAGTTGCTACTGCCATCAGTAAACGGCCGAATAGATTGTGTTTATGCATATTTTGAGTCAGAACAGACACCATTGAACACCATGGAAGTGACTAGAAATCAGTGCATGCCATGTATCCTCTGATACTTTGCACTTGATGACTCAGTGTTGATTGCTGTCTGTGAACTGTAATTTTAAGGTTGTTGCAGGACAAACCCAAGCACAGCTGTGTGTGTGAGAGTGCCAGAATGAACAGCATCAGAGACTTGCCAACAGTGGGAGAGAATTGAGAAGGATGGGTGGATGGGGTGGGGGACAAGGAATGTAAGATATCAACAAAGAAGGAACCTAAATGAAGGATATATCCTACAAATCCATTTGTACTTTATCAGGTTTTTGGCACTTAGCACACACACACATACATATACACACACACACACACAGATTTTTATATGTATAAAGAATGAAGAAACACAAAACTGCTTAGTGGGCCACCTTTCTTTCCCCCAGTATTTCATTTCAAAAATCTAACTTTCCTCACAGGCAGATCATATACTTCAGGTAAGCATACACACTTTGTTTTTGTCTTTTAAAGCAGATTTACTGTATTATAGTGGAAGAAGTTAAACACGTAAAAGGAGAGGGATTTTTAGTTGACAAGAACATCAGAAACTCTGTGCTGGGGTTCTCTGTGTCCAGCTGGATTTTAACCATCCACCTACAGTTGAAACTGTTCAACATCGTGGTAGTACAAATGCATGCTCTGACATCAGACTTTGAAGATTACCAAATTGAAGACTGTTCCCAGTACCAAATAGTCACCAGTAAGGTTGACAAGGAATACATTCTTATGGTTCAGAGTGATTGGAATGCCAAAGTTGGTGTATAGGCCAAAGAGGACTGAAAGAAAAGAGAAATTTATGCAGCCCTTTAAGAATACCACCAATGATGATGTTGTTGTTGTTGTACCCTGGCTAAAAGACTCCAGGGATCATCCGAACAGCCTCCCCTGAAGTCAGAGTGTGGCTGCCCATGTGGCGGGATAATCAGAAACGGTCTCACATGTGATGTTCTCATCCCCAGCTGATGCATTTGTACCATAGTGTTCAAGTTCTTTAGCTGTTTGGATGATCTCTGGAGTCTTTTAGCCAGGGTACAACAACAACAACACCAACAACATCGGAATGGCCAAAGTATTTGAACACTATGGTACAAATGCATCAGCTGGGGATGAGAACATTACATGTGTGACCGTTTTTGACTACCCTGCCATGTGGCAGCACCACTCCGATGTCGGGGGATTTTGGAGACTGATAATGTTATGCTAGGAGCTTGTCACAACTGAAGACAATCCTGGCATAACAGTGCAGAGCATAACAACATTTTGATGTAGGCTTCGTGTTCTAGCCTATGTCAATTGGCGTGACACAGCCTTAAGCCAAGATGGGAATACCACCAATGATAGTGAACTACAGCTGGAAGAATTTGCCAGTGGTAATCTATGGCTCAGCCCTCGCCAATACTCTTAGTGAGCAGCATAAGACATTCCAGCAACAGACATGGCACTTCCCAAATGGTGAGTATCATAGCCAGATAGACTTTATGCTTATGAAGAACAAGTACAGGTCTGGTATCAGTAGGGCAAAAACATGGATATTTCCAGGAATTGATGTTGGTTGTAACCATGACCTTGTCACTGTGAAGTTTGAAGTCTGTTTAAACAACATTAGGAGAGCGAAAAACAACTGTCTGAAATTCAGTCTTGACACACTGAAAGATCCTGTCATGCTGAACATTTACAAATGGCCATGGGAGGGAAGTTGGACGTACATCAATGATTTGAAGAGGACCTTGAAGCCCTAGCAAACAGTGTTAAGCAAATGATGACAGTAACAGAGGCCCTAGGAGTAAGCAGATGGAAATTGGAGCCATAGATCTTTAGCAATACCATGGAAATGTATGACACTGAAGGATTTAAATGCGGCCAAGAAGACGAGGAGGAGAAATACAGCACTATAAACAAGCGAATCAGGAGGGGGGGGAGTACAGACAATGTGTGGCTGTGAATGAGGAAGCAGAATGAGCAATATAGGGGTAGTGGCACAGAAATTGAAACAACAACAACAACAAAAACAGAGAAGAAGAAAAAGCCCAAAAGACCAACAATGTTGCAGAATGGATAGGGAAACCATTTCCAGGGACCAGACCACTGGCACAACTGACAGAACTGGAGACACCTGGCAGGGTTCCCCAAATTTTTTTGAAATTCACTTACCTACGGGAAAGTTAGAAAAAGGTTTTAACTTACCCGGCACAAAATCAACTTTCCCTGACCCCTCGACCACAAAACCACACACAAGCACCAGCAGTTGAAAAATAAAAGTCCATTTTTTCAGTTGGTTCGGCTTCGTCTTCTGAAGCAAATGAAATTCGCCTCTCCATTCGTCAACGAATCGACGAGATCGTTTGGTCTTCTTGTATTCTGCGTCGATCTCAATCTTCTTTTGCTTGGTGTCTTTTGTGGGCGCTGCACTCCCATCTTTCTTAGAAGATGTAAAACCAAAGCCAAACAACGCCGTTGTGATCGCACGCTGATGCAGACAATTCTAAGAAACGCGCGACCATTTCTCCAGTAGACCAATAGGATCGCGCAAAACTGACCCCACTAGAGTCAACCAATGGCAGCTTTCGACAGAGTGCGTCGCCGGTAGGAAGGGAAACTACTCTTTTGGTTTGAGCAGACGACGTTTTAGTCACAGCACACTTCAATTCTGAACTTACCCACGGGAAAGTACCTTATGGACTTTAGCTTACCCGAGCGGTTTTTCTACTTTCCCCGGGTCACGAGAAATGGTATTTGGGGAACCCTGCCTGGTGAAGTATTCTTTGGGATGGTACCTCACTGACTTCCCCACAGAGTTAAAGGAGAAGAAGAAAAAGAGGAAGAAGCAGATTTAAAATTCTGTCTTTCTGTCTCTCTTCATGACCTTAAGACATTGAACAAGATGGATGTATTAGCTCTATAAGCAACATTACCTTACCTTACTAGCTCAGTGAGAGTCAGATATCCACATACAGACACTTGTCTTGGCTTTTCAGCAGCCAGACTAAGTTTCCTTTGAAAGCACCAGCTGAAGATCTGATTTGCACCCTCAGTGTGCACCCTTCCTACCTTTGATGAAGATCATGCTGTGTTTTTTTTTTTACTCAGGTCTGAGAGAGCATGGCAGGGCTGTACAGTATGCATACTTTTGTAATGTGTCCCAGCATCAACTAGGATGGAGAAATACAGACACATGCAGTGTTCATCAGGAAATTTGAGAAACGCTGTCAGAGATGCATCCATTAAGTGGATGAAAATTGACCGTATGGTCTCAGTCTTTCGAATTGAGCCCATAGCAAAGTCATCTGTGGGTAGGAGTTGGTTAGGGCTGAAAATTCCCACAAATAAATGGCTCTGATGGGATTTGAAACCACAGCCTCACAGCCAGGAGTCTACAATGCTAAGCATTTTGTCACCACAGCAGCTGGTGCACGTCTGGTAGCTTATTTTTTTTCCATTGTGCTTGATAATGTTTATTTTACAGCAGATGCTGTCTACTTCAGTAATAATTGGAACACAGTATAAGCCCATGATATAGGTGAATCGGTTTCTGTGGAAACAGACATTTGAAAATTAAAATGATTTGTTAATGTAGGTATATATTATGCTGATATCCAGCTTGCATGGGTAGTAGCCAGTAATGGGATTAATGTTTACTCTGCACGCTTGAGATCTGGTAACAAATTGAAAATTTGGTTTTAAAGCAGTTACACCTGCTTGTTAAAAGGGGAATAATTGAATATATCTGATCTGCTGATGCAACAGGACCAGCAGTTCCACCAAGCAATGGAGGACGTGATGCAGTCCAACAATGCTCTGGACTTGGACCTGTCATGCCATCATGCCACAGCCAGGATCAGGTTGGTTAAACCACTGCTGTTGCTTGAAACGCCATGTACATAACGTCACAGAGGCACTAATGCATTTAGATTTCTTTATTGTATTTTTTCCCTTAAGTCTACATTTTGTATATTATAACAGTGTTCATTGCAAATAACATTTGGTTGCAAGGATTTTCCCATGGCAAGTGCTTTTAGGATTTTGCTGAATGTGAGTGAAGTGTGGAAACATGCTGTAATTTTGGCAGATTTGCCAAACCTTGTTGAGAGGTGTTCAGTAGATGTTACCTTTGTAAACAACCATGTGAAGTTCAGTTTTTGACAACTGAAGTGTTGGACGTTCACAAGAGTGACTCAGGTCTTGAACATCCTAAATTTACCAGAAAAAAGTCTATTATTTTGTCTCTAAATGTACAAGATCCTTTTTGTGACAGATTCCCAATTCCAGACCTTCGACCACCCAATCAGCATGCACCTCGAGAATGGTGGGGACGTAATCTGCATAAGGAGAGTCTGTTGCTGGAAATTGAGCAGTTGTCACTACTAAAGTACAGCAGTCCTGAGGCACCTTCCTCCACACCCTTTGGGGTTGAAGTCATGTGCAACAAGCTGGATGGTATGCAACTGTACACATGGGAGTGAATGTAAACTTTAGATGAGTAAATAAAAACTGAGGATAGAAAGTCATGGTGTGAGACAGAAGTATCTGTCTGGATAAACTTTTGTTTATGATTGCTCCATGCAGCCTCAGAGTTGCTTTGGTTGTTGTTAATTTTGGCTGTGTGTAGTTCGGTTTTAAATCAGTTGCTCAGATGACCTTGAAAACCTGTTACATGTGGATCATATTTTTCAATTTTACATGCATAGGTACAGTTTGAAGCAAAAATTATGGTAAAGCGAAAAACTGGTTCTGTTTTTACTATGTTTAATTATAATAGATTTTAAACAGTTCTGTTATTACATGACAGTTACCATGATCTGTGTCACTGGCCAAGTTATATAGGGCTTTGAGAACAGACTAAAGGTAATGGTAAGCATAGAGAATAATTCAAAGGCAATGGAAAGCATGGATGAAAATCTGTGGAAATTCAAAAGCATGGAGATTGGATCTAAGACAATTAACTATAAGGAGAACAGGTCAGTGATAACAGACAACATGGATATTGGATCAAAAGCTACAGAAAGCATGGTGAAAAGATCAGAGGCATTAGCAAATATGGAGAACGGATCAATAGCAATGGAATGCATGGCTAACAAAGGTAGTGGAAAGCATGGAGAATGGATCAAAAACAGTTGAAAACATGGAGAACAGATCAAAGGTAATGGAAAGCATAGAGAACAGTTCAAATGCAATAAAAAGCGTAGAGAATAAAAGACGTTGAAAGCATAGAGATCTGATCAGAGGCAATGGAAAGCTTAGCAAACAGGTCAAAGCCAATGGCAGAACGGCAGTGGAAACCATTAGAGAGAATAGAGACTGGAGCGAAGGAAGTAGAACATATGGAGAACAGTTCAAAGGCAATGAAAAGCATGTCAAACAGATAAAAAGTGATGGAAAGCATGAACAGCCGATATATTAAGGGCAATTAAAACATGGTAATAGATCAAAGACAATTATAGTTTGTATGGAGAATGTATCAAAGACAGTGGAAAGCATGGAGAATGGAACACAGGCAATGGATGTCTGATCAAAGACAATGGAACATCAACTGATGGTAATAGATAGTACGGATAATGGATAGAAGGCAACAGGAAGCATGGCGAATGGAGAGTATGGATAGAAGGCAACAGGAAGCATGGGGAATGGATAGTATGGATAATGGATAGAAGGCAACAGGAAGCATGGGGAATGGATAGTATGGATAATGGATAGAAGGCAACAGGAAGCATGGGGAATGGATAGCATGGATAGAAGGCAACAGGAAGCATGGGGAATGGATAGCATGGATAGAAGGCAACAGGAAGCATGGGGAATAGATAGTATGGATAGAAGGCAACAGGAAGCATGGGGAATGGATAGTATGGATAGAAGGCAACAGGAAGCATGGGGAATGGATAGTATGGATAGAAGGCAACAGGAAGCATGGGGAATGATAGTATGGATAGAAGGCAACAGGAAGCATGGGGAATAGATAGTATGGATAGAAGGCAACAGGAAGCATGGGGAATAGATAGTATGGATAGAAGGCAACAGGAAGCATGGGGAATAGGATAGTATGGATAGAAGGCAACAGGAAGCATGGGGAATGGATAGTATGGATAGAAGGCAACAGGAAGCATGGGGAATAGATAGTATGGATAGAAGGCAACAGGAAGCATGGGGAATGGGATAGTATGGATAGAAGGCAACAGGAAGCATGGGGAATAGATAATGGATAGAAAGGCAACAGGAAGCGTGGGGAATGGATAGTATGGATAGAAGGCACAGAAGCAGGGGAATAGAAGTATGGATAGAAGGCAACAGGAAGCATGGGAATGGATAATGGATAGAAGGCAACAGGAAGCATGGGGTGATAATGGATAAGGCACAGGAATGAATGGATTAGAAGGCAACAGGAAGCATGGGGAATGGATAGCATGGATAATGGATAGAAGGCAACAGGAAGCATGGGGAATGGATAGCATGATAGGTAGCCGGAGTGGAAGATAGCATGGATAATGATAAAGGCAACAGGAAGCATGGGGAATGGATAGCATGGATAATGGATAGAAGGCAACAGGAAGCATGGGGAATGGATAGCATGATAAGGATAGAAGCAACAGGAAGCATGGGAATGGATAATAGAAGAAGGCACAGAAAAATGGGGAATGGATAGCATGGATAATGGATAGAAGGCAACAGGAAGCATGGGGAATGGATAATGGATAGAAGGCAACAGGAAGCATGGGGAATGGGTAGCATGAATAGAAGGCAACAGGAAAAATGGGGAATGGATAGCATGGATAATAGACAGAAGGCAACAGGAAGCATGGGGAATGGATAGCATGGATAATAGACAGAAGGCAACAGGAAAAATGGGGAATGGATAGCATGGATAATAGACAGAAGGCAACAGGAAGCATGGGGAATGGATAGCATGGATAATAGACAGAAGGCAACAGGAAGCATGGGGAATGGATAGCATGGATAATAGACAGAAGGCAACAGGAAGCATGGGGAATGGATAGAAGGCAACAGGAAAAATGGGAATGGATAGCATGGATAATAGACAGAAGGCAACAGGAAGCATGGGAATGGATAGCATGGATAATAGACAGAAGGCAACAGGAAGCATGGGGAATGGATAGCATGGATAGAAGGCAACAGGAAGCATGGGGAATGGATAGAAGGCAACAGGAAAAATGGGGAATGGATAGCATGGATAATAGACAGAAGGCAACAGGAAGCATGGGGAATGGATAGCATGGATAATAGACAGAAGGCAACAGGAAGCATGGGGAATGGATAGAAGGCAACAGGAAAAATGGGGAATGGATAGCATGGATAATGGATAGAAGGCAACAGGAAAAATGGGGAATGGATAGCATGGATAATGGATAGAAGGCAACAGAAAAAATGGGGAAATGGATCAGAGGCAAAGGTAAGCACAAAAATAGCTGGGAGAATGGACCAAAAGCAATGTAGAATAAGGAGAACAGATCAGAGACAAAGGAAAGAGTGGAAGTAGATCAAAGACAATGGGAAGCAAGGGGAAGGGCTTAAAGTAATGGAAAGCATGAGGAGCAGATCAGAAACAACAGAAGGCATGAAGAACAGACCAAAGGCATTTGAATCGAGAAGAACAGATCATAGGCAATGGAAGGCATGAAAAACATGTCAAAGTTTGTGGAAAACAACAAGAACAGATCAAAGCCAATGGAAAGCTTAGAAAACAGATCAAAGCCAGTGGAAGACATGGAAAACAAATCAAAAGTAATGGAAAGTATGGAGTGAAAGCATAGGGGATGAATCAACAGTAATAGAAAGCAAGGGGAGCAGGTCAAAGGTAGACATTGAGAAGAGATCAAAGCATGCAGAATAAATGAAAAATATCAAAAGCATGATGAACAGTTCAAAGACTATTGCAATCATCGAAACGGATCATATGGAATGGAAAGAATGGAGAATATATCAAAGGAAATGAAAAGCTTGAAGAACAGGTCAAAGGCAATGGAAAGCATGAGAAACACATCAAAGGCAGTGGAAAGGATGGAGAACAGTCAAAGGCGATGGAAGCATGGGGTTCTGATAGATCAAAAGCAATGGAAAGCATGTAGACTGGATGAAAGGCAGTGGAAAGCATGGCGAACAAAAGCAGTGGACAGCATGGAGAATGGACCAAAGGCAGTGGACAGCATGGAGAATGGACCAAAGGCAGTGGACAGCATGGAGAATGGACCAAAGGCAGTGGACAGCATGGAGAATGGACCAAAGGCAGTGGACAGCATGGAGAATGGACCAAGGGCAGTGGACAGCATGGAGAATGGACCAAAGGCAGTGGACAGCATGGAGAATGGACCAAAGGCAGTGGACAGCATGGAGAATGGACCAAAGGCAGTGGACAGCATGGAGAATGGACCAAAGGCAGTGGACAGCATGGAGAATGGACCAAAGGCAGTGGACAGCATGGAGAATGGACCAAAGGCAGTGGACAGCATGGAGAATGGACCAAAGGCAGTGGACAGCATGGAGAATGGACCAAGGGCAGTGGACAGCATGGAGAATGGACCAAAGGCAGTGGACAGCATGGAGAATGGACCAAAGGCAGTGGACAGCATGGAGAATGGACCAAAGGCAGTGGACAGCATGGAGAATGGACCAAAGGCAGTGGACAGCATGGAGAATGGACCAAAGGCAGTGGACAGCATGGAGAATGGACCAAAGGCAGTGGAAAAGATGGGGAATGGACCAAAGGCAGTGGACAGCATGGAGAATGGACCAAAGGCAGTGGACAGCATGGAGAATGGACCAAAGGCAGTGGAAAGCATGGAGAATGGACCAAAGGCAGTGGAAAAGTTGGGGAATGGACCAAAGGCAGTGGAAAAGATGGGGAATGGACCAAAGGCAGTGGAAAAGATGGGGAATGGACGAAAACGAAAATAGACCAAAGGCAGTGGACAGCATGGAGAACAGATCACAGGCAATAGAAAGCCTGAAGAACAGATCACAGGCAATAGAAAGCTTGTAGAACAGATCACAGGCAATAGAAAGCCTGAAGAACAGATCACAGGCAATAGAAAGCCTGAAGAACAGATCACAGGCAATAGAAAGGCTGAAGAACAGATCACAGGCAATAGAAAGCTTGTAGAACAGATCACAGGCAATAGAAAGCCTGAAGAACAGATCACAGGCAATAGAAAGCCTGAAGAACAGATCACAGGCAATAGAAAGGCTGAAGAACAGATCACAGGCAATATAAAGCTTGTAGAACAGATCACAGGCAATAGAAAGCCTGTAGGACAGATCAAAGCTAATGGAAAGGAAGGAGAATGGATTAAAGGCAATAGAAAACAAGGAGAACAGATCAAAAGCAAGGGGAGGTGCAATAGCCAAGTGTGGTGGGAACACTGCCCTCAAGTCTGAGGACCAGTGGTCCAAACTCCAGCTGTACTTGATGCATGAAGTGTGGAAGGATTTTCCCCTCTCCCGAATATTCACATGTTTTCAACCACTGTGGCAGTGCTTATTATGTGTTGTAATCCAGAATCAGCATTGCATGGCTGTACTAAGATTACCAACATGTATCAAGGTAATTGGAAATTAAATGGACACTGTCCAGTGTTTCCTGCTGACCTTCACAGTGCGGTAAAGAACTTCAGCAGCAACAGGCTTTTTTGTTCAGGACTGTCATGACATCTGTTCAGCCAGTTGATCATGGGATGATAAGAACAGTCAGTGTAATCCATGATGTCAATGAAGAAAAAGTCCTTAAAGATGTTCCTGTGTTTTGCTATATGTTTATGTGTGTCTCAGTCTACTTCCAGGAAGATTTCAACAAGACACCACGCCTCTTTGGCAGCATTGTTCAAGGCACGGGCGACGTGGGGGATAATTTCAACCGTCCCAGGTACTGTGTCTGGGACATGCCATAAGTCATTCGCCTTTGCCTTGGTCTGGGAAACAATTGTCATGTTTTACTTGTATATATATGTCTTTTTTTCAATACGACTTGTGGGAAATATGAGAAAGGAAAAAAAAATATCTGTGCAGCTTTTCTTAATAAATGCTTGTGGGAAAATACAATGAAGAAATAAAATATGCTTCTCAGATATTTTTATCAGGTTGTTTGTAAATTATTTCACAATTCTGGTGGGGTAGAGAAAGGAAAGGGAGATTGAAAGAATATTTTCAGATATAGACATATAAATTAAGTGTAGCATCCTGGTTCACTTTTATCCCCTGTTACACAACATCTTCACTCTAAAATATCGAGGACGAAAAATCCTATTCATTGACGCTAAATATATACAAACAAAAAGTGCAATTCCTACAATTTTACAAGGCACATACAAAAAAACCCTGTATAGAATGTTTCAAAATGAGTTTGATCCCATTTCAGGGTGGTGATTAAATCATTTCCTCCTGTGGGGTCCTCACTGATGGACACTCAGGAGGAGGTTGACATGGAACAATCCAGCGGAGGTCTGGGCAGTTTGGATGAAAATGACCCCATGTTCACCAGACCAGGCTCCACTCCATTCTCTCTCAGAAGAGAGATAGTGCATGGGAGTCGAGCCTTTGAAGAGGATGACCGTGCTGGTTTTAACAGCATGTTTGAGGTGGGTTTGATGTGTTGCTACGCTTCCATTGCATTTTTTTAATTGAGTGTTTGTTATAAGCTATGTTAGCACGTTCAAGATCTTCCTGAGCTTGACACTGAAGAATAGATTAGTTCTTAAAAGAAAAACGAATTCGTCAGTCCTCTAAATAGCAGGGACAAACAAAATTGTAAGACAAAACATGACGCACTTCGACTTCTTAGGTCTTGTTCAGGCAAGAAAAACAACCTTCAGGACAATGAAAACGAAGAACAAGCAATCACTTCTCAAGTTCTTGTGCTGAATTTGAGAAGATAAGGGATTGCTCATTCTTCGTTTTGACTGTCCTGAATGTTGTTTATCTTGCCTGAAGAAGATCATAAGAGGTCAAAACGCGTCATGTTTCGTCTTGTAATTTGTATCATTACGTCCCTGTTATCTGGTGGGTTAACTGAGATTTTGTCTTTTAAAATTTGTTTCAGTTTCTGCCTGCAGTCCCCTCACTTTGAAATGAACAGATCAGTGTTTTCTGTGTTTATCCTGGCTTGCCAGAACAGTTTTGAGGCAAAAGCCCCACTTACTGATTTTCTGTTAGTTATCTTATTTTAAAAGTACATCATGTCCGGCTGTTGATTCCAGCTTCTTACCTGTGTATAGATCAAGAGAAAAGGTTCAATTTTGAAAGAAACCATAAAGAATAGTATTGTCACAAGGTGCAAGTTATGACCTACAAACCCAAAAATTTTGAATTCAGCAGTTCAGTTAGGTACAGAACATTTGCTATCATTGCATCAACTGTGGTCATGATGGATTATTTGGGGGGAGGGCAAGGGGGGCAGGGGAGAGGTGGTAGGTGTGAGAAGTAGAGTATATGGAGGCTGTCTTCTAAAAAGAAGATAAAAGGTACAAATGTTGTACAGTGTTTTGTTTTCTTTTTTAACGACTCCTTGCTAGGCCTTAGTTAAAGTATATTGAAATGATTTGGGCATGGTCTTTTTTGCTTGGATCACATGGTTTCAGAGGGTGGCACCAGGCAACAAAGAGGAAATGTTGAATTTCATGGATATGGCAACATCCAACACTGCCCTGCTGGTGGACATTACTGCACCCAAAGTACTGTTGACTATTCATGAAAAGCAAGTCCTTGAGCTGTTGTACAACAGGTGGGTGCCAGTTGTTGGTCTACAATTAGTCTGCAAATACTTGTGCATATCAGCTTCTGTCGCTTAAAGTAGAATTCCAGGACATTGCTATTTTATGTTATTCCTTGGTATCCATGGAAACAAGACATGATGGGCTTTTGGCGACATTCAGGTTGTTATTGGAGTTTGTAACTTTCATTGAAAACCAACGCAGTCAATCACAATGGAAAACAACCAACAGGATACATTCATGTAGGCCATTGGCTTGTTTGAATAGATGAGATTTTATATTCAGAAGCTCAAAAATATTTGTGTTTGCTAACTGGATTTTCAGCTACTTGAATGAACTTATGTATGTGTTGATATGATTTTAGAATTCAAAATAGAGGAAAACAACGACATCATCTCGGATTTTCCTCATAGCAGTAAAATAGTAATTAAAGTGCTGTTTTTTTTGTCTCTTGGTTGGTATAATTTCAGAACATCATAAGCATGCTGGTGAGGCTTTGGCTGTTGTTAGTATTGGCAGAGCTGCTCATATTCTGCATTTCAAAAGCCATGATCTTCAGCCGTAGAAAAGTGGGACATCCAGATCTAAAAAATCATCTATGTACATTGACTTGTTGATAAAAAAACTATAGTGGTTTGTCAAGAAGTTGATTTTTCATTTAATTGGTTTTGAATTAAAAATAGATAACAAAGCTTTCATTCAGTTTCAGACAGTGGATTGAGTCTTCTTAAGTGTTTTCAAATTGAATTAGCAAAACTGAAAAAAAAAAAAAATTCTTTTATGTGACTGTCAGATAGTAAGAGGGGTGTGTGGAGAGAAAGAAAGAGACCTCTTTCTGCGCCTCCTTCAAGAGACCACACATGGATTATGCAGTGGTGTTCTCCATTTCTTGTGGGTCATTCATGTTGTGTCTTGTGACAGGATCAACAACGACCTGCTGTTGTGGCAGCCTCAGAGCCCATCTTCACCGGAGACGTTTGCCTCGGGCCAAAGTCTAAACATTCAGCCACAGTACTTGAACCCTGACCTGATGACAAGCTGCTCTGATTCCAATGGTATGTTGCTTGTTTGTCAGCTATCCTGGTGCACTGCTGGTACAGAATCCTGGAAACAGGAGAGTGACTCAGTGTGTAGGTAGATGTTGCATACCATCATTGTCATCAGTTTTCTTGGTTTGCATGTAATTTGTTCGGTTAAAATTTTAACAAACTAAAGAGATAAGGAGTATGTCTGAAAGATATACCTCCTTGTTAGAGAGAGAGAGAGAGTGTGTGTGTGTGTGTGTGTGTGTGTGTGTGTGTGCACTCGAACCTGTGCATGTGTTACAGGGCTCCCAGTGCTCCACAAATAGGCAGACTTCAGCGAAATGTGATGATGGGAATTCACACACACACAAAGAGGGAAGTTTCAGTAAAAGAAAAAAGAGAAAAAAAGTCGGGGCTGAAGAAAACAAAGGCAGTGGAATCCACAGAGCACTGGGCCCATTTTGGGTGTGCTAACCAACGACACAGATGTAAGGAAGTCTTGTGTCAACTGCTTTGTGAGAACAAGTAAACTCCATTTTGTCTACCCTGCTGAAGGCAAAATTTTTCTTGCTTGGATGTTGTGCATTTGGTAGATTCTGCATGAAGAAAAGAAACTGCAAAAAGCTGTACAACAAATGGCCCTGATCTTAGTTTTGGTTGGACAGAAGAGAGAATGATACATCACTCGATGCTGAAATTTACAACAAATTGCACCAGTCTTAAAGTAAGTTTCCACATTTTTCTGGACAAAGGAGGGGGCAGAGGGTGGGGGGGAGCATATCTGCCAGACCCTGCAGAATTTCAGGGATTTTTGCTTCAGTGGAAGTCATGTAGTTTGTATGCATACACATACATACACAGGGACCTATGCAAACCTATCAAGGGTAATAGACAGACTCTTTTCCACACACAAACACGCACACACACACACACACACACACACACACACACACACACAGAGTTAGTAACACGGTTAGTAAATTAACAGCTATAATTATCCATGATGTTCAGATTCAGACAGTGTGGAGGATTTCACCTCAGCAAGTCAGCTTCCAAGACGACGCAGCCCCAGCTTCTGTCATCCCAGTGATATATGTCTCTCCATCAATATAGGGGAGGGCAAAGTGTTTGCCTGTGTGCAGATGAAAGAGGTGAGGGTCTCCATCTGACTTGTTCATTCTTGCTTTTGTGTGTGTACATGTGTGTTCTACAATGAAAGAGAGAGGGAAGACAAAGTGAAAGATCACACTTGAATCAGACCAGGAACAGAAAGTGTATTGAATGTTTGTTTAGGAAAGATTTACTTGGTTTTATTTTCTAGTTTACAGAGAAGATTTTGCCACTGAATGAAGGTCTACAAGAACCTATGGGTCTGTGTCTAGAAAGGATAGAGACCAAGCTTGATGACTATTTTTTACCATAATGGAAGGGAAGTGTGATTTTATTATTGTGTGGTTTACTTGATGCGTGGAGGAGGACGGGAAATGCCAGGCTTGTTGTTAGTATGACAAGAAGGATGAATATTTGTTTACAATTGTGTTGATTACTTTCCATGTGGAGGAGGAAGGGAAAGTGAGTGAAGGTCTCCATGGAGAGCTGGCATTGCTCGTCAAGGACGCCTCCATGTTTGTATCTGTGGGCCACGAGGGAAACAAGGACCTTCGTTATGTCACCATTGGTGCCAATCGTGCTCAGCTTTATCACGCTGGTCAGTACATGACAGTGCCCAGCTTTCTGCACATTTCCTTCGCTTTTTCACATGTGTGAAGGTGTACAGTAGTCACTCCTATATCTTTTCATTTAAGTGATAACAAGATGTATATGTTAATGTGTGTGTGTGTGTGTGTGTGTGTGTGTGTGTGTGTGTGTACAACAGATGAAATCAGAACATTAATCCAAGAGTGAGAAAAAGATTAGAGTTAACAGAGCAAATGATGACAGCTACTCAGTAATGAGAGAGAGAGCAGAGCAGAGCAGAGCAGAGCAGAGCAGAACTTTAATCCAATACAAAGAGAATGTAAGAGGAAGGTAAAGGGACAGATGAAATTGTAACACGAATCCAATGAAAACAAAAGGGTGCGAGAAAGATGAAGATGCAGATAAATCATCACAATAATCCAATAGAAAGAGAGTGTGGGAAAAAATTTAAATAACAATCCAGTTGAAAGAAGGGCGAAATAAAGAATTGCAGGAAAAAGAAAAAGAAAGTCACTGTTAAGACTGTGGACAAAGATCTATAGGCCTCGGAGAGCATTCAAAGAAATTCACTGGCATTAGAAAACAACAGCAACAAACAAACAGAAACAGCAGCAACAGAAATGTTTACCTCTGCCTCAGTAAAGTTTTGAGAAGAAAAAAGAAACAGCTGAAGGAGCCAGTGGGATCTAGAGAATTACTGACTTCTGAACCAACCAGCCAGGAGCAATCAGTTATAAAGTCTTGATGATTCCAATACGTTGTTGCCAGTCTTCTAGAATTTTAGCTGAAGTGATTCATGATGTGTTTGTTTTTCCTTCAAAATAGTCATGAACTGTAGATTGATGGGTTATTTTATTATAGAACATGTTTTCTAGAAAATTCTCCAGTGTGATGATGTTATAAACTTATTGACATGTTTTTTTTATATTATGACACATCTTTTGTCATAGTTCAGTTTCCATCAGGATTGTGTACACAAACAATTACTTTCCTATGACAACAGGGCTATTTTCTGTAGCCAGTTTTCAGTGTTAATGCCTACAGAACTACTCTTGATTTTTTTATGGTAACAGTGGCATGATCTCTTTAGAGTTTCCATGCTTACATTGTTAGAGTGTGTGTTATAGATGACTTGAGAGTAGACAGACTTCAGCAAGGTGACAGCCGTGATATGTCCCTTTGCGGTCAGCTGGGCTATGAGCAGCATTACCTCTCTCTCCTGTGTGTTTTATAGGGCGTGTGAAAAACAGCAGACCCCCAGTCTCCATGGAACACCTTGACACACTGACCTTTGACAGCAAAGGTTGCTTTGGTCACATGCAAAGTCGCATTATCCGCTCAGAGCCCTCTGTGCCTGTGGAGCCCCTAAAAGATGTAGGCACTGGAGAGTCATCTGAAGACATGGTGGCTGTGGCCATACGCATCAAAGTGGACAACTGGAACAACAACAAAGTGAGTCTTTGAATGGATGGGCAGAAACTTGCAAGCATATCCTATTATATTACTCAGCAGTGTGTAATATTTTTAATCACTCAGCAGTGTGTAATATTTTTAATCAATCTGCTTGACATGACAGGGAAATGTGTGTACGCCTATCACATGGTTGTCATTCTTGAAATAAAAAGTACTAGTTCATCACATTATTTGGCAACATGTCACTGGAACGAGGTTAACCGATTATTATTTCAACGGGAAGTTCAGAATGAAACTGAATCCTGATTGGACCGTGCTTATGAAGAAAACAGAATGTTGACTGCAAATGGCACATGCCGATAACAGAATTAGCAAATTCATTTGTAAATGTATGATTAGCCACAAAATTACAGGAGTGTTCATGATGACTTTTGTGCTGAATTGAATTATAAACAACTTTGGAGATCAACATCTAGAAGGAAGCCAGTTTCATCGAGTTGGGAATCTTGGTCATTAGCTGACTTGGAAATCAATCATGAAGCCATTCTGATTTGCATATGACAAATTTTATTTGAAAACATTGAAAAAGGTGAGATTACAGTGTTTGACTGGGCATTTCAAATTGAAATTTGATCACTGCCTGCTCATGTTTTAGGTGATAAATAGTGATGACTTCAAGTTGGTTGCGTTTGAATCATGAGGCAAGGTTGGAGGGTGAATCTAGATGGATTCACAGAATTTCTCCAACCATTGTTATTGTATCAAATGTCATTATGGTAGGTAGGCTTAATTCCAGATGATCCAGTTGAAGGGTCCAGCTTAACATGTGTACTGTACAGTTAACAGGTTTCATAGTTGGTCAGATCTGATTGATTGCTAGTATACTTACCATGTCAGACTCTAATGCCCTCCCTACCTTCCCCGCTAGTGCTATGGTTCTCGGGGTTACCTTGTGCATAGGCCTCGTTGAATGAGGAACAGGAAGTTTACACCGGCTTCTTCCCTGGCGGAAGTAGTGTGGGCATCACGTGATGGTCTTATTACGGCATTAGCCACAAAAAATCTTGGCCTGGCAGAGCTGACTAACTGCCGTGGAATGCTATGGTCTGACATGGTAAGTATACTAGCCAAACAGGGAGTATAATACAAACTCCCCATATTCATTCAGAACACCCAGTCAGATAAGCTTTCTTACTCTTTGTTAGTATTCAAGTCTGATATTGTAAACATCAAGCCTCAGGAAAGTGAGTTGCAAACTTGGCTTGAACATAACTAGTGGCTTGCATAGGGAAAAAAAAAAGAATGTGAAAATAGCAGGTTTCTGACTGTCTGTTGAAAAATGATATTCGTTAAGATTATGGGTCGAAAAAGAAGGCAAGTTGCAGGGATGCAAGTCTTTGGGATTAAGAGATTGGCAATTTTGTCTTTGTGCAGTCTCTGGTTTGGCAAGATTTTGTTCAGGTGCTTTATGGTGCCTAGATATTTTTGGAAACTAATATTGTCAGTTTTGTTCATACTTTTTTATATAATGACTCATATTTATATACAGAATAAATGTTCTGGAAAAAAATTATTGGGAAGGTGAAGCTTTATTTGGTTGATATGTTAATTTTAGTTGCAAATTCTTATGAATACTGTGGCCATTACTGACAGTGTCAGTTGGAAAGGTACAAAAGAGTCTCAGATTGGTAAAGTGACTGCCTGTCGATCCAGACACAAAAAAGACAGGCCATGCATGGATAAAAAGAAAATAGATATGAAGCACTTTACGAAACAAGATTTCAGTAGCATATAACAAATCGGCGAAGAACATAATATGGAAAAATCACTGAAAAGGGCTTTGGCTTGACGAATTCAGTGAAGATGGACTAGTCTGATGCAAAGACTATAGGTTAGTGTTAGAATATCAAGTTTGGTCTGTCCACAAAAGTGCCCGATTGTCCAAAAGAAGGCAGGAGACATGCTCACTGACCTGGAGAAGGGAGGGCATGTTTCACTGAAGTCTGCTGCCTCAGAGCCAAATAGCCAAACTGATGAGTCTCTCTTGCCCTTTTGGAGGTGGATAATTTTGTCATTACTCATCCAAAAAAAATACTAGGATATCTGAAAGAAAGAATATTCAAAACACCAGAGAACAAGAAAAGAAGTAGAATAGACTGAAAATCAGGAAAGAAAGTGCTTTCAGACCCTCCAGAAATAAGGGGTGTTGCCAACCAAGCAACAACAATACATACAGTTGAAGTATGTACAAGCACATAGTTGGTGGGTGTTGCAGAATGGCTACATGCTGTCGTTAACAGTTTACTGGGACTGTGTTGCTGTCTAGGTGACGACGATGCCTCCCAGACAGTCAAGGGCAGTCAGGTCTTCTGTCACATTTCTGAGTCAAAACCTTTCAAAGGTAGTCTGAGATTTCCACCCAGCTGCACAGTGTCAGCCACCACAATGCTTTGCCAGAAGGCAGAATTGATGGAGATGGCCCAGACTTCTGTGGGAGGGTTGGTTTCTGGCCAAAGAAGTAAGCTTTGAAAATAACCTGCGTATGCCAGGAGCACATCATCTGGGGTCTAATAACAGCCTTTCTCAAGCCAAGCTTTCTCCATAGCGTGAGATTGTGGAAGCCTACTTGGTCCTCTGAAGATGAAGTTTAAGAGCTCTGACTGGATAGTTAACCTTTGCATGCCTGGATCAGGGTATAGACTCCAAAGAGGCGGGCAGCGACAAGGTAAGGTCATCACCAAGGGCTGCCTTCAGGCATATGGCTTTTGGCGAGGAAAAAGAGCTATCCTTCTGCCACCTCAGGAACCAGGAGAAGGCATGAACCTCACTTACTCCACAGTTGATTGATTATGGATTAGGGCTTACAACACTATCCGAGAGCAATCCTTTTAAATTAGAAAGAATTCAAAATGAAGCAACGAGATTGATCCTGGGAACCACGAAAGATACACCAGTTGAATCAACGCAAGGAAACAAAAGGCACTCACCTAGGATGTGGAAAATCATGGTTTGGACAGTCAGAAGGCAACATACTGCTTGTGTGCCAGTTAAAACTCAAAGATACGAAAGAATGGGAAAAGTATCTAGATCAAGTTGCCATCACTCAAGAACTTGGAAGAAACTGTCCAGAATAGCCAGAAGGCAAAGCCAATGCAGAAATTCAGTTGCAGGTAGAAAACCTTGGCACAAAAGAAGATATTGTTTCATACACTGACAGTTCCATTGCCAAAGCTGAGTCAGGCTGGGGATATACAGTGAAGCAAAATGGCCGAACTATCCAGGAAGACTGTGCATACAATCTAATAACTCAAGTCCAACAATGGAGTCAGAAGCAGTGACACAAGCACTCCACTGGCTCTCATCCACAGATCAGCTTAAAACTCAAACAAGCCATGATACTAACTGACTCCATGAACCTACTTCAGAAAGTGGAGAGGGGAATGGGAAGCCCTGCTTGGCATGAACGAAGCAATGCACAGTCTTCCATTGGAGAGACTCATATGGATGTACTGCCCTGGACATGCAGGAGTGAAAGGAAATGAGAGAGCAGACACATTGGCAGGCAAAGCAACGATAAGAACTGGATTGCAGCTTGGCTGATGTGATGTGATGTGAAATCTAAAAGAATCACGTAAACAAACGAGCAAAGCCACTTTACCATGGACCATCATTCAGATCTGAACTATCTCTCAGTGTTGAACATCAAGAGAGGAAGTGGCTGCACATGCAGATTTAAAAGAAGAGCCACAGGGGGCCGGAATAGCTCAGTTGGTAGAGCGCCGGACTCGTGATTCTGGGGTTGCGGGTTCGAATTTCGGTACAGGGGGATTTTTCCCTTGGAGTTAACATTGGTTCTGACTCTATTGCCCATACAGTCCTTCGAATGAGACCAAAAACCGAGGTTCCGTGTGTGAATGCACGCCCAACATCTTGCACACACATAAAGTCCCATCACCAACTTTCGGAAGAGAAGGCCAGTTTGGCCGTTGGTATGGATGACACGTTACACATAGCATGCACCTTCCCTGAAGATGGAGTATGGCTGCCTTAATGGCGGGATAGAAAACAGTCATATACACAAAACTCCACTGCCTGTCTATACAGGCAGTGTCCGCAGGAGTATCAGCCTGCGTACGCAGAAAGAAAAACAAAAGAAAGGAAGAGCAAGAACCATCACCAACCAACCAAACATTGGAATAATCTCAAGGCCAACACTGCGAAGAGTCCTAGAGATCGGGGCAGACTCATACTGGGCCTTCCAGTAATAACATACACTAACAAACACATGTCAACTGAGATAAGACTTTGAAATATTAGGGACCTAGGTGTATACTGTAAATATGTTTGCAGTTGTGTATGGGTGGGACGATGCAAGTGTGTAAATTGGAGAGTCCATAGATGTGAGTGTGTGTGTGTGTGTGTGTGTGTGTGTGTGTGTGTTGTGTGGTGTGTGTGGTTGGTGGTGGTGGGGTGTGTGTGTGTGTGTGTGTGTGTATGGTTATTTTTTTTATTATTGTTCTTGTTACTAAGTCATCTTCTGAACATTCATTTCCAACAAATGGTCAGAATCGCACTCGTGCACACACACGCACATGCGCATGCATATACACAGGCACACATGCACATACACACATATATGCAGAGCTGCCAACCATCCCACTTTCGGCAGAATTCATTGTGCTGAAATTCACGTTATTGCACTATTCTGGTTGAGGTAAAAAAAAAAATTCTGCTCGCAAAAAAAAAAGTTTGCGCATCTGCTGTGTTCAGTCAAAGAGCTGTATGGAAACTTCTTCCAGTTCAGCTTCTTCCACCACCATCATGTGGAAGTGACCTGCTGGACCGATTAACCCTGAGGCAGAAAAAAAGAGAAAGAAACTAGAAGAGAAGTGCAGATTCAGGCTGCTTTCTGCTGTCATGATAGGAGTGTTGCTGATCCCAGTCAGCAGTCGGCCTATGAAAGTGTTCAGCCATGTCAGGAAGAACCTTAGAGATTGATTTTCGTCCCTCTTTGGGTCAAGACACTACAGAGGCACTGATGATTCTGAAGTGCAAAAATGAGCCAAGTCATAAGGTGAAGTTTAGTGACAGTGTGTTTCAAAAATGTAGAAGAGCAACAATGTATTGGCTGGGACAGTGATTCGACAAAAGCACTCGACAAAAGGAAAGAAATTAAAGTGTCTGGAATGTCATTGTCTTGTTTTTGGTGCGATAGTGTATGTATTCCACTTAACTGTCAGAAATTCCTCTCAATTTTCAAAAATATTCATCTCAAGTCTCTTCAGAGGTTGGCAGCTCTGTATGTACACATAGATGTGCAGATGCATCCACACAAAAGTGTGTGCAAATGTGCATATGCACACACACACACACCACCGCACGCACGCACGCACACACGCACGCACGCAGCACACAAGCATATGCATAAGCATATGGACACACCATACACACACGAACATGCACTCGCGCACCGCATACACTGGCACACTCACATGGGCCTGTGCCTATGCACCCATGAAGAGGCATATATACACACTCACGTGCACACTCACCACACACACACATACAATGATAATAATGGCACAGACAGTGTTAGGTAGGTTACTCAAGGTCTGACCAGCATGTTGGGGCAATGCGTAGGTCAGACATCTGCCAAGTTGCCAAGAGACCCTCTTCTTAAATTCTCTCATCTTTGTCATTAATTCATACATCCGTCAGCTTTAAATCATGCATAGTGTGGTCTCAAAACTCAGTGGATGTGGTGTAGCTCAAATGGACTATCTGTATGCAGTGATGCCTCCTTGGTGAAACTGAAACAGAAACTTTATGCACTGGAAGCTGAGTTAGATCCCTTGTTCTGATTACATTTGTTTAAAATTGGGGTTTTTGATTGTGCGGCTTTGAGACATGTACAGGTAGGGATAAGGCATTTATTTGGTTAGCTAAGTATAAGGAAAAAAGGCAAGCAAACCTTGAAGATGTATTTTAGAAGTAACTTTTACTTAGATCAGAAGACTGTATCACATAATTGTGGTGTTTGATTTCAAATTAATTTAGAATGAAAATAGTCAGCATTGCAAGTGGCGGTGTCATTGACATACCCATCTCAGTGCAATGACAATGGGAAAATAATCAGCATTGCAAGTGGCGGTGTCATTGACACACCCATCTCAGTGCAATGACAATGGTGCTGATGATTACATTCAGACATCTTTGTTTCAGACCTGTTTATTTCAATCACATCATATTCGTTATTTTATTGTTTTTGATTTCTTGTTTAGAAAGTGTTTTGTTTGGGGTTGTTTTGTTTTTGTTTGCTGTTTTACTTCAGTCCTGTAGTTTATAAAGCTGAAAGTCACATTTCAACATACATGGCATTTTTGTGAGACCGATTTGGTTCTTGAAATCTAATTGCAAAGCTTAGACTTGAGTTCAGATTATAAATATGTGTTTTTCCAAGGAAAGGAAAATAATTTATTTGCATTCTGTCACATATCGATTGTTAAAAATCACTCTTGTGTACAGAGGACAATGTTATTTTTGCAGCTCAGTTATAACTTCCAAGTAATGGTGTTGCTTTGTGTTTTGTTTGAATAGATGATTTAGTGTCATTTCATAGATTGTTCATTTCTGACTCCAAAAAGTTTGCCTCAGGTGGGAATGGGTCAACTGAAAGAAGCTTAGATCAAAGCAGGGACCTGATCAGCTGTTGGGGCCTCTAGCTCAGAGGTTAGACTGAGAAAAGTTTGCCTCAGATCAAAATGGATTAGTTGAAAGCAGCGTAGGTGAAAGAAGATGAGCCAGAAAGCTAGGTTCTGATGTGAAAGAATCCAGGTTCTGATGTGAAGGAATCTAGGTTCTGATGTGAAAGAATCCAGGTTCTGATGTGAAAGAAACTGACTTTAAAATAAGTCAGTTATCATTCATATGTTTGTTATCTTTGTTCCAATGTGTGTGTGTGTTGTGTGTGTGTGTGTGTGTGTGTGTGTGTGTGCGTGTAATCAGACAAATTTGGTGATGAAAACCAAGAAAATGCCATGAATAACATGGGGCTTTTTTTTCTTAACCCTTTGACTGAGACTCTTTGACTGCTGATGATAAATTTTGGTCATCAGTAGGACAGCATTACTGTTCAGGTGAACTGCAAATGCTTTCAGACATTAACTTTAAAGAGCTCAAATGAACAACACATGCATGGCCTGTGCAGTATTTCCTGGTGGCGGCTGCCATCCGAGGGGCCACCCTGAGGCATGAGAAACACTGGAGCGGTGAAGGCTGGATACAACAGGTCATGGAGCTTGTTGACCTTACGGACTATCCCATTGAAGGTTATGTCATGCCTGAAGTGCTCACTGACCTCAACATTGGCCTCATGGGCTGTGCCGTCGACTATAGGTAAGGCTGTGGGATAACATGATATTATTGAATGTTGATGTGCAGGAGAAAGGAAATACTTACTATTTCCAGACAGCATGTGACGGTTGCTGATTAGTTTAACTTGATCATTGTGTTAAGGTTGATAAAATTGTGTGAAAACATGTCATAAACTGTGTGTGTGTGCATGTGAGATACAGTGAGAGATAGAGTGTGTGTGTGTGTGTGTGTGTGTGTGTGTGTGTGTGTGTGCATGTGTGTGCGTGTGGTGTGTGTGTGTGTGTGTGCGTGCATGCGCACACGCCCGGAAAACAGGTGGCACATCCTGCTCGTCATTCTCAAGAGCTTTTTCACAAATAATCCAGTCAATGATGTTTCACAGTATCCAGAAATAGGTTACAGTCTTTTTTAAAGGAAAATCAATGTGGATTATACCAGTCTTCCATGCAGGTAATCCAGGTAAGAATGAATAAGGTACTGTTCAGTTTTCACATTGAAATCATGTGCTGATAACACGCTTACAAAAAAGAAAAATGGTCACTATCAACAAATGTGATAGTTAGCCCACACTGTCCTCGTTTATGTTTGAAAGGGTTAGAATCATCTGGAAGTGCTGCACAAAGTTTTTCTTCCCCACTGAATGCATCTTGAGATTCCCCCTCACCCTTAGGCACTCATCCAGTCATTGTCTCAAAATTCACGATTACATGGTGGTTGATCTAAATCAAAACTTATCACCCACCAAACCAATTCATTAAAAATGTCCATACCTTCTTCACCAGTTTTTTCCACAAGAAATTCAGCAAAAACATCATCAAACAGGTTCGTAATTCTATCACATTCTCCTGTGGGTGCCGCCATTTTTGTTTGCCAGACGAGTCAAGTTGCACTATGCATTACAAGCTGCTACTAACCATAAACTAAGCTAAAACGCTGAAAATCCATGTTCTGGGGCCCGCTCAGTTAATCATGATACAGATATGTTTGTAATTCCTTGTCAGAAACAGTATTTGAACGCAGGAAAAGAGAGGTTTTGTGACTCTCAAATTCAATCATATTATACTAGAAAATAAGTGGCGTCTTAAAATCATCATTGGACAAAAAGAGTTAGTACCAGATTATATCAGAAAATGTGTTGCGACTATCACTGGACAAAAGATATCAACAGTAACCAGTTGCTGTGGCGAAGTGGTTAGTGTTGCTGGGAGGTTGTGGGTTTGATTCCCATCAGAGCCATGGGCGGTTTTTCTGCCTCGACCAGCTCCTACCCAGAGTTGAGTTTACTACGGGCACAGTTTGGAAGACTGGGGCCACACAATCGAGTTTCATCCACTTAATGAATGTGTCCCTGAGAGTGTTGCTCAAATTTTCTGACCAACAGTGCATTGTCTGTATCTCTTGGGCCTGGTTGACACCGGTATGCATTAGGAAAGTAAGCATAGAGTACAGCCCTGTCATGCAGTCTCAGAATGGAATGGAAATACACAGCATCATCTTCTTCATCCTCATTCTCATTGATCAGCATTAAAAAAAGGTCTCAAATTCTGTGGCCCTTCATGCCCTGCTCTCATGGTGACCTCAGTTTTGATGTCCCCAGCACATCTGTGGCCTTGGTTTGACTCCCTCGGGGTCACCAGTATTGGCGAGTCCACAGGGGCTGTCATTGGAAGGATGTAGTGGCACTCATTCACGCCGGCTTTGCAACTAAGCGATTATTGTCATCAGCAGAGGGCTTAGTAGGTGGTGTCCTGTGTACGTTGGATCAGAAGAGGTGCCACTGAACACCACCGAAATGACTCGGCAACAGTGCAGTGTCTCCTCTGGTGGGTTGACAACTTGACATTGACTGCTCCCTGTGGATTGCCAGTGCTGGGGCTGTGGTGGGCCAGGCCAGGCTGTGGCTGTGGACAGGGTGTCAGAATGAGCGGCATTGCTGCACTGCTGTACTGCCACTGAGGTGGCACATAAGATGGGACAGCACAAAAAAAAAAAAGAAAAAAGAAAAAAAAAATCAGCTGTAAATCTGTAGACTTTAATATGTATTTTCAAAAACAGACAAAATTAAGTGATATGATAAATTGAAGTTATCAACAGAATCAATGAAAAAGGTTTTTTTTAAAAGTCAAAAAGAGGTCAGGACTTAGGGTAAAGATTGTCTTGTGATATTGGTTAAAGGTAGGGAATGCGATAATCTCCGGCATATAACCTCAGGAATATTTGTTTGCTTATCATTGATACTGTGTGACATCTGATTTTGGCTGCTTTTTCCCTCTGATATACAAACTTTTCATTTTTAGTCCTTTATTTGGGATTCTTCAGCAGTGTTTTCCTTGCAATCAAATTTGATGATAAATCTGTTTTTCGTAAAATTTCACTGTTGATCTGTGTTTTCCTTGTTATCAGATTTGAATGAAAAAGATTTTTTTTCATAAAAATTCATGACATTTTGATGTTTCAGACCAAAGGATTTCAGCATCAAGTCTCTGCGATCACTGTTGACAGTGCAGAAGTTCAGCTTGGCAGTCAATATAAATACAAGTACAAAGTACACAACAATGAAGTAAGACTTGATGAAATGGTTTTGTATGGATTTTGCAGAGAGAGAGAGAGAGAGAGAGAGAAATGTGTGTGTGTGTGTGTGTGTGTGTGTGTGTGTGTGTGTGTGTGTGTTGTGCTGTATTGAAGATATTTGTACAACAGATTCGGGCAGTCATGTCAAGACAGATCATTGACTGACATCATGGTTACAGACTATAAAGTGGACTGATGTATGAGCTGCACCAGCCAAACTTTTTTGTTATAGGAGTTGATAAACACGACACATAAGTTGCAAACCATTCACAAGCTGCAAGAAAATAGCATGAAAACAGATAAATTGAGAGAGTGGCACAGCACAAATGTGAACAGGAAATGTAAGACCAAGTTGTGTATATGTCACATGTTTTAGCCATCTGCATCTCTGGAAGCAATGATGATTAAGCAGTATTTTGATATGAAGTTGCCTGGAATAAGAGCAAAGTGAATATGACTGGATGGTTTCTACAAAATGAACAAATCGGTCCATACAAATGGCAGATACTGAAGTTTTGTCAAGCCATTACAGCAACAAAAGTGTCACACATTAACAGAAATCACTGATTGTTTTGAAAATATTACAAGCGCCAAAGTAACAGAAGTGATTTATTGGGCAGTAGTTCACAAATTTAACAGAAATAGCAGATTGCGTTGGAAATATAACTTGTGACAAAGTTATAGAAGAGATGTATGGTGCCTTGTGTCATGAAAATGAATTTATTGTTGAGAAAAAAAATTCCATGGAGATTGACATCAGTGAAGCTGACTTGGTATAGAGTTAAGAAGACACGATCCTAGTTTGGCTGCCCTCTTTTTAATTTGATCTCTTTGACTGGTGCCTTGCAAACACAAAAGTAATTTTTTTCATGGTATGATAAAGTTGCAGATGAATGAATAAAACCCTCAGAGATTGACATTGATGCAGATGACATGGTCGAGATGAAAATGTCTGTCAGTTGCAGACTTTCAAATCTGATGACAAAGCCTTTTTTTTTTCTTGTGAAATCGCTGATTGAAGAAGAAAGTAGTTGAATTTTAAATGCCAGTTCTAGATTTCAGAAAAGTTTGGAAGAGGTGACCAAAATATGGTAAATGATTTTGAAGCACTGCCATAGTTTGTTGTTCATATGGAAGGATTCCTGCAAAACTTGAAGGAAAGAAATTGCATGTATTTTCTCCGTGTTTTGCAATTACTATGCCTTGGGCATCCTATACTATGGCTGGTCATACTGAAGCAGGCTATGAGAATGACGACAAATATGGTACTATGCCTTAGGCATCCTATACTGTGGCTGGTCATACTGAAGCAGGCTATGAGAATGACGACAAATATGGTGCTATGCCTTAGGCATCCTATACTATGGTTGGTCATACTGAAGCAGGCTATGAGAATGACCACAGATATGGTCGGAAGTGGAGTGGTGGTTCAGTGTTTTATTGACTACAAAAGTTGGTCTCTTAGTTCAAATGTCAGGCTGCTGGCTAGAGATGGATGACCACCTTTGGCAGGTTTCACTTGAAAGACACAGCAGCAGACATGGAAGCTCTGGACTGCCTAGGAGCAATAGTGGTGACTCGCAAGGCTACTTTTCCAGAGTAGAACTCTTGCACCCCCTTCTCTTTTATATGTATCAGAAAGCAAAAGAGAGAGACCTGCTGAAAAACCACAGTGTTTTGCGAACACTCAGATACTTGATTGCTACCAACTTTACCACCGGGGTGCTGTGTCTGTGCTGTTGCACACTAACAGATGATTTTTTTTTCAAAAATAAATGTCTAATTTCTCATCTTCAACAACTGACAATAATTTCAAGAAAAAGCTGGAACGTATAGCTAAAAGACATGCATTCAAATGGAAAGAAAACAGAACAGAGTTGCCCTGAATGGATGGATTCAGGAATGCACCTGTTAAATGTTAATGGTGAGTAAACGTAAATTGACAAAGGTTATTGAAGTGGGTTTTGTTGTTGTTTTTTGTTTTTTTGTTTGTTTTTTTTAGCTTGGTTTTCGTTTATGATAAAGAGATTCTGAAAATCAGAGATGATTTCCACTGTATCATATTTTTTACACCCATTGCAAAATGACATTTATCGTCTTTCACATCCATGTCATAATTTTTACAGTATATTCTCTCTTTGAGTTTTGTCTTTCTGGCCTAGTTTAGTTTGTAGTATATGACTTCCACATGAAAATTCATTGAAAATTTGTCTTCTTTTAGATTCAAGCATTAATCTACACAGAGTATCCTCTCTGGCAGTGTCCACTAGTTTGTAGTCCATGACTTCCACATGAAAATTGAATGAATAAACAAACGCCAAAAAAATATTGGTGCAAGAGACACATTAGTGTGCTTTGAATCTAACAATAGATTATGGGTGCATGCAACAGGTAATGAATAGTATGCACAAAAACCTCATGCACTGAAAATACGTAAATGTTGTGTGTTGCATTATACTTGGAAATTGTTATTGATTTTTTTTATGTTCTCTTTGTTTATTTGTGTGTCCATGACCCAGCTTGTACTTTCCTGCAGGTTTCTTTTTGATGAGGTCAACTTGTGGCTGTCTGAAAAAGCTGGCACGGAGGTTAACGTGGACAGGGGTAAAGTAGTTTGGTTTCTTTTTCACTAAGTCCTAGTCATATTGTATAATTTTTTTTTAATTTGCATTCAGTCACATAAAACATTAAATATAAAAAGAACAGAAAAAATTCTATACATACAGTGCCAATGTAAAATTTATTATTTTAACATCTACAGGAGGGAAAGGGAGAGAGGCAGTTGAAGGTTTCGATGATGTTTTGATTCCATTTTCCATACAAAATTTTGTTTTCTTTGTAAGTTTATGCCATTCCTGATCTTTTTTTTTCCCAGATGTGTGTGATCGTGTTCATAAGGGGAAAATCGCTGAGAGGCAGTAGCTTTTTGGTATTGCACTGGCATGGTTAAAACAGAGAAATGATGTGTTTGGTTTACATCATCCTTTGATAGCATATGTGTCTTATACTTTTTAAAAATTTTCTTCTTTAATTTGAATCTTGAGCTAGAGAAAAAGTGATCATGCTACCTCGATGGTTTTTTGTTTTCAGTAAATAGAAAACTTACTAAATCACTGTCTTCGTTTGCAGGCAGGCAGGTATGCTTTCCACAAACTCACACGCATACTTACCTGCCACACATGCTTCCAAGACGCACAACTCCAACACCACTCCCCATCGTAAAATGTCTGTATACATTCTGTATTTCAGTGTCAGTATCTCTTTCTTTCTTGTCTGATGGAATGTGTACTCATAACATTTCCCCATGTGGTCATTTGTTACATTGTTCCTTGTATATTTTTGTTTGTCTGTGTCTCTGCATTTTTTCCTCACATTGTACAGTCTGTGTATAAGAAGAACAAGAACACAGCTGGCTAAAAGAAATAGTGATCTACAGAAGGAGAGTGACCAGATGTTTTGAAAAGATAAGCCCTCTGTCAGTGGTAAGGAAGAGGAGAAACAGGAAAGTTAAATGATTAATATTGTGATCCAGTGGTCAATTTTTTTTTTTATAAACTTGTGATTTGTGACATTATTCCCAATTGTAGCTTGTGTGTACATGTGTCTTTGTCTCTGCTTTATTTCAGTAAAATTTTCCATGCATTCTGTTTATGAGGGGGCTTCCTTTGGTCATCACAGACAGTGTGTGTGTGACAGATTACTTACGCATTGGTCATGTTGGGCTGCTGGAAGTGGGGCTGAGACTGGGCCAGGCTTTCCACCAGGTCAGTTTTTAAACAACAGCAGTCTGTCTGCGTCTCTTTGCTTGTTGTTTTTCTTCCATGAGTGTATGAGCTCCATATGTTTCCCTCTGGGGGTTGCAACCTTACCGTGGTCGGAGGGCTTGCATGGCCCAGTGAACCCTTAGGCTCTGCTGACGGGGGCATCATACCCAGACTGGATGGCTGGTTCATTTAACGCTTCTAGGCCTGCATAGCCAAGTTGCTGACTGGCCTAAGCACAATGTGGTAGGAGTTGATGCCTCTGGTAGGGTCTCCCATGGCAGAAGAGTTAAGGGTGAGAGCCCTGATAAATAGTAACCTGCCTTTTTCCTGTTCTGTCTTCTGCCTTTCTTAATGGATCTTTTCTCACCTTGTCTCCCCTTCAAGCCTTCTTTTCCACACTCTTTTTCTCCCGGTGGTCTTCTTAAGATCCACCACGTTTCGCTGTGAGGTGTGACCTGTGATGGAGGGGAATGAGATCCTAGTGATTTAGAGGGCAAGTGCCCTCAACGCAGCTCTTTGGCTCGGACTTCTTCTAGACAGGAGGTACACTCTGGCCCAGGTGTATCAGTCGGCTTCCCTTCATGGGGCTGGGTCAAGACATGCAGTTCTCTGGCTGGCCAAGATAACCCCTGCAGTGTTCAGCTCTCTGACCCTGGGAGTTGAGCATGATCAGGGGTGGGGTGGGTGAGATAGGGATGGTAGGCTGCTGGCTGTTGTATATCTCTCCTGAAGCCTGGAAGGGGTCAAGACAGTGACTTCTTGGCCCTGGCCCCTTAGTTGGACTCCATGGTGGGTGGTTAAGGGAGAGATGAAATTACAAACAACAAGAAAATGGCTTCTTCACCTAACCCCCCCCCCCCCCCCCCCCCAACCAAAGAAAAGAAAAGTGCATTCCTGTGCAAAAAAAGTTCTACAGGAGTCTGAGGTGGACTCTGACTCCGAAGCAGAAACAAGAAGTAACTGGATTTTGGTCTGCATGGTTGATTGTGGAAAGTGCAGAACAGGACAAACCGATTTCTGCACTAAGCCCATGTGCCATGTTTGCGTACAGGCCACTCCTTTTACACCCATTTTTTTTTTTTTTTTTTTAAGGTGAAGAAGCTCTGTGGTGTGTTCTATGTTATGTATCACTCGCAGTGAAACATAGTCTATTAGAGTGTTGGGACTTGCATGATGTGAGACATAAACATTTTACAGCTGCCTCTATGAAAACCTTGTTCAGAGATGCCCCACCTGATGTGAACTTTGAATTTCTGAAAGAGATTAACATTTTTCATCTGATCTAAGATTTTACAGAAGAAAGATTTTATTTTAAGTAGAATTTCCGATGTGCTTTTAGGAGGTGTATTGTAAAGGGTGTGTGAATGAGTTTTTTTTTTTCCCCCCCAATGACTTGTGAGTTGACTTCAACGCGTGACAGCCCTGATACGGCCCTTTGTGGTCGGCTGGGCTGTAAGCAACATTACCTTCCTTACCTTGCACCACTTGAATGGAAAGTGTACTTTTAACCTCAGCCAGTTTCAACTTCGGATACATGTGGATGTCTTATAACAGGTAAACTGAATACGCCTTTGACTGTTGGTAATTATTAACATATTATCATTGCTGTTAATGAGAGTGTTTTTAATTAGAGAGACGAAGCCTTTAGTTTAACGCTTTATGATCCACGCTGTCATTTAAAGAACAGGCTTTCTACCATGGCAGAGCCAACTGAAGAGCTGCCTTCTGGTGCTAATTATTCATTTCTTGTATCATTCTGTTGAATTGTCATTTCCTCAGTTTTTCACTCATTCCTCAAAAGTGATGGAAAATTATATCTTGTTTTTCTCCTTTCTGAAAACAAACAGAAAAAACACCTGCTTCCTATTTATACAAGATTAATGAAAAGAGAGAAAAAATAGATTTAGACTGTGATTCAGAGAAATTTGTTTTGCTTTTCTCCTTTACAAATCTTAAATAAATGTTAGCGAACCCCCAGAGAACGTGGACAAATGAGTCACAAGACTCGTGTTTCGTCTTGTGACTCGTTTGTCCACGTTCTCTGGGCGGTTCGCTAACATTTATTTAAGATTTGTTTAGATTTCCGCCTGCAGTTGTCTCGCTTTGCAACTAGATTTTCTCCTTTAAACGACAAACAGGAAAAAAAACTGTCTTTATAAGACTGGAATTCCAGGCACCTGTCCAGTCAGCTGTGGGTTGATTTGATGATAAACATGTAGTCAACAAGAACACAATTAGCATGAATGCAGAAGTGCAGACTGATGTGGTCAACAAGAACACAATTAGCATGAATGCAGAAGTGCAGACTGATGTGGTCAGCAAGAACACAATTAGCATGAATGCAGAAGTGCGGACTGATGTGGTCAACAAGAACACAATAAGCATGAATGCAGAAGTGCAGACTGGGTCTTCTGTATTCCAGCTGACCTTTTAGACATTCACTTAAATTCAGATCATGTCAGTGACTGTGTATTAGTTGTGTATTGGGCAGTGGTGAGAGGGAGGGGCAGGGGGGAAAGAGGGACAGGGATTGGGACATGACACAGAAGTGATCATAAAGATGCTCCAAAGTAAAGAAGAGAATTGACAGTTTCTGAAACTAATCAAGATTTGTCACACAGCATGTTAAACATGTTTGGAAGCTTTGAAACACACTGAATCTGTATACAAACTTTTCATGAGGTGACTGACACTCAAAACACTGAATCTGTATACAGAAAACTTTCATGAGGTGACTGACACTCAATCAAGCAGGTAAATGAGTAAAGAAAGAAAAAAAAGAGTGCTTGCTCTGTCAGTGATTTGTATAATTGAAAGTAAAGTGAGTGGACATTCAAATTGTACTGTGGGGGAAAACAGAATTTTCAGTGATCCAGTGTATCGGTGCTTACACCAGCTCTGCATCAGTCACTAGATCAGATCAAATTAGAGCAGTAGGTGTCTCCTTGTCTTTTTCTGTGTGCTACATCAGTCACTAGATTCGATCCAATTAGAGATGAGGTGTCCTTGTTGTTCTTCGTGCTATCACATCATAATCAGATCCATTAGAGCAGAGTTGTCTCATTGTTTGTTTGTTGCTTTGTGTCCGCGTTGTCTTTAAGTGATGTGTCATAAGCACGTTATCAGAGTTATCATGATTTATCATAAGACAGAGTTGCCTATTTTTATTATTTTGCTTTATTATCCCCACCTCGTTAAATTTCCTTTCAGTACAAATCGACAGCAAAGGAACATGGTCTTTTCCCACTGTTTGCTTGATTCACACTCCACCTACCTCTATTCTACCTTCCCTTGATGACCATGAATCAGTTAATCAGTGACAGTCTGTAACCCGTCTGAAAACAAACAATCAGACCACCAAAACTTTTGAGTTTAAAAAAAAACTGTCAAGAGACCAAATATCTTTGGTTTTGTTTGTGGTCATTTTTAATTTTCTTTTATACTTGAAGATTTGTTCTGATGAATGAAAATGTGCACATAGTTTTCTTTAAGTACAAGATCTGAAAATGTGCTGTTTTATTCAATAACATTTCATGAGTTTTTGTATTTCATGAAATACTGGCGAACATAAACACAACCTGTATTTTTCTAAAACCATTCTTCTTACATTTTCAATCTTTGAAGTAGCCATTATCCAAACCAAAGATATGTGATGACTCTTCTTCAGTCATTGAGGTTAGTACGTTTTCTTGCTTAGTTTATGGCAAATATGTTGATGCGTGAACCAGATATCACATTTCATCTGTTTTTAATGCATTGATCTGATTAAATGTTTAAGATCTGAAAGGTTTGTACAGTGCCTGACATATTTGATCCATACAGATGCAGCATGCATATTGCTGATACTGTTACACAGGAAGGCGCAAATGATGTCCACCTTATGCTAAAACATAACTAGTACTTGAAAGAAGAGAGGGACTTTATTAAAGAAGTGAGGGACTTTATTAAAATGGATGTCTGACTAGCACAGAAACTCGCTGTATGTAACGTTTTTTCTTGTTATTATGTTGGCTGCTTCACCCTGTGTATGCTTGGTACATGCTCACGCACTGGTTTACGAGGACAATATGGACTTTGACCCCTCTATTCTGTTGTGTAGGACTGAAGACAAACAGCTTTAGACATATTGGATATTGACTATCTGATTTGACACCTCGCTGACCAGAATTTGTGGTATTGAGAAGATAAGCTTTTAAGACAACACTAAATGGCGTGATTCCTTGACTGCAGTGGTGCCAACATGAGGATCGTTTGATTTTTTAATAAACACACATATATCTACAAAGTCAGCATATGAGCTGCTATATTTTTCAGCAAGTTATTTGCTACAGGTGTGAGCGGTGTAGGAGAAGGGGTGTGCTTTGATGAATTCTCTTTGAAAAGTTCACAGGGAAGAAACATTCACTCCCCAAATTTTGGGACAAGAGATTTTGCACTGAAGTTCAGCAGATGGCCATTCTGGTAAGCTTTGGCATTCTGGTAAGCTTTGGCATTCTGGTAAGCCTTGGCATTTTGTCCTGTTTTATGTTGATATCATGTGTGACACTGTGCCTTTTGATGTTTCAGGGCTCAAAGACTCTGGTGTGGTTTGGCAACAACAAGATTGAGTTCAAGTTCTGTTCAGATTCCTGTGCAGCCTTTATCAATCTGTTGGACCATTACATCAATGACCGAGACCTGGCAAAGCCACAGGATCCAGCTCTGGCACTGGCTGAAGAGCTTGTGAGTTGTTAACTTGTTCTAGAAGCAATACAAATGGCTGTTTCAGAAAGGGCAGCGCTTCATTTGAAAGGTGTCTTCATCCTTACCCATCAGCAATATGGAAATGTAAGGTAGACTACCCTTGATAGGCAGAACAAAATAGACTGGAATGAACAAGCAGTGATGGGGAAAGGTGCCTGACAAATTGTGGAATTTTTCTGTTCAGCGCTGTATCCATGTTTTCTTAATATGTTGAAAGGACACTGAGAGGGAAATTCCTCTGGTCAGTGTCTCATCTCTCGTTACAGGATCCAGTGATATGTCGGGATGTCTTTTGTGAGTTCACTGTCAATACACAGGATTCTATGAAGTGACAGGATCTCATGGTATGTATGAAGGAATCTGTGAATATTACAAAATATAGTGACTTGTCAGACTATCTTTACTGATCTTACTATATTTGTACTGAACTTGTATTACAGGATGTATTCACATGACAGGATTCAGTGACATGTCAGGCTCTCTTCCCCCCCCCCCCCCCCCCCCCCCCCAAAAAAAAAAAAAAAAAAAAATGTCAGGTAGGCACTCAAGGTCTGACCAGCGCACTGGGCCAACGTGTAGGTCAGACATCTGCTGAGTCGTAGCCACCAGACCCTCTTCTTAAATTCTCTTATCTTAGTTATTAATTCATTTATCCATCAGCCTTTAAATAATGTGTAGTGTGGTCTCAAAACTTAGTGGATGTGGTGTAGTGTATATGGACTAGTCCCACACAGTGACCCCTCCTTGATGAAACTGAAACTCTGGTAACCTCATGCACATATACAGGAAGTAATATGGCAAGATTCATTGACGTGACAGGATGTAGTGACATGTCAGGCTGTCCCGGGTGATCTTACTGGATGTGTACAGAAACCTGTAAATATGACAGGATGTAGTGACATGTCAGGCGGTCCTTGGTGATCTTACTGTATGTGTACAGAAACCTGTAAATATGACAGGATGTAGTGACATGTTGGTGATCTTACTGTATGTGTACAGAAACCTGTAAATATGACAGGATGTAGTGACATGTTGGTGATCTTACTGTATGTGCACAGAAACCTGTAAATATGACAGGATGTAGCGACATGTTGATGATCTTACTGTATGTGTACAGAAACCTGTAAATATGACCCGGATGTAGGACATGTTGGTGATCTTACTGTATGTGTACAGAAACCTGTAAATATGACAGGATGTAGTGACATGTCAGGCTGTCCTTGGTGATCTTACTGTATGTGTACAGAAACCTGTAAATATGACAGGATGTAGTGACATGTCAGGCTGTCCTTGGTGATCTTACTGTATGTGTACAGAAACCTGTAAATATAACAGGATGTAGTGACATGTTGGTGATCTTACTGTATGTGTACAGAAACCTGTAAATATGACAGGATGTAGTGACATGTTAAGCTTTGATGATTCTAGTGTATGTGTACAGAAACCTGTGAAAATGACAGGATCCACAGACATCACTGACTGATAGAGGAACCAGTGAGGAACCAGTAAACAGTAGATCATTTCTTCCCAACAGAGTGTATGCAGATTATGGTACTCCATCCATCTGGCAACAGTGTTATCTTTTCTCTGCCTGTCCAGCTGTTTCTGTCTTTATTCCCCTTCACACACACACTCATATTCCTAGTTTCGCTCTTTTGATGAAAGAAATTGTTTTTAGTTTCAGGTAGCTCAACTTTTGAACAAGCCCTTCTTGGTTTACAGATGTTCAGGTTTCACTTCATTATCATATTCTTTCATGTATTGCAATTTCTTGTTGTTGGTTTTTTTTTCAGGATTTATCTACTACACATACCTATTCATAGCAGATGAAAGCAGACTGTGTGGTATCAGAAAGACTCATCTTTGGTCCTAGGTTTCAAGGACCCTGATAAACTGAAGATTTTATATCATTTAAAACAAAGACGACATACAGTGAGATCAGCAAGGACGGCCTGATGAGAAATGCTTGTGACTGTACTTTTTCACATTACGTCTACATTGCACAAGTTTGTAGAAGTGCCCAACTGGACCAGTTACTGGAAAATGTGTTGGTAGCGAATAAGGTTGCTGCTTGGTGAAATGATGTGGGGTTTAAAGACTGATATATTTTTTGTAGAGTATGTGTCTATGACATAATATTGTTTACAGTTGATTTTTTCTCAGTGGTTAATTAAGTTTTGTTTTTTGTTTAAAAATAATCAGATTGTTTGTCATGATTATAGTGTAATGTGCTCTTTCATGGTGTTCAAATATGCGTTTCAATGACATTGAAGCTGGCAAGACATGGTGTTTTTTTGTGTGCAGCCAAGCGTGAACCTGGATGAAAGGACAGAGGCCCAGAACCTGCATGTTGAGCAGTCCATAGCAGAGGCTCTTGAGGAGCATTTCACTCCATCAGCATCACCAGATGGTAAGTCTGATGTATGGTGCAGGCATTTCAGTCCATCAGCATCACCAGATGGTAAGTCTGATGTATGGTGCAGGCATTTCAGTCCATCAGCATCACCAGATGGTAAGTCTGATGTATGGTGCAGGCATTTCAGTCCATCAGCATCACCAGATGGTAAGTCTGATGTGTGGTGCAGGCATTTCAGTCCATCAGCATCACCAGATGGTAAGTCTGATGTATGGTGCAGGCATTTCAGTCCATCAGCATCACCAGATGGTAAGTCTGATGTGTGGTGCAGGCATTTCAGTCCATCAGCATCACCAGATGGTAAGTCTGATGTATGGTGCAGGCATTTCAGAACAGTAGTAATGATAATGGAGGTTTATACAGTGCAGCATTGCACTTGCAGTACAACTTCTTCTTCCTGTACAGTTTCATAGGATGAAAAACAAGAATAACGGATATTATAAAAACTAAAATCATAAAGGTATGTAAAAGGAGAAACAGAACACAGAACCACATGTATCCACATATGCCTATTAATTAGTTATTCAAAACAAGAAAAAGAACACAAGAGTCACATGTACCCATATAGCATCTACTATCACATGTGACAAACCAGCAATTGCATCAGTACAACATGCGTGCACACATGCACATGCATGCACGCATACACACAGGTATCCATATGACTTGATAACAGAGAATAATGAAATTGACTAGGAATAAGCGGTTTGAGAAGATGGGTTCTAAAGATCTTTTGAAAACTCACAATGACAGGATATTTTGAACAGTGATAGGAATATGTAACCACTCATAAAGTCCAGCAAAAGCAGATGCTGTCAGTCAAAAAAACTCTGAATTACACGTTTGGTGTTGTGTGTGAACCAGGGTGTTGTCTTCTGGAGCTGGAGGTGGAGAGCAGATCAGGCCATTATGCAGGGGAAGAATTGCACTAAAAAGCATAACAAAAAGGGCAACGCTCGTAGTCAGTTGTTGAACAGACTGTAAGCCAGTGTAAAGACTGAGGGAGTGAATCACATGCTGTGAAAGCAAACCAAAGATCTGGATGAAACCTTCAAAATACTTAATACATTTATGAGAATATCTGACACTGAATCCCACAAAGGAGACTAATCCAATGTGGTTAGATGAATAAACTTCTGCCAGACAGGGACTCATGAATTTAAAATTCTTAGTGTTTACTTTAATAAAAACTCACAAGCAAATGAAAGTGAGCATAGTTAGACAAGCAAGATCAAGAAAAAAAAAAGAATTGGTCTCAAGACAATGAGAAATTTAATTGTTTTGGGCAAAAATATTGTAACAAAGTGCCTGATATCACAGCTGATTTAAGTCAAGCAATTTATTGGTCTCTCTGGCAAATGTTACACGCACACACTTATATTCTGTGTACATTTACAAGGAAAAAGAGTGAAAAAAGGAAAAGTATTTGAAAAGGTAAAATGTGGGATGAAAAAGACCAAAAGTGATGGTTATGAAGCTATTTCAAGAAGGTTAACATATATCTTGGACAGCAAAGCTAACTTTAAATTAAGGAAACAACAGAAAAATGGAACATTTCCCCTACACTTAAATATATAACCAGTGTGGATATAAACTGGGCATAGTTAAAACTCCCATCCTGAAGATAGAAGGCTACGCCACAAGCAGTGGCTTCTGCACAAAAACCCTCAAAATGTGGCTCAAAGCTGAACAGATTGAAACTTTTAATATATTTTTTAAGAAATCAAATCAAAACTCATCGATATGGAATAGCCATCATTTCAATCTAAGGAACACAATTTACATTTTAAAAAGAATGTATCACAGGTGGGATCACCAAACTAAAATACAATTGGAATAAAAATGTTAAAATGATATCTGCAAGAGGAGAAATCAGTGGTTATAAGTGCCTACTTTAAGATATCTGCAAGAGGTAGAAATCAGTGGTTAACCCGTAGAGTGCCTTTAAGCCGTCAGCTGACGCCGCATTAAAAATGCTTTCCCAGTGCCTATGGGCCGTCCACTGACGTCATGCATTTTTCTTGAATTTTCATTCGTTACTATTTCTATCAACGGACTTAAATAGAGTGTGCGTAGTAAGCCTTATATGTCTGTAGTATTAAAATGATATGTAAATGACCACACGTGAGGGGAAAGCCCATTTATTCTCATCACTGACTGGATGACCAGCCAGCACTTCGTCTCGCTTGCAAAGATGGCGGCGCAACCTTCGACAAGCGCAGCGACCAAATCAGCGTATTTACACAGCTGAGCAGGCTCTGCTAATGATTTTTGACAAAGACAATAATCTTTTATTCAACGACTCACTCAAGCATGAAGGTGAGATGATGATAGTGATGGAATTGCCAACCGTATTCGTCAGTTATTGTGTCGGGCTGTGTGACCTCAATGTGTGTTCAGCTGACTGGTTTGCCAGCGTCGAACGAGCTCGCCTAGTGTGTACTCTGCACTGCGTGCCAGTGGTCAGTGACGTGGTAGTCAGCGTGAGAGGGGAGCGCGGCCTGCTCGCGGCGCGGCACAGGGCAGAGGGAAAGGTAGGGGAAGAGGAGCAGTGAAAGAGAGGGTTGAAGTCCAGCAAGGGGGCGTGGTGGGGAGAGGGGGGCGTGGTCGTGGACTGACCTGTCTGCATAGAGTGTGAGCGTCTTGATAGACTTCTAAACTGTTTTACTTTCATTTACAGGTGTAGTGTGACAATACAAACTTTATTTTCAACTTTTTTGCTTTGTGTTCTTGTTTGGATGTGAAGATGTAGTGGTAAATACATATGCTTTTGATCGTGCAAAAAAATCTATCCAAATCTAATTGTCTAAATACTTTTTTATTATCAAAATTAAAACAAAAGAAGCCCAGATTCAAAATCTTCATTCAATTTCCTTCAAAAATCATATATATTTCATTGTTATATCTTTTGTAGTTTCTGAGCTAGAATTTTTTGTTAATTATTACCCCCAAATCATTAGATTTCCCTGGCACTGGGAAAGCCTTTGTTTGTAACATTTTCAAGCAGCTTCAAGCAGCGAACGGGTTAAAGTGCCTACTTTGAAATGATATCTGCAAGAGGTAGAAATCGGTGGTTAAAGTGCCTACTTTGAGATGACATCTGCAAGAGGTAGAAATCAGTGGTTAAAAGTGCCTACTTTGAGATGACATCTGCAAGAGGTAGAAATCAGTGGTTAAAAGTGCCTACTTTGAGATGACATCTGCAAGAGGTAGAAATCAGTGGTTAAAGTGCCTACTTTGAGATGACATCTGCAAGAGGTAGAAATCAGTGGTTAAAGTGCCTACTTTGAGATGACATCTGCAAGAGGTAGAAATCAGTGGTTAAAAGTGCCTTTGAGGCATCTCACAAATGAGGTCTTCTTGACCTAAAATTCACAACAGAACAAAATGTTACATTTTTCTGTCAGTGCAAGCAGATGAAAAATATTTGTACTGTAGCTCTGATAGCAGACTAGGAGCAGGGTTTCATCTTATGACCCTTGCAGTAGTGTGCAGTGGTAAATACAGATAAGGAGCAAAACAGAAATGTGAACCCACATGGGAAAGAGAATTGACTTGAAGGTCTGGTCTGATACAACCATTAGAAAAACAAACATTATTACCGTACAGTTTGATAAAGATGTGAGGATATGTAATGCCATTAATAGAATGTAGCGGCTTCTCAGAAAATTTTATGCAAGGGTTTACATGGTACCACTGTTATCTCTGTTAACTAAAGGGCTTGTGGGAAAGAGAGACAAGGCCATTATGGGGAAGAAGGGGAGAAAGAGAGAGATGATGATGCATGTCTAAATAGTCCATCATCAAAGGAAAAAAAAGGGGGAAGAATGATGACAAAAATTAAGTGCGTGTGCAACACGCGCACACATACACACACACACACATGCACGCACGCATGTGCGCGCGCGCGCGCACGCGCATGCACCATCTCTACCACCGCCTCTACCACCACCAAGATCGTCAGCAACAATAATCCTGTGGTCAAGTGGAAGTTGGAACTTGGCAGTTTCCATAGGAAACAATGCCAGTGCCTAAACAGTGACAGAGAAGATGAGGAACGGAAAAAAAGAGACTATGAGACTGTTGACAGGTGGGAAAAAAATCTGTGTAATTGAGAAAAGAAGTTGAGACTGAAGAAGAGCATTTAGTAAAAGGATAAAGAGGTTGATAATGTAGAAAAATAATGAATCAGGGGGAAAAAAGCTACTAATAAAGATGAGAGCAGGAAACAATAACCTGACAATGGTGGCAGACCAATTGAAATATAAGAAAAAAATGCATCAAACAATGAAGAATCACACAGAATAAACAAAAGAGACCACAGTGGATTCTGTGTCCAGCTCATCTCAGTTGACCATCACCTGGAAAATCTCATGACCCTTATTTAAAAAGAAAAACAAAAACAAAATAATAAGTAACCAGTCAGTTTTGAGAAGGATCCATGGTGTGGATTTAGATCAAAAGGTGCATCAGATTTCCATTGGAGTTGGGCTGGAGTGTGTGCTCCCTTGGGCACCCATCTACTGAACTAGCCAGTTCATTCCCTTGGTAATGGAATATCTACATTTGATGCCTGTCTCAGCAGTCATAAACATTTTTCTTTATCTTCAGAAATTTATGTACATTTTGATGTGTAATGTAACATATTTTCTTGCATAGTCTATATGTTATTATCGGTATACTGTCATAACCAGATTGCACTAAAATGTCTGAATTGGTCATTGTTAGAATTGTATGACGGCTTATGTTGTGACTGTGACTGGTATTGGGTGTTCTAGATTCCCCAGTGAAAGGAGGGGGCAGACCTCTGTATTTCTCACCCCAAGGAGTGGAGCAGATCAGTGGCCTTTCTGCAGCTGCTGATGGGGTAGTATTGCCAGAGCTGTCTTCTGATTTGAATGTCTCGGTTGATGAGGATGAGGAGGAGGAAGAGTTCACCATCATCAATGACTTTGGAATGGGCTTAACGGTAAGTTTGCTGTTTGGATGGAAAGTGGCAGTTGTGAAATTGTACTCAAAAGATGTTAGTAAGATTCTACTTTAAAACAGGCTCTTGCTTCATATACCACTAAGGAAACCTGCACAATTTGAAGTGTTGCACTGAAATAAAGAGAACATGGCAAAGTGATATGTTTTCATAGAGAGTCTGATTACTTGTGGTAAACATTAAAGGTCCAACTGGAGCTTAACTTTTGATTCTTTCAGCACTGGAGCAGAGATATGATGTCAGGGAAGACGGTTCTAGTGAGGGATTGTTGTGGTTGTGAAGAATGGGGGGGGGGGGGGGGATAGGTCATCTGTCCATTATTGTGATGAAGTAAGCTTTACTTTTTGGTCCCGTATTTTTAAGCCATCCTTACCTGATTTCTTAATGTGTTTTCGTTTGTAATTGATGACTTGTGTTTGACTTCAGCTCATAGGGTACACATATGGGGCAAGCCTGCTTGTGAAAATAGGATGTCTGTGCAAAGTTCAGCACAAATCGTCTGTTGGTGATATTGCACACAGTGTTGTCATGTACACACATTCCTTTCTATGTTTGTGACTGGATTTGGTGAACTGTAAAATTTGTCAACCAATTTACTCATGTTCTGTTGGCAGTCTTTCAACTGGATTTAACCGTCATTAACACTTTCTTTTGAGATTATGTCATCTTATATGGGCCACAATGCAGGTTGCACCATGCTACTTATTCATTCAGAATGAAGGGGGGGGGGGGGGGGGGCACTTCTTTCAAATGGGAAAAAGAAAAAATGAGACTGAAGTAAAAATGAATGTAGTTTGAAAAAATAAATTCATTGTTTGTCAGCCCAGAAACAGAGAAAGTGTCATCTGTGGTTGAAGTTGATAGATCTCAGGGTCAATTGATTTGGTGGTTAATTGATTTTGACATAAGATCGTTCATATTTTTTAAAATTTGCAAACTGTTGGACTGCCACATTCCAGAGTAGATAAGTCCTCCTTTCTGTCTCTCTCTCTCTCTCTCTCCTCTCTCTCTCTCTCTTTCTCTCTTTTCTTATTCTTCCTGTCTGTCTCTCTCTGTTTGAGTGTGTATATGCATGCATTTATGCATAAGTGTATGTGCCTGGTTGCATGGGTAAATTTATGTGCTGCATCTGTGTGTGAGATTGCATGCGTGTGTATGTCCATGTCTGGGTGCATGTGCATTAGTGTGTATTATGTGCTCTAGACTGCACATGTTTATAGAGAAAGAGAGAGGGAGGGAGTGTGTGTTGTCTGTGTGTGTGTGCGCATGTGTGTGAGCGCGCGCGCGTGTGTGTGTGTACACATTATGGTCATGTATGAGACATAAAGGCTAACACGGGTGCTGATGCAAACGTGTGTACACATTATGGTCATGTATGAGACAAAGGCCAACACAGGTGCTGATACAAACACACACCACACACACACACACACACACACAAACACAAACACACATGCACACGCACATGTACATGCATGTACAGACACTCACACTCATGCGCGCACACACATGCACGCACGCATACACGCACGCACGCGCACGTGCACACACACACACACACACACACGCACACACACACTCATTGTAACTATTAGCCCTGTGGTTAGCAGTGTGTTCTTGTCTTCTATTTACATAGAGTGGCTGTTTCTGACTTTAGACACTGTAAGAATAAAATCAAATTTCAAAAAAAAAAAAAAAGAAAATGAATGTAGCTTATAAGAAAAATGTACATTGATAAAATGTTGTAGTTATAAATCCACAATTGATTTTTTATCTTTGCCTTTCATGTTTGTAAGGGCATCAGATAGTTTCTGGTCAGTCGATGGCAACACTTTTTTTTCTCTGACATCCTGGATGGCATTTCTGACAAGAACAACAATATTTTGGAGTTTAAATCACAAAATTATCATGACTGCCTATTTTCACACTGTGCATTCATGAAGTTACAGGCGATTTTCTGTAGTTGCAAAGTGAGACGACTGCAGGAGGAAATCTAAACAAATCTTAAATAAATGTTAGCGAACTGCAAAAAAAACATGGACAAACGAATCACAAGACAAAACAGGACATGTTTCTGACCTCTTAGGTCTTCTTCAGGCAAAATATAAAGCAATTAGAATGACAAAAATGAATGAGCAATCACTTACCTTCAGTCACTTCAGCGCAAGACAGGCGTTGAATGAAAAAAGTTTTCTTTAGTTAACATTTTCATTTCTCGGTAAATGTCTGTACAACTGACATTGTGACAGTAGATTTTGCAGATAGAATTTTGGGGATGGGATAGTAATAAAAATTTTGTTGGGTAAAATATGTTGAGAGAGAGAGAGAGAGAGAGAGAGTGTGGATCTGGACAAATGAAACGTGTTTATGCAAAATTTTAAGAAATATCAGTATTCTGTCATGACTTGCATACTCTTTTTATCTATGATGAAGCCAAAAAAATGCACTTTTGTAAGACAAAGAATCCATTGTTTCATTAATGCATGGAATCTTTCATTTTATGATTGTGTTAATTTGGCTTGCTTGCATATTTTTTTGTCATTTGGGTGACTCATCATAATGTTTTCATGTTACATTTATATGTCCAAGGAAGTTTTGATCTGCCAATTATGTCCAAAGTTTGATATCCCCCAAACCATGCATGTGACCATAACTTTAAAAGAAAATGTGCGGTAATCCCTATTGTTTTCCACATTATTAATGAGTGTCAACTTTAAGTTAAAGTGAAATCCAGTGGTTTCTCATTCCTTTGATTTAAATCTATGCCCCCCCCCCCCTCCCCCCTTGAAGTAGATTTGTCATCATCTCATGACATGATCTTTGGCCATATTTTAAAACCTCATTCATATTGTTCCCTTTGTCATATAAACGCATTCACTATCAGGTCTTTGGCCTGTCAAAAGTTTGACCCCTGTCTAAACAACTTCCTAAGAAAAGAAACTGCATTGTGTTGGTCTGTTGGAAAGAATTGTGCCTACAGAAAGATCCAGCTGATGGCGTTTGTTGTTTTTGGGGACTGAAGCTCCTGTGGGCATAATATTTCTGTGTTTTGCTGACTGTCACTTCAGAATGTCATGGTTTGTTGGCAGGGTGCCCAGATTTTAACTTTAGCATATTATGGTTAGATGGAAACCTTTTTTGATCATAGTTATGGCAGGGCTTTCTCATTCATCATCATTATGCCCATCGCTCCCGTTGGAACATAGGCCATCGACGACCCTTCACCATCGCACTCTGTTCTGGGCTGTTCTGGCTTTCTGCGCCTGATTTATTTATGGATTATTGTGACCCTCTAAAGCTAACAGTCGATAGTGTTTGCTTAGCATTTGTCTGTTTCTGTGTTGTTATTCAAAAGTGACCATTGTGGTCACTTACTTGATAACAGAAAATCCAGATTCTATCTTCAGTGCGGATTGTCCACTTTTCTGTTGTATCACAAGCTGCCATAATTTATGTTTGAAGTGAATGGAGATGTATGTGTGCAATCTAGACAGCTTTCTGAACCGTTGTATTCTGTTCGGCATAAACTGTCCACTGTCACTCACTATCAGTCTTAATCATACCCAGCACAAGGTGAAGAATAATTTGAAAATACTTTCCAGCTTGAATCAAAGCAATTTGTCCATGGTAACCATTTTGGCACCAGCAGTTGTCTTTAAATTGCATTGCTTAGTGTCAAACCATTATTGGAATTAAAACGAGGTCAGCTTAGATGGACCGAACAGTAGTTGACCAGAAATGATAAGATAAGGTGAAACAGAGGTTAAAAGGTCCATGAAAATTCTGTATAAGCTAAACTGTAAAATTCTTTTTTTTCTGACTTTTTTCCCTTTAAGTCAAAGGATGCCAGTGAGGACAACGTTTTCATCAACGAGGACGAAGATGTTTTGTCTCAGCTTGAGAATTGCTGCAAGTCAGAGGCTAATATCCTGGCAGAGGATCTGAAGACCCCCACTGGCTGGCCTGTGCCCGAGTTCAAATGCGTGTTGAGAGAACTGAACCTGGACATCTGTATTCATGATGGAAATGACTTTGGTTCCAATACAGGTAATCTGTGTGTATGCATGCATGTGGGCATGTGCGTGTGTATGTTGGGGGAAGGGGAGGGGATGAAAGTGTTGTTGAGGGCAGGGTAGTTGAGGGTAGTATTTTGTATATGTGTGTAATTGTGTCTACATGCCCTTGTTACCTCTGTGTGTGTGTGTGTGTGTGTGTGTGTGTGTGTGTGTGTGTGTGTGTGTGTGCACATCTGAGCATCAGGGCATGCACATGCAATTGCTCTGCACATGTAGGTTGGTGAAAAAAAACTCTAGCTAGAGTGTGATAGAAGTTCTTCAGGGAAGAAACACCCACCTCAGACAAGGCTGCATCTGTTGTCATAGATATTTTGACCTCTGCGCAGCTTCAGATCAGTCCCTCCTAGGTAGTTGAGCATGTTAAGGTATGTCCTTTTTTTAGGCAGGGTGGGGTGGGGGATGGTGTTCTGCCACACCACTATCGGACATTGGTACAAAGTTGAGATTTTAAAGCCTTTTGAAGTTCACTTTTATTGTCCTCAACCAGATCCAGCCTGAACTTTGTTCACCTTCCCCTGCCATTGCCTGTAGGATACCGGTCCTCTTCTTACCACAAATAGAAAGCTTTTTCATGAGATCTTAGAATGATGAGTCTAAAACCTTTTTGGCTGGAATTGTGGCTTGGAAGCCAGATTCTCTGAAGCTGCTGGCTAGGCTAGCATATTTCTATCTTGTAGATGTGAGCTTGCTCCATTCTACTTTCATATGGCATAGTGAGTTCAGGCAGAATCATTTGTTTTGATGAGCCTGAAAGGAGTACTATATCCAGTCTCAAGTCACTTTCCTGATAATATGAGTGTGGTTCTCCCATTCCAGAATATCTTCTGTGCATACCCAATCTTCCACTCCATCCAGTAAACCCTGCTTCCATGCTCTTGATGTCACAGCTGTTCTTGACCATGATTTATGGGCTCCTGCTGAGCAGAACATTCTTGCTGAAGCTTCTTGTGGCATAGTATCACCTCTGGCAGAGCTAACCTTACGCGCCTGTGTTTCCTTAGGCACCTGGTTGTGTCTGCCCCTGTACTTTTCCTCAGTTAGCTCTGCCCTGCATGAACTCAGGACATGCAGCTCATCTCATGTCCCTAATTTCACCGGGTTTTAATTCAAAGGCATGAGGTGGTATGTAGATCTGAGGATGAAGCTGATCCTGAGACTAGCAAGAGGAGTCATATGCCACATTTTTTTCCCAGCTTTGACTTCTTTAGCATGCCTTTTGTTGTTCATTGCCAGTAGTTCATTGCCCCAGTTGGCCTGCTGAACTGCCATCTGGATCTTTTGTTTAATCCTTTCCTTATTTCAGTTCCTGTATTACTATGTCTGTCTTTGCTTTCCCTTTTGCCTTTGACGACCACTTCATTTAAGCTGATGGCAGTGCATGTCTTGTTTGTGTCTGTCCTGTTATGTCCCTGATCTTGAAGTGTTTATTCGCCACATCCACTGCTTCCTGAATATTTCATGTTCTGCCAGTTTTTAGCTTGGGCTCGATTTATCTCGCCATCTTGTCTTCAGAATCCTTAAAGCATGGTTACAACCTTGCTTTTCCCACTTTTTACTCCTCAAGGATGGATTTTAGGGGTAGCTTGAGCTTTGCTCGGTGACAGTAAAGCACAAAGACCAGGTGAGACACCAAATCATTATCTTGTGTATAGTGCATTTGCTATGTATGTGGAGGTGTACATTTTTGCCTGTGATTTTATGTGTTGGTTATGATGTACATTCATGCGACTAATCATACTGTATGGTTTATTATGTTTTTGTGCATATCATTTGTAAGTGGCAGTTTTTGCTTTTGTCATGAATGTGGTGTGTACACATGAATATTTCTGCATGTGCACAAAAAAGATAGACATGCCTATAGCAAAGGAAGAGTTAGCAGTGACCAATAGGGACATTGACTTAAGTGTCTTCTGTTCCTCTCCATGCAGCATCCAGCCAAGAGAAGCGGAAGGAGGAAAAGTGAGTTGTTGATTTTCCATTTCTTCACCCTGATTTGAGTGCAGCATGGTTTTGTGTAGTTTTGTAAAGAAACTCGCATTTAGATACGATTCATGGATTCCTTGTGCTGACTTACGTGTGGGTCCTCTTTTGAAAATTTTAGAAGTCCTACCTGTATGCATTAGTATAAAAGAAAGTAACCAATTTAAATGTCCTGAATAGACTTAGACTGGTGTGATGCATACACATGTGTACGCACGAATCCACGCACACACAATCGCTCGCAATGCATGCACACACGGTCATGGGTGCGCGCTCGTGCACACACACACATACACACACACACACATTTACATGCACACACACATATAAGAGAGAATCTCTGCTGTTTGGGACTGAGCATACTCATCACTTTTTTTACATGTTTGTACAGAATTATGTACAGAATCAGTTTCTTGAAGTTTGTAGAATCTATCACAAAGGAAATTTTCTTCCTTTAGCTGTACGATGACTTCATGGCATACTTCATACTGTTTGTGCACTTCTTCTGTTATCATACTGCTGTCATTTCAGTTCTCTCTTCCATGAAGATAAGAAACAATTTAGTTATTTTTTTCTTGAATTTCGCTGGCTTTTGAAAACTTTGTTGGCTGGACAGCATTGGCTGATAATTGTAAGGGACTGTCTTGATTCTGGGGCTATGAGCCTTATTAGTTGAGACATTTGGATTTGGAGAGACTGTGTTGGTACAGAAAAGGCAAATGAAAATTGTAGTCCAGAAAGTGCTGACTTGGTTAATTCCTATGTTCCTGTAAAGGAGTTTTCAATAAAAGCTGAAACTGAACCTACAGTCAAAACTCAGAGATGATTCCAAACCTGGAAAATATCTTTCTTCATTTGAATTTGTTCAGTTTTCCATGTGATAAGCCTTTGCAGCCAGTGGAGTTCTGAACAGAAAGTTTAGTGCTTCCTTTCAATTTCAGCTTCCTTCAGCACACACATATGCACCTGTGAGTCTAAAGAGTCTGAGTGGATGCCCTCAGCTTTCAGGTTTAGGATTCATAGATGTGTACAAGTATATTGAAGGAGGCCTTCAGCTTTCAGGTTTAGGACTCATAGATGTGTACAAGTATGTTAAAGGAGGCCTTCATGTTGGGTCACACTTGATGAGTACTGGGCCTTTTTCATGGTAAACAGGCAGGGGAGTAAACAACTAAAAAGGGAGCAATTAAAGAGAAAAGATGCAACATTTAGAACACTAGTGAATGTGTAGTTATTACAGCTTCCTTTGTCAGTTGAATGTATTTACATATCGATCTGATATTTAGATCTGGATCCTGATATCATTGGAAGAAAGGAATTAGCGAGGTCATGCAAATATAATGCCAGATTCTTTCATTCAGTGTTTACGCATTGGTTTGTTAGTGGTTGTTTTTTTCCTGTGATGTAGTATTGGATTAACAGATGCATATGCCATGCTTATTTTGTTTTGTGTTGTAACAAATAGATTAATTTCAATTTTTAGAGCCATTAAAGTAAATGTTAGTTATAGACTTTGACTTGCGTTTTATGATTTTTTTCTCTTCAATTGTTTTTCAGTCATTTTGGAAAAAAAAGTTGATTAGTAAAACGTGCATTCATGTGAATAATACAGAATCTACCTTGGTGTCCTTTTCATGTTAAAAAGGTGTGTATCTACTGAAATACTGATCATACCATCATTGTTTTTGATAATTGGTTAGAATTTTTTGCATTTTTATGTTTAAGTATTATTTTTAGTTTTATTCAGAAAGAAATGTGCATGCACACAAGCATGTGTTAATGCTTGCGCGTGCGCACACACACACACACACACACACACACACACACAGAGTTTTATCCCAAGAGGTGTCACTTTGTGTGGACTGGGCCATATGCCACACCACATCTGCTAAGTTTCAAGAGCACACTGTGGAAGATTTAAAGCTGATGGATAAATGAATCTCAACTAAGATGAGAGAATTGAAGAAGAGAATCTCATCACTATGACTTTGCAGATGTCTGACCTATGCATTTGCCCAACGTGCTGGTCAGACCCTGGGTACTCACCTAATATTAGCTCTGCCATTATTATCATTGTATGTGTGTGTGGTGAGTGTACACGTGTATATGTGGGTGCATGGGTGTATGGGCACAGGCCCATATGTGTGTGCCAATGTATGCGATGTGTGCTTGCATACGTTTGTATGCATGTGTGTTCGTGTGTGTGTGTGTGATTGCGCATGCACACTTTGTGTGTGTGTGTATGTGTGCACGCGTGCAGGGGCGCATGTGCATATGTATGCTTATGTGTGATCTGTGGACTTGTGTGATCATGCTCCTGCATGAGTGTTTGTGCACGTGCTTTTGTGTGTGTGTGCATGTGCATGTTTTTGTGCGTGTATGTGTGTGTATGTCCAAATGCATGTGTGTGCGCGCATGCGAGCACACCTTCGCGCACGTGCGTGTGTGTGTTTGAGACTGCATGTGCGTGTGTGTGTGTGTGTGCATGCAAGCTTGCGTGTGAGTGTGCACACACCTTTCATTATGTGTGGGAAATGAATGTTCAGAAGATGATGCAGTAACAACAACAGCAAAACACAAGCGCACATGCGCGCGTGCATGCACGCACACACGCACACACACACACACACACACACACCACACAAACACCCCAACCCATACACACACATCTGTGGACTCGCCACTTTACAGACCTGCGTTGCCTCACCAGTGCACAGCCACCAGCACACATGTCTGCAGTATACACTGTGGTCCCTGAGAGATTCAAAGTTCTATCTCGGTTGACGCATGTTTGATCATTTGGTTTGCTATTGGAAATGCCTGGTATGAGTCTGCCCCAATCTCTAGGAGTCGTTGCAGTGTTGGCCTTGAAGAGTATTCCAATATTTGGTTGGTTTGTGATGTTTCTTGCTCTTCCTTTTAGTCTGGATGTGTGGCCACTTCCTTTTTTTGATGTTCAGCTCTGAAAGATGGTCTATGGTATAGTGGCTTTGTTCTTGTTTGTTGAGGTGATTCTTTAGATTTCTTATCACATCAAATCGGTCAAGGTGTAATCCAGTTCATATCGTTGCTTTGCCTGCCAGTTTGTCTGCTCTCATATTTCCTTTAATGCTAGCATGTCCTGGGCAGCACATCCATATGAGTCTGGCCTGTGGAAGGTTGATACGACTTCATGCCAAGCAGGGCTTCCCATTCTGCTCTCCACTTTTTGAAGTAGGTTCATGAAGTCAGTCAGTATCATGGCTAGTTGTTCTAAACTGGTCTCTGGATTAGAGCCAGTGGAGTGCTTGCGTCACTGTTTCTAACTCCATTGTTAGATTTGAAGTTGTTAAACTGTATGTACCATTGTCCTCCAGGATAGTTCAGCCATTTTACTTCACTTTGTATCCCCAGCCTGACTTCCTTTGGTGACAGAACCGTCAGTGTATATAACAGTATCTTCTTTTGTGCCGAGGTTTTCCACCTGTATCTGAATTTCTGCGTGGGTTTTGCCTTTTAGCCATTCTTGACAGTGTCTTCCTTGCTCTGGAGTGATGGCAGTTGGGTAGAGGTGTTTGAAGTGGTCTTGGATACTGTTCCCATTCCTTTGTTTCTGTGAGTTCTGCTAACTGGCACACACGCTGTGTATTGTCTTCTGCCCGTCCCATGCCTTTCCATGCCCTTAGCTAGTGCCTTTTGTTTCCTTGACTCCCACATGTAGTGGGATTGGGGGATTTTCAAGTGCTCAAAAATGTCTTTTCTGCATTAAAGGGTCAAACAGGCATTGCATAGTTTCAACAGGTGTATCCTTCGTGGTTCCCAGGATCAATCTTATTGTTTAATTTTGTTTTCTTTCTAATTTAAGAAGAGTGCTCTTGGACAGAAATCCATGATCAATCACACTGTATACAACTGTGTGATACAGTCGGTAGAGATGGCGCTGTTCAGTGCCTTCACCTGCTATTGCTTTCATGGCAGACAGACTCTTTTTGCATTTAGGAACAGTATTCTCAACATGTTTTCTAAAGGTCAGCTTTCTAACAAAGCCTGTACCCAAATAGCGTAGATTGTCAGTTGGTTCAAGTGGTATTCCATTGAATGAAACTGGTGAGGGTAATTGTCCTGATGTCTTGCTGTTGAGAGTGCAGACCAGTGTCTGGGCTTTGTAGGGTTGACGGATAATCCAGTTTTGTGACGCCACCGATCAATGTTGTTCAGCTGCTGCTGAACTGTTTTTGTTCTTTCTTGAGAATTCTTCAATGTGTTGTAGACCAGACCATCATCTGTTAGTGTCAACACGCCAGCAATTCTATTTCTGTTGAAGATTGCAAGGCCTTTAATGTAAATGTTGTATGAAAACAAGAGAGAGAGGAGAACTTTGAGGTAATCTCATAGACAGATTATGAGGATTCAGACCTCCAGTCTAAATGGTAAGATGACAGTCCATTCCTGAAGTGTTGCTGCGGTTCATTCTGTAAGTGTCCTGCTGACTCCATAGTCAAGGAGTAGTTCATGAGAAGTGTGAACTGGACTTTGTTGTGTGCATCCTCCAGATCTATTGCAACTGCCAGTGTTTCTTTATTTCTTTGGCTGCATTTTCTATGTACTTTTACCTGTTCTGTAGCCTGCTTGATTGGGTGGGAGGATTTGTCTGCCTTTAAGGTCTCGTGAGGATTTTCTTGCTATAATTCATTCTGTTAGCTTTCCAACTATATTTTGCATAGTGAGTATGCAGAAATCATGTAGCCGATGATGATCTTCTCCTTGTTTTGGTAAAACGAGAACTGTGTGTCCAGTCTTCAGGTACATAGCCTTAATCAAAATTGTCCTGGTAGACACACACACACGCACGCACGCACACACAAGCACACGCACGCGCATACACGCACATGCACGCGCATACACGCACATGCACATGCACACACGCACACGCACACACACACACACACACACACACACAACACACTCACACACAAGTTCTATCATTTTATTTAACTCTATATTCGAATAGATTTAAATTCAGATTACTGGAAGATAAAAGTATGTATTGTTGAATATTATGAAGTTACAATTGTAATGTTTTTTCTATAAAATTCAAAGTAGGATTGACGATGATCATCATCATAGTCATCACTAGTCCTCATTCTCTTATCCAAATAACAACAATAATGGATATGATGATATAATGATAGTGATGATAAATACTCCTGTCAACATATTTTTTTGTCAGACCTTTTCCTCCTGCCTTGTAGATCCCAGCTGATTTCAGCAGCTTGGCTTGTGACCTCACAGCTTTATTTTTCGTCCTGCATGAGACACTTAGTGAAAGGGCAAACAAACAAGGCTTTACACATTTGTAATCCAATATTTTTGTTGCTGTAGTCTGAGCAGAGGCATGTATCAAACTTGTGCACTACTTAACTATGGAAAATTAATTCCCAGAAAGTGATGACGTCATTTTTGCACAATATTGTGTGTGTTGTCATTGTTCTAATATTGCCTGACCACTTGTGTACAAGCTTTCATGCCGCATCTACGTTATCTACAAGAAAATAAACCCAGTCGAGTTTGGTATTAAAAGAATTGTTGGGAATTCGCCAATTCAGTCATCTCAATAGAGCAGATATACTACATTTTTCATGACAATAACTAATTCTCAAACCTATAGCCCCATTTGTAATGGCCGCTCAACCTTGCCGAACACATTGCTGCCAGACCAGCTATGCACAGATGACATTCAGCTGGCCGAATACAGTGCAGTTAGCTGGCTGGTGGGGAGCGGCCTGCAGAAAACACCCCTTTCCCTCACCTGCATTCACAGCTTGGCCTCTGCAGCTGTAAACTCCCCTGCGACTCAAAACTAAGTAACTTGCTCTGAACAGCCGTGACCTTGGCATGTTCAGCCTGCCACTGCAGCCTGCATGCTGTGCTGTCTTTGTGTAACCCTGCCTTCATTCATCTGTCTTGTCCCTACCGGTCCATCTCCCAGTGATGGTATGATGACCACATTGTACAGGACACTCTGGACTACATCCAAGGATGCCAAGAAAAAAGTGACAGACCGAAAGACAGGTGATTGGCCCTGGAGAGGAGGCGTCAATAGAAACTGTGATGTCATGGTCAGGATGGTGATGTATAAGGTAAGGTGTGTGTTATGGCGCTTTGAAGGGGGGAGAGGACAAGGAAAGGAAAAGACAGAGGAGGAAGGGCCTGTGTGTGTGTGTGTGTGTGTGTGTGTGTGTGTGTTTGTGTTCTGCTTACGTGTGAAGTTTGTTTACCCTATGGTTAAAAACCTAGTGGATGGGTTCTTTTTCTGCAATGTTTTCTTTTTTTTCGGTAATCCCTATTTTTTCCACATAGATCCCAGCACATTTTGGTGATAGAAATGTTTTTAGAATAATAATTTATTTAGGCAATGGAAATCAACATTTCTCAAATAGATTGTTGAAAATTGGAGTTTTTGAAATTGAAAAAAAAAGAGACAAAAGAAGAGTGGAAAAATGCAGAACATTCAAGTGCTTGGATCAAGTGAAGGGATTTAGAGTTATAATAGCTTGTAAAATTTGTGTTATTTCCATTATAATTACGAAAAAAAATCATTTGGACAGGATATAAATCCATTTTGAGGGTTGTAAATGTGTGTATGTGTTTGTGTGTGTGAGATAGAGAGTGCAAGTGCATGTTTTTTTTTATGTCTGAATATGTGTAGTTGTATGTGTTAAAAGTGGGAACGAAAAAGAGATGTGCAGTATGTGAGTGTGGAAGAAGTCTAATCAATTTGGATTGCATTTTAGAAAAAGGTACATTGTCTTGTTTCTCACTTTAGATTCCACCATCTAGTGATGCTTAAACTTGGAAGGACATTACTTCCATTTCTATATAGCTGATTTTATATAATTCTCTCTGTCTGTCTGCGTACCTGTCTCTGTCTGACAGTCTGTCTCATTCTCTCTGTCTCTGTCTCTGTCTCTCTGTCTCTCTCTCTCTCTCTGTCTGCCTGTCAAAATTTTCTCTTACTATAATGTATTCATGTTTTCCCCACAGTTCCGTCTGCGGTACGAGATTTATGATGAATCTGAAGAGAGGTCAAGAAGACTAGTGGCAGTGTGGAGGAAGGTTGAAATAGAAGACCACCTGGAGGTGTCTCCCTACAACAAGTTCCTTTACTGGCCTGACCACAGCATCTCCAATGAAGGCACCAACATGGTAAGCATCCTCACAATCATAATCTTATGACCAGGAGGGTGGTTTTCCCCATCACTACTTGTCCTTAAAGGGTGGTCTGAGGGTTCATCTTTTCGGATGATTAGTATTCTGTTCACTTATCAGTGTGAACCAAACCTGTTTTCCACATTGTTCAAAGGAGCATGGTGTTTGTGTGAAAGGAATAGTTTGTGTATGAATGTATGTGTGTGTGAGAGAGAGAGAGAGAGAGAGAGAGAGAGAGAGAGAGAGAGAGAGAGAGAGAGAGGAAAGGGTGTGTTGGGAGGAGAAGAGAGGAGGGCATGGAGGCCATGGATATAAGAACTGCATTATACGTGCTGGCACTTTGTCATTAGAGTTTGACATAATTTTCCAGGCTGATTCAGTAACGGAAGCTAACTTCTAAAAACTTGAATCATGTCAGGTGGAGACTTGTATGCAAAACAAGTTTGTTTACAAATGAAAACTCAACTGTTTGATTTGAGTGGATATAGAATTTTGGATAGAATGAAAGTATTGTCATCGTAGTAATACCATACCTATCCAGTCTCATTTTATCCCATCTCTCACACACACACACACACACACACACACATACACACACACACACACACACACACACACACACACCAGATAGACAGATAGATATAGATACAGAATAACCTGTTTGATGTGAAATGCGTGGTAGGAACTGACATGAGCCCTGATACAGTTCTGATTTAGCCTTTGTGGTCAAGTGTGCTCGCCTGAGTACATCAGTTCACATATAATTCCATAACCTTTTTTCAAAGTTTTGTATCAATAATAGTGTTGATTTTGAACTCGCATAATACACTGATGATTGATATTGGAAAAAAAAATTGTAATATACGTAATCACACATAGCAATTCCTACTGTGCAGATACTAAGATTTTCTAATAACCAGAAGCCATGGCAAAGTGGTAAGCATAGCAGAATCTGGCATGGGAAATTGTAGGTTCAATTCCTGCCGGAGCCATTTACTTGTGGGATTTTTCTGCCATTCCTGGCTCCTACCCAGGGCTCATATGTGAAAACTGGGGCCACACAATCAAGTTTCACCCACTTACTGGATGCCTCTCTAAAAGTGTCACTCAAATTTCCTGATCAGCAACTGCAGGTATCTGTATCTCTCAAGCCTGGGTGATGCCAGGATATATTATGAAAGTAATTACAGAGTGTAGCTTGACTTGCAGTCTCAAAACATCTTCTTCATCCTCATCCTGATTGGTCACCATTTGAAACAAATGTCTCAAATTCTGTGGCCCTTTATGCCATGCTGTCATGGTGACTGCAGTTTCGATTACCTCTTAATGTCTTTTCCCTTGGGTTTATTAGTTCTGTAGGGGTCATTGGTGTCGCCAGTTTATGGGAACTGTCTTTAGAAGTATGTGGTGACCCCTCCACAGGGACAGCTCATATGCACTGGTTCCATGATTAAGCAGTTGTTGTCATTAGCAGGCGGTGTCATTAGCAGGCGGCCTAGTAGGTGGTGTCCTTTGATGTCGAATCAGAACAACCACCACTGAACTCCACAGAAGTGACTCGGCATCAGTACTGTGTCTCCTGTAGTCAGAAGCCCCATGACTGTCATTGACTGCTCCATGTGGATTGCCGGTGCGGGGGCTGTGCAGGAAGAGCCAGGCTGTAGCTGTCTATGGAGAACTGGAATGAACAGAGTGGGTGCAGCGCCACTGGGCTGGCACAGAAGATAAGACAGCAAAAAAAAAAGAGTTTTTTGATAGCTTGTAGAACATGCAGTCTAATACACTGTCCTGAATTGTTAAACATTAAAGTGAAACTGTTGCTGGCAATAAGAAATGTATAGCTGCTGGGTTTAGAGCATTCAGGATGATTAGGCAAGTGCGGGGCACTAACACTGGCTCACATTGCCATAACATTCCGTGATGCGTCCTGGTCATAGTATAGAAGCTGAGCGCAGTAAGCTTTAACTTCTTCAGTCAAATCTCATATCTTCAAAGTCCAGTACGAAATCAGATTTAAATGCGATGTTTCTGGAAAAGCCTTTGGTTAACTGCTGAGCTTAGCACTGTGAACTAGCACGCTAAAAGGATGTGGGTTTAATTCTTATCGGAGGAATTTTTTGTGGGATTTTTGGTGTCTGGCCATCTCGTACACACAGGTGAGTATGCTATGGCTTAAATGAAAGACCAGACCCATGCAACCAGGTTTCATTCACTCAATTGGTGCATCTCTGAAAGTGTTGCTAAATGGGTTATATAAGTTAGATCTGGTTGCTGTGATACATTATGAAAGGAAGTGTAGTGTACAGCTGTACTGTGTTGTCTCTGTCCAGAATTGAACATTGTGGCATCATCTTCATCATTGTCATTTTTCTAATTATCATTCCTTTAAAAAGTTTTAAAATTATTTGACCCATCATACCATGCTTTCATGGTGTTCTCAGGTTTAATTTTGTCTCAACACCTACACCTATAGTGAGTTCATTGATTAAATAAAGTTGGTGGTATTGGCAAGTTCATTGGAACTGTCATAGGACTGATGGTTGTGCTGGTTATCTGTGGAGAGGTAGACTGTCTCATACTTGCTTCAGGATTAAGCTGCTTCTGTTTTTTTATGCAGGGCGTAATAGGCTGGTTTTCTGTTTTGTTGGATTAGATCAGGCACTCCAAAACTCTCATAAAGCAGCAATGCAGCATGTCTGTTGGTGGATTGCTTAATGAAGGCATGAAATGGATTGCCCTCTTTCAACTGTGCTGAGGTTTTACCAGCAAAAATCTGAGTGTGATTCTCTCTGGGGAAACCAGAATTAGCAGCCTGGGAGCAACATTTGAGTTTTAAAAAAAAAATTAAAAAAATCTTGGCATTACGCCAAGAGCCAAGGCTGTAAGTGTATCTGCTTGTCTGAGAGTCTATGTATGTGAAGAGGCTCAAGTGCTAGCGGGCCTGCATGTATGTTTTCCTGGGATGTCTTTCTTCACTTTTCACCTATAAGGCACTACCAGCGTTTAAACACTCCATCCTCAAGCGCGAATCCAACATAATTTGGAAACAGTTAGGGCAGCTTTGCTGCTATGGTATGAGAATACATGTACTTTATGTGTATGTGTGCACGTGAGTAGACCACATCATTGTAGGTAAAGGATGAACTTATACCAGCCGCCGTGGCAAAGTTGTTAGTGTTGTGGACTTCCAGCTGGGAGGTCATGGGTTTGATCCTCGTCAGAGTCATGTGGGGTTTTTCTGCCCCGACCGGCTCCTACCCAGAGTTGAGCTTGCTACGGGCTCAGTTGGGAAGACTGGGACCACACAGTCAAGTTTCATCCACTGAATGGATGCGTCTCTGAGGGTGTTGCTCAAATTTCCTGACCAACACTGCAGGTGTCCACATCTCTCGGGCCTGGTAGACACCAGGATTATATTATGAAAGGAAGCTTAGAGTACAACTCTGTCATGCAGTCTCAGACCAGAATGGAAATCTGTAGCATCATCTTCATCATCCTCATTCTCATCGATCAGCATTAAAAAAAAAAAGTCTCAGATTCTGTGGCCCTTCATGGCCTGCTCTCATGGTGACCTCAGTTTCGACGTCCTCTCCACGTCTGTGGCTTTGGTTTGATTCTGTCAGGGTTACCAGTGTCAGTGAGTCCATGGGGGTTGCCATTGGACGGACGTGGTGGTGCCCTCCGGAGGGAGACTCACACACGTCGGCTCTGCAACTAAGCAATTATTGTCATCAGTAGGGGGCTTAGTAGGTGGTGTCCTGTGTATGTTGGATCAGAACAGGCGCCACTGAACACCACCGAAGTGACTCGGCAGCAGTGCAGTGTCTCCTCTGGTGGGTTGCCTCTTGACAACTTGATATTGACTGCTCCTCGTGGATTGCCAGTGCCGGGGTTGCGGCAGGACTGACGGGGTGTCGGAATGACCAGTGTGGGTGCACTGCCACTGAGGTGGCACAGAAGATGGGACAGAAAAAAAAAAGAAAAAAAAAAAGATGAACTTATTGCACTGACCTGGTTTCATGAACATAATGTCATAAGAAAAATGATGACAAAAGCACAAGGACAAAAATGTACAAATTATTTGAATTAATTCCTTTTGTTATCAGAAGTTTTAGAAATGAAATACATGGCATAGATGAGTTAGTCTTTATTCAGTGAGAAAGTGGTGTGAAACGATAGTGCTATGACTGGATGTGTGTATTTATGTTGCTAACCCGTGATGATGCTGGTTTGCATTCAGCTATGTCTCAAAGTGAACTGGGAAAGACCAGATGCCAGGTACAACACAGAGGAGGTTTCAATCAGGCTGATGATGCAGAGCATCAAGCTTCATGTCAACCAGGTAAGTCTTCTTTCGATAACATCAACAAGAATAAAATGATTTCGTCATAACCGGCTTATGAGCCCAAGGTGCTCATGCATACAAGAAAAAAAAACACAATGATAATGATGATAACACAGTAATTTTGTAAGATACTGTAAGTTTGATACCACTGAATGTGGGAAAATACTGGACTCATCCCATGACTTTAAACTTGCACACAAAGCAAAAAATATTCTACTCATTGATAATGTGTTTTAGAATACAGAGTGCAAAAACTCTTTGTGAATGAAATCGCACATCTAGCTGTACCCTGAACAGCCATTTTGCCTTCTACGTTTGGAGCAGGTTAGTGATAACTTCTGTATTTCTCCACCCTGAACCAGTATTTCTCCATCCTGAACTGCTTTGTGACTGTAGACTTTAGAAGGGAGGCAGTTCAGATCTTCATAGAAGTTTCTTTGACATTATCGGGGTTTGGCATTGTTGGAGCATAGACATCGATGACTGTCAGAGAGGTCCTTTGACAACCTAAAGCACAAGACCATGAGGCAGTCATTGATGCCTTCAGCAAGGCTGTCCAGATTCCTGGTAAGCTTGTTGAGTTTTAAGTATGACAAAACCAGTGCCAGATGTTCTTGGAGCAACTTTGGGCTTCACAGTGCGCAAAAGATGTAGCGTCTGTCAGCTTCCTCCAGTTGCATTTGATCAGCAAGTCTGGCCTTTGGTCAGGGTTTCTGTGTCATTCTGGTCATGGCAGAGTATTCTGACAGTGAGGACAGTTTGTTATCATGGTTTGTCTACACTGTCCAACAATGTTAGTTCATGGCAGAGTATTCTGACAGTGAGGACAGTTTGTTATCATGGTTTGTCAGCTCTGTCCAACAATGTTAGTACATTTCATGACCCAAATGTCAGGGTTGCCTTCATTTCAGTGTTTTGACGGTACAGGTCGAAGCAGGTGTGTCACCTGTCAGAGCCTTCATGGAATGCACTGTGGAATGCAGGGAGAACCATGCTGTTCCTAACAAGGACTGATATGTTGCTGTGTTAGGATACAGGCACTGCATCTGTTCCAGTGTATGGTGGACGATCAATCGCACACATGGCAGACACTCTGTCTGTTCCAGTGTATGGTGGACGATCAATTGCACACATGGCAGACACTCTGTCTAGCCCAGTGTATGGTGGACGATCAATCGCACACATGGCAGACACTCTGTCTGTTCCAGTGTATGGTGGACGATCAATCGCACACATGGCAGACACTCTGTCGAGCCCAGTGTATGGTGGACGATCAATCGCACACATGGCAGACACTCTGTCTAGCCCAGTGTATGGTGGACGATCAGTCACACACATGGCAGACACTCTGTCTAGCCCAGTGTATGGTGGACAACAATCTTACCACAGCTGTTTATGTGTGGAGGTGTGGCTAACTCCAGCCTTGTCATGTGCCGTTACTTGTCACTTCTCCAGCATCACAGGACTTGCAGGCAAAGTTGGCAGTGATGCGTCTCTTGATTCTGGGGAACCTGTCAGCCTTATCAGTACAGGGAACTGTCAAAGCGAAGAGGAGTGTACAACATTTTTCATCTGATCGAAGATTTTACGGAAGACAGATTTTAATAAAATTTCTGATGTGTTTTTATAAGGTGTGTTTCAGTGAGTTGTGTGTTATTTTTTTTCAATATGACTTGAGAGTTTACTTCAACACAGTGAAAGCCTTGATATGGCCCTTTGCAGTCATCTGGGCTATAAGCAACATAAAGGTCTGCTTCTGTAGGTATGCTTTTAAAATAGGTGTAATATAGTATAGAAAATTATGTGTATTTTGTAAATAAGTCAAAATTATGTGTATTTTGTAAATGTCTTTTAAAAAATAGGTGTAATATGCAGTATAGAAAATTGTGTGTATTTTGTAAATTATAAGTTTTTTTATGAAGCTCAAAGGGCAGTTTTGGGGATAGTGTGATGTATAAGTACCTATTATTGTTAGTGGCTGTAGTAAACTGCTCGAGTCCCCCCCCCCCCCCCCCCCCCTCTTGATGCTAGGATAGAGCAACCTACCCCAGAGTCAGCTGCTGTAGGTGACTGATTCCCTCTCTCCCCTTCCTTTAGTTCCCTTAGTGTATGTGTGTTGCCACACTCCAGCAGTTTCTGTGCAATACATGTGGTTGAAGAGTCAGTTATTGTGTCACCTTTTTTTTTTATAACAAGTTCATAATATTGACTTTTTGACACATTACTCCATGCTACTCTTCCTCCTTTTCTCCAGCTTCCCACTCCTTCACCCTGAAACACCCAGCCTCCACTCCTCACTCTTCATGTTCCCTTTCCCTCTTCACACACTTCCTCCCTTTGCTGGCAGTGTCTGTCTTTTGTTTCAGGACACCCAAAGGTTCATCCAGAAGTTCTTCACCAACGTAGCAGAGGCCATGAGTCCAGATGACCTGCCTGCTGTGCAGCGGGATCCCTCACCCTCTCCATCCAGTACTCCTCGCCGTAAGAAATCTCTCTCAGCAGAGAGAGCCCCTATCTTCAGCACAGAGGGCGGGGAGCCCAAGCAGGATCAAACCAGCATTGTGGACGACAGCCTCATGCACTTTGGAGAGTCGCCTTCAGGAGCAAGGGCCAAATGCAGACCAGAGCGACCGCCCCGCATTGATGTGGAACCAGAGGACAATCCAGTTTTCTTCAAGTCAGTGTCTTTTGTCTTGGAAGAGTCTGCTTGTGTGTGTGTTTGCTTATGTTTATGTTTGTGCTTGCTTAAATACTTTTCATATCTTTTCTTGTGTTTGTGTCTTTTAAACAGCACAGACACATTATTGAGTATGCATATTTTTGTATGTGTGCTTTCATCAGGATTTTATTCTGTTTGTGTTTGAGTGTGGGTATGAAGACACCACATACATACATACATATATATATATATATATATATATATTTAGAGAGAGAGATGGATAGATAGATGTCAGTTCATTGATTCAGTGTACTCTGTCAACTATAGGGTGTTTTTTTTTCCAGAGAGCACTTTCTTCGCAATAGTGTTCAGCAACTTTTTTTTTCTGTATCTTTAGTAGTTTTTTTTCATTTTGGTTTGTTTTGCTGTCAGGTTTTTAACTATATGTGTTTGTCTTCTTTATTGTGTGTGTGTGTGTGTAAAACAGGGAGCAGTTTTTTGTTGTTGATTTGTTTGTTTCACAGGTGTGCAAAGGAAAGCTACTTTTCCATTGGATATTATTGCACACACACACACACACACACACACACACACACACATGTATTTATACTTGGGCACACATATGCGTTCTCACAAGACTACGCATACATGCAACCACCTCACAGCTCTTTGCTTTAGTTCTTGAAGGAACGGTGCAATTTTTTTTTCAGTTTGACTTGTTTATAGCGATTGGCATAGCACTCTGATTGTGATGATGTGATTCTGTGTAACTATGTGATTATGAATGTATGCATACTTTGGGTGTTTAATTAAGAAGATCCATGTGTGTGCACTTCAGGAGTTTTGTGATGTCGCATGATGTTACCGTCACTGTAGACTACACGGGCACTGGTGCTGGCATTAGTGCCAGCAACATCAAGACCATGGCCTCTACAGCCATTCAGGGTGTGCTTCGCATCGAGAGTGTGCCAATCACCCTGAAGGCAATAGAGCTGCAAAGAGGGTTGGTTACTTACCATAAGGTGGAAATTGAGAGTGAAAGATGATGTGTGTGTCTGTGTGTATGACATTGTGGAGTGAAAATTACTGACTTTTTGTGACCTTGTGGAATAAACTATTCCCCATGATGTCCTTTTAAAGCATCACGCGAACTGTTCCAACATTTTTGTGCCTAATTTGAGAAAATAAGTGATTGCTCGTTCTTTGTTTTTAATTGTCCTGAATGTTGTTTATCCTGCCTGAAGAAGACAAAGCGTTGTGTTCTGTCGTGTAGTTTGTTTGTCCCTTTTGTCCAGGGGAATAATGATTTTTAAGTTTGTTATAAAAAAGGTTTCTTTCTTATTTTCTATGCTTTCTCAGTGGCATTACTCCCTGTCATGACTGCCTGGTATACAGACACACCCCAGTCCATCCTGCTTGCTTATAATTTGCCTCTGTGGTGCCTGCTCTGATCTAGTAAATACAGGACTCTATCTGCTGTGCCTCTTCCTGACCCAGTGATCACATGTCTGTGGAGCCAGCTGGAGGAGGCTTTCTCTTCAGTGCATCATGATGTCCACCTGATGACAGTCCCCATGAAATTTCTGACTTGGGAGTCTTTTGTCTTAAACCTGCCGTGAGCACAGATGTGGAGAAGAAATTTAAACTCGGGTCACAATGAGAGTGGATGTCCTATATAGTCTTTGTCACAGAGGAAAAACTGGCTGTTGCTTTCAAAGATGTACAACTGGCTCACCTCTTCATCGTCAGGATGATGGCAGGAGCCTGGAAGTAAAGGTGGATAGTTATGTGTGTTGGGTTTGGTTTGGTTTGTTTTGTTAATAGTAATTCAAGGGAGAGAGGAAGGGGTGTCAGGTGGTTCTTTCTACTCAGAACACTTTTTTCCTTTGAGGTGTGTGTGTGAACTGTAATGAGAAGTGTCCACATTTTGGAATCATCGTATGGCTTCAGTTCATTTAAGTGTAAAGTAGTAAATGATGTAAACATGTTTTCATTTTGATATTAAGGGAATCTAATTGTTTTCTGAAATGGAAATGTTTACCTGAGACACTTGGGTTGGTATGGGGAAAGTGTCGCTTTGTTTGCTGTGAAATGGTTTGTTCAGCAAGGAGCAGTTTCACCTTTCATATTTGTGTGCAGGTACAAGGGATTGGGCAAGCTTGTGGAAGCCATATTGATGGAATGGCAACATAATATCATAACAAAACAGCTGCCATCTGTGGTTGGAGGTATCGGCCCCATCAGCATCGTCAAAACAATAAGTAAGTCCCTTCTGGCCTCACTTTCTTAAATGTTTTTCCTGTGAGTGTGTAATTGGATGTTTTCCTCTAGTGTGTAGTTGTGAGTGTTTTTTCCTCATACGTGTAGTGAGTTGTTGTTGTGAGTGTTTTTGCTTGTACGTGTGTAGTTGTGAGTGTTTTTTGCTTGTACGTGTGTAGTTGTGAGTGTTTTTTGCTTGTACGTGTGTAGTTGTGAGTGTTTTTTGCTTGTACGTGTGTAGTTGTGAGTGTTTTTTCTCATACGGTGTGTTGTGAGTTTTTGTGTACGTGTGTGTTTAGTGTTTTCTTGTACGTGTGTAGTTGTGAGTGTTTTTTCATCTCGTGTGTAATTGAGTTTTTCTCACGTGCCCAAACAAATGCCTTTATCGTATCTGGCCATGATTCGACACTTCAAATCAAGAGCCTCAATTAAAAATTTTGGAAGAGCAAGAGAACTAACCAAAGCCTTCAGAACATTATGAGAGTCCAGAGTAGTTGCTCATGATGCCACGTCGTGTCTTATGTGAACTCTCCTTTCCTCAGGTGGTGAATACACTCATTTCTTTGCTCAGTTTTCTTCTTACTTATGTAGATGTAGCCAGGGAGAAAGTTACAACATATCAATGATACCGAACGTAGAGACCAGGCATGCACTGTCTTCTATTGAAATCTTTAATCTGCGACCTTTTCCTTTAATAATAATAATAATAATGTATAATACTTATATAGCGCATTTCTTGTTACACAACTCAATGCGCTTACATCCACCATTTGCACTTATTCATCAACACTCGTTTACACAACGGGCTGCCTACCTGGGTAGTGCCGACTGAAGAGCTGCCAGCTGGCGCTTCATTCAGTCGTTTCCCGTGTCATTCAGTCGTTTACAAACATCAGGTTATGTATCAGGTAAAAGCAACTCATTCAGTTGGCTACATGACTGAGCTGCAAATCACATGGTTGTAGCTTGGGCCAGAGTGTGCTAAGGCATGGATGCTGGCGAATAGTATTCACAACTGATTGCGCGTGTGTGTGTGTGCGCGCGTGCGTGCGCATGCACGAATGCTTGCATGTGCGTGTGTGTGAGAGAGACGCATGTTACAACTTACTTACTCCTTACTCTCCAAATGAATGCCTTATCTCCTCTACTTATCTCACTCTTGTGTGCTGTACATGGCTGAAACTCTTTGAGCCATGCAACATTTGCAGACTGTGGACCACTGTGACATGGAAGGCAGTGTGAGATTTCAACATTGCCAGTAATCTTTCCAATCCAGATTTGCAGGATGCATTGCCTATTTTAGCAAGAAAAGGAAGCTGGAAACCAGTGGCCTTTTGGCCAGCGAACAGTGTGAGTTTCAGAAGTACCACTCTACTGTTGACCATTTAAGCCATCTTGAAACCATCATCCGCAACACCTTCATTGATGAAGAACATGTGATTGCTATCTTTTTTGATGTGGAGAAAGCCAGCGATACCACATGGAAATATGGAATTCTTGTGGATCTTCATAAACTTGGTTTTCGTGGTAATCTGCCTGTATTTATTCAAAACTTTCAGGCCAATCAGCAGTTCCAAGTCCATATTGGTACCATGCTGCCTGACATTCGTGGGCTGGAGTTGAGTGTACCTCACGGGGGCATTCTTTCTCCTGCTCTCTCCAGTATTAAAATTAATGAGATTGTCAGTTCTGGGACCCGGGGTTCCGAATCCTCTCTGTTTGTTGATGACTTTTCACTCTACATAGTTGGAGCCTCTTATGCCAGCGTACAGCGTCAACTCCAACTTTGTGTGGGTAAGATTTGAAAGTGGGCTGAGAAAAGGGGTTTATCTTTTCAAGCACCAAAACTCGGTGTATGCATTTTCACAATTTTCGTCAGTTCTTTGCTGATTCTAAAATTCGTCTGGACAAGTACATCATTCCAGCTTTGAAAGAAGCCAAATTTCTGAGTGTCAGAATTGTCCAGTATTTGAAAACTGCATTTTGGCATCATATACTTTACCATGTTAGACCATAGCATTCAATGGCAGTTAGTTAGCTCTGAAAGGCCGAAATTTTTTGTGATATTTCTTCTCTATCTTTACTGGGCTCTGATCCACTCCATACTGGACTATGGGTGTGAATTCTACGGTTCAGGCAGACCTTCCTACTCTAGATCCCATCCACCATTCAGGGCTTCGACTCTGTCTGGGTGCATTTCACACCAACCCTGTTTATAGCCTGTATGCTGTGGCAGGAGAACCATCCCTCTCAAACCATGGGCTGAAACTTAGCTTGAACTACTGTTTGAATCTCTCTTCTGATCCCCCAAACCCAGCATATGACTGTGTTTTTGACCCCAGGTTCCAAAAGAAATTTGATGACCACCTCAGTTCCATTCCAGCCTTGGGAAGACCTGACTGTGGAGGTTCCATGGTATATGAAGAGAATAAGGGGGATTTGGGCAGTTTGACTGAATTCAAGGTCAGACTATGGAAGATCTATTGTATATGAAGAGAATGATAAGGGATTTGGGCAGTTTGACTGAATTCAAGGTCAGACTATGGAAGATCTATTGTACATGAAGAGATAATGATGGATTCGGGTAGTTTTGATTGAAGTAAAGGTCTGACTATAGAGAAGTTCCATGATATGTAAAGAGGTACATGATGGATTCGGGTAGTTTTGATTGAAGTAAAGGTCTGATTATAGAGAAGTTCCAGTTCCATGGTATGTAAAGAGGTACATGATGGATTTAGGTAGTTTTGATTGAAGTAAAGGTCTGACTATAGAGAAGTTCCATGGTATGTAAAGAGGTACATGATGGATTTAGGTAGTTTTGATTGAAGTAAAGGTCTGACTATAGAGAAGTTCCATGGTATATAAAGAGGTGCATGATGGATTTAGGCAATTTTGATTGAAGTGAAAGAAAAATATTCAACCTTGGCAGGAGTCTGCCCCCTCCACAGTGCCCTTCTAGTTCTTTAATGTTCTTAACCAGAACTCATGAAGACCTCAGGGTAAGCAGATTTGGCTTGGCATGTATATGGACTGGTGACATGTTGATGCCTCTTTGACCAGCTGTGTGTATGTGTGTGTGTTGCAGTTCAGGGAATTCTGGACTTCTTCAGGCTTCCCTTGGAACAGTACAGAAAGGATGGTCGTGTGTGGCGTGGCTTTCAGAAAGGGGCTCTGTCCCTGAAAACAGCCACACAAACTGCTCTCCTGGACTTGCTGAAAAAAGTGATTGAATCTGTCATGGTCAGTATTCTGTGTTTGGTGGCGACAATCGCAAAAAGAGGGGGGGGGGGGGGGGGGGGGGGGGGGGGGGAGGAGGAGGGGGGGTTGGGGTTGTAAATGGTCATGCTTGCTAATGAGGTCTTTGTACAGAGTTGAAGTGGATGCACATAATTGACTGTTTAATTTGATTGCTTCTGAATGTTCGTAAAACAGTTGGTTTTTATAGTAAACGGCAGAGGAATACTCTAATTCTGGACCAGATCCATTTTTGTGTATGTGTTTACATATTCTCTTTGTTGTGGGAAAGATTACTAGTTTGACTACAAAAATAAACGTGCAAGAACATTTTTGAACATATGAATAACTAATGCAAGAAAATGTTGTTATCATATCATTTGATCAGCAAGACATGTTATGTAATGCATTAGATTTATCCTTTTTAGAATCTTTGTTAAGAATGAGGTACTTCATTCTGTCGCTCATCCAAAATTTCAGTTGAAATACTGGACTGATGTTGTTCATCACTATCCCCATTGACCATGAAATACTGGACTGATGTTGTTCATCACTATCCCCATTGACCATGAAATACTGGATTGATGATGTTCATCAGTATCCCCATTGACCATGAAGTACTGGATTGATGTTGTTCATCAGTATCCCCATTGACCATGAAATACTGGATTGATGATGTTCATCAGTATCCCCATTGACCATGAAATACTGGATTGATGATGTTCATCAGTATCCCCATTGACCATGAAATACTGGATTGATGATGTTCATCAGTATCCCCATTGACCATGAAATACTGGATTGATGATGTTCATCAGTATCCCCATTGACCATGAAATACTGGATTGATGATGTTCATCAGTATCCCCATTGACCATGAAATACTGGATTGATGTTGTTCATCACTATCCCAATTGACCATGAAATACTGGATTGATGTTGTTCATCACTATCCCAATTGACCATCATGAATTCAGAGCTTTTGGTTAGTGTGTTGTAGAACCACTTTCACTTTTGTCAGGTAGAGGCCAATTTTATGCCAAGGAGGTGGGTGTTTTTGCAGTTTCATGCCTAAACGGCAGAACCAATTTTAACCAGTTTCGGTGGGAAGATGGAGCATGGCCCATGGATGAACTCATTATAGTTTAGTGCAGTTCTCAGTCAAAGGCAGGTCCAGGATATTTTTTGAATACTTTAAAGCACAGCTACCTAGGACGTATGTCAACATTTTTATGAACTTTTCCAGGAACAATATATGAATGGATCTTAGTTGTGTTAGATGTATTGATATCAGCAAACTTGTAACTTGAGATGGATCCTGATTAAACACCTGGACACACAGTGAGCAGAGTAATATATTTAAGTAGAGTATGGGGATATTTAATTAATTACTCGACAGTAACAATGTGATAGTTTCAGAGATATGTTAAGAGATATACAACTGATTCAAGTAGTGCTTGACTGAAATTCAGAGGACCTTTAAACCTTAGAGGCAGTCTGAATTCTCCGTGGTCAGCAGTGATTATTTCCTAGAAATTAGAGGGTCAGACTCGGTGTGGAAACTTCAAATTTTGGGTGGTGGGGTGGGGGGTGGTGGTGTCACTAAGAGATTTTGGGAATCGCACTGTATAACTGCTTGAAAATGTATGGAAAACCACACACACACACACACTGAAACACACACACACACACACACACACGCACACGCACACACACACACACACGACTGGTTAACACACATAAACACACAGGAAGAGAATGTGATGAAATGCATAAGAAAAGTGATGCTAATGAGCAAGTTCATAAAACACTCCAGTTTATGCTAAACATTGTTATCCAGACTATTAGAATTTTATCAGCTAGAGTGAGTAAATGTGGGCACACACCTTTCAGGATATATTAATGTTTAAACTTGATATGTGGGTTGTCCTCTTCACCTATAATTACAACTGTGTCCATCAGAATTTCTGCTACATAATCCATTTTCATCAGTGAAACAACTTGCCTGGCTTATGGTGGCAGGTCCTTGAGGAAGAGGTGGATGAGGGCGCTTCGGTTCAAAACCTTCTTGGCTCAGGGGACAAGTGGGAATGGGTGACAGTGGGCAGGGAGAAATGGGGAAGTGAGGAAGTGAGCACTGCCAAAAAGCTGAAAAGTGAATACTGCTAGAAGATGAAAAGTGTTCAGCAAGGATTGAGGGGGAAGGAAGGAGAGAGTTGGAAGGGATGAGGGGGGGGGGGGGGTATAGAAGGAGAGGGCAGGGTGGGGAAGAAGAGAGAAATGGGTCAAGAGCAGAAGGACTGGGGGGGGGGGGGGGGGGGATAAAGTAAATAAAAAAAAAAAATAAAAAATAAAAAAATAATGTTAAGAGACAAAATCAAGATAAGTAAGAACAAAGGGCTGTTATGGAGGAAAGTCAGTGTTTGATATTGATTCCATTTGGGTGGATAGTGCCAAGTTTGTGAATAAGGAGGGACTCTTGTTCTTTACGTCTTATAGAGGAAGATGAATTTTGCCAGACTGCAGCAATCTGCATGTGGGAGAGGTTGTGGCCGGAAGAGCAGAAATGGTTTGCAATTGGTGTATTGTAACCGAGACGGACTGCTCGTAGGTGTTCTGTGAAACGGTCGTTAAGGGTTCTGTAGGTTTCTCCAACATACAAGAGGCCACAGAAGGAGCAAGAAAGAATGTAAACTACATTGCGGGACTGACAAGTGAAAGGGTTGCGTATGGAAATTTTGCCTGAGGGGCCACAGATGGTTGTAGAAGAGTTTAGGTGAGGACAGGTTTTGCATTTGGGTTGCTTGCATGGAGAATTGCCAGGTGGTGAGACTGTGTTTGTGGACAATTTTGAATGCACAAGAAGATCTCTGAGGTTGGTGTCACGTTTGTAGGCAACTAGTGGAGGCTGGGTGAAAATGTGTTTCAGGGAAGGATCAGTCTGCAGAATGTGGTAGTTCTTCATAAGGATGTTTTTGATGGCGAGGTTGTGAGGATGGAAGGTGATAGCAAGAATAGGCCTGTCGTCTGATGAAGGAGTGATCTTTTGCTTAAGAGCGGTGTTTCTGGGAATTCTAGAGGCCTTTTGTAGGGCTTCTTGGCAAATGGGTTCAGGGTATCCACGTTCTAGGAAAAATGAGATCATCAGGGTAGATTGTTTGGCAAAATCGTCATCATCGCTGCAGATGCGTCGCAAACGAAGTAGTTGAGAGAAAGGAATGCTTGCAGTCAACCAACCATTTGTGCATTTTCATCAGTATTTTATTGCTTGACCATATTCCAGTCGCCATGCAATGATCGTCGGAGACCTGGTGACAAACCAGAAACGAGTGATGAAAATTCATGGCACCTTTGATGAAGCTGTGTAGGTTGGCCACGCTGGCACTGTGTGCAACACGTTCGTATGGCCATAATGCAGCAATTTTAATTGTCCAAACTGGTCATGTTCGACTTTTGTTCCATTCACTGAAGAATTACTTGCAGGCCACAGCTGAACAGTTTTGATTCTGAAAAGCTGAACTTCATAGGTTTTGCCATGTTTTTTGTGTTTGGCTGAATCATGTGATCTTGTGATCTGATCATAGACTAGTTAGCGTATTTTGAAGAATCTTCTTGCTTTTCAGTACAGAAGAGTTCTAAAGTGGAAGTTGTTAATCAATTCAGAATACTTTAAAACACAGAGGAAAATTACATTTTTACTGACTTTGATCATGGTGGATCAGATGAAGGTGCTTTTACCTGATGTGCTGCTCAAAGTTGCAGGGCATGCAGGAGAAAGTCATTGCATTATGGACAATGTTGGTATGCTTAAGCTGAATTCCAGTGTGTCAAATGGGAATTTGATGCATCAGAGATGCACATTTGTGCATAATAATAATCACTACTGATGCCTATTTATTGATATTGATTGTGCTCCATTATGATCTGAAACACTAGCTAAGAGAGGAGGATGGTGTATGTCAGTTATGTCACCTGTATGTGGTGGGGATGTGCCTCAAAATTCACATCTGTATGACAGCTATGGCATGAAGAACTCTATGATGGAAGTTCATTTCACAGATGTGTAGGAGAGGATGAGGACAATGGTGACAGAACATTTGAGGGTAGTGTTCCTTATTGCCAGAGTCAAGGGGACAAGTCTTGTTCACCTGTGCAATCACTTCTTCTTCTGCAGCGTTCCAGTATTTGGTAGCGTGTGAACTCGTTTTACCCTGTTGGGATACTCACACTATACTCGAGGTATAGTCAGTTCACTCTGACTTCGTTGAGTGCAGAAATTTGTGGGAAGAGGTTGTGGAAAAAGATAGAAAGGACAGTAGACGACAGTACAGCAAAGGAGGAGACAGAGTTACTGAGAGCGAAAGGAAAAGGGGACGTTACTAGCACAGAATGTCCAGAAGGAGGGGCAACTATTTGTACAAAAGACCCCTGGTATCCCCACAGGGCATGTGTAATCACTGAAGTGTTGTAAATATGAATTCCAAAGAGCTGATCAGGCGGAGGTTTTGACTCATCCATTACTTTTTTCCCTGACAGGTTTGTTCCAGTGTATGTTTTGACATTTTATCATCAAGCAAGCATCCAAATAGGATACGTGACTTGAAGAAGACACCAAAGGACTTGAGAGAGGGGATGAGTGGAGCAGTGACAGTGGTGAAAGAGGTGAGTTGACATGGAAGTCACTACTGTATTATAGATTGTTTGTGGTTTAGCGGTTGTGAAATATGTTTGAGGGTAGTCCATAGAAACAAAAATAAGGGTTAGCTTTTTTTGTTTGTTTCTTTGTTTTTTTTCTTTTGCAATTTATTGATAAGTTGTCACATTGTAGACTTGATCTGGATCTGTTTGCAGCTGAGACAAAAACATTGCAGTCTTTCAAGTTGTGGACTTACTATGAATGTGTGTGTGTGGCTGAGTTAAAGAGAATTTGTGTCTGTATTTAATGATCATGTAGTGAATATGATAGTAATCAGAGATGTTGAGTGTTTTCACCAGGACACTGAAGTCGGAGCCATGTGATCCATTAACTCAATGCAGACGTAACTTTCTGCCACAGCCGTGACACGCTGAGACGCACTATGTTCGGTATTTTTACAAAAAATATACAGACAGAACCAAACCGAATACAACAATAAATATTATGTTTTTGAAAACTTCAAATCATGTTCTTTTAGAAAAAAAAATACTACAGTCCTGTGCTCAGTACACACTTCAATCGCCACTGGTTTGAAAAGTGTAGGCAAACAGCTATCAGCAAAAACTTTTTCTCTACGCAAGTATGGATGAAAAATGAATATGATCATAACTGTAGTCAACACAATTTGTAGCAAACACGTAAAAACAATGTATCTTTCACACACACAGCTGTGTGCATGGTCTAAACCTCAAACAGAGAGCTGCTGTCACATATTTGAAGAAAAAATGCAAAAATTTCATCATCATTTGGTATGTGCAACTCACCATCGTCACTCATATCCTCTCTGTCCGATTTGGCAAGTTCGGAAAACAGTTCGGAAAAGTTTGACAAGTTCGGAAAACAGTTCCAGTTCTTCATTTGATCGTTCTTCCATTATTCTTTCAGTTCTTGAAATAAGATGTTTCTGTTCGCTACGACTCGCTGACGCTTCGGTGCCGACAATATGATGAACACGGGCAGCCAGAGTTACCTCCAGCTATCCCATAATATGAGCGAAAAAGTAGAATCAGACGCGAGATAATACACCAAGGGAGAGTACCACCTAATAGAGGAGATCCTCAGCTTTCTGTAGATACCACGATTGTTTCCCTTAGCACAGCTGCATGCGAAAATTCGAGTAGATCGTCGATCACCTGGCGGGCGACGTGTCTGTGCGAAGCACTCAACCGGTCGCCCACCAGGTGATCAACGAGGCGCCAATGAGTTAATCCTTACAGGAAATTTGGGCTGGTAAGAAATAAGATTTAATTTCTGTTGGTGAGAGGTTTACCTAAATTGAATGGTGAATTATGTTGCCATTCAATTAATTAATTCTTACAGTTTCCTTAACCAAGCACAATACACATTTTGTTTGTAGATTTGTTATATATAAAGGAATCAGCCTGTATTGCTGCAGTATTTTGAGTTTAAATACAGTTGTATGTGTCTTCAGACAGTTGATGGAATATAGTTTTCTTCAGAAAGCTTTAGCAAACCTGTTAAGCTGTACAATTTTTCCGTATTTGGCATGGAAAAATCTGCCAAGTACAGAAATAGATATTACTAAATAGAATATGAAAGGAGTGGATATCAGCTGACTCCTTCAAGAAGATCGAGAACAGGAAGAGGAAGAAGGCAGTACTCAACAACAGCCGCACAAGAGCAGAGAAAGCCAGAGCTCAGGCCTGTGCAAGCACTGCCAGAATCGCGAAGAACAGCATAAGGGTGGACTAAAGGAACTTTGTGGAGGCACTTGCTACAGAGGCAGAGGAAGCTGCCCGACATGGAAACATGAAGGACCTCTACACCACCACCAGGAAACTCTATGGAAAGTTCTCCAAACCCGAGAGGCAAGTGAAGGACAAGGATGGAAAGGCCATCCCAGGTGATGAGGGGCAGAAGAACGGATGGAGGAAACACTTTGAGGAGCTGCAAATTTGAAAAAGCTTGTCAAAAGATGTAAAATCTGCATATGTGTGAATCGGTCACGATTAGATGTAAAATCTGCATATGTGTGAATCAGTCACGATTAGATGTAAAATCTGCATATGTGTGAATCAGTCACGATTCAGCATCTTATGAGCCTATGATCTCACAACTCCATTAGGTCAGTATTTTCATTACCAAAAACAGTTGTAGGCATTTATTGTTTCATCCATCTGCGCCCTGTTCTTAATTCAGCGCGATGATTCGGCGGAACTCGACAGTTGTGTTTATTGCCATGCAAACTGTAGACGCTTCTGTGGCAGTTGACAAAAATGAAAAAAAAAAAGCAAATTTCAGTATGGAGTTGACCAGTCCAACACATTTGCCTTCTTTAATCGAACAAAGTTTCGTTGATCTGTAATTTTATATGCAGTCGATGAAGCTTTGTCAGAAACTATGAAAGACAGATCATAAAATCAGAAATCTTTCAACTGGATCATGTCGGCTATGTCAGTTCTTTGAACATCTTTGTACCAAATGAATTTCTTTTCTCTATTGAGTCATGGTGAATCACATCTGTGTCATCCTCTCTATTTATATTTCAAAGCTAATCTGCAGTTTTGCATGAAATTCATACTGAATCTTCTGCTTTTTCTTCTCAACAAAACTTCAGCATCTGCCATTAGAACTGACCAATCAACACAGTTTTGTGCCAGTGCTAGTTACATAGTTGTCTTAAATATGTGACATATACACAGCCTGTACTTCTTAGTTGCACAAGTATAACAATGCAGTCTGTGTATGGTTGGAGTAAAGGGACTAGTCCTGTTCCCTTCGTAAGCTTGCATGTTCTGTCAGGTTCCCATTATTATTCAAAAGACATTCGTTTCGATAATTTTTTTTTTTTCCTAATCTGTCTTCAACCTCCGTTCCCTTCACCTTCCTCCATTCTCCTTCCCGCAGCAATCCTCCTGAGTAATTGCAACTTAGGTTTGGACCAACCAACTTTTGAAGGAAAATTTAACAGCAGCTCTTGTAAACATATCAACAAGGGCAATACTATACTACTACCACTAATTATAATTATGATAATGATACTGCTAATTTTTTTTTATTTAATCACACTATCTTCGAAGTATTGTTCCATAAAGGGGTATGGGAAAGTAAAATTAGTCCAGAAAAATGTTGAAATTTTAAGAAACAAAAGTTTGGTTTTATTTGGTAATTGAATATTGAAAACTTGAAACACTGGCTCTTGATGTTGTCTAGTTTTATTCACCTTTAAAATGTCAGTATTTTGCTTCTTCTGCGTACGCAGGCTGATACTCCTGCGGACACTCCCTGTATAGATAGGCAGGTATTAACCCCATCTGCTCAACAAAGGGAGTGGAGTTTTGTGTGTATGACCGTTTTTTTATCCTGCCATTAAGGCAGCCATACTCCATCTTTGGGTCAGTGTTTGAATTGATGAATATTTAGAATACATATAAAGCATACATGTCTTGTTTTTTGTTTGTTTGTTTCCCCTTTACAGAAGTGACTTGTTGTTTTGATGAGGTGACATCTCTGAAAGAGTCCTATGTGGTTCTGTCAGTTATTGTGCTACTAGACACTACTCTACTGTTCTACACAATAAGTCGTTGCAGTGTTTATGAACCTGAACATTAACACATTCAGTTCATTGTTGCAGTATTTAATGAGGATACTGTTTTTGTTACCAGGATTGTGAGACATTGGTTTTTGTTTTTCCCACCAGGGAATCTCGGGAACCCTGCAGGATTTGATCAGAGATGCTTCCCAGCAGAAAGAGCAGAAGGGCCTGCCTGGTGCCATGGGATACATCATCAAAAACATGCCGGCCACTGTCTGTGCCATGCCTGTGCAGGTCTTGTCTGCTGGGGCTGATCAGTGTGTGACAGGTATTCGCCATGAGATCCGCCCAGACCTGCTGAAGGAGACTCAGGAAAAGTACAAGGACATGAACTGAATGTCGTCATGCCTACCATGTCTTTCCAACATCTTGCTGTGAAACAGGATAGGGTTTTGCTGCTGTTTGCACACACACACACACTCTCAAACACATGTACTCACTGCTTCCATCTGTTTTTTTTTAAATGCTGTATTTCAAGAATTCCCTCTGTTTTTTTTTGTTTGTTCGTTTGTTTTGTAATAATCTAGTGACTCACATGTGCAAATGGACACATAGATATTATCATATATGTTTTTTAATCTCCAGCAAACATTTTTCCTTTTCTTTTTCTTTTTTGGTAAAGGCACATGTTTTATTTGGATAAATCTTGTTCATGTTTGTACGTGTGCCAATGTCAGTTGCCTGACAAGTGAAGCAGTTGCTCTTGCTAGCGCAAAGTTTGCATCAGTGCAGTGACACAGGGTGAGAGAAGTTGAATAAGAACGGTCATTCTCTTCTTGTTAATCTTCATGGTACAGTGTAGGTCATTCACTCATAGATTCTCACACACACACACGCACACACACACACACACACACACACACACACACACTGTTCATTGAAGAGCAAATTTTATTTCCATTACCAACAGATCCATGAATCACTTGGATGTTCCTTCATTTGGGAAAATATTGGTTTGACTGTGTTTAGTAATGTTGATAACATGAATCTTACTGCATTGGTGTGTGTGTGTGTGTGTGTGTGTGTGTGTGTGTGGTTGGATGGTTTACTGTGACAAACACAAAAAAAGATTAAAAAAGGATTTTTGTTGTTGTTGTTGTTTTACAGAGGGATACCAGTACATGCTAACAGAAAAAGACTTCCTGTGGGAATCTAAAATAGTTGAAAGGAAGGACTGCATTCACAGAGAAAAAGTGAACTTCCTCTTTGCTAACTGCAAACTTTGCACCCCTGATCAGAATGCCGTGAGCTGCTGGTTTATTTGTTTTTTTCTTTCGTAATGGGTGTGACTATTTCTGTTTTGTTTGGGATTTGTTTTCTATGTTTTCATCTCTGATATTATTGCAAGTAATGTGTGTGGGGGGAGGTGTTGAATCAACAGATTTGTTTTAATGGTTCATTCAGTGTCTTGTTACTGATGTTTATGTAACTATATGAAATTTACATGAGTGAATGTAAGATTGGGTTCTCATCAACTGATGTGCTTTGAATGATCATGCTTGTAATATCCACCCGGTGTTTTTAGTGTGTGAAATAACTAGACCCACCATCTATGGACATGAGTTGTATTTCTTCTATGGACGTAAGTTATTATATTTCTCAAGTGCATCTGAATATCTTTCAACATTTATAACTATGTCGGCTCTCTGTAGCATGAAAAGAAGTTTGGAGTAACAACAAATGGTGTTAGAGCATGAATGGCACTCTAATAGTGTGTAGGGAATAGTTCAGTGTTTTGCACCTGTATTCTAGAACTGATGTTGGTGTTTAAAAACATTCATTGTTACTGACTGACGTGTTCACAAGGCACAGTGGTCAGGTCTTCGAGTTTGTGTTATATGTTATGAGTATTGCTGCATTAAAGATTCTAGACAGATCACACTTGGCTTCCGCTGGCTTATGAGTATTGCTGCATTAAAGATTCTAGACAGATCACACTTGGCTTCCGCTGGCTTCCTTGGCATGATCTGAGGCTTCTGATTTTTTCTCCCAGAAGTTCAATGTCAAGAATTTACCACAGGATATCAAGGTCCTTCTGGTATTGACGTGCTGTTTTCCTCATTGGTTTCCTTTTTATTTGATGTCACAGGGTGACTAGCAGCTGTGGGACTAGTCTGCAAAGACCTTGGACATAGGGGAAAGCCAGATTTTTATCATGGAAACAAAGCAACTCTTGCAGGAGGAGAACTGGTAGTCATGCAGAAGAAGCCATTCCTTGATGGGGAAGCTGGATGTAATCTCAACATCCACCAAGAAACATGTGACTTTTCGTCACAAGGCGTGAGACGCATCTACCTTCACAAAACTTGATCAAGATGAGATAGAAAGCTTACAACAGTGAAAACCAGAAATTCTTCATGTAAAAGCTTTTTCTATATTTGAAGAACAGAACTTTGATTGCTTCTTGATTTATAGGCAACCAGTTTGTCGGTTGTCTTTAAAGGTCTACTTCAGAGGTTTTCGATAATTGGTCAGCTTATGCAGAAATATGAAATGTTTGATAAATTGGTAAAATAAACATACGATTCACTCCCGATCACACGAAATCGATCCGCGAAAGTGGGCATTTTCACCTGTAATCAAGAAAATGGGAGGTAATCAACTAAATCTTGGCATGGCTTAACTGCTCTTGGATATGACGTCACATGAGTGTCAGCGACGGTGACAGAAAGCGATTCTGATGGTTCTTGCACATCTCGCTTGGAATTCAATTTATCATGTAAAAGCAGTGACTATGATTGCGACAGCCAGTGTGACTCTGGGGATGTTTCTGCAAGGCCTTTACCTTATCAGTTTGAACGCTAAGTTCTTTTTACCACGTCAGTTCCAGCTGGACCACGGAAACGAGCTGTTCAGTTCCAGCTGGATGCCCGAACACAGCATTCTGAAGGCGTATGGACTTTACCGAAGTCTCGAAGGAGGCTACCGACTGACTTCTTGATGCGATCACGCGTGGACGGCGAGTGGAGATTCTCCTTCCTCAAGCCTTAACGCACAAATTCAATTTAACAAGTGTGATCTGTCCATAGATAACAACAGAATAAACGTGCAACTATCGTACTCATCTGTATGAGCTCACCACTCCACCCTTCAAAGTATACGCGCACAATGCAGACGAAGTTTTTGATCCACTCGAACGGGTTCGGCAATGGTCGGAATAGCTCGTTTCCGTGGTCCAGCTGGAACTGACATGGTAAAAAGAACTTAGCGGCCCAGCATGTTTGCATGAACCGAATCCACTTCTTTCGAGTATCTGGATCAAATAGAAATGTGTGCAAAGAATATCCGTCTCCTGCTGAGCTGCTGCACTCGCCTACAGCACAGTATCTGCCACCCCCTCGTGACTTTTTAGGCTGTGGGGGATTGCAGTTCATGTTGATTTCACTTGGCGTTGCCATGTTGTGTAGGTCTGCGGCTGACGGCCAGTCCATCAAGTGACGTCACGGTTTTCGGTCTTCCGCGCGGGGTTTGAACAGGTGTGCAAAAGTCGTTTTTTATCAATTAAATTCTTCCAGCGATTTAAAAAAAAAAAATGAATACCATACTGTAGTTATATGACATGTAGACCTGTTTTTAACAAATTATCGAAAATCTCTAAAGTAGACTTTTAAATTCAGAAGTAATCAAAGTGAATGGTATGGAAGAAAGTCATCAACCTAACAGCTTGGGAAGTGATGAGAAATGTACCTTTTCCAGTTGAATGTCTTATTCTTATATCATAAAGATATTCTTTGTTATTTGTTAAAGATGTTCCAGATAAATCTGAAGTTTCAAGGAATTCTTACAAGGTTATCCAGGTAGGTACGTAGAGTGTTTGTGTTCATAAGTATTCACAGAGAATGTTTGCATTCATGATTTGCAAAAACCAAATTTATTCTTTTGTAGGTCAGAAAAGATATATTTTCTTTTTAAATAGTTGCAGTGCATACATTACAAATTCTTGATGAACTGGAATGGATTTTGCACTAACATACATATTTGATGAAAGATGTACATTGGTATAAAGTGCAGGCTCCCTTGGGGATGTTGGGGGTTTTTTCAGTACAAAAAGCTCCCCACCTGGAAGTCCTGTACTGGTAACTTCCTTTCTTCTGTCACTCTCTTTGATTGCCTTTTTCAGATGGATTTTTATCTGTCTCTGCTGTCGTCTACTGATTTTTCTGTCTTTGTGGATGCCTTTGTTCAAGAAACATGTACCTTTTTTTTTATCTCATCTCTTTGACCGATTTTTTTGCTGCAATCTGGCAGTTAGGTAGTGAAAATTGTACACACTGACCAGAGTGGACACTGTCTGTCTGTTCTGCTGTGTCTGATTTTTACATATTGCTTTTTATGTGTGTTTTATGGCATGTTTATGTTTCTCAGCAATTTTTTTTATAACAATTTTAAAACTAGGAATACTTGTTCTAGACACAGCCTAATTTTACATGCAGTAAGTCGTTTAGCTACCTTGTCATAACCAGTCTGATTTCTTTCTCCATTTATGTTTTGTTGCGATTTGACTTGTTTTGTTGTGTGATGTTTATCCTGTGTGACTGTTTTGTTGTGTGATGTTTATCCTGTATGAGTGTTTTGTTGTGTGATGTTTATCCTGTGTGAGTGTTTTGTTGTGTGATGTTTATCCTGTGTAAGGTTGACAGCCTGGAAAAGGCTCTGCATGTTTGGCTGGGCTATACTGATTGAAATTTCAACTTGAAAAGTACAAGCTTTGTTTGATCCGTGAAATGTAGCCCAGGTATCTGTGTGTTGTGTAGGGAAGGATAAACCAAGTGGTATGACATGATATATTAAAAATCCAGACGGAGGTGCCTTGATATTAACATCTGTACAAACGTAATTGTGTTTTTGTGTCATTAGAATGTGATTTGGAATATTACCCCCGCCCCCCAAAAAAAAGAAACCAAATGATCATAGTGATAACAGTTTTCATGGACAGTAGAAAACTGTATAAATACTAAAATAATGTAGATTCTTCTAAATATTTTTTTTCTTTACACATTTAGTGTTTACACCAGTCAATTTCTTTAGGTTGATTGATTAGTAGGGAACTTTTTAACAAGTAGAATATTTGATGATAGAAACTGTTTTGTCATTTCTTGTGTATGCAGTGTGTGTGAATGATGCATGCAATTTTCAGCCCAAATTTGATTACAGAGCTCCAGCTTTTAGCAGTTGCTTTCTTCTCTCACTGCCGTCGTTTTCCTCATCTGTAAGAGTAGAAAAGGGCTGAGCAAAATATGAAGACCACTGAACATTGTGACCAAGGGCAGCGAAGGTGTGTGAAGTGTTGGCAGTGTTTGGCAGTTTTTTTTAATGACAAGACAGTGTGCTGTCTGCTTGATTGTTGAAAATGAGATGGAAACAGATGTTTTTTGAGCGTAAATAATTTGTATTAAAATGAGATGTTGGATGAAGAAATTGTGTATGCGAATATTGAGATGAAAGCATGTTTTGTTTGTTTGACAATAAAACTTTCAATGGCATTTTGATTTCAGTTCAGTGCTCTGTGTTGGTCACTACTGTGTACGATAATAAAAGAAACAAATTTGCAAACCAAATTTCATTTTAAGGAAAAAAAAGGTTGAAATGTGCTTCATGAGGAGCAGTTAATTGGTAATGTACAACTGTGAATTGGAATTTTGAGTCCGGAGCAATCTGTACACAAGACAGAAGAAAGGCGAGACAGAGCACAAGACTTATCTTGCTTGGACGGCAGGCCTCAGGAGAATGAGGTAAACAAGCGCACTTTGGCGCTCTGCGCATGGCGGAAGTAAGGGGGGCTTCACTTGACTGTCTTATTACTGTCTTATTACTGCATTAGCCACAAAAATCTTCGGCCTGGCAGAGCTGACTAACTGCCGTTGAATGCTATGGTCTGACATGGTAAGTATACTAGCCAAACAGGGAGTATAAGAAAAACTCCCCATTTTGACAACACAAAACTCAGGACTCTCAATGTGCAAAGTAATAAGCTCACTCACTCACCATGATAGTCTCAAAACGTATCACTGGAAACTCAGATATTGATACAGTAAGTGTAATCATCCAAATGGCTATCAATGCCAGAACTAATGTTTGGAGCAGTTAAACAGCAGAAGTTTGGACACCATATACCTTAACCTATACACTTGATGTTTATCACTCTCAACTATTGCCTGCTGTTCTTCTGCCCTTGTGGACCATTCTCCTGACTTGGTACTTGAAACTCTTAAAGTTTCCTCGGATAACAGTGTATGAAATGCCAGATTTGTTTTTTTATTATTGTCTTGCAAGTAGAATGTGAAAGGTGTACACACTGTCTGGAGTGAACTCTGGCTATCCATTCTGCTGTGTCTGTTTGTCCATGTGCTTCTTTTTTAATGTGTTTTATTGTGGCATTTAACTGTTTTTCACTTGTTTCTAATGTTTTGTTTTTTAATCTGGAAGTTAAGAACTAAACAGAATGCCTGATCTCCAGCATATCCACAGGGTGATTTTAGTTTTGCTACAATGTGCTCACTGCTTGTGTTAGTTTCTTTTTGAGGATGTGATCTTTTTTTTTCATTGATGATCTGACTTGTGATGTGACAGAGTTTTTTGTGCAAGTTTAATTGTCCTGAAAATGCTCTGTATGATGGACTGGGCTACAGCGATTAACACTTGAAATTTAAATAAAACTGAAGCCTAAACATTAATCAAAACGATCCATTGAAGTCCACTCTGTTTCTATCACACAAGGGCAACAGACCATTTAGTTTTACCCGCTAGCAATGTCATATATACAGAATATCATGGGCAATAGTTGTGCAGTCATGCATAGTAGACAGTGAGTTTAACATGCGAGAGGTAAAATTGTTATGTGAGATTTTTTTTTTTCTCCATCTAATCTTCAGTGCTCCCTCAGTTTAATTTTTTCCCACACCACTCATTTTAGTCGCCCCATGCAAAGCCACAGCCAAGCTCATTCTGAAGCAACCCAGCATTGAGAGTTCACACAGAGTTATCAATATCAGCAAATGTAGAAATAGTCTGCTGATTAGTGATCCTGTGACATTTTAAAGAACAAGTACAGATTTTTCCATTAGAATCAGATTTTGTTCTCATTCTTACCTGCCCAAACAAGATTCTTAATCCTACTGAGCATGAATCATGGGAGAGTGGGGCGCTCAGATCACCAGTACTTGGACTCCAAAGTGATTTCTCTTGACATACAAGCCACTTTCCACAAGCGAACAATTCACAGTTTTCTTTCTTTCCTAGGCTACAAAACACTCTTATCTTGTGCTCTCAACTTCATGTTAAACTTTGATCCAAAATAAAGGAACCCTCCAGAGAGACCCTACAAAGCTCCTTTCAGATTTGCATAGTAATCTTTGTTCATGTTGCCATCTCAAGGTGGCTTTTCTTATGAGAAAGCAGTGGCACTTGAAATGTCATCTGTGAAGGCCTCGTTTTGTTTCAATTGCCTTACCATCTAGATCAGTTGTTTCTGTTTTACTATTATAGTTCAAAATGGTATCTGCACTCATGCAGAGACTAGACTTGTGTTCAGTTCTTAAAACCAGAAGCATTACAATTTGAAGCTTGAATGAGCTTCACTGATTTTGGTTCATGATTAGGTCAATTTTTCCAGCTGTATTGAATCCAAGCCAACTTGGAAGCATGTCGAGGTTAGCCTGCCCCTCAGTTCTTCCTGTTTACTACTTTTGTTCTCTGAGCACCTTAACCTTTCCGCGTTGCGCCATGCGATAGTGATGGCAACTCAGTCGACCCGTTCACGACGAGCCATTCCGTGCTGACGGCAATGCTGCTGTACTCCCTGGACGTGCCGTGTCTCCGTGATGGCACAACTATAAAAAAAAATCCCCTGTTCTCTTGTCTAAGGTCTAAGGTATGCAGCTGCCCTAAATATTTAGAACAGGGTTCTAGCCACTGGAAGGGCAAGTTTACATGCACTAGCGATGACCTTTGTGACCCCAGAGTAGTCCGAACAAAGAGACCCGTCTGGCATTGGGAATCTTTGCAAACGGCACACGTGGAATTTCCTGCTTCGCCAACATAACAGGCAGAAGTAGAATGACACGGGATGTTAGAACTGTTAACAGTTTTAAACGTCGTATCGTCAGAAGCCAGAACAGTGAAAAGTGTGCAACGATTTATTTTCCTTTTTTTTTGGAAAAAAGATTTCACTTGGATTTCACATACCTCAGCTTTCTCTGCATATATTCAAAGTAAGGGTGAAATTTTATGTCCCTTTTTCTCCTCATTTGCTGTTGTCATACTAACCAGACAAACGTAAACAAGGTTGTGTTCTCCTGAGTTTTAGTTATGTTGTTTCCGTAACTGTACCGTTGCTATTTTACCCAAAATGTATTTAAGTCTATGCTCATTGCAAAGTTTGCGTTTTACCCTTTTGGTTGGTATATCACAATTGCTTGTTTAGGTTTACAGTATGGGACGTAAAGTAAAATGAAAAAGCACAAGAATCGCACGTCTGCAATGGTTGTAAGCATGTGCGGTGCACGCGTCTGCAGGGAAGTGATGTTGCTCTGCCGTGTCCGTTGTGAAAGTATTAAAATTTACTGTGTGTTGAGAAGACATTGTTTTTGTCAGGGATCTAGTCGAGTCCCCAGTGTGGCATGACACTGTGAGATGTCCACAAGGAGGAGATCCTGTGGAGAATGCTGCTGCAAAGGCACAACCTTTCCATTCATTTTGGCTAGGAGGACAAGACGACCACGGAAGGATGACCTTCCATTTCATGTTCATTGTGGGTCATGGTGTGGATGAGCTCTCTATTTCAATGTTCAAGGTAATTGTAATTATTTTGTTGCTTGTGATGATGTGCCGACCATCAGTTTGGAGTCATTTCTCACTTGTACTGTTTTTTTTCAGAAATGCTTGATCGATCATTCAGGAGACGGTACCTTCTACTTATTTTGGTTTTTACCCCCTCATTCAAATGTGAGCAAAAACCGTTCAGCATCACAACAGTGCAGCTATATGGTCACCACATCAGACTGTGATGACAGATGGTGGAATTCTGTTGCCGGCTCCTAACAGTCGTCAGTATGGTCACCACATCAGACTGTGGTGACAGATGGTGGAATTCTATTCCCAGCTCCTAACAGTCGTCAGTAAGGTCACCACATCAGACTGTGATGACAGATGTTGGAATACTATTCCCAGCTCCTAACAGTCATCAGTATGGTCACCACATCAGACTGTGATGACAGATGGTGGAATTATATTCCCAGCTCCTGACAGTCTCAGTAAGGCTGACAAAGATGCTCTCGTCGTTCGGAACGCTGTAGTTCCAAGGTTGGTGCACATGTCCAAGAAAACTGGGAGAATTTCTGCGGCCCCTATTGTGAAGAGACCACCAATGACAGAGGATTATGCCTGCTGCAATTTGCCAGTGATAATGACATATTTCTCGCCAACACAAAGCATCCCGACGACAAGGTCTCTCACCAACTGGTTCTCCTCCTCACGGACAACACGTCGGTAGCTTGTTATGTCAACGGGGAGGGGGGGGGGGGGGGGGGGCTCGCTCTATCAACCTCTCTCTTCGGACAGAGGCCCTCCTTCGCTGGTGTCACGCCCGGGGAATCATCCTCCGTGCGAGACACATAGCGGGGACACACAACATCCTGGCAGATTCCCTCAGCCAGTCAAGGTCCCTCCTCCACACAGAGTGGACCCTCAACAGACTAACCCTGTCAGCGGTGTTGGAACATTGGTTCATGCCCATGGTCGACCTCTTTGCCACCAGTTTCAACCATCGTCTTCCCCTGTATGTCTCTCCCGTTCCCGATCCCCAAGCGTATGCAGTCGATGCGCTCTCCCTTCCCTGGACGGGCCTCATAGCGTACGCCTTTCCCCCCTTCCCGATCCTCCACAAGGTGATCAGGAAGGCGAGGCTGGAAAGACCCAGGCTCATCCTCGTAACCCCGTGGTGGCCGACTCAGTCCTGGTTCCCGGACCTCAAGTCCCTCACTCATGTTCCCCCCCTCTCCCCCCCCCCCCCCTCCAGCTGAACCCTCGGTGGGACATGCTCAGGCAACCCCGCTCAGGTCTCCCTCACTCCAAGCCCAGATGCTTCCCCTACACGCGTGGCTCCTATGCCAGCCCAACTGCGAACATCTCCCCTTACCTCCCACTCGGACAGACCCCAGTCCGTCCTGGACATACTCGCGGGGGCAGGGGCCTCTCAGGGACTACGGCCTCACGCAGAGCCAGCACCGATTCCCTCTACAATTACCGATGGGAGAGATGGGTAGCCTGGTGCTCAGACAACTCTGTTCCCCATAACCACCCCTCCAACATCCAGATAGGCAATTTTCTATCTTCCTCTCTTAAGCTCTCTGCTAGTTCCATTCGGGGCTACAGATCGGCTACAGATCGGCTATCTGCACCACCATTCGCCAACTAGAGGTATGGGGGGGAGGGGGGGGGGGGGGGGGGGGCCCTACGGGAAGCTCAGTCCCCTAGGCGCATTCCCCTTTGGGACCTCTTCATTGTCCTTGACGCTCTCAGAAAACCCCCTTTTGAGCCCATAGCATCCATTCCCTTTGACCTTCTCTCCTTCAAGACCACCTTTCTCCTCGCCCTGGCCTCGGCCAGAAGACGAAGTGAGATTCATGCCCTCAGCGGGGACCCCAGAGACATCGCCTTCCACAGGGACGGCTCTGTCTCTCTTAAGTTTCTTCCAGAGTTCTTAGCTAAGAATCAGGAACCGGGCACTGCCTCTCCTTCCCTCGTCATCCGCTCACTGGCGGATATCTTAGGAAGAGGGGAGACTGGGGGAGACATGGACCTGTGCCCTTCCAGGTGTCTGAGACACTACTGGGAACACTCGCGCCCCAGGCGCTCCTCCCAGAGACGTCTCCGTATTTCTGTCAACCCCAGTAACAATAAAGACATCTCGGCGGGCACTATCTCTAGGTGGCTTTCCAAGACGGTGAGACGGCCGACGCGCAGGCGTACAAGGATCTCCCCGGGCCCATGAGGTCAGAGCGCTGGCCACTTCCGCAGCGTTCCAGCACTCTGTCCCCTTGCGCCATCTCTTGGAGGCAGCCTACTGGCGTTCGGAAAACCCCTTCATAAATTTTATTTAAGGGATATCCGCATGACCAGGGCTGACGGTTCTAAAGGGATCTCCTTTGTGGCGGCCAATGCAGCCATATCGGTTAACCCCAAGAACCACTAGGGCGCTCGGCCCTCCTCCTATTCCTTTAAATTCTGCTATGGTCTGACATGGTATAGTATATGACGCCAAAATGGGGAGTTTGTGTTATACTCCCTGTTTGGTTAATATACTTACCATATCAGACTCTAATGCCCGCCCTACCTTCCCCTCTAGCGCCAAGGTTCTCGGGGTTACCTTGCGCACAGGCCTCGCTGAATGAGGTACAGGAAGCGGACACCGGCTTCTTCCGGTGGCGGAAGAAGGGTGGGTGTCACGTGACTGTCTTATGACTGCATTCGCCACAAAAAATTTCGGCCTGGCAGAGCTGACTAACTGCCGTTGAATGCTATGGTCTGACATAGTAAGTATATTAGCCAAACAGGGAGTATAACACAAACTTCCCATGTATCACAGCCAGA
>CM065723.1:15013971-15046471 GCA_033310375.1 Conus canariensis | reverse complement strand
TATCCATGTACCTGTCAATGTCTGTGTGTGAGTGTGTGTGCTGAATGGACAATAAAAAAAGTCACTCTCTCTCTCTCTCTCTCTCTCTCTCTCCCCCCCCCCCCCCCCCACCCACCCACCCACACACACACGGTCCGTACTCAGAAAAGGCGCAACCTTTTTAGACCCATTGGACTAAATTTCCAAATTGTATCTATCTCTGTGTGGTGTTGTGTGTGTGTGTGTGTGTGTGTGTGTGTGTGTGCTTTTAATTCATAGTTTTGAAAAATATTGTCAATTGTATTCAGTCTTACCTATATTTCAGAGCACGGGTTATTCACATTGGTCAATGAAAGCAACATTCACTCATCGTGATGCCACTATTGTGTAGGTCAGAGAAAGATTAGATCCACCTTCTTGGCCAGCAAATCTTATTTCGCCCGCAAACCCCCCTTTTCACATAATCAAATTCTCTTAACCAAAAAAATAGCTAAAAATCTACAAAATTAAACAAATCTAATTGCGTGAAAGTGGGGTTTGCGGGCAAAATAATTTTCCTGCTTTAGAACCGCACATTTAAACTTTCTCTCTGATTAACGCCCGCGGGATTGAGCCCTTACTATTTTTTTACGCTCTTCTACTTCCAGCACTACCAACAAATCAGAACAAACAACCGGCCTTCCATCTTGGTTAGTTATTTTTACACACACTGAATTTATAGACCCTGCAACTAATTCTTTAAACCGACTGTTTTCACCAAATGTGCTTAACTGATAATCGCAAAACCCCGCCTTAATTGATGGTAGTACTCTTAGAACTGTAGATGGATGGCCATCAAATAAATTAGTATCTGTTTTTAACTCTTGTAAATGGACATACAACATTGGGTTCACGAGAAAATCAGATGGTTCATTACTTTCAAATTGGTAGATGTCTTCTCTTGTACTAAATTTATAAGATCTGTTAGTACTGTGGAAGCCCAAGATTTTAGCAAGACCTTTAGGAAAAGTGTATTCTCTTCTTTCTTCTGGTGGAAAATGCACAGTAATTCTGAGGTTTGCTTCGTTAATTTTTAGCAATATGCCTAATTCGATAAATACTTCTTTTAAAGAACAAAAGTTGTAATAGCCTTCTGGTATTTTTTCATGAGTTATTTGATTGCCCCCTTCGTTACTAATATTAATCCAGTTATTCTGAGCTTCTTCAGATATATTAAACCACTTAACTTTAAAACCAATTTCTCTAAGAGCAACCCTACAATCACCGCGCCTATTGTCAATTGGATACTTTAAGAACACACGCGTGTTTTGTTTAGTTATATAAATGTGCATCCTTTTTAAATCCTTTTAAAAAAAATCTATTTAAAATGGAGCCTTTTAAATATAATGAAAGTGCCACTTACGACGTAGGGGGGGGGGGGGTTTATGAGCCCAAATCTTTGGACTTTAGTAACCTAACCATCGCAGTGGATGAATCATATGGCTTTCTAGTCAGACTTGTAAACCCACTAACTAGATATTTAAATCCCCCAATAAAGAGTGATAGAGTGCCATCAGCATGGTCATCCAACCCTATGGGTTTTTACCAAAATCAGTTAAATTTTGCAGTTTACTGCTCAACTACTGGCTGCGGTGTTTCATATACAAACCATTTATATCACCCCAATCTCTTAGTAAGGTCAGTATATAACTTTCATGTTTATTACCAGTATAGGCGCATACTAACTGAACTACAAGTACCCCTCCCCAACGACAACGCGTTTAATCCATTTAACAGCCCAATGGACAAGAATGCATATGAAAGAATCTGCAACGAATTTAACATTAACCCTTCAAATAACTTTAGACAAAAGTGACCGCAATCATGGGTTGGGCACATTGTATTTGTGGGGCCAGCGTAGAGAGTATAATTTTGACTACTGGCCCGGTCACACCTCTTTTAAGCCAAACTCTCAAGTTAGACTGGGATCAATAGAACAAAAACACCCCAATGCTTGGGCAACATTTATCTTAGATGAAAGTAAAGGCCTAACAATGCCAGGAGTGCAAAGACTTAATGACTCCATACGCACGTACGTTTGGTGTCTATTAGGAGCGCAAGCACAGACCAAGTCTAGCATAGTGGATCAATCTACAGGCTTTGACGCCAGAAAACAATTTCTAGCCAATTTAGAAGATGCTATTAACTCTGCTGTTGATTTGCCTTCCAGCATACAAAGGTACCAAAACGTTCTTTCACATGCTAGGTCAAAGGTTGACTTTGTTGTAGGTCATGGATTATACATGCTGCCTTCTGACCTTAGACTACAGATTGGCATGATACAGAATTATAATAATGAAATTCTCATAGCTGGAGACGACCAAAACTTAGGACACAATCAAGGTTTAAACACAAGGCCCGCGCCAGCCATTTTAAAAAAAGTATCCAGCCCAGAACCTGCAGAAAGCGACCCGCCGCCACCAGTTATAAGCAGCCCAGAAAGCGACCCCCGCCTGTTGATGTACCTCACCCCGACAGACACACTAGCGAAAAGACAGCCCTTGTTGTGTTTTTAACTTTTACTGGATTAGCCATACTTTATTTCACTAAAAATTAAACCGGCAGCCAGCACTCCTAACGTCCACAGATGGTCAGCCATATAACCAGCCACTTTGCCTATGGTAGACAAAACCCAACTAACAACACTGCCTATTATGCCCGGCAGAGCATCAAGCGCTTTGACAGCTAACTTCTTTAATAAGTTTGCCAGATGGTGCAATTGTTTTCTAATCCAACTTTTACCAGGCTGAGGCGTTGGAGGCGCTACTGGCCCTGTTGGCGCACTGCCGGTTAATGCATAAACCAGTGTAGAGATAGCAAACCCAACGGCCGTTAATATACTAACTATTGTAATCCCCTGCTCTCTGAACAGAATCCGTATTCTTTCGGCTAGCGTGGTATTTTCATGAAGCATTTTGTTTATAGTTTCTCTGATTCTGCTTATTTGGGTATCTATTTTTTCTCTGTTAATATACAACGCTGCTAACCTGTTTTTTTTTTTATCTTCCATTAAATCCTGTATTTTCGCCTGTATTTTAGCCTTTTCTTCCGGCTCTAAATTGTTATCATCTGCATCAGCCAGTTTATTTTTTTCTTCGTCTATCTCTCTCTCTAGTATATTAAATTTTGCCAAATTGTTTTTTAGTTCTTCGTTTATAGTTGTTAAAGCGGACTTAGTAGACCTGAGGTCACGCAGTTCAGCTTTAAGATCCTTGATTCTAGCTTTAAGAACCTCGTGTTCGCGCTCAGGCAATGGGCGATCATCAATTGTTTTTAAAGCCGTTTCTTCTTCAGGACTCAGCTCACGTTCTCTTTGACTAGGCACTTGAGAATCGGCAATTGTTTTTAACTGCGTCTCCTCATTAAAACTCGTCTCAATTTCTGCTATTGCCTCATCTGTTCTTTGACTTAATTCTTGAATAGAGATCATTTCTATTTCAGATCGTGTCGGCAGCCTTTGCCCCAAGTTCTGTAAAGCTCTAACAGCCTCAGACCTTAAATCTTTAATAAGGTTTAATCGCCTTCGGTCGGCAACAGGAAGATTTCTAAGAATTGTGCTCTTGCTTAAAAACTTGGCCGGGTCTGGTTTTGTAGTAAGTCGTACAAGGCCTTTACTAGTCCTTACATACAGATGATTATTTTTATCCATCTTAAAATCAAAAGCACTGTGGCCTTCTGGCGGCTCTAGTCCTATGCTTCTATAGAATGAGTTAATTTTATTTGTTAATAGTTCTGCACGAGCTGTAATAACTCCAGGGGGTGTTTCTTCTAATGAAGGGGTTGAAGAACGTGCTTCTTCAAGTTCATCTTGCAATGAAGGGCCCGATTCTGTTTCATCATCTTCTTCTTCAATAGGACTAATCGCGTCAAAATCTTCATCAGCCATATTTATATATTTATTATTTTTTGTTTTATAAAAAATGAACCCATACGGCTGCGACCTTGATCCATTCAGAAAAGCGAAGGAACCCCACGGCATAAAAGGCATAAGACAGACTGTGCGCGTTGTAAATAATCCATCAACAATTGAGCCCAATGAAATATTAACAGTAAGATTTAGTGACCTTGGGCCTGACGATGTTATAATGCCAGGCACTGCCAGGCTGTCATTCAAAATAGATATTGAGTCGGCGGATCCTAATGCTACTGTCGTTGCTAACCTGGGCAGGGCCATCATTAAAAATATGGTAATTAAACTGGAAGGTAGAGAAGTCTTCTCACTGAGTAGCGCAGACATTTTTAATCTCTATTCGGACCTATGGCTGCCTAGAACAGAAAGGAAAGACAAAATCTTTCAAGGAATCCAGAGTCCAAACGGTCTTAAGCACAGGCTTAATGCTGCAGATGCAAAGGAAGACGAGGGAGACCAGGCAATAGCGCGAGCATTTAAGAACAGATTTTGCATCCCTCTAGATTTTGAACTGTTAAAAACCCATCAGCCATATTACCAAGGCGCACTTAGAGACAAACTTACTTACGAACTGACATTCAATGACAGCGGGTCTGTTATTCTATCAGATGATCCCTTAGCCAGATACACTGTCAGTAACATCTCTCTTAATTTTGACGTTGTTACTAACCCCGAACTAGCTAGAATAATCTTAAATCAGTATAAAAGTAGGGCGGTTGTTTACTTTGAAAGAGTTTTACACCACAGTCTAGCGATTAAAAACAAGCAAGACACCACCGTCTGGGAAATAGCTATAAGCAATTCTTTAAGGTCCCTAAAGGGGGTTCTCTTGCTATTTACTAAACCCCCAGCTCCTTTTAAGAGGGAATCTGAGGCGTTTTACAACCCAAAAATTGAGCAACTGTCTTGCACAGTAGATGGCAAGCCTTTTCAGTTGTATTCGGCTGGACTTTTACCTGACCAACACTTTGATGAAATAAGAAAGTTATTCGCCGGAGGCAGACAGACAAGTCCCATAGCCGATCATGTGTGTAAAAAAACTTCACCTTCACGATGTAAGACTCGAAGATTATCTAACAGACAAATATGGACTATGGCTGGATTTTAGATCCACGTATGACAACAGACTGCACGGGAGTGGAAGAAGAGTAGGGTCAGACGGCATACTCATACAGATTAATAAGGAAGAGGAGGAGAATGGCCAGATACAAATGCACGTTTTTGTGGTTTATGACGCCCAGCTGAACATTGAAGAAAATAGACTGAAAGAAATAGCCTATTAAAACAGATGGATAGTTTGAACTTTTTGCCCAAAGACCCGCACTGTTCGCTTATTTGTGGGATTACTGGGTGTGGGAAAACTGTCTTCGTACTTGATTTGTTACAAACAGTCTACAGATTTCATTACGAATACATTGTTATATTCTGCACAACCATTAAGCACAACAAGTCTTACAAAGAAAGGCAGTTTGTTTGGACAGACGAGAATATATTTTTAGTTGATCCTACTGACAAGCTAAGCGACTGTTTAGAACATTACTATAGGCTATTTGAGGGAACTGAAACGCTGTTTATTATTGATGACTGTTCAGCCGAACAAGACATTGTTAAAAAAAGAAGGACTCTGTCTAAGCTGGCCTTTAGCGGAAGACACGCATTAGTTTCTGTGTGGCTCTTAACTCAAAAATACAATGCTGTCTTAAAAGACTTTAGATCGCAGTTAAAATCAGTCATCTTATTCTATACTAAGGACAGGGATAGTTTTGAAGAATGTTTAAGTGAAAATTATATAATCAGGGACAAGGATGAACTAAAAAAAATAAAAGAGCAGCTAGAAAAATCTAAGCACGCTAAACTATGCTTACGGACTGACCCGCCAGTTCAATACGTTTGCTTATAATAAATTGTTTATTATAGATTGTTTATTACAGATTGTTTATTATAGATTGCACATTACAGATTGCTTATTACAGATTGTTTAATAAATTGTTTATATTAAAAAAATGTCTCGAGGGCCAGAATCAAAAGCAGAGTTAGCTCCTAAATGCGCTGCAGTAGAGCTAAAAGATTAGCAGATACAACTGACTTTGATCTAATAGGAGTGGCAGGAAATGTTTATGGATTTGAGTACACCGACGATGGTGTTTACAAACGAACAGAAATTGAAGATAAAAAACGGCAGCAATATCCTACCCTGGAAGAGATAAGAAATCTAAGAGCAAACGATTTTGGCAAACACGAATACAAACTTCATAAACGAGAGAATGCCTGGGCGTTGCTTCCTGACATTAACTGGAATTTAAAGTTTGAACTACGAAGCCCCTATGTATACTTTGATAAGAAATACAATTTTAGAAAAGCTTTGAATGAAGGACGCCTTCTTGCTAGCCTAGTCCCAGGAACACAACAGAAAAAGCAGATTGAAATAACTAGGCAGGGCTCTGTATATATGCTGCGGAGAAAGAAGTCCTTAGCTGAAGTGGGGGGTGACACCGTCGGCTTAGAATTTAACCCAAAACTAGAATCACTGCCTAGAAAAATGACGATGCTTTTTCGCTTATTTATTACTCCAAGGGAGTCTGATCCTAGTTTGCCAGAGCATACGTTAATCAGAGGTGTACAAATAAAGTCTGAAAACTTGGATGGGCCTCTTAGGCTTGTTATTGTTATTACTAAAAACGGGGATGAAATAAACACTTCTGTATCTTCTGACAAAGTTACTGTGATGGTTGACAAAGACAAACTAACAGTACTCGATTTTATTTTCATTAAGTATGTTGATTTTATTGCGTTTTACTCTGTTGATGAAGTGCTGCCAGAAGGGTTAATAAGAAGATATGTACAGGATTAAAAAAATAATCTTGTTTAAAATGGAAGACGGCCAGCAGTTTAGATTAAAGCACATGACTAAGCTTGAAGAGGAAATAGAAAGTGATTTGAACAAGTATAGGGTTACTAGAAAGAAATATGCTAAAGCTTTAAATGTCCTTTCTTATATAATCACCGGCTCATCAGTTGTAGCCGGCTTAAGCACCGGGTCTAGTGTCGCTCTTTTAGCTACTGGAGTTGGGCACCGATATCCATAGCTTTTGGGAGTGTTGGTTTGGGTTTAGTTGCCATGTCCACGATTGTAAGTGCTGTTTTAAAGAAGCTAACACCCAAATTACAAAAGCACACCGCCATTGTAGCTCTAGCAACAGCAAAACTTCATTCATTAAGGCTGATTATAAGCAATACATTACTGGATGGAAAAGTAACAGACGAAGAATTTAAACGAGCCATGGCTGACGGCGATAATTACAGACGTCAAAAGATCGACCTTCAAAAGAAATGGAGAAAGACTTTTACTTCACAACAGGTAGACGCTGAGGCAATCAGAAAGAACATTGCAAAGCAGAACCTTGCAAACGATCAACTAAACCCAAAAACGAGCCCGATTTAATTATTGTATTACCTATATATTGGCCTTAAAAAATGACGACCAAAGTAGTTACAGAGCTTAAAAATATATGCTGCGCCTTAGAGTTAATGATGGAGCGGGAGGCTAATGAAGAAGAGTTAAGAAACAAGTTTGACGAATTAATTGCGGATCTTTTTGAGCACACCGATATTCGTGAAAGTGTAACTAACGTAATCAGTAAAATGCCAGATTCTTGGCCCAACCCAGTTATAAAGTGTATTGCAATTTTAGTTAATATTATGCTCCTGATGACGTTGAATTGTCTATTTTTACTAACTCTGAAGGAGCAGCTATTCAATTTAACTAAATTTTAGTATTTATTTTTTTTGGTATTACCTCAAATTAGTAAATATTAGCTAAATTTTAGTATTTATTTTTTTGTATTACCTATATATTGGCCTTAAAAAATGACGGCCACAAAGGCGTTGAATGCCAAACCAGTGGGCAATATGTTCAGTGAACTAGCCATGGACATCATTAACCCCTCAGCGTTCAGGAAAGCGTAACACATGCTATCTCTAAAATCCCAGAGTCTCTTCAATTTAACCCACCAGTAAAAGTGTTGTTGGCCATTCAGATTGAATATATAACCCCCGATGATAATAGTATACTAGTCTGGGTTTCAACTAGACAGAAAGAAGTAATGAGTTATTACGACTTTAATTCTGACTGGGCCGATTACATGCTTACACAGTTTAACCATGCAAGCGAAGAAGCGAAATTGCGCGGCTCCGGCTGGTCTGAAGGAACAGTCCTTGAAATCAGACTAAGACAAGCCAAATACTCTCCTATAGCTGGCAATTCTTACCTTCCTCTCCCAAGAGAGTTAGAGTTAAAACGAGCAGTCTTAAATATACATAATTCGGATAACTTGTGTTTCATGTGGTGTATTTTGGCACATTTACATCACGTTAAAAATCATGCAAACAGAGTTTCCAATTATTGGCAGTATAGAGATATTCTGAACTTTGATAACATAAACTTTCCAGTAAGCATAGAAAGTATCGACCAGTTTGAAGAGCAAAACAAACCAATAACCGTAAGCGTATACACATGGAATTCAGTAGACAATCTAGCCCCTCTAAGGATCTCTCCCGAGGCCCCTACTTTAGGCGAATCACTTGAGAATCATGTAGACTTGATACTGTTTGCAGACGGTTCCAAGAGCCATTATGTATTAATTAGAACAATGAGTAGACTTCTGGCTTATACTACAAAGGACAAATTTAAACAGGAGCTTTGTAGAAGGTGTTTGGTCAGGATCCCATCTATAGAGGCAAACAAGAAACATTGTAAAAGTTTTGTAGACTGTAAAATCAAACTTCTTACACCCAAACCGGGGTCTAAGGTTGGTTTTAAGAATGTACACAAACTGCAGATGAGACCATACGTAGTCTATGCTGACTTTGAAGCGATCTTGCCACAGTACGACGGCCCTCAGCAAGACCAAAAAACAACCTTATTGTCCCGTCATCAGATCTGTTCTTATGCATTTGTTGCTGTTAGGTCAGATGGCGGACCACACAAGCCGGAGATTTACAGAGGCCCCACGCAGCTGGTCGATTTTTGGAGCAGATGAAACACCTTCGCAATCAATTCTCCAATCAGCTAAATCTCTCAGACATTAAGATGACTCCCGAAGACCAAAGGCGCTATGAATCAGCCACCCACTGCTGGATATGCGGCTCAGAGCTAACACCTAATAGTAAAGACGCGACAGCAGCGGAAGCAAACCCAACAGTGAGAGACCACGATCACATTACTGGCAAATTCAGAGGGGCTGCGCATAACAGTTGCAATCTTCAACTCAAGGTTGACCCCGAAAAATGGAAACTACCAATCTTCTTTCATAACTTACGAGGCTACGATTCTCACTTTATCATGCAAGCAATAACTTCTGATTGTAAGAGGGTTAGCTGTATTGCACAATCATCAGAAAAGTACATGACCTTTACTGTAGACTGTTTATGCTTCTATGACTCTGCCCAGCATCTGATGGGGAGTTTAAGTAAATTGGCGGGATCTCTGCAAGACTGTCCAATCACTAAAAAATATTTCGACTCATCTTTAGTCCGTAAAGGCGTCTATCCTTATGAATACATGGACTCGTGGGAGAGGTTTGACGAGGCGGCGCTGCCAGCAAAGGAAGACTTTTACAGCCGTCTTAGAGGTGGAGGCATATCTGACGCCGACTATGAATACGCGCAGAAAGCCTGGACAGAATTACACTGCCAAACGATGGGCGATTATCACGACCAATACTTGATGGCCGACGTGTGTTTATTGGCAGATGTGTTTGAAAATTACAGATCCACTTGCATGAAACATTACGGTCTAGATTCATCACAGTACATCTCTGCCCCGGGCCTCTCTTGGGATGCATTCCTGAAGTCTACAAACATTGAGATTGACTTAATCTCGGATCTGGATACACTTCAGATGATTGAAGACGGGCTGAAGGAGGCATTAGCATGGCCTGTCATCCTTACCGCAGGGCCAACAACAAGTATTTAGACGACTATGATCCAACTAAACCATCCAACTATCTGATGTACTTAGACGCCAACAATCTGTATGGGTGGGCCATGAGCCAGGCACTGCCATTAAGAAACTTTAAAATGATAAACGGGCCTCATGAGGTTACTACCGTGTTGAGTATGCTATCACAGCTTACACCCGATAATCCAATAGGATTAATCTTAGAAGTAGACTTAGATTATCCTGCAGAGTTGCATGACCTTCATAATGATTATCCTCTAGCGGCAGAAAGATTAAAGATGAGTCCCACAGAACCGCCTAAACTCGTGCCTAATCTTCGACACAAGAGAAAGTACGTTTGCCATTACAGGCTGTTACAGTTTTACTTAAGACACGGATTAAAACTAAGAGCTGTTCACCGAATAATTACTTTCGACCAAGAGCCTTTCATGAGACCATACATCATGAAGAACACTGATCTTAGGACTGCGGCCACTGACGCTTCAGAAAAAGACTTCTTTAAGTTGATGAACAACAGCTGTTTTGGCAAGACGATGGAGAACGTACACAACCGTAAAGATGTAAGATTAGTTACAAAAGAAAAACAAGCAATTAAGCTGGTCTCTAAACCTAACTACCAAGACTTTAGACGGTTTAGCGATAGCCTGGTTGGCGTTATGATGAAGAAACAGAATGTGAAGTTGGACAAGCCGGTGTTTATCGGGTTTGCTGTGCTAGAGCTGTCAAAGTTATTAATGCTTGAATTTCTATACGACTACTTTAAGCCGCTGTACCCAGAATCAAATGTGTTTACACAGACACTGATAGTTTTATTCTAGACATCCCAACTGAAGACTTCTATAAGGATTAGAGGCGGAGGTAGCTAAAGGAGCTGACGGATGGTACGACACATGTGACTACCCAAAAGACAGCCCTTTACATTCAACTGTAAACAAGAAAGTAATTGGAAAGATGAAGGATGAACTTAATGGGACAGTTATACAGAATATGTTGGCTTACGGGCAAAGATGTATAGTATTGCTACCCAGACTTCTGTAATGAAGAAAGCTAAGGGTGTAAGTAAAGAAGTTGTCAAAAAAGAAATAAGTCACGGCAACTACAAGCAGGCCCTCCTTGAAAACAAAGTATTTCATCACACAAATGTTAATCTGCGATCTACTCTTCATCAAGTAAACATAACCGCTGTTGATAAGAAGTCACTAGTCTCTAACAATAGCAAGCGAACTTACGTTAATCCTGAGTTTTCATACGCTATAGGTCATTGGAGAGCTTTACTTGTACTTTACTGGTACTTAACTAGTACTTTACTTAAGAACTTAACTAGCACTTAACTTAAGATCTTAACTAGTACTTAACTTAAGATCTTAACTAGTACTTTACTTAAGATCTTAACTAGTACTTAACTAGTACTTAACGTAAGATCTTAACTAGTACTTAACATGACTTGCACTTAACTTGCACTTAACTTGCGCTTTACTTACACTTAACTTGTTATAACTGACTTAATCAGTACTTAGCTTGTACTTAGTCAGTACTTAACCAGTACTTAACAACACATTAAAAAAACTAATTTATTAAAAATGGGTCTACAGCAGGAGGTTGTACTTTTTTTGCAGAAGCTGGTTCTTTTACTGTTTTTGTGGGGGTTGTGACTTTGTTGCTAAGTATGGCTTTAGGCGCTTGTATACTAAAAGCCCTCCACCAACAACAATACCCCCCAGTACATAATAATACATCTTATAGTTTGATTGTGTTGTTGTTGGTGGCGGTGCTGGTGTTGGTGCAGATGTTGTATTACTATCTAATAATTTTTGTTTTGCTGCTTGGTTTGGTTTTTGCAGTCTGTTCATTCAGCTAGTTTACGACCGGCCTCAACACGGCCAGCACTTTTAGCTTTAGTAACACTACTCACTTGCGGGACACTCAGTTGTGGATTCACTTGTGGGACACTCACTTGTGGGGCACTCGCCTGTAAATTCACTTGTGGGACACTCGCCTGTGGGACATTCTTCTCCTGCTCGCTCATTTTTTTTAGTCTGATTAAAATTAATATGATTAAAATTAATATGATTGAAAGTAATTAATCCCATGATGAATGGACATAGCAACGTCCCAAATCTATAATACATGTCACATGCAAGAGATTCTAGGGACTTGGTTAAAACCGGATCTTGTGTTAAGTCATATTTTAAATCTTCTTCTGAATCAATCGGCGCTATCTTGCCTACTAACTTAGCATATAAACTAATTATTGTCTGTCCCACCGATCTAACCATTTTTGATCCTAGCTGTGCTTCGTACCTGGCGTAATACTTCTCAACGTCTGATGTAGACAATTGCTGAATCTGTTCGATACTTAGTTCAACGCCTAAATACTGCCTGGTTTTCCCGCACGCAGCCAGCGAGTATAATCTTTCTTTATGACAGAGGTCTGCTGCCTCCTCACACTTTAATAGCTCGTCACAATCCATTTTAAAGCCCTTTTTAAAAAGCAATAAAAAAATAAAACCATGAGTTTAACGCTGGTTAATTATGCAGTGCCTATTGTTGGCGTTATAGTTTACTCAACCCTAGCAAAATGTTTGTTAAGAATAAAACCGCCCAACATGGGAAGATAGAAGATTCGCCGAAACTAGTTGTAACCTTATTTTTAGCTCTGACAACAAAAGATTATCTAATTAAAAAGCTACATAGACAGTCTTTCATATTATGATTATTTTAATTATTTTTTTAGTTAATAAAAAAAATATGAGCACTGCAAAGATCATCAATACTATTTACCACTCTGCTGTAATCGGCGGTCTTAGTATAGGATATAGCATGTTAGCAAAAAACATGTTTAAGATGAGGCCGGCTGATCTAGGAAGGTTAGACATTGAGGATGTTGTTAAGGTTATAGCCGTAACAACTGCAGGGATTGCCTCAAAAGACTTTCTTGTTGCACAGGGAATTATCCCAGAAAACATCAATGCATAGAAAGATTAATGCAGACTGATTTATAAAAAAAGATTCATTCTAAAAAATATTGATTTATAAAAAAGATTCATTCATTTATAAAAGATGTCCGGATTAGTTCTGATGGTGGGAGGAGCTATTGTTAATGCGTTGGCTTTCTCTGGCAGCAATTATATGTTTAGTAAATTGCGATCTGATGAAGAGAGAGAACGTCATAACAAGGCAATGGAAGATTTAGCTAAAGCAAGAGACGCTTACGAGAAAAGGAGAATTGCTCACTTAGACTTTATTAATAAAAAGTTAAGAGAACAGGGACATGCAGAACACACATTTACAGACGTTGATGAAGCAATGAATGAATATTACTTAGTGACAGGAAAGAAGTTTCTAACATCGTCACCGCCAGAACTGTCTGACTTTTATGAACCGTCTGAGGATCAGAAAATGGTAGAAATAGGCTTTATTATAGGCGCTATGGGAGCAATCTTTCTTCTTGCATATTCAATCTAAAAAACATAGTTAAAAATGTAATAAAAAACAGTCCCTTCTTATGGACGATACAAAGTACAAAATATATTATTCACCTGGAGGGTATTGGAAAGGAAAGGCCGCTATTGATAAACTGAGTAAAGCTGCTAGGGTGTCTGAATCAGAAGCGAAAGACTGGCGTTTCAAAACAAGCGATCTGGCAAATATATCTGCCTGCCCCAAAAAGAATAATAAGGCCTCGATTTGTTAACTCAGTTCCTAATGACACCCACCAGATGGACTTGTTGTATCTTCCACATGACAAAGTTAGAAGAAAAAAGTTTAAGTATGCTCTGACCGTTGTTGACATGGCTTCAAGGTATAAAGATGCTGAGCCTTTAACGGATAAAAGCTCAACTGCTGTGGCTGTGGCTTTACAACAAATATACATGCGAGGTCCATTAAAGTATCCTAGGTTGATCCAGGTTGATGATGGGAAAGAGTTTAAAGGAGCTGTAAACCAACTGTTTTTAAGACATCGGGTTACAGTTAAGAGAGGGATTCCAGGCAACCATCGCTCCCAGGCTCTAGTAGAAAACTTTAATAAGAATCTAGCTGAACGTCTGTTTACCTATCAATATCATAGAGACCTTATGGACAAAACACGCAACACAGAATGGGTCAGAAGGCTGCCAGCAGTCTTACGCGCCATGAACAATGAAGAATTTAAAGCAACAGGCCTTAAGCCAGTAAACGCGATCAAATTGAAAAAAATAAGTATTACTGAAGACATCCAAGGTAATCAAAAACTCTTACCTTTTGGACTAAAAGTAAGATACTTGTATGCGCCTGGAGAGGCAGAGGGCGATGTTAGAATTAGAGCCACAGACCCTATATGGAGCGTAGATGTATATGAAGTTGAAAGAATTATGAAAACAGCCCTCCCGTGTATTATTTAAAAGAGACTCTTTCTTCTAGCGGTGCTACTACGTCTAAAAAGCCCGCCCCTAAAAGATCGTTTGTTCGCGAAGAGTTGCAAGTTGTCCCGCCAAACACAGTGCCTGTTAGTTAATCAGAGAGAAAGTTTAAATGTGCGGTTCTAAAGCAGGAAAATTATTTTGCCCGCAAACCCCACTTTCACGCAATTAGATTTGTTTAATTTTGTAGATTTTTAGCTATTTTTTTGGTTAAGAGAATTTGATTATGTGAAAAGGGGGGTTTGCGGGCGAAATAAGATTTGCTGGCCAAGAAGGTGGATCTAATCTTTCTCTAGGTCCAACGTGTTTCCCAGTAAGTGAACAGTCACAGTGGTTTGGGTTTGAATCCATGCTGGAAACTGAATTTGATTGCAAGAAGCATAATGTCGTTTTTCTCTTGTTTTTGTTGTTGTTGTGGAGTATGGAACAACATCAAATGTACAAAGCCAAGCTAGTTTTTACCGACTTTTAAGGCCTTATAAAGGGAACTTGGGTTTATCCAAACTTTTACAAATCTAGGCTATTCGGATCGTACAAAAGCTGTACACACACATGCCTGCACGCACGCACGAACACACACACACACACACACACACACACACACACACACACACACACACACACTCACTCACTCACTTTGACTTGCTCTCTGCTGATGCCCACTCTTCTGGCGATGAGTTGTTTCTGTACACTGTTGGGGTAGCGTACAGCGTCAAAGATCCCATTCAACAGTTCCAGCTGGTAACGCGTGTAGCTCAGTCTCTCCCTGGGAGGGGCCGGAGCCAACAGCTCCTCTGTGATACGTACCCCAAAATACAGCAGTCACGAGTACGGCCTACACCGTAGTACAATAATACAGTGATTTAAAAAAAAAAAATGGTGATGATGATGACGACAACCGTCCAGTCTGCCTTCTATGCTGTATTAAAAACAGCCACGTCAACCGTCAGTCTCATAACAATAATCCTAAACACCAAACAACATTATGACCACTGTCGACAAGGAAACATATCACAATGTTTTCAACAATAATCACTGGATCGCCATTTTCAACACAGGCAATGCGATCAGCAGTGAACAGACATGAGGAGACCTGTAGGAGATCTTAGCACGCGCACGCACGCATGCACGCGCGCGCGCGCGCGCGCACACACACACGCACACACACACACACACACACACACACACACAGGGGGGAAGAAGAGAGAGAGAGAGAGGGGCAGAGACAGAGACAGACGGAGGCAGACAGACAAGCAGAGAGAGAGAGAGAGAGAGAGAGAGAGAGAGAGAGAGAGAGAGAGAGAGCTGTAGCCTATCAGGCACCTGGATCAGGTACATGGCCTACACACAAAAATGTATGCATCACATCGAAAATCGCACACATAGCCTACACATGCATATGCGCCACGAGAGAGTAATACAGATTCAGATTCAGATCTTTAGTCTGTTAGTCCGCAGACCCCCGGAAGGAGTGTGCAGTGACATAATCAATATTCTGGAAAAGAACGTGACCAAAACACAAGAAAACAACAACCAAAAAAACAAAAAAAACAAAAAACAAAAACAAAAACAAAAAAAACAAACAAAAAACAACAGACAAAACAAACAAACAAAAAAACCCAGCCAAAATCATACTGTTACGAATTTCAAACCCAAGACGCATTAAACAGTTTTACACATGATTTATTATTTGCTCTCTAAAGTACACCACCACAACATTCAGTGATATACTGGTTAAAAGTATACTTAAACTGTGACAAACGTTTGTAATTAAATGCCCTAGACGAACAGAATGAGAACCGTTTTATACGGTTTTTTTGTTTTTGTTTTTATAAGTTCACGTTAAGTTTGAAATAGCATGGTCGTCTATAATATATCTTTAAAATAAATTCATGCCTAAAGTCACAAGTATTACGTTCATGGCAAGACTGGACAAAATCAAATGAATTTGTAGCATAATGTTCAAAGGAGATTATTATCGAATTATCTATAGCCTACCGAAAAGAATGACAACATGATATCTCTTCGAAAGCAAAATCTGAAAATTTGTTACGATGTATCTCAAATGTCTGTAACAGTTCGTAGACAACTAAACTGCGCGCCACGCACTGGGTTTAACGTCTGATTAACATGTAGGCCATCATTTCACTCACCCACATCGGAATCGTCCTCCTCGTCACCGGACTGACGACAGCCGGTCTCCCTGGGAGCAGGGGCCGCCACTGACACACTGGAGTCGCCCTGTTTCCAGTGCACCAGCACCTGGTTCCCCTCCCCACCCTCACCGCCCGCTCCTTCCGCCCTCCGGCCACCCCCTCCTCTTCTTCCGCCCTCCTCGCGCCGTGTGTGCTTGCCTGCATGCAGGTGTGGGAGGAGGGAGGAGGTGGATGGGTAGGGTAGGGAGTGGTGTGGGGGGAATGGAGGTGGAGGAGGCGGAAGGAAGGTGTGAGGACGGAAGGTCAGGGCAGGGTCTCCGCCGGTCGCGTAGCTGAGCGGAAGGGCTGATGGGAGACAACCAAATCATCAATGATGAAATTCAGGTACATGTTCTTTTCAGTAGGTGTAGGACAAAGAAACAGATGATTACTCTCTCTCTCTCTCTCTCTCTCTCTCTCTCTCTCTCTCTCTCTCTCTCACACACACACACACACACACACACTACATACACCCCCCTCCCCCCCTTCCCACACACACTTGAGAGAACGAGAGACGAGGAAACATAGGTACGTTGGCACTTAACAGGATTAAAATAAGTTATCAGGGTTCAGCAAAAAGAGCTACACCGACAGAATGCTGCCACCATTCCTTAGCACAAAGTCATTCTTACTTGTGTGGATTTCATTGTTCACTCAAACTTTAGCGTAAGGCCGCAACTCGTTGCTTTGCTTTCTGTTACGTCCGGTTTTACAACCAGCTCTCAGTGTCGAGGGAGAAAAGGCCACGCCACATGACGACCAACTTCCTAGTTTTTCCCGCTTCCAGTGTGAGTGTGTTGTTTCACCAGGTCAGCCACTCAAAACAGTGTCATTAATCTTATAAATGAAACAAAACAAATAAAAAAATGAACTTTTAAAGGTAAAAAAAAAAAATCATTAAGAAGTTGTGTCACCATTCGTCAGATTTTTCTCATTGAAAAAAAAATGATGACATTAAAACAACACTAATATATTTCCACTCGTTTCACAAGTATGAGTCCGCTATGTGCTCAGCGAGTGATCTCACCATGCTCTTGTCCTGCGAGTTACTTAGAACCAAGTAGGCTACTGTACCATCGTTCATCGTATAGCAGACCATCGGAACAGGTCCGATTCGCCTATTCCGGGTTCGCCTACTTCTTGATAGTGCCGCCGCCCACAGTGGCCTTTAGCAGGAAGCGTTTTGGTTCGTATACATTCATTTTGCCTCTTTCGTTCGCCTAAATATGTTTACGACAAATTGATCAATTTCACCTGTGATTTCTGTCAATTCTTTTCGCGCGCGCGCGCGAGCGTGTGTGTGTGTGTGTGTGTGTGTGTGTGTGTGTGTGTGTGTGTGTGTGTGTGTGTGTGTGAACTGGTTAAGAACTCAAATTCTTATTCAGTTTAACATGTATTTTTTTCAAGTGAAAAAATACACATGTTTTTTTCCCTCTTAATCCTAAAGAGAAGAACAAATCCCCAAGGAGTAAAAAGAAAGCAAGAGACAAATTATGAACAAAGGTTTCATTAACGTGGGCCAGTGACCAGAAAGTGTGTGACATATGTGCATGCCTCTAAAAAAAATTGCACCTGCGTTGTATCTCCTGCCAGAAAAGAAGCATTTACCCATTCCAGACGATAGTCCTGTCTCCTGATAGTGTTTCTTTGTTCTTGTAGAATTCTTTGTCCAAGTCTCATGGCATGAGATCCGATGTCCATACCAGCTGTTCTTTCCTAAAGTGTTTAACGGTCTTCCAAATGTTAGAGTGTGCTGTTGCCGCCAGCCCTTCAGGCTGTGGTGCCAAGATTCAAAAGTATGATTAATCTGATGCTCACCATGGATGTGTTTTCAGGAGGGTCCATAACGATCGGACGAACCGACCGCTGACTAACAGGTAGCCACAAAATAGTCGTTGAATGGAACATATGAATCGGTCAGTTTGAACTGTTGCCTGCGGCCACCAGCCTAGCATTGCCCAGTCTTAGAAAACCAGCACTGCATAGTGCCTCGTTTCTGGTTGTGTTGTGTGGCCAACAGCACCACTCAAAGCCTGAATGTTCTGTTACAGGCTCTGACCGCAGTGGAATCAGCACTCGGCCATCCTTGCACATGGGAACTCCTCATGGAATACTCAGTCCCGTCGTGTAATCATCAATGATGACCGACTGTCGCTTTTCGGCAAACAAAACAGCGTTCAAGCCTTGCACCATGACAGAGGTGGAATAAACCTTCAAACTGAGTACGGAGAGTAGCGGGATGAATTGGCAAACACACACACACATACACACACACACACACACACACACACACACCCCACACACACAGAAGAAAAAAAAGCGTGCAAGTAAATAATTATGTTTCAGACATATCACAAAATTTCCTCTGAAAGTGTAGAACTGCGCTTTTGGCTTTACTAGCAATATGCAGCAACAAAACTCAGTCTGTTCAGTTCAGTCTACTGGACCACAAGGGCTGTTATCTCATCAAAGTTAGTTCCCTAAACAATTGTTTTCAGGGGGGTGAAAAAGCCTCATTGAACCTGACTGTTTTAGACACGCAAATGTCACTTAAAAGCATTTCTTCCGTGGACTCTTGATCAAATGAAACATTTATCTCAGGAACTCAAAATTCACATCTGGTGGAACACCTCTGAACAGGATTTTCATAGTGTCTGCTGCAAAGTGTTTATGTCTCACATCATGTTTGTCCCAACACACCACCCTGATGTGACCCTTCGCGGTCCGCTGGGCTCTAAACAACATGAATTATACGAAAATCACGACACTGTCTAAGAGCATGTGCTATAGAGAGTGGTACATAGATGGAATGCACCAAGAAGCTTCTTTACCTTTTAAAGGATACGTGTGGGTGCAGGAAGAGTGGCCTGTGCGTAATGGGCACTAAACTCTATCTCCATTGCGGCAATCAGTGTCAGATGGTAGAAACTCTAGGGTTTGGACAGGATTGAAAGAATTTGTTATCCGTCAGGATATACGAGTCCCGCTAGCGATCTCTGACACAAGTCTGAGTTTAGGTTTTAGATCGGTTTGAGAATGAGAAAATCTGCTTCATATTTTATTTGTGGCTTTCTTGAAAATTGATCAACCACCCGTTGCCTCGACCGCCAGCATGATCGAGAATCCCAGCAAAATCCAGATTTCAGAGAGGTGTAGAAGTAGGGGGGGGGGGGGGGGGGGGGGGTGTCGGAAAAGAATGGTGTTGAGCAATGGTCTAAAAAGCAAAAAGGGATTTCAACAGAATGGGAAAGTGTTTAAGTGCCAGGACCAACGCTATGAGCTCAGCAGTGTACATGGAGCTGTCTAAGAGAATGTGTTTTGAAATTTTCTTGGGGGAGCTGTCCAACAATTTGCTACAGAACCAGCTCCTTATTCAGATTTGGAACAATCAGTAAACCTTCTTTGAAAAGATGGAAATTTTGAACAAACATCACCAAAATGTCTTGTATTTGTCTGGTGGAGTCTTTGCTATAACAGGCAAAATCAAAGCGGATCTCCAATGTGTAGTTATTTTCAAGTCCTGAATGTGACCATTAAAGTTAAGATTTTGATAAAAAAAAACAACAAAAAAACCCCAAACTCTACGAAATATACTTCCCTCACAATTGGAATGATGAATTTCTCCAAATGAATTTCAGGATCAGCAAAGTACTGCCGAAGTTGTAACTGGATACATTGGGTTTTGGTATCTGAGAAAGTAAATCTATTTTCCTCGACCCAGTATTGGATCTCTTCCACGTAACGTTGGAGTCGACATTGTACTCTGGCATAGATGGATCGATCCCCCCCCCCCCCCCCCACCCCCTCTTTTTTTTTCGTTTTGTTTTGTTTTGCTTTTAGCTGTTGGGCGATTTTAATGGGCATAATCCTCTTTGAAATAGTATGGATACTTCGCACTGGGGTCTCATCCTAGAAGATCTTTCCTCATACCTTGATCTGTGTTGAGTGAATGATGGATGGATCTCCAGCATATCTCCATAGTTCCACTGGTACACCTTCGTGTTTAGATATTATCAGCGTGCGATCCCTCACTGATCCTGGGCAATAAATGGTTTGCGCAGGATGATCTGCACTGAAGATACCATTTCCTGATTGTTAAAAAGAATACAGAAAGCAGCATTTTACCTGAACACCTCAACCTTAGACATACTTACTGGGACCTTTTCGCATGAAACGTCCGAAAGGAACTGATTGAGAAAGTTCTGCAAATTTCGAATCCTGCAAAATCCTCGACAAGTGTTCCTACCAAATGTACCAAAGCAACTGTTTCAACTTCGTTTAAGCCTCAAATGCCCCAAACACCATGGTTTAACTCCGACCACCAACAAATTTAACACCAATGCACATAGGCTTAACGCTGTGTCCAGTAGACAATCAACGACCAACGTTCGAACCCATCAAAAACTGTGAATTAAATTTCGACGCACTTTCAAAATAAGTAAATGTTAGTTTTACAGATTTTTTTTTTGCTCAAAGCTAAGGACCCCCCAAAAAAAGCCCAACAAAAAATTTCGGGAAAACAATGCAGAAAATTAACAGTAAATGCACCAAGCCTTCTACATATCACTTTAAACTTGTAGACGGTTTGATTACAGACAAACAAGCCGTTGCCAGCCTGTTGTCTTCCACTACTGGAGAAAAGACTCTCCACTTGTAAATCAGCTTAAAAAAAACAACAAAAAACTAACAACGCAGAAAAATCTCCTTGCAACTTATCCTCCTACAACACTTGAGGACTGTAACCATCCCTTTTCACTTGACAAATTGTAGTCACTTCTTCAAGCTTGTAGTGACTTTGCTCCTGGCTTTGACAACATCCATTACAAACTCTTCAACATTGCTCCTGGCTTTGACAACATCCATTACACACTCTTCAACATTGCTCCTGGCTTTGACAACATCCATTACACACTCTTCAACATTGCTCCTGGCTTTGACAACATCCATTACACACTCTTCAACATTGCTCCTGGCTTTGACAACATCCATTACACACTCTTCAACATTGCTCCTGGCTTTGACAACATCCATTACACACTCTTCAACATTGCTCCTGGCTTTGACAACATCCATTACAAACTCTTCAACATTCCGCTAAAAGCTAATTCCATAGTCTTTCAAAAATTCTGCAGTCTTACTTGGACTACTGAAGCCCGGAAAAGACTTGACCAACCCTCCTAATTATCATCTAAAGATCTGTGTATTGTTTTTGTATAAATCAATGGAAAAGATGGCCAAACTGTCGTCTGGTGTGGAAGTTGAACACCGGTGGCCTTTTGGTAAAAAAAAACAACAAAAAACACTGCTGTTTCCACGAGTGCCAGTTGACAAATCGGTCCGTTTTTAAACCACTGTTCGCAACATTTTTATAAACAAACAATACACGATAGTTTTCTTTTTTTGTTTGGAAAAAGTTTACGACAATACAGGAGAAACAAATCCTCATGGATCTCCAATACCTGGACGTTCTATGCCACCCCCTTCTCTTTATTAAAAAAAATCAGTTGAAAGGGCTGATCAATAGAGATTTATGGATGAGTAATGAGACTCCTTTCTTTTCTCCCGGAGCAGTTGGTTGCGCTGTTTCTGAGACCGCAATGACGTCAGAGTATGAAAGATTGCTGACTGTGAATGTACGTCTCTTGAAGAGCAATCACCACAAGCGTCATGAGCCGGCGGAGGACCTGTAGCTCCTCAATGTAAACCCCAGGTATTCCAGTGGAATAAGGCTGCATCCATGATCATGGAACAGACATGGACTTTTCATCCACCTCTCGCATCCTCATCTGATATGTGTAACACAGACAATGTATTTGAGATGGTTAGTACTGATTAGGTGGATTTCCCAGTACGCGCAGCTGCGGAGATTTTTCATTGTTGGTTGGTCTAGGAGATGACGGTTTAACGCTTCCGCTGGGGGCACACCGGTCAAAAAATAGAATCACTGAGCCATCAAATAAGAGTGCAAACAAATTATAAAACAAACACAACACCTGTTTCGTCTTCTTTCTATCGAATGAAAATGAGGCCGAAGGGGAGACAAAACAGGTTAAAACAAGAAGAAGAAGAGCAATAAGATAATGGTGATGATAATAATAACAACAAAGAAAATGCCACTGCTCCTACCACTACTAATAATTAGGATAAGAAAAACAATGGTGGTATGATCGAATGATAATGATATTAACAACAGTGATACTAGTGACTGTAGTAGTAATAATAATAACGATACTTAAGAAAGAAGGAAGGAGAGAAGTTAGAGTATAGTTACAGTAATATCACTACAGTAGGAACAATGATGTTGATGATGATGATGATGATGATGACATTAAGAATTCAACAGCCTCATTTTCTCGCGAATCAGTGGTGTCACTATGGGAACCAGGATGGGACCATCCTATGCCTGCCTTTTCCTGGGACACCGTCTACTAACTTCCTATACAGGCCGGACACCTGAGCTCTAACAAAGGTACATCAATGACGGGCTGGGAGCCACATCCATGCAAAAACAGGACCTCAGCAACTTCCTCAACTTTGTCCAAACCCATCTATTTAATTTACGTACATCATCTCCCAGTCAGTCAACTTCCTAGACATCTCCATATCCCTCAAGGATGGATTGCTCAAAACCACGGTGTTTTTTTTTTCTTTTTCTTTTAAAGAAATAAACCCACTGATGCGCATTCACACTCGGATTACACATATTTCCACTAACCATCCACAAAACACTACTTTCCATACTCTGAATTCCTCTGCCAACGCAGACCTCGCTCCAACGAAGATTTCACACCATGAGCAGCCAAAATGCTCGAGTTTTGCAGAACCATGAATACTCCGATGTCGTCATTAATGATGCTCTCAGCCACACCACAGCCATGTCTAGACAGGCCCACTGCCTGCCTCCTCTTCCACCCACACAGTCTTGTCATCTGCAGGATCCCCAAGTCCAAGCGGCACATTGTAGACAAACCTGCCTTTGAGAGACGCGACAAAACCCTCAAAGACCAACTTGTGCACTCCAAACTGAACAAAATCACCACACCCAAGTCACCCGGCACTTTCCCTACTTAAAACCCGACTGAAAAGTCTGGCTTATCACCAAGCCATGCACCATCGTTCATGGTTCTATCAGCTCGTTCTTTTTTTGTGTGTGTATGTGTGTGTGTGTGTGTGTGCCCCCTCCAACCCCACCCACCCCCCCCCCCTTCCCGTTTTCTCACTGTTTCAATAGTAATTTTTTTTTTTTTTTTACACATTTATCATTTCTATTCCTTTTCACCTATCATCATCAACATCACCATCGTTCTTCTTTTCCTTCTTTTTATTATTATCATTATCATCATTATTATGTCTATTATTACTGTCATTAATATCATGTCATTATCAACATCAGTTTGTATACTGCTTAGAGTTCAGCTTACTATCGTCCCCACTTTTTGTACCATCATTATCATTATCATTTTTCGCTTGATTAAGATTGTGATGATGAAAAAAAAAACACACCATTGACTGGTATAATTCCTTGAGTTTGTCTTACTGTCTTTACCGTTATCTATTTCTCCTTCTTCCTCTCCTTCTCTTCCTTCCTCTGCTGCTTCTTCTTCTTCCCTTCTTCTTCTTCTTCTTCTTCTTCTTCCCTTCTTCTTGTTCTTGTTCTTCCTCTTCTTCTTTCATCATCATCATCATCATCATTATCATCATCATCAGTATTACTATTGCTACTGTAACCATACAACTGTAACTGTCCTCTAACTCCTCTCCTTCCTTTTGTTCTGTTCACAACGTTATTATTATTATTATTATTATTATTATTATTAGAATCACAATTATCATTATTGTAAGAATTACCATTATGTGATTGTACTACCATCATCGTTATGATCATTATTATAAGTGGCAATGGCAGAGGTACTTTTATTGTTCTTTCTCTGATGATGAGATTGTTGTTATTTTCACCATTATTGTCTCCCCTGCAGCTCGTTTCCATTCCCTAACCTTTAGTTCAAAGAGTTAAGCGTCCTGCGTTTCCCTTGTCTTGAATGTCATTTATCTTGCCTGAAGACGACGAAATAGGTCGAAATATATTGCGCTTGTTTTGTCATTTGCTTTTCGTTCGGTGGCTCAGTTCGGTGGTCTGTGCTCTAGTTTCAATTTCCGCCTGCATCACCCCACTTTGAAAGCCGCCTGAAGGAAGACAGACGTCACTTCCTTCACAGCTGTTGAACACGACATGGTGAATACACACTAACTGCCAACTACCAGTGTCTTTGCTTCTGTTAATGGTATCTTCTTTTCCATTTTGATTTTTCCTAGACATTTCTCTAGCCAGTACTTCGGGCAGTCCGGTGGGGAGAAGGTGTGACCGTCACCATGGTTTGAACAAAGAGCTGGTCCCTGGAAGGTCCTTCCCGGACTGCTTTGCAGCACGCACCACAGACATCCTCCTTCAGCACGTGTTCCTAACGTTGCTGAACTTTTGACGTCAGAAACACTTCATTGGAAATGGAACAGAAAGGTGCATCCGGACATTGACATAGCCAACTCCTATAGCTGACGGCAAGGACTGAGTACAGAATGTCAGACTGGTGTGTTAGCAGGGACTCTAATCTGACACTTTATGAATGCTCACACGGAGAACGCCAGTAACTCCCTGTGGCCCTAGATCGCTTTTGATTTCTGCCTCTGAAACACCTTTCACTTCGGGACATTTGGTTACGAAGCTAGAGTTTAGCTGCTTATGTGGAGACATATTTCCCCTGTCAATCAATGCATGAAGTAGGACCCATCTCTACGTCTTGTGATGACTTGGGATCACCTGCTACACGTTGATAACCCTACTGCATTGCAAATGCATTGTGAGCAGACACAAATTTGTCTTCCACAAGCCCCTTAACCATCAACCACAAAGCCTGCCTTTTCACTTTTTCTTAATACGGAATCGTCGTCAGGGTCCTCATCCTGGAACTTCCACGGTCTATTGTGCTGTGGCTTCCGTTGTTCAAGGTGTTTATTTGTGGCAGAAGTCAAATGTGATTCCTCCTAAACCACCCCACCATGGTGTCCAGCTAAGGGTCAGAGTCGAGGATCTCAATAGTCTTAACCCCTTTGTGAGTAACATACAACAAGGAAGGCCAGCTAACCCTATCCCCCCCCCCCCCCCCCCCCGCCCTGCTCCTCGATCATACCTTGTTACCTGGGATAAAGAGCAGAACACGTCAGGCCCTGCCTTGGCGGGCCAGGGGCATGTCTGCCATGACCCAGCCTCACACATGGATAGCCGACTGACGGACAGGGCCAGTGTGTCATGACCCAGCCTCACACATGGATAGCCGACTGATGGACAGGGCCAATGTGTCATGACCCAGCCTCACACATGGATAGCCGACTGATGGACAGGGCCAATGTGTCATGACCCAGCCCACACATGGATAGCCGACTGACGGACAGGGGCCAATGTGTCATGACCCAGCCTCACACATGGATAGCCGACTGACCAGCCTCACACATGGATAGCCGACTGACGGACAGGGGCCAATGTGTCATGACCCAGCCTCACACATGGATAGCCGACTGACGGACAGGGGCCAATGTGTCATGACCCAGCCTCACACATGGATAGCCGACTGACGGACAGGGGCCAATGTGTCATGACCCAGCCTCACACATGGATAGCCGACTGACGGACAGGGGCCAATGTGTCATGACCCAGCCTCACACATGGATAGCCGACTGACGGACAGGGGCCAATGTGTCATGACCCAGCCTCACACATGGATAGCCGACTGACGGACAGGGGCCAATGTGTCATGACCCAGCCTCACACATGGATAGCCGACTGACCGACAGGGGCCAATGTGTCATGACCCAGCCTCACACATGGATAGCCGACTGACCGACAGGGGCCAATGTGTCATGACCCAGCCTCACACATGGATAGCCGACTGATGGACAGGGGCCAGTGTGTCATGACCCAGCCTCACACATGGATAGCCGACTGATGGACAGGGGCCAATGTGTACCTCATGTCTAAATGTCCGGGCCAAAGAGCTGTGTGGAGAGCATGTCCCTCTCAATCACCGGGACTACTTCCCTTCCATCACAAGTTGCACTGCGTGGCAAACGCAGCAGGTCTAGCGAAAACCACAGAGGACAGAAACATATGGAAAAGAAGACTTGAAGGAGAATGGATGATAGAGATCAAGTGAGAAAGGCAAAATACTCAGTCTAGTTGAAAAATACATTTCCCAACGGTCATAAGCATTGACAATAGGCACATTCTTTCCATATTAAAAATATTTTTCCCGAACACTTAAACCACTTTTTGTAAACACAGTGATATTAGTTTTGTCTAGTTCAACCTCAAGAACAAAGGATAATGTCGCCTCATGTAAACTTTTGAGCTGATTTTGAAGGCAACATTTCAGATAAAAGAACACTATCAGCTAATAGCAGTATAAACAGTTCCAAAATATTTACACACACACACACACACACACACACACACACACACACACACACACACACACAGAGAGAGAGAGAGAGGAGAGAGAGAGAGAGAGAGAGAGAGAGAGAGAGAGAGGTTTTACTTTGGCAGCGGGGAGTCATTATATACTGATCATTGATAAGATCTTAAGATGTTTAAACTGATCCAACGGCACAATAATGCTTGCTTTCCAACAGGTCAGTTTATTTCAAACGTGTTATCAACACTCCTAAAGCCATCGCTGAAGTATTTTAAGAAGATTAAAAGTAAAAGTTTTAATATTGATTCATAAAACGAAATATGGCAGTTAAAAATTAAACAGTCGATAGTCACTATGAAATAGGAGTAGGCAATAGCAGTAGAAGTAGTAGTAGTAGTAGCAGTAGTAGCAGTAGCAGTAGTAGTAGTAGTAGTAATAGTAGTAGTACTACTACTACTACTCAGGAGTATGGGTTAAATTTTTATTTGAGCAAATCTACCGGTGGCTGTAGCCGCAGCCAGTAGTAAGAAGGTGCAGCAACAGCATCAACAATAACAGTCAGCAGTCGCATATCCTGTAACTTTCCACTTCTTCTTTTTTATTTTCCCCCGTTCTTTTCTTTTCATTTTTCTTTTACTTTTTCTTCTTTCTTTGCTTTTTAACATCGTGGACTCGTTGTAATGGGGCCCACATTTATAGTCGTCGAGTTGACTTGCAGTAACTTCGCTGCTGTCACGGGATAGAAGTGCCGAAGAGTTGGCCCGATAGCGTTTCTATGGCAACCTGCCTGCCACTCGCACAGCTGACAGTCCGCGCTTTGATGACGTTGACGATTGCCTCCAGTTTTCAGTGGGGGTTATCTCCCCCGCTTTGAAAGTCCACTGCTTTGTTTGCCTGTCAAAGCTTGTATTGACCCGGGTGATGGGTCCGAAAGTTTTAAACGACGTCTGCATCGGTTTGTTATCAAGCCAACAGCCAGGTCCACTTGCTAGTCCTCCGCTTGTTTGCGACTTCTTGATACATTTTGAAAGTTATGTATTTCTCAGTCGAGGAAGGCACAACTGGACGTTTGGCACGCAAGCACATGCTCCCCTCTCTCTCTCTCTCTCTCTCTCTCTCTCTCAGGAGTATGGGTTAAAGGGGGAGAAGGGGGGGGGGATGGGGTTGTCGGCGTGTTCTCTCTAGATGTATACAACCAAGGCCGCTCACGATCACTATTTTTATAGATCAACTTTTAATACAACGTCCATGTATTAAGTACAAGCCTGAGACGTAGCAAAAGTCTGCGGGTTTATGTACCGTGGACTTGATTACGGGTCACGAGCATTGTTATGGGCTACATTATAGGTTACAAGCATGATGTTGCAGACTATCATAGGTTACAAGCATTATTTTTATAGACTTCATTATAGGTTAAAAGCATTATGTGCATCAAAGGTTACAAGCACTATGTCATAGACTTCATTATAGGTTATCAGCATTATGTAATACACTACTTTGCAGGTTACAAGCATTATGTTATAGATTACATTATAGGTTACGAGCATCATGTTACAGACCACATTATAGGTAACATACATGATATCATTTGTCATTATAATGATATGACGATCATTATAGGTTACAAGCATTACGATGTCTACATCTTATATTGTAGGTTACAAGCATTACGTTGCGGACTACATTACTAGTTACAAGCATTGTAGACAACATTATAGGTTACAAACGTTACGTTTGAGATTATATCAAAGGTTACAAGCATTATATTGTATAGTCATACAATAGTTTACAAGCACTGTGTGTGTGTGTGTGTGTGTGTGTGTGTGTGTGTGTGTGTGTGTGTGTGTGTGTGTGAGGTTGCCTATGTCGCTGAAAGTTCATTTTAAAACACAATGGGAAAGGCGATTCTAAGTATGTATTAGCAACATAAAGTTGGTAATTATTCAAAAATGCATCATGCATCGACAATTTTTTTTAAGACGGAAAAAACCGAAGCTTAAACACGAACAACATAATCTATGTATAAACAGTATCTACGCATGCTCGTGGTGTGCGTGTGTGTGTGTGTGTGTGCGTGGTGTGTGTGTGTGTGTGTGTGTGTGTGTGTGTGTGTGTGTGTGTGTGTGTGTGTGTGTGTGTGTGTGGTGCGTGTGTGTGTGTTGTGGCCAGAGAGATGACGGACTACAGATGGTGATGAAATAAGCCAAGCAGACACGAACAAAGGCTCCGAGCCTCCATCTGCACACGATTCCAGTCGCCATGTACGGACATTTATCTGCACACGATTCCAGTCGCCATGTACGGACATTTATCTGCACACGATTCCAGTGGGCCATGTACGGACATTTATCTGCACACGATTCCAGTCGCATGTACGGACATTTATCTGCACACGATTCCAGTCGCATGTACGGACATTTATCTGCACACGATTCCAGTCGCATGTACGATTATGAGATTCGTCGGCATGTACGACATTTATCTGCACACGATTCCAGTCGCCATGTACGGACATTTATCTGCACACGATTCCAGTCGCCATGTACGGACATTTATCTGCACACGATTCCAGTCGGCATGTACGGACATTTATCTGCCACTGATTCTAGTCGGCACGTACGGACATTTCGCGGTGTAAAAACGTAAACATCCCAGTTCTTACGAGAATGAAAACGTATGAATTCGCAAGGACCACTGAACCAGTCATATTCTATGCTGACGGCAATACTGGCACACACACACACACACACACACACACACACACACACACACACACACATATATATATATATTTTTTTTTTAACCGGGGCAATCAGAGTTCATATTGTTATCTAAGTTGACGTTTGTTTTCCTGTTGAATGTCCGAGTTCAATTAGTGCTGGAATGTGAAGATAGTAGCCTAATCGTAATACTCTATGGGGTACTGCATTAACACATTTGTTTTTTCCATATTCATTGCTTCACTTTATACCATTGACTTTTGGGGAGCAGGAATGGGAAGTCGTATGGGATGTACCGTCACAGAATTGCAAGGTAAATTGCTTTCGTATTTTTACTCGACAAGTAATTCTGGAGTTATGTTGCCGTCAGCCACACATAAATACTTGATTGAAACGATGTCCTTCTCTACAGGCTGCGACTGACCAGGATAATTGGATGAATAAAAGACCTAAAATAAAACAAATGAAAGCGAAAGATTTAGCAAACACAATTCAAATCAACCGACCAATGGGTGGTGTGTGTGTGTGCGTGTGTGGTGTGTGTTGTGTGTTTGTGTTGTTTTAATGAATAATTAGCGCAATATTTTTTCTTTTAACACAACAAATTTATCATAGCTATTGCCATGCAAGTTGACGGGTTTTGGTGTTTAGCATCAAAGGGTTCATTTGAAGGGAACAGCACTGCGGCTAGTCAGGATAATGGTGTGCCGATACAGGGACCCCACCTTGGTGTGATCAGAACAGCCACACTCCCATAGTGGGCGTTGACTTGCTCAAGGTGTGAACCGTGTTCAATGAACGGAGGAGTCATTCGGTGGGTGGCTAACATTTCCTGGCCATATATCTGACTTTTGCCCAGTGTCTCCTAGTTCCTTGTGAGGAATGCTTGCTCTCAGCCATGGCAGTTGAGAGATGGACCAGTCGGCTGACTGATCCAAGAACCGAGCTGTCATCTCTTTTCTCACTGATCAGTTTGTCGAATCTTCAGACAACAAAGCAAAAGAAACTCTAAGCATGTTTAGAACAAAGAATGTTCGGTTTTAATCATGCCTTTTTCAGTATGAAGGACCACGACTTCTGACGATGTCATTAAAACCACGCTCATTATTTTACATAGGATGGACTCCGACTAATGATGATATCTTCAAAATGAACCAACCGCCGTGGCAAAGTGGTTAGCGTTGTGGACTTCCACTTGGGTCTGGGCTCGATTTCTATCAGATCATTTATTTGTGGAAATTATCAGCCTCAACCGGCCCCTACCCAGAACTGAGTTTGCTATGGGCTCAGTGGGGAAGTCTGGGACCACACAGTCGAGTTTCATCCGGATGCGTCCAGGAGAGTGTCACTCAGATTTGGTGACCAACACTGCAGGTATATGTATCTCTTGTGCCTGGTTTACCCTTGGATATAGTATAAAAATAAGCTTAAGTACAGGCCATGCAGTCTCAGATCAGAATCGAAATCGATCGGCATTTAAAAGATGTCTCAAATTCTGAGGTTCTTCAAGCTCTGCTCTCGTAGTGACCTCATTTCCATTGCCTCTCTGTGTCTGCCGCCTCATGGAGATTAGCGCAGAAAGACAAAACTGATGACCAACAATACCAACGGCATCAGCGCTAACATCGCTATCAAGGGAGAAAAACTACAGACAGTTCAGAGCTTCAAGTACCTCGGGCAATTGGTTCAGATGAAGGATCAAAACCTGAAGTGCTCCCCAGAGTTGCGCAAACAACAGCAGCGGTAGCCATATTAAGACCCATCGGGAATGACAGAAACATCACAATCAGTTCCAAGATCAGACTGATGCGCTCCCTGGTCATTGCCATATTTCTCTGTTCCTGTGAGACGTGGACTCTGACAGCTGAACTTGAGAGAAAGATTCAGGCATTAGAGATGGGATGCTTCTACAAGATCCTTGGCATCTCATACAAAGACCACATTACCAATTTGGAAGTCCTGACCAGAGTAAGGCAAGCCATTGTACCATACGAAGACCTGTTGTCCACAGTGAAAAGAAGGAAAACGAGGTGATATGGTCATATATTAAGAGCAACAGGACTTGCCAAAACCATTCTACAAGGAACAGTGCGAGGAGGCAGGAGGAGGCAGACGGATAAAGAGATGGGAGGACAAGATCAGCGCATGGACTGGCCTCACACTCAGCAACTGCCTAAGAGTGTTTGAGAACCGGGAGGTGCAGAGGAAGCTGGTTGGGAAGTCTTCTATGGCGCCACAATGGTCTTCAATACTCCAGTGTAGGTTATGTGTGAAAAATATGCGTTTAAAGGTAAGCCCCTATTTGTTGTTTTACCAAATCATTGTCCATATCCACCCACCTTCTCTCTCTCTCTCTCTCTCTCTCTCTTCTCTCTCTCTCTCTCTCTCCTCTCTCTCTCCAGCGATCCATATGGAGTGGATAGGGTACTGAAATGTGTGTGTATGCTTGCTGCGTGCGTGCGTACATATGCTCACTTGACAAATTTTCATGTGATGTAGGTGTAAGCAATCAATTAACAAGAAACAAAATATCATATTACTTATAACAAAGGACTTTCATGTAACCATTTCCTTTCTTTGGAACTGTTTTTGAAGTTGTTCAAGTTGGAACCACGTGCGAATGGACTGGAAGGGAAAAAAACACCTCCGCCTGTCGTGAATATTCAGAAACACTAAGCTGATATCTCGTGTACTGTTGAAGCTAAAACACTTTGGTTGCTACGTAGATGAAACATGACAGTATTGCAAAAACTCTGAGTATTTTCCTCTAATATGAGATGATGTGAACCACGTCATGTTCTGTGCTCAGCACAAAGCTTGGCCACGTCCATCTAA
>CM065723.1:14956471-15006471 GCA_033310375.1 Conus canariensis | reverse complement strand
CTGTGATATGATCCTGTGACAATCCCCATGGACTCATTGATAGTGAGGACTGTGATATGATCCTGAAACAGTCCCTATGGACTTATTGATAGTGTGGACTGTGATATGATCCTGTGACAATCCCCACGGACTTATTGATAGTGAGGACTATGGTATGATCCTGTGACAATCCCATGGACTTACTGATAGTGAGGACTGTGATATGATCCTGAAACAGTCCCTATGGACTTATTGATAGTGAGGACTGTGATATGATCCTGTGACAATCCCCATGGACTTATTGATAGTGAGCACTGTGATATGATCCTGTGACAATCCCCATGGACTTATTGATAGTGAGCACTGTGATATGATCCTGTGACAATCCCCGCAGACTTATTGATAGTGAGGACTGTGATATGATCCTGAAACAGTCCCTATGGACTTATTGATAGTGAGGACTGTGATATGATCCTGTGACAATCCCCATGGACTTATTGATAGTGAGGACTGTGATATGATCCTGTGACAATCCCCATGGACTTATTGATAGTGAGGACTGTGATATGATCCTGTGACAATCCCCACGGACTTATTGATAGTGAGGACTGTGATATGATCCTGTGACAATCCCCATGGACATATTGATAGTGTGGACTGTGATATGATCCTGTGACAATCCCACGGACTTATTGATAGTGAGGACTGTGATATGATCCTGTGACAATCCCCATGGACTTATTGATAGTGAGGACTGTGGTATGATCCTGTGACAATCCCCATGGACTTATTGATAGTGAGGACTGTGATATGATCTGTGACAATCCCCGCAGACTTATTGATAGTGAGGACTGTTGTATGATCCTGTGACAATCCCCATGGACTTATTGATAGTGTGGACTGTGATATGATCCTGTGACAATCCCCATGGACTTATTGATAGTGTGGACTGTGATATGATCCTGTGACAATCCCATGGACTTATTGATAGTGTGGACTGTGATATGATCCTGTGACAATCCCACGGACTTATTGATAGTGAGGACTGTGATATGATCCTGTGACAATCCCCATGGACTTATTGATAGTGAGGACTGTGGTATGATCCTGTGACAATCCCCATGGACTTATTGATAGTGAGGACTGTGGTATGATCCTGTGACAATCCCATGGACGTATTGATAGTGAGGACTGTTGTATGATCCTGTGACAATCCCCATGGACTTATTGATAGTGAGGACTGTGATATGATCCTGTGACAATCCCCATGGACTTATTGATAGTGAGGACTATGATATGATCCTGTGACAATCCCCATGGACTTATTGATAGTGAGGACTGTGACATGATCCTGTGACAATCCCCGCAGACTTATTGATAGTGAGGACTGTGATATGATCCTGAAACAGTCCCTATGGACTTATTGATAGTGAGGACTGTGATATGATCCTGTGACAATCCCCATGGACTTATTGATAGTGTGGACTATGATATGATCCTGTGACAATCCCCATGGACTTATTGATAGTGAGGACTGTGATATGATCCTGTGACAATCCCCGCAGACTTATTGATAGTGAGGACTGTGATATGATCCTGAAACAGTCCCTATGGACTTATTGATAGTGAGGACTGTGATATGATCCTGTGACAATCCCCATGGACTTATTGATAGTGAGGACTGTGATATGATCCTGTGACAATCCCCATGGACTTATTGATAGTGAGGACTGTGATATGATCCTGTGACAATCCCACGGACTTATTGATAGTGAGGACTGTGGTATGATCCTGAAACAGTCCCTATGGACTTACTGATACTGACGACTGTGACATGTCCAATTACAGTCCCCAAGAATTTAATGGTATTAACGACTATGGCATGGTCCTGTGATAGTCACCATAATCGTACTGAGAATACTGAGTGACGACTGAGACCTGAGACAGACCCATGGATACTGACGACTATGGCATGAACTCACCATGGTCGTGGAGAGAAAATAAAAACTTGGGTCAGCACGAAAGGAGGGCACGGATGGCTATATTGTTTTAAGACTTTCACATGATGATTAATAAGGTTGATGAAAGGTTACATGATGATTAAAAGGGCTGATGCTGTGGAATCCCATTCTGATCTGGAACAGCCTAACAGGTCTGTATTCGGCGCTTCTTTCACAGCAAGTCCCAGTGGTACAACACAACAGGTTTAGTTATGAGACAAAAGGAATTTTGAAAACATACATCTATACTTTTACATGTTCGCAAACTTTAATGTTTTTCAGTATGTTTCTTCCTGTTCCGCGAAGTTGTGTAACAATATCATCCAGGCTTTATCGTTCCACGCGGCAAAGACGACATGAGTAGTAGTCGATAGAACACCGATCTGAACAACAAAACACAATGCAGGCTACCCATGCAGACAGCAACACTCCAACACTACCATTACAACTGATAGTGCCGGTCCGGCCACCCAGACTGTGTCAGATATAACAAGCACGCCGATTGGGCAGAACTTCCAACACGACCCCTCACTACAGAGGACGGTGAACACAACTCCCTGGTGGCCGTAAAACAACGGGGGAAAACGTGTATAGTAAAAAGCAATTGATAACCTAATTTCTTCTTCATGAATGTTGATCCATAGCCACCAGACTGTGTATTTATGGCGATCTTTAGCAAAACACACGGCGAGTATTCAGGAGTTATATGCTCAGCAAATTGTGCCTGGTGAACTGTTTAAAACCATATCCAGAACATCTGCTCTAGAAACCCAGCATCCAAAAGAGACAGAACAGACAGACCCACCGCCTACCTCCTCTTCCACCCATACACCGTCCCCATTTGCAGGATTCTCAAATCCAGTTGGCACATTGTACAAAAACACAAACCTGCCTTCAATACCAGACGCATGATCACGTACGTTCAAACGTGATAAAAACCTAAAAGATCTTCTCGTGCGGTCCAAATTGAACAGAATCTCCACACCAGTTCAGTTCAGTTCAGTGGTTTATTTAATGTCTTTTCATCGCCAGATGATATTAGACACTCATTTATAAAACAAACAAACAAACAAAACAAAAAACAAAACAAAACAAAACAAACAAACAAACAAAAAAAACCCAACCTCTACACTCAACTTATCATCCATGTTAGTACTTTCAAATCCACATCTGATATATGCATATTTACCTAAGTGAAATACCCTGGTGGTACATGAAAGTGTTGATGTTATAAAAAATTTTGCAGCCTGTGACCGCGAAATAACCATGGTAATTTCAGCAACATATGAACCATAAAGACAGTACTGACATCATCAAAGTTATTCATCTCAATACCATTCTCCTGATAGAGCGAGGTCAACACTGGGCATTCAAACAAAAGATGACGCACAGAAATGTTTTCTCTGCAGACACAAGTAATACCATGAGAATATTTAGTGTTCCAAGTATTCAGCCTTAATTTATGAATTAATCTAACAATGTGTGTTGGGCACGATCGTAAAGTAGCCCTTTTTTTGACTAAAATTCTGCATATGTATATACTTTTCCATAATTTTGATTAATTTAGAAAACAGCTATCCAAATCATTTACGAGTGTTTACAGATGGGTCGGTAATGGAATCCTCTGACATTTGTTCTGGCTTTATAACACCAACTTTAAATGTCAGGAAGTCATATCATTTAGGGCAGGGGTTTTCAATCTATACATCAGAATTACATGCAATACTGAAGGCTTTGACTTACATATATGATACACCAATTGCTTTCTATAAAATTTTACTGTGTGTTGATTCTAAACTTGTTTTACAATCACTAGAGCATTGGAAATGCAAAGCTTGAAAAGATTTGCTTTTTGAAATAAAACATTTACTGCATTGTTTAGTAACTCTAGGCATAAGACTTGATTTTTATTGGGTCCCATCTCACTGTGGTATAAAGTGGAATGAAATAGCAGACAGTCTTGCAAAAGAAGGAGCTAATAGAAACGCTGAAAATGTATTTAAAAATCCCTTAGATTTGTCCTCTTGTGAATCTCCACACCTATACCACCAGGTACTCACCCCTGCTCAAAACCTAATTGCAAAATCTGCCCCCTCACCAAACCAGACACCATCTTACAGGGCCCCAAAGACTCCTTCAGTATTAAACGCACATTCTCCTGTCAGAGCTGCAACATTGTATACGCTCTCCACTGCCAGCTGTGTGGCAAGATCTATATAGGTGAAACATCCCGCACACTTGAGACACGCATCTCTGAACACCTGGCTGACGTCCGCCAACACCGACCCAACCCGTTGCCCTACATTTCAACCACCCCCAACACAACATCAACCATGTGAAAGTCTTGGCACTCTGGCAATCACAGAGTGACAGCTTCAAGCGTACAGCACGAGAGACCCATCTCATTGCCAAACTTGGTACGCTACAGTCCCAAGGCATCAACATCCAACAGTAACACAAATACACATACCCACCACTTCCATGCCAGTCGGCAATATCTTCCACCAACACCACTACCCACTTCATACAGAAGTTGCAGCCACCCTCCATTTATTTTATTTTGTTTTATTTATGTATTTATTTTTATATCTTAAATTTTTTTCCGTTCATCAGATTTTATTAGCATTACCCCACCCCCACGTACAACTACCCACACATAACTACTATCATCACCATCACCACCCATTAAAGTAGTTTATTTATTTATTGACTGATTTTTTAAATGTTATTTGTTGTTGTTGTTGTTGTTTTTGGTGCCCCACTAGCACTATTAGCAATCCACCATAATCACTACCGTCACTAAGATATCATACTATTCTACAAAACAAGATACAAACCCCATTGTTTCACACCCCTTCCCTTTGCCCCCCCTCCCCCCCCCCCCCCCCCCCTCACTTTTTCCTCTTCCATGATCCCCTCCTGGGTGGCCTCGTTTCCGTCCGGCGGCCATTTTAGTCTCTCTTTAAACATGAGAAGATAAGTGGTTTCTCGTTCTTCGTTTTCACTGTCCTAATGTTATTTGTTTTCGCCCGAAGAAGACCCAAGAGGTCGAAATACATTGTGTCTTGTCCTGTACTTTATTTGTTTGTGTCCTTGGCGGTAACTAACCCCCTCTCTTTCTAAATTAGTTCTGAAGTTTGGAAGTGTACATGAAGATGTTGTTCATCCTTTTACGTTAGACAAATGAACGCGTAGTTAGTCATTCGCCATAGTCGCATTTAGGTGAGACCTTTATGAGCGTTCCACAGACAGTCAATAGTTTCTGTACATGGTAAAGCTTATCATTCAATGAAGAAAATTCTAGCAGGATTTTGAGCAGCTGTGATCTGGCAATCTCAACCGGTATTCAAACTTTTTTTTTTTAAGTTACTTTTGTACATGAGTAAATCTTGATCTTGTATGCTTAGTTGTATTGCAAATTCGGATGCTGTTATTTAGCCACGGCACATTCGTTTAGACAAAAAGAAACATACGTTTATGTTTTGGTAATTCCAGCGCTTATTAAAAGCCAATGTGTATGTGTGAGTGTGTGTTTGTGTGTCTTCCCGTGCGCGCGCACGCCTGTGTGTGTGTGTGTGTGTGTGTGTGTGTGTGTGTGTGTGTGTGTGTGTGTGTGTGTGTGTGTAAAACAATAAAAATGCATTTATTCGGTTTTTGCAGGCTCTGCGACCATATGAACAGCATTATTGCAGTTTACGTTGATCGTGCCGCAGGAGGAAAAAGGTGACTATCGCTTCCTATCTGACCGACATTATCTGAGACATAAACTAAGGTTGAATATCATGTTTCCGTTGGTGCTCATGCACATTTTAATTAACATCTATAACCATAAATGGAATGAACTTTCTTCGCAATCAAACATATTTTGGACATACAAAGAGGAAGTGATTAATGTCTTCAATTTCTTTGCCATCACACTGACGACAGAATGGATTTGATATCTGTATTTTATGACGTGATATTCCGTTCAAAGGTAAGTTATTGGTTCTTCATCAACAGACAGCTCTACGGACTTGGAGTGTATTTCACCAGAAAGTTTGCTCCTCAGATGCTGGTATGATAGTCTAAATAGCCTGGTCAATACAGAATCATGCTGATGCTGGTAACCTGTCAACTGTTTTGAATGCTTTAGCAAAAGACAGAATGTGACCACAGTTCTGCATTGCTCAGACATATCCAAACCATAAGTATACAATGTCTTTTTTTTAATATGTGTCACCCAGTCTGTTATTTCTGAAGTATTGTGCCTATATAGCATCTGGTAACATTGCGTACGCGCGCATGTGTGTGTGTGTTGTGTGTGTGTGTGGTGTGTGTGTGTGTGCGTGCGCGCGCGCGGAGCGCGCGTGCGTGCTTGCTTGCGTGCGTGCGTGCGTGCGTGCGTGCGTGCGTGTGTGTGTGTGTGTGTGTGTGTGTGTGTGTAGTGTGTGTGTGTGTGTGTGTGTGTGTGTGTAGTTCATTATACGGCTGAAAATTCCATACTTCACATCCATACTAGAGGGATTTTTGTTGTTGTTATCAAACGTATGAAATACAGTAGACGTTGGCAGCTTCTGCAGTTTACAACATAATGTTTTAATTCACGCAACAGCTTTTAGCACTTTCCTCGATAACTTTTCAGTACACTTTGACCAGTTTAATTTTGAAGCGAAAATGATGTCAAAATAGCTATGACTATATTCCAGCAGTTTCTGCTTTCCTGCACTGTACCACTTCTCTCGGTCTTTAGAAAATCACTCTGTTTTTAAAACTACTACTTCATTTTTATCCTTGTTAATGGTAGACCTATTACTTTCAATAAAACTCACGGAAGGCAGTTTATCTTTTCTTTATGTCTGCAACCGAAACCAGAGCAATGTCGTCACTACACATCAGCAAGAGTACACCGAGTGGATCAGCAAATACATTTATTTCGCGTGCACCACAATTGTTGAATTGTACTTCAACCTCGGATAGGAAAATTGAAAACAATAAAGGGCTCAGTGCATATCCTTGTCCGACTCTCGATACACGGTCAAAATAGTAATATTTGTGTCTGTTCTTACAGCCGCCTTTACCCTCGTGTACACGTATGTAATGACTAGAACATTTTACCACGAACACCTTTATCTAACATCACAAATGATAACTTTTATTTTATCAACGCATTCAAAAGTCCCGGAGAAGCGCACAAAACGGGTATGAAATCTGCCACTTGTCTTTGTCGGACACTTTTGCATAGGTGATTGTAAAATGAAGAGATTGTTGTGCTGTATTTCTTACAGAAACTGTTTATGCCTCTGGGATTAGGTCTGATTCATCGAAGAAAATAGTCAGCCTTTTATTCAAAACAACACTGTATAATTTGCTGATTATATTCAATATTGATATACATTATATTCAATATTGATATACTCCTTTAAGTATCAACTGTTCCGGCGCTGCCTTTTTTCATAAAGCAGGAAAGGTCACAGCTTTTGATCAACATACAGGGTTAACTCCGGTCGTAAACTGTTAAATAGAGGCATGGGTATCAGTAGCCTCTTGAACAAAATAAAAAGCTAGACAGTCAGGGCCAGACGACATGTCACTTTTCAGTTTGTCTATGGCATCTAAAATTTCAGCTTTAGTAATAGTATTGTCTATCTCTGATATCAAGCAGGTTTTCACAATTGTTATTGATATGTCAGTTCAACCTCTTCTTCGCTAAACTCTGGCTCATTTGGAAATATTTCATAGCAAAATAAAGATTTGAAACAGCCGAATAACACCTGCGGAGATATTCCTTTTTTTTCTAGCTTTGATGAACCGAGAGTTTCTGATTTCTGCTTGAAAGTTTTAGAATTATTCTAAATACATGAATTATTTAGGTCTTTAGAAAATCGTTCGTTATATTGAGCTTGCTTTTCTTTACATAAATCCGTGTTTTTTTTTCCTTTTTAAACAAACATTTCTCCAGATCTTCCTGCGTATTAGTGTGCCTAATAATGTTTAACAAGATATATTTAGCATGTTTAGATTCATCGCACTCAGCGTTTCACCATGGTGATCGTGACTAGGGTCCATTGTTTTTCTTTTGTATTATTCTCATTTTCTCCGTTGCATTTTGATAAAAAGATATATTATCTGTCATGCTTCTTCAAAGAGCTGCAGTAAATGTTTCAATTTCAGTTTCTTCATCAAACTTTGTATACAATGAATCTGCCAGCTACGTTTTCGTTTGTATTTTGACATTTCTATCGACCATATTTCTCCTTTGGGGGGTTTCTTTCAATAGAATTAGTGGGGAACGAACTGATTGCTGAATGGTGGACAGATTCAGAGCTGACAGCAACATAATATTATCAATCAATGTCAATGAAGAAAACGAGCAAAATGTGTGTGTGTGTGTGTGTGTGTGTGTGTGTGTGTGTGTGTGTGTGTGTGTGTGTGTGTGTGTGTGTGTTTCTCTCTTTAATTTGTCAATGGACTGCTGCAGTCATGGTGATATTTTTTCATGCTGTTCTTGCCTAAATACTTGCAGTTCTAGACTGCGTACAAAGCGAGAGCGCACGAGAGAGAAATGTGATACCTTAACTGATAGTTCTAGACTGCGTACAAAGCGAGATCGCACGAGAGAGAAATGTGATACCTTAACTGACAGCAGAACCAAACTCTTTGAAGCGATGCCAGCTGAAGAGTATTCTGACGACACTACTTCTGCACTTCAATTTTGTTCCTGAAAGAGAGAAAAAAAATGAATGCTTGTCTTCAAGTATGCACCATATAGGCTATTGATGAAATTGATGAACAAAAATCGTTTATCAATTTACTGGCACGCCGTCCGCCATTTTGTGCTGGATTGTTGCCATATCATTCTGCACTGAGAATTCATGTATACAAACGTATTGTCTTCTGTAGCAGTCATTTGTTTTCTGACTCTATTCAGCAGTTTGAACATGCATGGCACAGGCACAACTGCTCATAATACATAGACTTCACAACACATCACACACACACACACACACACACACACACACACACACACACACACACACACACACACAACACACACACACACACACACACACACACACACACACACACACACACATGCATCAGTTGGCATGGAGAGATCAGCTGTGTCGCGTGGCAGTGGTGTTGGGGGCATTCATCTCCATCAGACCCCGATCCCGGCGGTTTGCAAACACCTCTCTCTCTCTCTCTCTCTCTCTCTCTCTCTCTCTCTCTCTCTCTCTGTACGTGTCCTATTTTTCCTCCCAGGAGCAATACAGGAAACAGACTGCACGGAAAAGGAAAAAGACTGAACGGAAAAGGAAAAAGACTGAACGGAAAAGGAAAAAGACTGAACGGAAAAGGAAAAAGACTGAACAGAAAAGGGAAAAGACTGAACAAAACAGGAAACAGGTGCTCAGCAAGTGGAGAAGAAAGGGGGGGGGGGGGGGGGGGGGGGAGGGGGTCAATGCTGGCTGAACGTACCTAGGTTCAGAATCTCCCTTCGACTTCTCATCTGAACAGCAGACATAGCCAGTAACCTTTCACTGATCCATGTGAACAGCAGACATAGCCAGTAACCTTTCACTGATTCATCTGAACAGCAGACATAGCCAGTAACTTTTCACTGATTCATCTGAACAGCAGACATAGCCAGTAACCTTTCACTGATTCCGACACATACCGGAAAAGTCCGAGCCCGGTGGTGGTAAGCTATTGAGAAGTTGGTTTGTCCATGATCACATTTCCAAACTGCCGAGCGGACTTTCGTTATCACGAACTTGCTCCAAACACACGTACCTAATACAAAGGTTTGCGTCCTTTGCAAGTGGTGTCGATTGACCTGTTGGGAACTATCGAGATGTTTGGCCAGTATAACTAATGTCGTTGCCACACTGTTTAGAGAGATGCGTGGATACCTTATCATTCTCCATAGCGACATCAAGGCAAGTGGTTTGTTGAATTTTTACAAGCAATGATTTGTAAGTGATAAAGACGATTAATCAAAATGTCGAAGCGCAGAGAAGACCAGTTTTCGTTCTGCACACTTTATACAAAACTGCATTCACAAGCTTCTTTTAACTTGAATGTCAAAGCTCTGCAGTCTGTTTAATTTGTAACTGTGGAACCAGATGCATCTTTTAAAGTTTGTTTGGTTGGCTACGTGTAACTTTATTCCCACATTCTGGTTGCAAAAAAAGAAATACAACCAAAGAACTGAAGCACAGCATGCACATTTCACAGTGATCACATAAATAGATACAAGCAGCTTTTGATTTAATGCTTATTTTAGCAATATAACCGGCCCCCGCACTGTGTATGTGCGTGCACTCACGCGCGTGTGTGATCATTTGTGAATGCTACAGTTCAGATTCAAGGAGTAAAGTCATCAAGAAAATCCGATCTGGATAGGGATGGGGAACGCCAGGTTTAGCTTGCCCTGGACACACTATTAGTGACATCTGAAGGAGACGTATTCAACAAAAAAATCGCTGGTTTTGTATTGTGCGAGGAACAAAATAGACTTTGCATTCTAAAAAAAAAGTATCTGGACTTAATGTGAAGGAATGCACCACAAACAGCTTTAGCTGGTGTCAAACGCTCCGTTGTCAGGAATGACCGGTACCCTGGCGCTACACAACAATGCCGAATGTTGGATGGACGTGTCATTTCCTGTAGCAAAAACAAAAGTACTTTCACAACCCTATTTTTGCAGGGAAATGTGTGCATGAGTCTTGGACACACCAGTGACAGACCTAATCCTTGGAATAATGCCTGGTGTATCATCCACACATTGTGGAAATGCTGGATCTTTTGTGTGTCAAGCACAAGCTCTCGTCATGACCCGTTTCCAGACAAAATGAGTGAATGAACCTGTCAACCCCCTTTTTGTGCCCACGATTCCAAACCTGAAAGTGACCCCAGACAAACTCAGAAACCTTTAGAAAGAGGATGACACACAGAAGAAATGTGTGGAAAGAGTCAGGGTTTCATGGAGAGATTCCTAATGTTTTACTGGCCAAGTATTTGGTCAGATGTTTCTAACTCTTGTCGCTCTTGTGACATTTGTGAAAAGACTTCCCAAAGAAAGATTACCATGTGATTCCCCGGAGTAAAAAGCCTGTGAGCATTGAACCTTGTCAGTTCTATTGTCCGCCCTTTGTCCCCGGGTGAAATATATATGGATTGATGATCTTTAGCGAAAGGGCAGGTGCCCTTGGTCAAAGAATGTTGATGCCATGGAATAATCAGCCATTTTTGTCACCTTTACCGACAAAGGGAATCTCCAACATTGCTAGAACTGCCGCAATGTGAGCTCGATTAGCTTCTTGGCAAAGTAATGCTCACAATCCTTCTTAATAACTTGCCGCCTCAAACGGAGACCATTATTACTGAAGAACAGGTTCGATTCCACAAAGGCAACAGTAGCATCAAACAGATCTTTAACCTGCAGATCAATTGCGAAAAGCATCCTCACTTCACAGGGAGTTCGAACACTTTTTCACTGACTTCAAGAAGGCGTTCTATAGAGTCTGGCAGGAGACGCTTTGGGCGACAGTAAAGAAAATCAATATCGGGCAAAAGCTAATCAACACCGTCCAGCAACTGCAAATCAAAGTGACTGGTGCAGTGCTCAAACATAGTGCTGTGGAAAGTGGTTTCATACTTCAGTTGGAGTTTGTCAGGGTTGCCTTCTCTCTACTATACTTTTCAACGTATTCCTGGAACGCAACATGACTAATGCACTTGAAGATCATGTCTGCACAGATGAAGAACCATCACGAACCTTCGATTTGCAGATGACATTCATGGTCTGGCAAGTAATGAATAAGAGCTCGCCAAGCTTGTTCAAAGACTCGATGAAACATCAAGAAGATCTGACATAGAAAATAGCGCCGAGAAGACTAAGTTGGTGGTCAGCCAGAACACTACCATCAGAACTGATAAAACTGGCAATAGACAGATGCTAGGAACCGAGCAACAATTCACTTACCTAGGATCCCTCACATGTAGAGAGAGATCCAAACCAGAAATCCTCAAAACCACTGGCCAGACTAAAAACACGTATTTCCATCACAACATACATCAAGCACATGGTCAGGCTCCTTGTGTGCACTGGTACATCGCAACTTCGTGTATGCATGCGAGACATGGACCATCACAGCAGATCTGGAAAGAGACACGGACGATCACAGCAGATCTGGAAAGAGACACGGACCATCACATCAGATCTGGAAAGAGACACGGACCGTCACATCAGATCTGGAAAAAGACACGGACCGTCACATCAGATCTGGAAAGAGACACGGACCGTCACAGCAGATCTGGAAAGAGACATGGACCGTCACAGCAGATCTGGAAAGAGACACGGACCGTCACAGCAGATCTGGAAAGAGGCACGGACTATCACAGCAGATCAGGAAAGAGACATGGACCGTCACAGCAGACCTGGAAAGAGACATGGACCGTCACAGCAGACCTGGAAAGAGACACGGACCGTCACAGCAGACCAGGAAAGAGACACGGACCGTCACAGCAGACCTGGAAAGAGACACGGACCGTCACAGCAGACCTGGAAAGAGACACGGACCGTCACAGCAGATCTGGAAAGCGACACGGACCGTCACAGCAGACCTGGAAAGAGACACGGACCGTCACAGCAGACCAGGAAAGAGACACGGACCATCACAGCAGACCTGGAAAGAGACATGGACCGTCACAGCAGACCTGGAAAGAGACACGGACCGTCACAGCAGACCTGGAAAGAGACACGGACCGTCACAGCAGACCAGGAAAGAACACGGACCGTCACAGCAGACCTGGAAAGAGACACGGACCGTCACAGCAGACCTGGAAAGAGACACGGACCGTCACAGCAGATCTAGAAAGAGACACGGACCGTCACAGCAGACCTGGAAAGAGACACGGACCATCACAGCAGACCAGGAAAGAGACACGGACCATCACAGCAGATCTGGAAAGAGACACGGACCATCACAGCAGATCTGTGTCACAGCAAGACACTGAGCTTTATCATTCACCAATAAACAATGTGTTACATCAGGATACTGAGCTTTATCGTTTCACCAATAAACAATGTGTCACAGCAGGATACTGAGCTTTATCATTTCACCAATAAACAATGTGTCACAGCAGGATACTGAGCTTTATCATTTCACCAATGAACAATGTGTCACAGCAGGATACTGAGCTTTATCATTTCACCAATAACAATGTGTCACAGCAGGATACTGAGCTTTATCATTTCACCAATGAACAATGTGTCACAGCAGGATACTGAGCTTTATCATTTCACCAATAAACAATGTGTCACAGCAGGATACTGAGCTTTATCATTTTACCAATAAACAAGTATGTCAAACATTTAAGCAGCACATTTGACCTTCAAAGGTTTGCTGAAAGAAGTTCAGAAAACAAAACTACCTTGGGTGCGTGTATATGATTCAACGGCCTTGCTAAACAATCGCCCAGGAACAATTCAAGGAGAGAGACGGAGGGAAGACGGAATGAACTAGAGACTGACAACATTGCAGAGTGGACAGAGAAAACATTTGCCGAGACCCAAGCCTTTGCACACAACCGACAGAACTGGAGGAAGCATGTGAACTGCTCTTCACTGTGTTGCCCTGTCGATTTCCAATGGAGATCAGGGAGAAGAAGAGCCAGCTACGATGGGCTGTTGACATTTTGTTGCTTCACGTTACAAGCCTGTAATTCAGATTCAAAATCCGACTCAAATGACATAATTTTAACCTTGGATTTTCATGTATGAATAGTTCTGGTTTAAAAGTCTGCCAGTCTTGGTGTGACCCACCACGAATCACAGACAAGACGATGGTATGTGATTCTTTTTGACTGTATTAGGGTTGTCTGCATCCTGTAGTTGAATGACAGATATTAATTTGTTAAAACTGATAAAGCGCACAGTAGCCAGCGTTGTTAGGAAGAGCGCCAGAGAAACTGTCCTCATAACTATTACTTTTCATAACCATCATTAAATTGTTGTTGCTGTTGTTGTTGATGTTGTTGTTCTTAATTAATGCAATTAAACAGTTAGAAAATCTTAAACGGAGAACTGTAGCTGCGGAATGCATCACACATCCTACCTTCAATGAGATATCAAGGCATTGCTCACAAGTAATAAACGCACCCGTGGTAAAACAAAAGCACCTAATCCAAACCAAAGGTGCTGCTTTCACTGCCAGTTAGCTTGTGCACGTGGGCAATGAAGGGCCCACAAAATAAGACAAGAATATTCATATTCGTCGAGAAATTCCTTCGTTTTGCCTGCACATTGCTTGCATGTTTTAGGTTGTAAACATGTCTACATCAACTGGCAGAGATGAAGAAAACCTTCACTGCAGTCTGAATCAATGTCTGAAACCCGCCAAGGCGGATCTTGGACAGATTTTTTTTTTTGTCGAAAAAGGAGAGTTCCCAAACTTTGGGACTAAAATCATGGCATTCATTAATTCCGCCGCACGCACAGGCAACTCTCTACACTGACTTAGTTAAAGAAAAGCAGTACTCTTTCCAAAGCTTATATAGTTCTGATAAGGCATCTGCATAAACAGCAATGTTTGGCAAGGATTATGGATGAGACTCTATCTCGGTTTTGCCCACACGTATGTGTGTGTGTGTGTGTGTGTGTGTGTGTGTGTGTGTGTGTGTGTGTGTGTGTGTGTGTGTGTGTGTGAACACCTGAACTAGGAATGAAAATCAAATGTCTTAGACACAGTCATCGGCCATTGTGATGAGTGTTTGATGACACCCAGATGATTGTCACGAATGTCGGCGTTTTGTTCAGACAGTAATGATGTGGATGATGGACGGACTGTGGCCCATTACTTCTGTCAAAGGCGAGTGCGCGCAGTGGGGACTATCTTCAGCGCACCCTGTTCACCCCGCCATGCTGTGTACCCGAGGCACAGCCCGAGTGCTCAGATTGTGTTTGCTCAAGTCCCCCAGTACAAACGAAGGCCACTGAGGCATTGTTGGGGGATTTGCTAAATGTGTTAACGGGCCTCGCCGAGCCGCCTGAACCTGCCAGACCTTTTGTTCGCCTTAATCCGCCACCCACAACCACAATGGCGTCTGGACCAGTTAAGTCATTAACGGAGGGAAGTTTTCTTCAGGTCGCTCCACCGTGAAGAGTGGATTTACCGTCGCTGTTCTGCGCTGCTGAACCCGGCCCGGCCCACTCGGCTGTTTGTGGATTTTGTTGCCTGCAGGCCTGGGCCGGGCCGCAGTGCCAGAGCCGTTGGCAGCCACAGGACGGTGTGTTGGGTGTGGACAATCCACCCATTGATCTGACCCGGCTAATTGCAATCGATCTGTTCGCACAAGCATACCTGCAGCCGCTGCATGCCAAAATGTGTTTGCCGTTTAGAACTCGATTGTAATTACTGTCTGTGGATTCGGGTTGTGCTCTGTAGAAAAGCAACTGAGTGGTGTTGAACATCTGTTGCATGGGGCATTTACATTAAACTTGATTTGAGAGAGAGAGAGAGAGAGAGAGAGAGAGAGAGAGAGAGAGAGAGAGAGAGAGACGAGACAGAGACAGACAGAAGACAGACAGACAGAGAGACAGACAGAGAGAGAGAGGAGCTCTGCGTGTGAACACACACACACACACACACACACACACACACACACACACACACACACACACACACACACACACACCGTTACACAATCTGTCTGTAATACACGTTAAGAGGGAAGACGTTAAACTGAAGAACAACACACACACACACACACACACACACACACACACACACACGCACGCACGCACGCACGCACACATGCACGCACGCACGCACGCACGCACGCACCACACACCACCACCACAGCACCACACACACACACACCCCGCGCGCGCGCGCGTGTTAGCTACGTTCTCATTTAGAAACGGAATAATTCGTTTCATTTGATTTTGAATGAACTAAGGGACAGCATTTATTTTTTTTTTTAAATAAATGTCCTTTAAATTTTGCTTGTTTATTTGCTTCTATGTTTTTAAGAATATTCAATATTTTTCTTATTGCTCGCTCTTCCTACACACCCCACACACACACACACACACACACACACACACACACACAACACACACACACACTTTACTCTTACTTTAATATCATTCTCATTACTCACACGTACCTGAGAAACACACACACACACACACACACACACACACACACACACACACACACACACACCGGAGAGAGAGAGAGAGAGAAGAGAGAGAGAGAGAGAGAGAGAGAGAGAGAGAGAGAGAGAGAGAGAGTTTTAAGAATAAGAAATCAATTGTCAAGAAAGTGTGTGTGTGTGTGTGTGTGTGTGTGTGTGTGTGTGTGTGTGTGTGTGTGTGTGTGTGTGTGTGTGTGTTCTCGTGCGTTACGAATATACGCCTGTGACTCTAACTAGTTAACTTACAAAACAAACATGCAAACATAATCTGAAAACTTGTCCGTAGGTATCTAAAATAGCTTTTAGTTCACTTGACACTAACTGCCATCATAATTATAGCACCTGCCAATGTCTGTCAGAGGAATGATGGCCTGAGAGATGGAGGGGAGGGGTGGGGGGGGGGGGGGGGCGGGCGGTGTGGGGGGAAAGCAGGCACAGGACGACATGGACCGGGGCGGGGGTGGACAGAGTCATTCAACGGTAGTTGTGAGCATGAACTGTGGCTGGGAACGTCAACGCTCTACGTGATTTACGTGCAGATATTCCAGTGACAGGATCGTCACCGAGTTGTTTCTGCCCAACCCATCCATGTCACGCCTGACATTGGGCCCAGTGAAGTACCCCTTGTACTTTAGAGCTGCTATGATAAGAATAGGCTTCCTCCAAGATAGTCAATGACCGCATCATTCTCTGCTTGTGCGAAATGACTTGATCTCAACGATATCTTCTTTGCTCTTCTGTCAGGACCGGCTACAACCGGAGAAGGACCGGCTTCTTCATTCACGCGGTCTTCAATCTCAAACACTGGTCAGCAAACAACGAATAGTGAAACCCGTGACAATGAAGTCATTTTCTCTCTCTTGCCTAACTCCCTTGATAACTGCCATAGTACTTGTGCGGGTACTAGGCACGGAACTTTGACAGGCTCACCTGACTGAGATCTCACTGTTTTCATTTATCATTCAATGTCGTCCTATCTGTTTGTTGAACGAAGGAAGCTGACATTCGACGACTTGATAACTGCTATTCAATGTGAAAACAAACCTTTAACAGGCCTGCTTTGACCAAAACATATCCCTTGCCTCTCTTTCACCCTTTGCATTCGCTTGCCATGCGATTGAATTTCAGCTGTCGGATGACACGATCCATTTCATTTTCATTTATGCCCATCGCTCCCGGTGGAGCATAGGCCATCGACGACCCTTCGCCATCGCACTCTGTTCTGGGCTGTTCTGGCCATTCCAGTCCAGTTGGTCCTTGTTGTTTCAGCTCCGCCTCAGTGTCTCGCCTCCAGCTGTTGCGAGGCCGGCCTCTCTTCCTCTTTCCCTGCGGGTTCCAGGTCAGGGCTTGGCCTGTGGTGCTGGACGCTGGCTTCCTGAGGGTGTGTCCGATCCAGCCCCACTTCCTTCGATGACACGATTCAGTCTTCAAAAAATGTCCCTATTTGTTCTGTGCCTGCTTAGAAACGATTCCTGTGACCCGTCTGACGAAGCTACATCGTAATGCATGCTGAACCTGGCAGTATTCACAGGTGCATGCGACCTCTTTGTTTTGTTCTGCATAGAAGTAATCCACCCGACTAACAACCAAGGAACGGAGAGGATTTACTGCCTGATTCTCTGGAGAGACGACAATTTTGATGGCATCTACCAACATTCAGGTCCATATATCCTGTGCTAGATAGCACCTGGCCTACACGCTGTGGAGAAGTTAAGGTAGGGCTCTTCGCAGAGGCATCACTTAGCAAAACAGCTTTACAAATTGCCATGCGCAAGTGTAGATCTTCAGCATACGTAGAGTGCATGAATGGTGTGTACCGGTCTGTGCGTCTGTCTATCTGATTGGCTGTTTACTTATAAGCAGCGAGATGTCAAGTTCCTTTCATCATTTATTATGTTATTAATACGATTCATTCATCCATATTTACGCAGTTCAAAATTTTCTCTATATCAATAAAAATCCGGTTGAATATGTATTTTGTACAGGTATACAATTCTATGGCGATGCTATGGAACAATCATGGAAAATAAACGCAGCAGAGTTTGAAAAAAAGGACATTTGTAAATAAAACTAGAACAGTGTGGTCAGGTTTGTCAAATCCGGTAACAATCCCAAACCCACTGTATGGTCGACGAGGATTGCTGCCGCCTCAGAACAGTTGGGCAGGCAGGGGAGAGGGTGGGGGGGGGGGGCGAGGAGAACAGTTGGGCAGGCAGGGAGAGGGTGGGGGGCGGGGGAGAACAGAGGGGCAGGCAGGGAGAGGGTGGGGCGAGACAGAGGGGCAGGCAGGGAGGGGGGGGGGGGAGAACAGGGGCAGCAGGGAGAGGGGGGGGGGGAACAGAGGGAGCAGGAGAGGGGGGGGAGACAGAGGGGCAGGCAGGGAGAGGGTGGGGGGAGAACAGAGGGGCAGGCAGGGAGAGGCAGAACAGGGGCAGGCAGGGAGAGGGGGGGGAACGAGGGGCAGGCAGGGGAGGGTGGGGGCGGAGAACGAGGGCAGGCAGGGAGAGGGTGGGGCGGAGAAGAGGGGCAGGAGAGGAACAGAGGGCAGGCAGGGAGAGGGTGGGGGCGGGGGAGAACAGAGGGGCAGGCAGGGAGAGGGTGGGGGCGGAGAACAGAGGGGCAGGCAGGGAGAGGGTGGGGGCGGAGAACAGAGGGGCAGGCAGGGAGAGGGTGGGGGCGGAGAACAGAGGGGCAGGCAGGGAGAGGGGTGGGGGGGAGAACAGAGGGGCAGGCAGGGAGAGGGTGGGGGCTGAGAACAGAGGGGCAGGCAGGGAGAGGGTGGGGGCGGGAGGGACAGAGGGGCAGCAGGGAGAGGGTGGGGGCGAGAACAGAGGGGCAGGCAGGGAGAGGGGGGGCGAGAACAGAGGGGCAGGCAGGGAGAGGGTGGGGGGCGGAGAACAGAGGGGCAGGCAGGGAGAGGGTGGGGGCGGAGAACAGAGGGGCAGGCAGGGAGAGGGTGGGGGCGCAGAACAGAGGGGCAGGCAGGGAGAGGGTGGGGGCGGAGAACAGAGGGGCAGGCAGGGAGAGGGTGGGGGCGGAGAACAGAGGGGCAGGCAGGGAGAGGGTGGGGGCGGAGAACAGAGGGGCAGGCAGGGAGAGGGGGGCGAGAACAGAGGGGCAGGCAGGGAGAGGGGGGGGGGGGGGAGAACAGAGGGGCAAGCAGGGAGAGGGTGGGGGCTGGAGAACAGAGGGGCAGGCAGGGAGAGGGTGGGGGCAGAGAACAGAGGGGCAGGCAGGGAGAGGGGGGGGGGGAGAACAGAGGGGCAGGCAGGGAGAGGGTGGGGGGAGAACAGAGGGGCAAGCAGGGAGAGGGTGGGGGGAGAACAGAGGGGAAAGCAGGGAGAAGGTGGGGGGCGGAGAACAGAGGGCAGGCAGGGAGAGGGTGGGGGGGGGGGAGAACAGAGGGCAGGCAGGGAGAAGGTGGGGGCGCAGAACAGAGGGGCAGGCAGGGAGAGGGGGGGGGGGGGGGAGAACAGAGGGGCAAGCAGGGAGAGGGTGGGGGCGGAGAACAGAGGGGCAGGCAGGGAGAGGGTGGGGCAGAGAACAGAGGGGCAGCAGGAGAGGGGGGGCGGAGAACAGAGGGGCAGGCAGGGAGAGGGGGGGGGGGGGGGCGGAGAACAGAGGGGCAGGCAGGGAGAGGGTGGGGGGGGGGAGAACAGAGGGGCAGGCAGGGAGAGGGGTGGGGGGGGGGAGAACAGAGGGGCAGGCAGGGAGAAGGTGGGGGCGGAGGTAGGAGAGGAAGAGGGAGCATGTGGGAGGGCGGTTGTTGACACTACACTACATCCCAGGATTAGGCGTCATCCTGACTGCCTATTTCCGGTTCACCTTCAAACGAATTGATGATCACGATTCGCCGATTCCCATTCGCCTATGTACTCTATAAGATATGATTGTTCTTATCTTAAATAAAAAAGAAAGAAAAGTGAACGGTATTAAAAACCAGTCAATGATACACGCTGCGCGCGCGCGCGCGCTCACGACCCACACACACACACACACACACACACACCCACACACCACACACACACACACCACACACACACACACACCACTTTGCCTGTACGCTTGCAGTCATACGCACTTTTTAGGTTATGTTGGCGGTATATATAATATGTTTAAAGGTTTATGAAATCTTATAAAGTGAACATAAGTGAACAGTAGCACTTGTCTTTTTATTCTAATATAATAATAATGTAGATAGTTCTTTAATTTAAAAAAATGACTCGACAACTAATCTGTTACATAAGTGCGCACACACAAACACACATACACCACACAAGCGCGCGCACTGACTTACGCACGTATACACATACGCATGTACGTGCTCTGTAAAGTTTTGAGTATATTTGGCAGCATACATATAATCTTTTCTTAAACATTACTCAGATTAAATAATGGCAGCATCAACATATTTTCTTAAAGAGTACAAGTGTTAAAAGTGGTCATGGAAATTGGCTTGTGATGTGAGTGAGTGAGGTGTGTGTGTGTGTGTGTGTGTGTGTGTGTGTGTGTGTGTGTGTGTGTGTGTGTGTGTGTGTGTGAATGTGTGTGTGTGTGTGTGTGTGTGTGTGTGTGTGTGTGTGTGGCGCGCGTGCGTTTCTGTGTGTGTGTTGTGTGTGTGTGTGTGTGTGTGTTTGGAGAGAGAGAAGAGAGAGAGAGAGAGAGAGAGAGAGAGGAGAGATAGAGAGAGAGAGAGATGAAATGAATTGTCCTAATTATTTTGTATCTTGCCTGAAGAAGACTAAGAGGTCGAAACGCGTCGTGTTTTGTCTTGTGATTCGTTTGTCCACGTTTTACTTGGCGGTTTGCTAACATTTTATTTAAGAATTGTAATACATTAGCTGGAGAGTCATTTCAATGAATGCATTAAGCATTTTTACCCTGTCTCAAAACCAGTTGTAAACTACAAGCTGTACACTAAATAGGCGAGAAAAAGACTGGTGGCTAGATGAGACGGGACAAACAGTGAAAGACCAGTGAAGCCATGGCGTGCGACGGCGCCCTCAGTAGGCAAACCGGGAATAAACCCAGCGGGCGTACTCCCAGAACGACTGTCACACGACGGTCCCCATGCTCACACTCACATGCACGCACTCACATGCACACAGAAACAATCATGTGCCCCGCACACTACACACATAGGACTCCTTTCTTCTAACACAACAAATCAGAATACAAGTTTGAATTTCTCGCCCGGTAATTTTTTTTCTTTATATTCGCGCCGCTCTTCTTTTGGCCCGAGGGGGTTTTCATATTTCCTCCTTTTTTTTCTCCTGTATGTTATTCAACAAGACGTCCCTTTTATGCAAAGTGCTAATACTGTTCTCGCAAAAAAAAAAAACATATCTAGGTCACACTGACCTCAATTCATTCGCCCATTTCACAAACTTCTTTTTCAGGTCATACAGACGACTAGTTTTCTTACACCAACGACAACCACTCTGGGCTCACAGACCCCAATTCTCTTTAAAATTATCCATTGAGAACTCCCCCCCCCCTCTTTCTGTCAGTCACCAAAAATAATGCATTCTTCCATTCTTCCCAAGAGGACAACCAGCTCATCAAATTTCCAAATCAATTTTTCTTTCGGCAGTAGATATTCCAAAGTAATTCAAAGGCTGCGAGGGACTACGTCCAAGTCATAGTTCCAACAAACAGGGTGCTCGCCCTAGAAAGACGAGGCACTCTAATTGTAATCTACATTAATAACTTACTTGACGATCATCCACAGGAGCCACATCCTACCTAACGGATGTGTGAACGGGATAGAATTTGGAAATGATTCCAATCACGATCAAAACGAGAATAAACGACTGAAATTCGAGACCGTGATAAAAAAAAGCTTGTATTGAACATTATCAAATATGTTCACACATCCCATATTCACCCTAGGATCAACAATATACGAGCCTACAAAAAATTACTTGAGCGTTCAGCTCTCTCTCTCTCTCTCTCTCTCTCTCTCTCTCTCTCTCTCTCTCTCTCTCTCTCTCTCTCTCTCTCTTTCGTACTTCTTTGTCCTGTTCTCCTCTTCACTAATCTCTCTCTCCTTTTTTCCTGACTCTCATTCCCTCTCTCCTCTTAGCTAGTCCGTTGCTTTCGCCAAAGTGACAGCAGTCTCTTTTTTTTTTCTCCAAGATACAAATTACTATATTTTTTAAAAATGATTACTGAGGAGCAAACACTCTATAAAGGTGAATTTTCAATCACTCCAGCCAAACTTCAACCGGGTCAAGGTGCACAAAAAGGAAATATATGTTTGTTTGTTTTTTTTTCTGGGGCGCATGACGTCCCCCTCCTGGGGAAAGAATTACCCACGCTGGAATTCTACAAACCCCAGAGAGAAGAGGTGCAGGTGCTGACATCACACCATTGATAGGAAACACAATCATAGATAATAGCGAAAGCCTGAAATCACAATCCATTATTACAGATGTTATCATAGAACAAGCAACGCAGTGGAATGGGTGTGATCTGCAACAGACCAAACAGACAGCAATATACAGGCAGACACTAATAGCATCAATCATGACATAATAGAAAACCACATCGGAGACATAGTGCGATAAAACTCAGATACGTATGAAACAATCATGCCTCCTGCAAGTAGTTAAGTCCTATCGGCACAAAGAAAATAAAAGCGTGGCATAGTACTGCAACACCATGACATATCACTGGAAGTATCGCAACATATTCGTCAACTAACATAGAGCAGGATTAAAGTCAATAAAGAAAAGAAAACAGCATGGGGTACCAAAAAAAAAAACTGTTTAGGCACCGGTCGGCAAAAACATTGGTTGTGCCTGAAATTGGTTCAACGGTAAATGTGAACCCCTGGATAATCAAGCCCATCTGAGCAGGCGACTATTTTTAGTCTTGGATGCCTGCAAAAAAGTTAAAGGCCTGTGATCTGTGTGCAATATACATTTCCTGTCAGTCAAAAACCGTGCAAACTTTTCAAGACCCCACACAACAGCCAGACACTCACGCTCAACAGTAGAATCTTTGTCTTGAGATTTTTTTTTTTTTACCGACGCACTGGACAGGATGTAACAAATCATCTTTCTCTTGTTGGAGACATACTCCCATACCTTGTCTTTCTCTTGTTGGAGACATGCTCCCATACCTTGTCTTTCTCTTGTTGGAGACATACTCCCACACCTTGTCTTTCTCTTGTTGGAGACATGCTCCCATACCTTGTCTTTCTCTTGTTGGAGACATGCTCCCACACCTTGTCTTTCTCTTGTTGGAGACATGCTCCCACACCTTGTCTTTCTCTTGTTGGAGACATGCTCCCACACCTTGTCTTTCTCTTGTTGGAGACATGCTCCCACACCTTGTCTTTCTCTTGTTGGAGACATGCTCCCACACCTTGTCTTTCTCTTGTTGGAGACATGCTCCCACACCTTGTCTTTCTCTTGTTGGAGACATACTCCCACACCTTGTCTTTCTCTTGTTGGAGACATGCTCCCATACCTTGTCTTTCTCTTGTTGGAGACATGCTCCCATACCTTGTCTTTCTCTTGTTGGAGACATGCTCCCACACCTTGTCTTTCTCTTGTTGGAGACATGCTCCCACACCTTGTCTTTCTCTTGTTGGAGACATGCTCCCACACCTTGTCTTTCTCTTGTTGGAGACATGCTCCCATACCTTGTCTTTCTCTTGTTGGAGACATGCTCCCATACCTTGTCTTTCTCTTGTTGGAGACATACTCCCACACCTTGTCTTTCTCTTGTTGGAGACATATCCCACACCTTGTCTTTCTCTTGTTGGAGACATGCTCCCATACCTTGTCTTTCTCTTGTTGGAGACATGCTCCCATACCTTGTCTTTCTCTTGTTGGAGACATGCTCCCATACCTTGTCTTTCTCTTGTTGGAGACATGCTCCCACACCTTGTCTTTCTCTTGTTGGAGACATACTCCCACACCTTGTCTTTCTCTTGTTGGAGACATGCTCCCATACCTTGTCTTTCTCTTGTTGGAGACATGCTCCCATACCTTGTCTTTCTCTTGTTGGAGACATGCTCCCACACCTTGTCTTTCTCTTGTTGGAGACATGCTCCCACACCTTGTCTTTCTCTTGTTGGAGACATGCTCCCACACCTTGTCTTTCTCTTGTTGGAGACATGCTCCCATACCTTGTCTTTCTCTTGTTGGAGACATGCTCCCACACCTTGTCTTTCTCTTGTTGGAGACATACTCCCACACCTTGTCTTTCTCTTGTTGGAGACATGCTCCCATACCTTGTCTTTCTCTTGTTGGAGACATGCTCCCATACCTTGTCTTTCTCTTGTTGGAGACATGCTCCCATACCTTGTCTTTCTCTTGTTGGAGACATGCTCCCATACCTTGTCTTTCTCTTGTTGGAGACATGCTCCCACACCTTGTCTTTCTCTTGTTGGAGACATGCTCCCATACCTTGTCTTTCTCTTGTTGGAGACATACTCCCACACCTTGTCTTTCTCTTGTTGGAGACATGCTCCCACACCTTGTCTTTCTCTTGTTGGAGACATACTCCCACACCTTGGCTACCAGCATCTGCACGTAGCACGAAGTCCTCTGAAAGGCTGGGAAGCAACAGAACAGGGAAACGCTTTGAAATGGTCTGAACTGTTTCCAAACATTTTTGACAGTCCTCTGTCCGGACAATCTGTCTGCACTTGTCACCCTTTGTTAAATCAGTCAGAGGGGCAGTGATAACGGCCAAATGAGGAACGTATCTTCTGTAGTAAGACAGTAGTCCTAGCAAGGGACGAACCTGCCTTTTAGTGGTAGGCTACTTAAGAGATAAAATCTTCTGTACCTTTTTGGTCTCAGCCGAATCTTGCCTACTGACACAGTGTGGCCGAGAAGCTCAAGTTCCTGAAATCCTGCAAGGATTTTGGAAGAACACAAAGTGAGGTCAAAGTGCCTCAGACGTGAGAACAACAAGCGCAATAAATGAAGGACGACATTCCAACATACAACAGCCTATAAAATGTCGCCGAAGCAGCTGACGACAGACAGCTCATACAGTTTTAACTTGCGCACCATCCCAGCGAAAGTCGCAGGAGCATTCTGGAGACCAAAGGGCATCTGAGCCCATCTTCTAACCAAAAGGAGTCTGGAATGCTGTTTATGCTTATCCTGTGGCGCCATGGGGATTTGCCTGTAGCCCTCAGTCAAATCAATGTTGACACAGTAACGATCCTGAGACAATGGACGACAAAATCCTGAACATCAGGAATGAGTTCGAGTCAAACACCAGGAATGAGTTCCGAGTCAAAGACAGCGACTTTCTTCAAAGTACGACAGTCCATACAGAATCGAGCAGAACCATCCGGTTTGTGTACCAAGACCACAGGAGCACTGTAATGTGAGGAGGAAGATTCAGTAACACCCAAATCCAGCATAACCTGAAGTTCTCTTTCCATAACTTGATGTACGGCAAAAGGGACGGGCTAGTGCTTGACACGGATAGGAGTGTCAGTGGTCAGGTGAATGACATGAGGATCCACATCAACAACATTGCCAGGCTTATCGGTCAATATATCTGTGAACTCCAAAAACAAATCTGCCAATGGCTGCTTCTGCGAAGCAGACAAGTCAGGGTTCACTTGTACGACTTTCCTTTCACAGGGAGGGCAGGAAACTGAACTCCATCGTCCATAGCCTCATCAGCAACACCCACAGAAGCAAAAAAAAGTCACTGGACGAAAAGAAGTGTGCTCAGACACAGAGTCAGCTGGAAGGACCTCAGACAAGCCAACATCCTTACAAACACGAGGAGGAAAAAACAGGGGAAGAAACATCCTGATTAATAGCAACATTACACCTGTCAATATAAAACTTGAGCCTGTTGATGTGAAACATTTTAGACTTGCCATTCATATTGACCTTGTAACTGACAGGGGAACATTTCTCTTGAATTACAAAAGGATCTCTCCACAAAACGTTTAGCTTGTTGTGGTCATTAGTCAATAAGACTAAAACTTTGTCATTGACAAGAAACTTCTCCCCAAAAACATGTCAAATATCTGCAGAACATGTCTGCCGTTTCAAAATGCAGAAAAAAAAGGAAAATTACATTTTTGCCGGGATGTATGACAATGACACTTTACGAGTATCAATGATATCAGTTTCTATGCTGGCAGTTTGGAACTGGCAATGTGTGGCTGGACACTGGCTGGTCTGTCGCTGACAAACCAAGACAAGTAGATGGTCATACCTGTGTCATTTTACCTTGAGGATTGCAAGGACGAGCTGTTCCCTGACTGAAAGATGTAGAGAGCCAGGCAGCTAAGATGAAATGTGCTGGGAGTCAGGCAGCTAAGATGACATGTTCAGAGAGTCAGGCAAGTATAGTGAAATATGCAGGCAGTCAGGAAAGTGCGATGAAAGGTGCTGGGAGTCAGGCAGGCAGGATGACATATGTAGGAAGGCAGGCCAGTATGACGACAGGCGTCAGGCAGGCAGGATGACATATGTAGGAAGGCAGGCCAGTATGACGACAGGCGTCAGGCAGGCAGGAGCAAAGGTGAAGGGGGTCAAGCTGGTTTGATGACGGAATGGCCAGCTTGCCCGGTTCGCCTCCACGGGCACAGTGACTTCAAGCGGTGTTGGAGGGAGGTCCACAATATAAACAGACTCACGTCTCCTTTCCCTTCCCGCTGAAACCTTGTGAAGGCGACTCCAACTCGTTTAGGGATTAGGGGGACACGCCAGGCACAAGGGAGAGGTGGTGAAATGGCTCGGGACTGGCTTAACTTGGTCGCCCGCCTGTGTAAGCCAGCTGTCTATAGGCCTACCACAGCGCCAGCCTTGGCTTCCCTCGTTCACTGAAGGCTTGAGCCCGGGAGTTTTGTCAATGACATGCACTTTTTAAAATGAGGGTATAATGAACGGTATACTATATACTATCAGCCAAAGAGATATCATCGACACTATCAGAAATACAACCTTATTTGTTGTCAGTGGTGTCTGGACCGTCAGCCGTAAAATCTGTACTGTCAGTGGCGTCTCTAATGTCAGCAGTACAATCTGTACTGTCAGAGGTATAGATGTAATGTAAGCAGTATAATCTATACTGTCTGTAGCGTCTGTAATACCAGCGGTATCATCTATGTTATCAGTGGTATCTGTAGCAAAAGCGGTATAATCTGTAATGTCACACACAGCAGTGTCTCTATAATCAGCGTTTTTGTCAATATTGTCGGGGTATCAGAGTGTCAACAGTATCTGTGTTGCCAGTCATATCTGTACTGATAGCAGTATCTGTACTGTCAGCAGTATCTTTACTGTCAGTGGTATCTGTCCTGCCACTGGTATCCGTACTGTCAGGATAAAAATCTACACTGCCAGCAATATTTGCATTGTCTGTGTCAGGATGGTATGTAGCATCTGTAACATCATTGGTATCTGTAGTGTCAGCAATATCTGTGCTGTCGGCGGTACATTGTGTATCATTGATAAAGTCTGTACTGCAGCAATATCTGTGCTGTCGGCGGTACATTGTGTATCATTGGTAAGGTCTGTACTGTCAGCAATATCTGTGCTGTCGGCGGTACATTGTGTATCATTGGTAAGGTCTGTACTGTCAGCAATATCTGTGCTGTCGGCGGTACATTGTGTATCATTAGTAAGGTCTGTACTGTCAGCAATATCTGTGCTGTCGGCGGTACATTCGGTATCATTGGTAAGGTCTGTAAGCTTACTGTCAGCAGTATCCGTGCTGTCAGCGGTATAATCTGTATTGTCACTAGCATCTGTACTGTCAGCAGTATCTGTAAGCCTACTGTCAGCAGTATCTGTACTGTCAGCAGTACTGTGCTGTCAGTGGTTTGATCGTTGCTATCAACAGTATCTTTACTGTCAGTGGGGTATGTACTGTCAGAGGTATCTCTGCCATCAGTGATACACTTTCTGTCAGTGTTAAAAAGAAAAATAACTATTCCGCCGAACGAAAGAGAAAAACAAATTTCAAGACAAATTACGATGCGTTTTGACCCCTTGGCAAGACAAACAACATTGAAGAGAATGAAACCGTAGAACAAACATCACTGACCTCCTCAGGTTGGACGCAAAATGGATGTGGAATGAATCATTCAGCGTGTGCAGTCGGCGGTATCTATGCTGTCGGCGGTGTAATCTGTATTATTAGTTGGGTCTGTACTGTCAGTAGACCCTTACACACGTGTACTTTGGGTGTATTTTTTTTCACACATTTTAATCAGGTAATATGCGTTGATAGAAGACAGTGCGCGGAGATTTTCACGCATATGATAGGCATGATACATGACATACATGAATATTCTTGACATACTGTCAAAAGTACAGGAAAAAATGGACAGCTGTAGAAGGTAGGCTTATTGTACAGAACAATCAACAAAGCATAAATTATTATTATAGGCTTTCTTCTGTGCGTGTGCGTGCGTGCGTGTGTGTGTGTGTGTGTGTGTGTGTGTGTGTGTGTGTGTGTGTGTGTGTGTGTGTGTGTGTGTGTTTGTGTGTGTGTGTGTGTGCGCGCGCGCGCGTCCGCCGTGTGTGCCTCCGTGCGTGCGTGCGTGTGCGAGCAGAGGAAATTCGCAGAGGAACATTTTCACCAACTGATAAGTAACGAGCAACGGGCTTTTAAATCAAAACAAAAATAACCATTCCTGCCATATTAACGCAAAACATTCATATTTGTTTCACAATGTATCGTGCTTTCAGCTTGTGTGCGCAAGGCGGCTACGCTTGTTCATGGAAGAGGTCGGACGTACAAAAACGTCTCTCCGACCGACATGGCCCAAGCTAACAGCTGTTTTGGACTTGAACACACATGGATTGAATCGTGCCAGGGGGTTAAGTCGAATGTATCCCACAAGTATGCAAAGCTTTTTTTCTCTTTCTTTTGCCTTTTTATCTCGTCTTTTCGTCGAGATTTTCAGTGAGATGTTAGAAAGTGATTATAGGTAGAATTGTGGTCATAGGTTGTGTGATTCACCTATCAGTTGAAAAACACATTCGGTTCGAGAAATACGGACATGTAGAGCTATTGATTTCGCTTGTGTTTTTGCTGTTGGGTGTCGTCTACCTTTCATATATAGAATGGGACCGAAAAAGACGTCACCATCACGACGACATAAGAAAAGAAATGAAAGACTAAGCAGCAGCCGAGGTTGTCAAAAGGAAGGTAAAAATTCTGATCCACTTTCAGAGCAGATCGAGACAAACACTGAGAGAGAAAGGTCACTGAGTAAAAAAAAAAAAAAAAAAAAAAAAAAAAGGAAGGATTTCCGGACAACAACAACAACAACAGCAGAAAATAACAAAGTTTCCAAGAAACAATAAGAAAATTAAGCATTTGACCGACGGTGGTGAAACGGAAATTTTACCGGACAAAGTGTGGTGGTAACGACACTGAACAAGGCGGAGAGAAGCGTAGAGGAGGGAAGAAAACAGGGGGATAGAGTCAGCCAACAACTTGAAAGAAGTTTATCAGAAATAGTTGATTTGAAGAAAGAAAATGAATTTTTGCGGAGAAATGTGAAAAGTCTTGAGAATTCTTTCTTTCTTTCTTTCTGCGTACGCAGGCTGATACTCCTGCGGACACTGTCTGTATAGACAGGCAGTGGAGTTTTGTGTGTATGACCGTTTTTTTTTTTATCGCGCCATTAAGGCAGCCATACTCCATCTTCGGGGAAGGTGCATGCTATGTGTAACGTGTCATCCATACCAACGGCCGAACTGGCCTTCTCTTCCGAAAGTTGGTGATGGGATTTTACGTGTGTGCAAGATGTTGTGCGTGCCTTCACACACGGAACCTCGGTTTACAGTCTCATTCGAAGGACCGTATGGGGAATGGAGTCAGAACCAATGTTAACTCCGAGGGAAAAATACCCCTGTACCGAAATTCGAACCCGCAACCCCAGGATCACGAGTCCGGCGCTCTACTAACTGAGCTATTCCGGCCCCCAGTCTTGAGAATGAATGCGGTGAATTGTCTAGTGATCTGAGTCGACTTCCTGAGGAAGCGAAACACGAAAGGGAACTCAGAAACTCACTTGAGCAGTACAAAAGACCATTTCAAAATGATCGATTTGCCAGGAAACTCAGCGAAAGAGACAACAGAAGAAACAGAAGAGAAAGTCACTGAAGTTATCCAGGCAAGATAAGGTCTTTCCACTTTTCAACCGACGTGTTCTAGTGTGGCACGCCGTGTTCCAGTGTGGCACGCCGTGTTCCAGTGTGGCACGCCGTGTTCCAGTGTGGCACGCCGTGTTCCAGTGTGGCACGCCGTGTTCCAGTGTGGCACGCCGTGTTCCAGTGTGGCACGCCGTGTTCCAGTGTGGCACGCCGTGTTCCAGTGTGGCGCGCCGTGTTCCAGTGTGGCACGCCGTGTTGGCAAATAGTCACATGGACACAGAAGACCAGTAATTGTTCGCCTCACGAACAGAAAAAAAAACAAACAAAAAAAACCCGACGAAAACGGAGATCTTTAGAATGCGGGGAAAAATTAAAACAAGAAAACTCAAAAGTGTTCATTAGTGAAGATAATTATAGATAAATGAAATTCCCAGACTATATGAAATAAAACAACACCCAGTAGTTATTTCCCCCTGGTCTTTCCAATGAAAACTTTATCGTAAACTTTTAGACCTTGGAATTGTCAACCTTGAAGACTTCAGAGGACTGACGGGACACTATGGGAATCACCTATCTCAACCAGTGGTTACCGCCGGCCTCCCCATCGACATCCAAAGGCCAGTGGACGTGGGACCTGTGGCCCCATCGACATCCACAGGCCAGTGGACGTGGGACCTGTGGCCCCATCGACATCCAAAGGCCAGTGGACGTGGGACCTGTGGCCCCATCGACATCCAAAGGCCAGTGGACGTGGGACCTGTGGCCCCATCGACATCCAAAGGCCAGTGGACATGGGACCTGTGGCCCCATCGACATCCAAAGGCCAGTGGACGTGGGACCTGTGGCCCCATCGACATCCAAAGGCCAGTGGACGTGGGACCTGTGGCCCCATCGACATCCAAAGGCCAGTGGACGTGGGACCTGTGGCCCCATCGACATCCAAAGGCCAGTGGACGTGGGACCTGTGGCCCCATTGACATCCAAAGGCCAGTGGACGTGGGACCTGTGGCCCCATCGACATCCAAAGGCCAGTGGACATGGGACCTGTGGCCCCATCGACATCCAAAGGCCAGTGGACGTGGGGCCTGTGGCCCCATCAACATCCAAAGGCCAGTGGACGTGGGACCTGTGGCCCCATCGACATCCAAAGGCCAGTGGACGTGGGACCTGTGGCCCCATCAACATCCAAAGGCCAGTGGACGTGGGACCTGTGGCCCCATCGACATCCAAAGGCCAGTGGACGTGGGACCTGTGGCCCCGGAGGACCAGAGGCCAGGACCGTCAACATCGGCAGAGGGAGCAGTCAACGGACCCCCCCACCCCCACCCCACCCCCCAACCACCATCCCGGCCCCACAGTCCACAGGTCTCAGCCACACCTGTCGGACACAGCAAGCCACCCCGCAGAAGACTGGACAGTCAGGGACCCCTAGTGAAGGTGAAACAAAGCTTGTAGGTGTGCCTGCTTCTGGACCATGTCATCAACCTGACAGACTCTTTACATCTGGCTAAGACTGGCAATTGTGAAAGTATAACAGCTCGGACAGATCAACAACAGCAGGGTGTTCATGGATTGGTCCTAGAGGCTGTGCGACTGTAGCCGGTGGTGTGTGTGTGACAGCCCTATGAATGTCCGTATGGACAATAATTATTGATTCCCTTCCACCGCAGATCTTAGATATCCAGTCTCCCCTCTCCTCACGTTCTCCTGCCTCAACCTTTGATTAACAAGAAATTTGGCAAACTCTAATCCCCCATATTACCGTGGGCCTTAACTGCATCTGCCCGCGCTTTCCATTGTTAATGTGTGTTGTGTGTGTGTGTGTGTGTGTGTGTGTGTGTGTGTGTGTGTGTGTGTGTGAGTGTGTGTGTGTGTGTGTGTGATGTGTGTGTGTGTGTGTGTGTGTGTGTGTGTGTGTGTGTGTGTGTGTGTGTGTGTGTACAACAGAGGTGAAGGGTAAGATGGGTGGAACTGGTTTGAGGAAGGGAAAGGATCTTGTGCTATAAACGATTTCCTTATTGAATTTTATTTTCTTGGCCCCTGAATCCTTCCGTCCCGTCCTTTTGTTCGTGTATACATGTTTGTAGGAGTGTGTGTGTGTGTGGTGTGTGTGTGTGTGTGTGTGTGGTGTGTGTGTGGTGTGTGTGCGTGCGCGCGCGCGCGCGCGTGCGTGCGTGCTTCTCTGTGTGTGTACGAGCGCGTGTGTGTGGTAGAGAAAGGTGAGTGTGTTAAGTGAATGGAATGGTGTTGAAACCAGCAGGAAACGGATGGGGTCTTGTATTTATTGTCTTTTTTAAACCTTATTTTCCTCATTAAATGGGACAGGTTCTTTTTTTCTTCTCGGTTCAGTGAACCCTCCTCTTTCGTTTTCTTGTTTGAGAAAAAGAAGAAAACAAAAGCATATATGAACAATTTTTTTTCTTTATTGGGGGCTGGGGGGGGGGGGGGGGGGGGGCTGGGGGATGAAAGGTGACTAAGGCTCTGATATGAACAGCTATCCATGTTTTCTTATACTTTGTTTTCTCATACTTTTCCCACTGTTTTTTCCCGCGGGAGCGCGCGCGCGTCTGTTCGTTTCGGGCCGGGCAGACACTTGCAGACATGGGGAGTAGGGGGGGGGGGGGGGTATTTGCTGGGGGATGAAAATGGTTTATGGATTATAGGGGGGGGGGGGGGGAGGAGATGAAAGGTTTGTAAATGATATATGGCTCTTGTTTGTTTGTTTATCCTCGCACGGACGGCACACTATTACGAAAAAGTGTGTATTGAAAAGGTGTGTTGCTAAGACCAAGAAGCAGCTTAAAGCTATGAACGCGCTCAAGTAAAAATTTCAAGTGCTGAGCACTTTTTAAAACGACGTCAGGTTAATTTCGAAAGATTTGTTGCTGTTACCTTTATTGTGCCCTTCACAAATAGGCCTACGTTGTTTTTGTAGTCATATACGTCATCAATATTGAGGATGTCTTGAAACAGGAGGTTCAGTCATTTGAGAAGACAAAAGATAATCCAAAATATGGCTGTGAGTCGGTAAATCTCTTCGCAATATAAAACAAAATATTGAACAGGAAACATAGATGGCATTTCGTTCGTTTCTGCGAACTGCCAAGGTTTAGGTAATATTATTTTTAAAAAAAACCGTGATGTGTTTCATTACTTAAAGCAAAAGTCATTCAATAAGCTGTTTGTAGGACACTCATTTCAGAACAAAATGTAGAACCTGTTGTTGAATCAGAGTGGGGGTTTTAATGGCACATTTGAATTTTAAAATCAAAGAGGTGCATAAAAACAAAGATGGAAGTTTCCTCCTGTTTTATTTTCGATGCATGGAACACCCACACAGATGCTTGCACCCACACACATATACATACCCACCCACACATCTCTCTCTCTCTCTCTCTCTATATATATATATATATACACACACATCTCTCTGTGTGTGTGTGTGTGTGTGTGTGTGTGTGTGTGTGTGTGTGTGTGTGTGTGTGTGTGTGTTGTGTGTAGCCTCCTCGAAACACCACAAGAGGGATCAATAAGAATGTGATTTGTCGCTGGCAGTTTCAGAACTGTCACGACTGTTTGTCCTTTGTCATTTTGCTGAAATGCAGATCATCTTCTTAATGGAACTTGTTTTCTCTCCACAGTTTCTGCACTAAAACCTTAAGAGCTGTCAGTGAAGAAACTGGAAAGAAAACAAGTGTCCGAAATCCACTCTTTCTGACAAATACAGTAACTATTTATCACACACACACACACACACACACACACACACACACACACACACACACACACATGCACACGCGCGCGCACACACACATACACGCGCGCACACACCACACACACACACACACACACACACACACACACACACACACACATACACGCACCGCGCACACAAAGAGAGAGAGAGAGAGAGAGAGAGAGAGAGAGAGAGAGAGAGAGAGGGGGGAGAGACACACAGAGACACAGACAGACAGACAGACAGAGAAAGAGGAGCACAGGGAGTAAAAGCAGCAGCTGACAAAAAAAGCTGCTCAGATGACCGACACAGCGAGATGTCAAATCCTGGGAAATCGCTCATGGTAATGGCGATAGAGCAGGGCGAGGCTATCTAGTTCCCTGCCTGTCTAATGGCAGATTATCACTTCGTGTTAGCGATCGAGCTCATTGGGATACGTGGACCAATCCACGTTTGTGTTGACAACACTGATGGACTGAGCAGCATCACTGTGCTGCTGATAAAGCAATTGTGGATTAAATATGTTCGCTGACAAAAGCGAATCGGTATGATACTACTGCGGTGTAAAGCAACACCATTTCATTACAGCCAGCAGGACATGATTCTAGCAAGGCTGATAACCTGAATATGCCTGCCCCGCTGCTGTCTTCCAACAGCCCTTTGAGGATTTAACTGATTTCAGGGGAAATCCGAGAGACGCTGATTTCCAATCCACCAGCTTCCGTCGAGTTTGCTCTAGGAAAAGACAGCAGCCCTCCAAATGTCTAAAGTGTGGGAAACGTTAGAATGTCGATACGCGGTATCTGTCGCTGAAACAAGGCGCACATTTGCTGTGTGGAGAGAGAGAGAGAGAGAGAGAGAGAGAGAGAGAGAGAGAGAGAGAGAGAGAGAGAGAGAGTGACGGGACTGTCATACTGTGTTGCTGTAAACAGACGTAGCACGAAACTATGATGTACTCATAGAGATGCGCAGATGCACAAACAGATGTGCACATTCACAGTCTCAATCATTATCATCATTGTCACGAGGTGGAGGAGGGGGAGGGGAGGGGGTTAGGGGAGCGTGCTGGAAGCTTGGGCGGTCCTATCTCTGTTCTGTCACACAGTGTAAAAAAAATCTCTGTTCTGTCACACAGTGTCAAAAACATCTCTGTTCTGTCACACAGTGTAAAAAAATCTCTGTTCTGTCACACAGTGTCAAAAACATCTCTGTTCTGTCACACAGTGTAAAAAACATCTCTGTTCTGTCACACAGTGTAAAAACATCTCTGTTCTGTCACACAGTGTAAAAACATCTCTGTTCTGTCACACAATGTAGATAACATCTCTGTTCTGTCACACAATGTAAAAAAATCTCTGTTCTGTCACACAATGTAAAAAAATCTCTGTTCCGTCACACAGTGTAAAAAAATTTCTGTTCCGTCACACAGTGTAAAAAAAATCTCTGTTCTGTCACACAATGTAAAAAACAACTCTGTTCTGTCACACAATGTAGAAAACATCTCTGTTCTGTCACACAGTGTTAAAAAAACATCTCTGTTCTGTCACACAGTGTAAAAAACATCTCTGTTCTGTCACACAGTGTCAAAAACATCTCTGTTCTGTCACACAGTGTAAAAACATCTCTGTTCTGTCACACAGTGTAGAAAACATCTCTGTTCTGTCACACAATGTAGAAAACATCTCTGTTCTGTCACATAATGTTAAAAAACATCTCTGTTCTGTCACACAATGTATAAAACATCTCTGTTCTGTCACACAATGTATAAAACATCTCTGTTCTGTCACACAATGTTAAAAAACATCTCTGTTCTGTCACACAATGTATAAAACATCTCTGTTCTGTCACACAATGTATAAAACATCTCTGTTCTGTCACACAATGTATAAAACATCTCTGTTCTGTCACACAGTGTTAAAAAACATCTCTGTTCTGTCACACAATGTATAAAACATCTCTGTTCTGTCACACAATGTATAAAACATCTCTGTTCTGTCACACAATGTATAAAACATCTCTGTTCTGTCACACAATGTACAAAAAATCTCTGTTCTGTCACACAGTGTTAAAAAACATCTCTGTTCTGTCACACAGTGTCAAAAACATCTCTGTTCTGTCACACAGTGTAAAAACATCTCTGTTCTGTCACACAGTGTAAAAACATCTCTGTTCTGTCACACAGTGTAAACACATCTCTGTTCTGTCACACAGTGTCAAAAACATCTCTGTTCTGTCACACAGTGTCAAAAACATCTCTGTTCTGTCACACAGTGTAAAAACATCTCTGTTCTGTCACACAGTGTCAAAAACAAGTCAATAAAAAGGTGATGTGACCGCGTTGTCCATTGTTTGTTGTCCACCCAGAAGTCTTTTCTTCTCAGTCCAGTTTCCTGTCGATTTGTTTATTTCATGTCAAATGCAAAATGACGAAGGCTGTTTCATATTGATGGGTTTGACAGCGTACATCTGGCTAATTTCCGACCTACTGGGCATCCACGGGCGTGATTGGTGAGCTATTTGAAAAAGAGAAAACAAGAGTAGGGAAGACGTAAAGGAGCTGTTTCAGAATGCACAGTGCTGGCCAACGCACTGCCTTTAGGATAGTCCTTTCTGCACGTGCAGTGTCGTCTAAAAGTAGCTTACTGCTGTGTATATAGCGAAGCACTGTCGGAGCAGTGTAGGATAGTCCTTTCTGCACGTGCAGCGTCGTCTAAAAGTAGCTTACTGCTGTGTATATAGCGAAGCACTGTCGGAGCAGTGTAGGATAGTCCTTTCTGCACGTGCAGTATCGTCTAAAAGTAGCTTACTGCTGTGTATATAGCGAAGCACTGTCGGAGCAGTGTAGGATAGTCCTTTCTGCACGTGCAGTGTCGTCTAAAAGTAGCTTACTGCTGTGTGTATAGCAAAGCACTGTCGGAGCAGTGTAGGATAGCCCTTTCTGCACGTGCAGTGTCGTCTAAAAGTAGCTTACTGCTGTGTGTATAGCAAAGCACTGTCGGAGCAGTGTAGGATAGCCCTTTCTGCACGTGCAGTGTCGTCTAAAAGTAGCTTACTGCTGTGTGTATAGCAAAGCATTGTCGGAGCAGTGTAACGAGTGTACTGTTTGGAACAAACTGGCTTCAGGTGTATAATATACGCAAATGCATTTCCGACTGAAACTCTCTCTCTCTCTCTCTCTCTCTCTCTCTCTCTCTCTCTCTCTCTCTCTCTCTAACACACACACACACACACACACACACACACACACACACACACACACACACACTTGCAATCACACACACAAACACATTTTCACTGCGTGTTCGTTTGGCCAAAAGGCACAGCTTCAACTGCTGGCAGGCGTGTCAGAAGATCATTAAGGAGCAGATAGCAGCGTACACCTTCAACATCACCCCAGGGGCTATCTGAAAGCAGTAGAAAGGCAACTGACCTGTCACTTTCGCGCCTGGAAATAATTGCAGTCGGGCGAACTGCTTACGTCACAGCCCTAACATTGACTTGGATCGAGTTAAGGCACAGGCCCACTATGTCGGATGGTCCGTCTCTGCGCGCACCGGCCCACCTATCACCGGACGGCAGGTAAGGCGTGAGGGGTTGGGGGAGGGGAGGGGGGGGGGAGGGGGGGATGGCTGAGAAATCCTGACTGCTGGGATGGATGGCCAGCCACCGGAATCCGGGCGATGATGCTGTGTCAGCAGGCTGCCTGGCGGTCATGGACCTGCCTGTTCCAGCCCTACTTTGCAACCCCTGCTTACTTCCTGCATCTTGTTGTATGCGCGCACGCACGTGCGCGCGCGCGCACACACACACACACACACACACACACACACACACACGCAAGAATTTAAAGAAATATAATCCTTTGACCCCTTTGGGATCATGCATGGAAGAAAGCAACGTGCGTTTCAAAGGCAGAATAATATCTTAAACGTCGATCAACAGCCTCAATTTTCAGCCGGTGTTTTAACAAGCAACAAAACACCTGCTGACACTGATCACTGAAACATCCTGGTGAGTACACAAAGGAGTAGATTATCACACTACCTTTCTCATCTTCCTCTATATGTATAGTTTAAAGTAGACATTCTTTCCTGCTTTGAGTAAACTGCAAAAAATTAGATACAGGTTTTTAATTGCAAACGCTTCGTAAGATTCATGTATTCACTTCGAAGAAAATGTCGACCAAATAAAATGAAAGCCCAATCATACCCATGTCACAATCGGGATAACTGCTTACGTTTCGTAAATCATGTCCTGCACATTGACGGTTGCTTTGCATGGGGCACATGGACTTTGATGAAGACGCATTTATCTGACAACTTAAAGCACATTTCTCTCCTCTACACTTATACTTACAATTTTTTATTTAAAAAAAAAAAAAAAAAGACCGTTCACAGAGTAAACACTAACAACAAATCTAAACATCTTAAAATTCCTGTTAGATAAATCAGCACCATCTTTTTATGTTGTGAATAACACACACACACACACACACACACACACACACACACACACACACACACACAGCATGCGCGCGCGCGCGTGCTCGGACATGACGAACACGCCCACCATAAGGCCAAACGATCCCAGGTCTAGGGTTCGAGACTATCCTTGGTAGTCTGTCCACCTCGCCTCCTCCCTCCTTCCCCCCCCCCCCCTCCCTCTCTCCACGCCCCACATTCCTGCCACCATACACACAAGGGCGCATACACATGCACGCATAGACATGGAGTGTTATGTGCTTACATTTTTACATGATCGAGAGCGTGGGCACGTGCACACTAGTTCCTAAACTTAGAGGATCTCGATTTACGCTTACTAGTATGGAAGAGAAGCACGGGGTGTCAACTGAAAGACGACTATCTTTTCAGTTTTAGAAGACATGGCCCATTACATCTGAATTAAAAAAAAAAACAACTGAACAGCCTTACGTATTAATGTTGTTTGGGAATGAAAATAACTTAACAGCACAAACAAACTCGCCAATAATGTCGCTTGGGAATGAAATTAACTGAACAGCTTAATGGAACTCACTGATAAATAATCAGTAGTGACCAGCCGCCGTGGCGAAGTGGTTAGCGTCGCGGACTACCGGCTGGGAGGTCGTGGGTTCGAATCCCATCAGAGTCATGTGGGTTTTTCTGCCCCGACCGGCTCCTACCCAGAGTTGAGTTTGCTGCGGACTCAGTTGGGAAGACTGGGACCACACAGTCGAGTTTCATCCACTTAATGGATGCGTTTCTGAGAGTGTTGCTCAAATTTCCTGACCAACACTGCAGGTGCCTGTATCTCTCGGGCCTGGTTGACGCCGGGATATATTATGAAAGGAAGCGTAGAGAACAGCCCTGTCATGTAGTCTCAGACCGAAATGGAAATCCGTAGCATCATCTTAATCATCCTCATTCTCATCGATCAGCATAAAAAAAATTGTCTCAAATTCTGTGGCCCTTCATGCCCTGCTCTCATGGTGACCTCAATTTTCGATGTCCTCTCCACGTCTGTGGCCTTGGTTTGGTTCCGTCGGGGTCACCGGTATCGGCGAGTCCATGGGGGCTGTCGTTGGACGGACGTGGTGGCGCCCTCCGGAGGGAGAGCTCACTCACGCCGGCTCCGCGACTAAGCAATTATTGTCGTCAGTAGGGGGCTTAGTAGGTGGTGTCCTGGGTATGTTAGATCAGAACAGGCGCCACTGAACACCACCGAAGTGATTCGGCAGCAGTGCAGTGTCTCCTCCGGTGGGTTGCCTCTTGACGACTTGATATTGGCTGCTCCCAGTGGATTGCCGGTGCCGGGGCTGCGGCGGGTCCGACCGGGCTGTGGCTGTGGACGGGATGTCGGAATGAGCGGCGTGGGTGCACTGCCTCTGAGGTGGCGCAGAGGTGGGACAGCAAAAAAAAAAAAAAAAAAAAAAAAAAAAAAAAAAAAAAAAAATCAGTAGTGGATAGGTGTATCAGTGAACTAGCAGACAAAACACGTCTCGACAGCTCACCTTCAGATCCCTCCAACTGCTAACTCTTTCCTCCTCTTGCTTGTGTTCACAGGTGGATCAGCAGACATTGTTCACAGCTGGGGTCAACAGACACTGTTCACAACTGGGGTCAACAAACATTGTTCACAACTGGGGTCAACAGACATTGTTCACAACTGGGGTCAACAGACATTGTTCACAGCTGGGGTCAACAGACATTGTTCACAGCTAGGATCAGCAGACATTGTTCACAGCTGGGGTCAACAGACATTGTTCACAGCTAGGATCAGCAGACATTGTTCACAGCTGGGGTCAACAGACATTGTTCACAGCTAGGATCAGCAGACATTCTTCACAGCTGAGGTCAACAGGCATTATTCACAGCTGTGGTCAACAGATACTCAGAGCTCGATTAAGCAGGCATTGTTCACAAGTAGTATCAACGGACATTGTTCGCAGCTGGGTTCAACAGACACTGTTCACAGCTGGGGTCAACAGACATTGTTCACAGCTGAGGTCAACAGAAATTCAGAGCTCCGGTCAATAGACTGTTCTCTACTGTGGTCTCCTTCAAGAAAAACAAAAGAAATAAACACACAAGCAAAAAAAGCGATCAGCAAAATTGTTGTTTATGTTTTAACGCACACGCACGCGTGCGTGTCACGCACGCACGCGCCTGTGTGTGTGCTTGTGTGTGTGTGTGTGTGTGTGTGTGTGTGTGTGTGTGTGTGTGTGTGTGTGTGTGTGTGTGTGTGCGTGCATGCGTTCGTGCGTGCGTGCGTGCGTGCGCGCGAGCGTGTTTGTGTGTGTGTGTGTGTGTGTGTGTGTGTGTGTGTGTGTGTGTGTGTGTGTGTGTGTGTGTGTGTGTTTTATCGGATCAAGGACATTTTGTTTGCACAGAAGAAACCAGCATAATTATTTCTTTTCTTGTACAAAAGTGTATAAAATATTATGCACCTGAAAAAAAAGGAAGACATTCTAGAGTGTTACTGTATTTAGTCCATAAATGCTACCAACGCTACGTAACACATACAAAGAATGATTGTGAAAATACTGTGGTTGTAAAACTAGACAAGTGTGTTTTTCAGGTCGATCAAGATGTGCTTATTACTGCAATATACATTACTCCGGACAGCAGTCCTTTGTACAGTAACAACACAGAAAAAGAACTGTTTTACTAGAAGAAGCTCTTCTGAACATTGTAAATGATGAACAGTGATATACTGCGATCTGTTGGAATGTGAATGCCAGGACAGACTGGAAGCAACCTAACACTTACCCATTCTCCCGTTGTTGATGTCGATGATAATGATATCGATCATTGTAACCGGCAGCCAAAAGATCCATTCATCATCAACTTTGGTGAGTCTTTGCTGAATTTGTGTTTCATGCTGGAGTGCACTACATTGAACGGCGCATGTGCCGTTGATCTGGATGGTCACTGTGATTGATTATCTATAATTTCAGTGTCAGAGTGACCCTCAAACTGTGTCACTGACTATTTACCGTCTGTTAGCCCGATGGAATTACACACTGTCAGAGTGACCCTCAAACTGTGTCATTGACTATCTACCGATGGAATTACACACTGTCAGAGTGACCCTCAAACTGTGTCATTGACTATTTACCGACTGTTAGCCCGATGGAATTACAAACTTTTGGGGGACCCTTTCCTTTTTTGTTTTGTTTTGTTTTCAAGAGAACTTCGCTGTCCTCACGCCTTGCAAGCCTATAGTTTAGATGCCAGGATATTCTCGATTTCCACTTGTGTCAACGTAAATCCTTCATGATAAAGGTAACACGAACAGCTTTGTCATCCTAGGGGGTATTGGGAGTGGGATAGGGAGTACGTGAAGGGGAGGGGGAGGGGGGAGTGGGGGTCGTTAAACTCCCTTGAAGGTATGACCCAGTTAGAGCTGAATCAACGTGGCATTTTGGCCATAGGTTTGTTTGGAGGGATTGGTGGTGGCCGCTGTGAAAGCTGAGTGGACTTCCTACGATCAAGAGTCAACATCTTCACACCGCTCTGTAAATACGGCGCTGCCAGATTGGTCCTGTTGAATGAGGAATCCCTTCGGGGGAAGCTGCTGCGCAGTCCTCTGTTTTACAACAGTGGTCATCACGAATACACCCCGTGGATTTGTTCTCACCCTCTGCAGAGTGAATCGTCATGGAAAGAGAGAGAGAGAGAGAGAGAGAGAGAGAGAGAGAGAGAGAGAGAGAGAGGACAGACAGACTGACGGACAGACTTTTGTTTGGTAATATTCCAGTCTGGTCGTTATTTTGTCCAGTATAGACTGGCGGGGTCCAGGCCTAGGCAGATTACACTCACTTCACACTATAAAATGTTGGTCGTGCCACTCAGTGTCATCAGAGAGACAAAGGAGAGTTTTATGTGCAGGTTGTCAACGGTTACACACAGTGGATGGATGATGGCCCCATACTTTGTGACAAGGAAGCACAGCCCCTCAAGTGCAAAGCCAGTACCGGCAAGGGAGTGACTGTGCCACAAGCGTTAGCATGCTCAGTTGCGATCTCCCGAAACCCGCATGGAAAGAGCACGACCAGGTCACACATACTGTAGGCCATCCCTGTTGGCATGCTGAGTTGCCATCTCCGAAGCCAGTCCCGAAAGACACGATGATGTCGCCCATACCTGCATCCGAACTATTCGCCTGTCCAGTTATAGTAGCATGCTCAGTTACAATCTCACGTAACCAATACCAGAAAAGTGAGAATAGGTCTTATATGTTCAGATACAATCTTCCGAAGACAATACCCAAATCTGAAGTATATCATGATTGATAGATGTGTCCATTATTAGCCTTCCAGGTTCCCGCCTTCCACCATCTGGACTGACATGGTGGCTATCTTCATTACAACCATATCCAACATCATCGCTCTCTAGAAATTTCGCTATGACGGTTTCTTTTTTTTCTTTTTTTTGTAGTCATTCTGTTTGTCCCTGGTCGAGAATAAGAGATCCAAGACTGCAGGCCAAGTACAGAAGTGAAGCACTGGAATGTAGAGTAGGACATTTGAATATTACAGTGGCCATACAAACATATATAACATCGGAATGTAAGCAGAAACGTATGCTACAATATCTAATATTATACATCCAACTTTAGAAAATACTATTGGAAACTTGTATACAACAATGGCCATACAAAACATCCAATGTTGAATATACGAAACTTGCATGCATGACATACAGACATCACATTCAATGTAACAGTAACGTTGCAACAATGCTATACAAAACATCCTTACATCGGAATGTACTTCAGGAACTTGTATACACAATATGGACTATACAGAAAATTCCAATCCACAAGATATGTACATACACAGGAAATGTATGCCCAATGGCCATACAAACATCCCCACAGGAATACACAGCAGGAAAGGTATGCCGCAATGCCATACAAACATCCCACACAGGAATACACAGCAGGAAAGTACGCCAAGGCCATACAAACATCCCACACAGGAATACACAGCAGGAAAGGTATGCCACAACGGCCATACAAACATCCCACACAGGAATACACAGCAGGAAAGGTACTGCGCAATGGCCATACAAACATCCCACACAGGAATACACAGCAGGAAAGGTATGCCACAACGGCCATACAAACATCCCACACAGGAATACACAGCACGAAAGGTATCCTACAATACCCATACAAACATCCCACACAGGAATACACAGCAGGAAAGGTATCCTACAATACCCATACAAACATCCCACACAGGAATACACAGCAGGAAAGGTATCCTACAATACCCATACAAACATCCCACACAGGAATACACAGCAGGAAAGGTATCCTACAATGCCCATACAAACATCCCACACAGGAATACACAGCAGGAAAGGTATCCTACAATACCCATACAAACATCCCACACAGGAATACACAGCAGGAAAGGTATCCTACAATGCCCATACAAACATCCCACACAGGAATACACAGCAGGAAAGGTATCCACAACCCATACAAACATCCCACACAGGAATACACAGCAGGAAAGGTATCCTACAATACCCATACAAACATCCCACACAGGAATACACAGCAGGAAAGGTATGCTACAATGGCTATTCGAAACATCTCTATTGATATCCACAGCAGGAAGCAGTTGCTGAAATGGCTATCCGACAATCTAACATTGGAATATCCAGAATAAAAGATGTATGCTACAATACTCATACAAAATGTTCTAGCATTTGATTATACAGCAGGAAAATAGTATATTGTACTGGCCACATGAAACATCTTGCTGGGCACATTTCTGATAGCATTCCTGCACTAGCGTTATTGACACAATGGATGCTGCGTCAGACAGGCTTGAAAAAGATTAAGCGGACTAAACTAGTCATCAGAGAGAGAGAGAGAGAGAGAGAGAGAGAGAGAGAGAGAGAGAGAGAGAGAGAGAGAGGGGGGGGGGGAGATTTCAATGATTACTGCATTAAGAATTTGACCGTGTAGGTTCAGCATACATAAATGCGAGTATAAATAATGTGCTTTGTGCATTTATTGAGTTTACATCATATCCTTGTTTGTATAAATGAATGGATGATGGTGTGATGCTGCTGCTGCTGCTGCTGCTGCTGCTGCTTCTGATGATGATGATGATGAATACATGTGTGTGTGTGTGTGTGTGTGTGTGTGTGTGTGTGTGTGTGTGTGTGTGTGTGTGTGTGTGTGTGTGTGTGTGGTCTGTTTGTCTATGTATGTATGTATGTATATCAAGCGGACGAAAGGCCTACAGCAGGCAATATGAACAGTTCTGTGTTCAATGGGGGTTACGATGGCCTCCATTGGCTGCTAGTGAAGAATCTCTTATTTATGATACATTTCCCTGACTGTTCCTTCGTATTTTCCTTATCCCCCCTCCTCCCTCCAATCTTTGCCAAGTCATTAATATAGTGATTGAAGAATTGTGTGTGTGTGTGTGTGTGTGTGTGTGTGTGTGTGTGTGTGTGTGTGTGTGTGTGTGTGTGTTGAGCGATTTAGTAGTGGTGGAAAACAAGTGCAGGCAAATATATATATATATATATATATATAGAATAAGTATCGAGAGAGAGAGAGAGAGAGAGAGAGAGAGGAGAGAGAGAGAGAGAGAGAGAGAGAGAGAGAACTCGTGTGTGTTGTTGTTGGTCTGTTTAACGTCTGTTCACTAAAAGTGATATTAGACGGTGGGGAAGGATGGGGGAGAGGGGAAAAGATAGGGAGAGTGGGAAGGAGATGACCGCATGCAAGAATTTGATATGAACGAACGTGTTTTGTCGGTACCTGCGTGAGTGTGTCCAAGTGTTTAAAATCTAATTATTGCATAGGGAAAAGGGATAAAAATGTTGGATAATTATCAAACATGAGTATCAAAGCTATTAACATATGAAAATCAATGAGAATCCACCAAATATGAAATAACAATAACACATTAATCCTTTAACATCGAAATAACACACTAAGAAAGCAAAAGCCAAAACATGCACTTGCATGCCAATATATATATATATATATATATATATATATATATTATATACACACACACTGCGGTGCGGTGTGTGGGTGTGTGTGTGTGGTGTGTGTGTGTGTGTGTGTGTTGTGTGTGTGTGTGCGCGCGCGCACACGCGTTCTGGTGTGGCTTGTTGTTGTGTGTGTGTGTGTGTGTGTGTGTGTGTGTGTGGTGTGCGTGTGCCTGTGTGTGTGCCTGTGTGTATGTGTGCCTGCATCTGGTGCATGCGTGCGTGCGTGAGTGCTTGCATCTGTGTTTGTGTGCGTGTGTATATGTGTATCTGTGTGAGTCTTCCATCTCTCTTGAAAACATTTTGAACAGTTATTCACTTCTTCGCATTTTTTCCCCCGAGTATTTGATTAATTATCCAGTTGGTATCTTCCTCATATTGATTCAGTTTCCATCATTCCAACCCCCCATTTTTGTGATAGTACTGTCGCTTTCACAACACACACAACACACACACACATCTCTCTCTCTCTCTCTCTCTCTCTCACGTGTGTGTGTGGGGGGGGGGGGGGGGGCGGGGGTGCTACAAGCGCGTGTGATCTTATATATACAGGTGTGTGCGCCTATACGCGAGCCGCTGTGTGTTTATACATCATACCTGTGAGTGCTCCTGTACGAACACGTGCTCACGAATTTGAGACGTGAGCTTAGAGAGAAAAATAACAGGTCGGCCCGCTGTGCAAAGCTGAGGTCGTTGGGTTCTTTCCGACGTTTATGGAGAAACCGAAGATTCGTCCACGTCCGACTCGGGTGACAGTATCTTTCCGCTCCGATACCGTCAGGACGGAATAACTGCCTAACCTCACCCTCACACTTTGAGTCCACCGTGACAGTGTGCCGAAATCCACCCCGAGGTCTCCCTCTCCTCAGTCACCAACCAACTTTACCCCGCCCCATCCCTCCACTTCACTGGCTATCCATCTCCCTCCCACCTCTCCACTCAGTTCTCACTCACTGACCAGTAAACCGTTACCCATACACTTATCTCATGACCAGCAACCTATCCATTAAAACAACAACAACAACAAACAAACCAAACAAAACAACAAAAACGAAAGGGGAGGGGGGGGAGGGAGGAATGTAAGCGCAAAAAAGGAGGGGGAAGGTGAGGAGAAAAAGAATCCATGCACAGAAGCAGAAGTAGAAGAAGTAAAAAAAAAAGCAAGGACCACTCTCTCAACCGTACTCAAGGCCCACATCGTCACAACATTCCTCACTTTCACCCCGTTAAAACCCCCTCAGCCCGCCATAACTGTCACTTCGCCCCACGAAACACGTGGTTAGCTGGACAGCAGCCGGGCACAAAAGTATAAATATCCCGGCTTTTAATGTCTGCGGTTCGTGGATCGCGCCGGGACACTGATATCTGACCATCCACTGTTTTTCCGGCCTGGAGACATCGCCGCTTGCCTCGTTAAAGACATGAATGGACAGAGAGAGAGGGAGTGAGAGAGAGAGAGAGAGAGAGAGAGAGAGAGAGAGAGAGAGAGAGAGAGAGAGAGAGAGGTATGTGTGTGTGTGTGTGTGTGTGTGTGTGTGTGTGTTGAGGAACTAGGAGGCTGACCCGGTACATGATGACAAAAGGTGTTTGGTGTGTATTCAACATAAAGTCAGACGGTCAGCCGATGGAGATGAAGAGAATCAAATTAAAATATTAAAAGAAGGTTGGGTTTTTGTGCGAATATCACTAATCATAAATGAAGTGATAGGGAACAGTGTAATCTAATGAATTACACAATCATTACTGGAAGAGAGAGAGAGAGAGAGAGAGAGAGAGAGAGAGAGAGAGAGAGAGAGAGAGAGAGAGAGAGTTTATAAGCAATGGCTATATAACATTAATGCAAAGAAGTAATTTGCCTATTTCGACATGTATGTGATTGATATAAGCAAATACAATTGAACTATTGCCGATTCGCAAGGTCATCAGAAGCTTCTTGACAGTCTCACTGTTTATCCCTCTTTGCCTGTTCGCCTGTCCCGTTTCGCCAGTTTAGCGTATACTTGCATAAATTTGCGAGTGCATTCACTGAAATGACTCTCCAACAAATATGTTGCCATCATTAAATATCTCTCTCTCTCTCTCTCTCTCTCTCTCTCTCTCTCTCTCTCTCTCTCTCTCACACACACCACACACACACACACACACACACACTAGATGGAAAGTTCCTGCCGTAAAAGTCAAAAGTGTTATCCACGAAAGTTTCTATCAAGCAAATGAAATAAAATATTTCAATGTATTTAATCAGAAGTGTCAAAAGTGTTATCCACAAAAAAGTTTCTTTCAAGCAAACGAAATCAGATATTTCAATGTATTTAATGAAAGAAATGTCGTTCAGTTCCGTGTACAAATTTTCAATATTGAAAATCAGAATTTCAATTCGCATGATGGCTATGCCTGTCCCATTGTTTTGGTTTCTGTCTGAACGACGGGGAAGGGGGCTCCTGCCTGGAGTCTTATTAACTGGCGTGCTGTCCAAGGTGTTTCATGGCCTTGATTGCGTGAGTTGAAAACAAAACAAAACAAAACAAAAAACAAAAAACAACAAAAAAACCTGCCGCACGCCAGACTGCCGTGACCTGCTGTGTTCACGACTTGCACGTGACGACCTTGGACTGCCGTGACCTGCTGTGTTCACGACTTGCACGTGACGACCCTGGACTGCCGTGACCTGCTGTGTTCACGACTTGCACGTGACGACCTTGGACTGCCCTGACTTGCTGTGTTCACGACTTGCACGTGACGACCTTGGACTGCCGTGACCTGCTGTGTTCACGACTTGCACGTGACGACCCTGGACTGCCGTGACCTGCTGTGTTCACGACTTGCACGTGACGACCCTGGACTGCCGTGACCTGCTGTGTTCACGACTTGCACGTGACGACCCTGGACTGCCGTGACACCTGGCCTGCCGAGCTGACGACGGATGAGAAGGGCTGGCTGTTGCCGCTCGGTACACCGTCACCTCTGACCTCTGTTTACAACGTCATGCTGGGATTTAGTCGGAATTGTCCGCGTAGCTCGGAATCCACCACCTCAGCGTAAGTTCTTAGGTCAGGTCGTCTGGGGTGCACAACTAATCGCCCCTTTCTGGAAAAAAAAAAAGCCACAGCATCCTTTTTCTTGGCTTGAGCAAACTATACTGGCTTTATAGTGGGTATGGTCACTGGCCACGGTTACTCCTTTATATTCCAGTTTGTCATTTTGTCTTTCCACTTACTGGGTTTCACTATCGTAGGCCGAAGTCCACTGTTTCTGCTCTGGCGTACACGATGGACCCGAGCCATGTCGTCTGTTGTCCACGACTTGTCCCCCTGTATGCTGTTCAGCACGTGTCTTTCACCGATCTGGCAGGAGTCGAAGGTCTCCCTCCCCTCTGCTGCAGGCACCCCAAACTTCGAAGGTTGTCTCGTCTGGAGAACCCCTCCGATCTGTCCACCTCTCCCTCAGTCTTGTCATTTGCATCGTCACATCGCTCATTGTTTTTGTGTCTTAATTTGCATTTCTTTTTTTTTTTTTCTATTTTCTTTCTCCACGTACAGTTCGTTGATATCAGCGGTAGTGTTTTGAAGAAAAGCAAAGCAGTTGTCATTGTCACTCTCCAGTTTACCACAGCGTTAATTAGTTTCATCACATTTAGTTCTAACAAGACCAATACCTGTTTTAATTGCACTTATATCCTGTCTCATGAATTCCATGCTAGCTTCTAATGATGTGAACCTGTTTTGCTGTTGCTGGACGGCATCCAGGATCTGCTGTGCAGTATCCGCTGGCAGGCGAGAATCACTGGAGACTTGAAGAGGGGTACAAACGAATCTGCTTTTGTCAGCGTCTGTCCGCGCACTGTCTTGTTTGTCGTGGTCAGGTCCAGGATTCAACTCAACGTCTCCACAGCACAGGAGATACGCCGCCACAAAAACAAATACAAGTGTGTCCACTTCGTTTCTTTTTGTAATCACCCGTGTCTTCATCTTCCTTGCAAAAGCAACTCGCTTCGCCATGGAGCACAGAAAGTTGAGAGGAAAAGTCCACATGCCACTTGAAACTGCACGTTGTGAATCGGCATGTTGAATACTCCAGTTAATTTTTCACATCCGTATAATATGTTGAAGCATATCCTTTTAGAGTGTTGGGACTTACTTGATGTGAGACATAAACACTTTACAGCAGACTCCATGAAAACCTTGTTCACAGATGTCCCAGCTGATGTGATCTTTGAATTTCTGACGGAGATTAACATTTTTCACCTGATCTAAGATTTTACGGAGGAACGATTTTTAATGAAATTGCCGGTGTGTTTTTGGAAGGTGTGTTTTAAAGAGTTGTGTGAATGAGTTTTTTTTTTAATTTTTTTTTAATGACCTGTGAGTTAACTTCAACGCGGTGACAGCCCTGATATGGCCCTTTGCGGTCGGCTGGGCTTTAAACAACATTACCATTACCATTACCGTATAATCAGCACACACAACGTATATGACTGCTACCAGTG
>CM065723.1:14936471-14951471 GCA_033310375.1 Conus canariensis | reverse complement strand
ATTTGCGTGCTTTTGTTCTTGGATTATAGTTATTGTACGTTATTTTTATGTTTGTACTTCTTCAATAACTTTTTATTGTTGAAATACATCCAATGTAATCTAGACAACAGGTTTTTTCTCCAATATATCGCCCCCCCCCCCCCCCCCCAAAAAAAAAAAAAAAAAAAAAAAAGTGGGATTATCGCAGTTTGGTCCATAAACATTTGCTAGAACAATTTCTGTGTCTAGTGTGTTCAGAATAAGTGTAATATGATTTCCTCGTCTACCCGTAACCGCTTTCTTTATTTTGAAATCAAAATTAATATTATTTAGCAAAATAGCGACTCCCCTTGATCTCGAATTATTAGATGCAAACACGCACTCATGGCCCCAATCTGCTCTTGTTTGTTTTTCTATACTTTTGTAAAGTGTGTATCCTGTAGAGAATAAACTGAATGCTGTTTTTGCCCAAGAGACTGGAACACGTCCCTTCTTTTTTGAAAGTTCCCTAACCCCTGACGGTTTAAAGAGGAAAAATATTAAATTACTCATTCTTATTATATTGTATTAATACATGATCACTGCAACCTACTTTTTTGAAAGAAGAATGATATCCGCGAATGCCCTTATTTCTCTCGACAAGCAGAAGTACACAAATAAAACACATTTTCAAACAAGAAAACATCCAATCACTATATATAAAAAAAATCTGTACGAAGATGAAAAAAGGCGATCGAAGACCACATTTGGTGAACGAAATGTGTCACAGCGTCAAAAATATTTACATACGTAAGTTACAAAGCAGCAATTTCTTGTTTGTCTTGAAATTCTGCGAAGGACTGGTATACACCCCTCATTGTTATATATACAGCGAGTATGCAATGTGTTCATGTGTGTGTGTGTGTGTGTGTGTGTGTGTGTGTGTTTTGTTGTGTGTGTGTGCGTGCGCACGCGCGCGCGTGTGTGAGTGAATACTTGTGTGTGTTCATGCGTGCTTGCGTATGTGCGTGCATGTATGCTTGCGCGTATGTGTGCAGGTGCGTGTGTGCAAGTATGTGTGCGCGCGCATAATGGAAAAAAAAAAGAAAGGAGGGGGAATGAGAGAGAGAGAGAGAGAGAGAGAGAGAGAGAGAGAGAGAGAGAAGAGAAGAGAGACAGACAGACAGACAGACAGACAGACAGAGAGAATGTACATAACTGAAACGCAGGTGGGGCAATGCACCATCACCCCCTCCCCCCTCCCCCACCCCCTCCCCTCCACACTTCTGCAAACAATCTTGAGAACCTCTTAAATGGATATCATACGCATGAATAAATCAGGCACCGTTTCTTACACACAAAAAATATACTGTACATGTGCCAGCGACTAACGTACACCAAAAAGACACCAACAGGCGGCCAGTCAATAAATGAAACATACACTGATACACAAAAAAGATACACTGCATACATCAAGCAGGTAGAAGATGGTGAAACCCAAACACACGTTAATGGCTGAGACATGCACAGGGTGACAGACAACTAAAATGCTGCTTGCTACATACATTGAAAGATCACTGTCTGATTAATCTGATATAAAATGCAACCCATGATGACAAACAATGCGTTTCGGCTAGGCCTGCACAAAGTGACACGCACAAAGATATTGCCAAGCATCTGCATGAAAACAATAGCAGTATAAAGATCACTAGTTGTGACAGAAAAAAAACAAACCTTTCAAATATGTTCTGACTGACTGACTGACTGAAACATTACTGTCAGATTAACATATGTTGTACTGACAAAAATGTTCATTAATCATCGATCGCTGAAGCATTCTTATCATAAAAGCACATTGATGGCATCAGCAACAGAATCAATAATCAAAGCGTCCAGGGTCAAATAGACACCCAGCTAAATACATCTCAAAGGACGACAATTAAATAGAAACGTGCAAAATGTGAGTTTCAAACAATACGCTGACAAAAATCACATTGAGATACAAAAAATCATATCAAATACATTTACAAAATACATCGGCGGCTGAAACATGCGTAAGTATTAGCACACAAAGTGCGTTGGACACAACAATAATTCAATCAATGACAGGGTGTCAGGGAACCAAACGAAAATCTTGTGTTATACAATCTCACATCCTACGCGCGATATCATACCTCCCATAATTGTTCTGGCTGTTGCATTTCTCAAAGCGAAAGATCTCTCCAGCCAGCTGTGAAGGGGGAGGGCCGCGAAAGGTGAGGAAACTACAGAGAAGGTGAACTCCGGGCGGAGGAGAGGGAGACAGAGGACGAGGGCACGGGCGGAGCAGCACTGGGCATCCTTCATCAGGGGAAGGGTCATGAATGCTCATTTCAGTCAGTAGTAAGAAACCATATTCCTGGACAGAATGATGGTGAGATTTAGCTTCCCCGGACACCAAAACTAACAGGATCATTCTGGCTGTCTATCTGAATGCACAAGTGTGGTTCCAGTGGTGTCAGCACGTCGTCACATTGGCCCCCGTTCCTTCCTGTGATGGTTTGTCGGCTGCATCACCTGAGGTTGGTGTCGACGATCAACTTGAAGGTAACATCAATACAAACCACATCTGGCTGGACAGGAAGGGCACACCTGGAGACAACTGGAGACTATTAAACCCAGGCCCTGGTGTCTTCAGTGTCCAGCAGAAAGAAGACCAGGCGTCATAAACATGTCTCTAAATGCCGTCCGTATATGCATGTTTCCACAGATGTAGGAAACAGGAAAAGAAAGGACCGGGCCTGCCGTGCCAGTGCCACCTGCCGTTGTTTTTAAGAAAAGGTATTTGTATGAATAGCAGCAAGCACAAACTCTTTTCCTATGTGGAGGGCATGTGAGTATTACTGTCCTTGTGTATAAGCTTAAAGTGCGTGCGTACAGTTGAAACTGGGTGTAAGAAAATCATGGGTGGTATCACAGCCTTTGCTTGGTTGTGAAACCTGTGCTGCTTACTAAAAATAAGCCGGTTGTGTTAGTAAATGGAGTGTAAAAGAAACTATTGCGGTCATTTTTACCTTTCGGTCTCGTCTGAGGGATAAAGCTATGTCTATGAAAATTTATATAGATGGATGTCAATCGCCGCACAAAAATTTCTTGAAATGTTTACAGATGGGGCCTTCTGTAATACATGTGTCCAGACAGTGACCTGTTCTGCCTATGTATTACAACTCTGATCTCCTGCACCCGCGTTAGGTTGTCAGCTAACATTCTGAGCAGGACCACATTCGGTTATCGCGACGAAACCTCAGCTACTGGAGAACCGCTCACTCCTCGCGGCTTATGATTTTGCGAGTCTTCAGAACCCCAATCAATCAACGCCGTCGAAGCCTCTCTCTCTGTCTCTGTCTGTCTGTCTGTCTGTCTGTCTGTCTGTCTCTCTTCTCTCTCTCTCTCTCTCTCTCTCTCTCTCTCTCTCTCTCTCTCTCTCTCTCTCTCTCTCTCTCAACACGGCAATTTCACAAGATTAATTTTGACAGATCTGTTGAGACTCAACTCAACTCAACTCAACATTTTTTATTGCCATTAGCATAAGCCCTGATGGCAAGGGGGAAAAGGGGTACATGTAACCACATGATATAGCGGCAACAAAATAATAACACAAATTATTCTAGACTTGCTTTCACACACGCGCGGGCGCGCGCGCCCGTATACACACACACACACACACACGCGCGCGCGCGCGCGCGCGCCGCGCCTCACATGCACGTGCTATCGCACGAAAAGTTAATTCATTGACCATCAAGAATCTAGCACTGTAGACCAACATCTTGAGAACTAGATATATAGGATCACAAATACACAAAAATAACAAAACGTGTTAACTGGTATTTTTCTTTCGGTATTCAGCAGCTTCAGCAATATATCTAGCAAAGCATGCAACGAGTTTTACATTATGACTCGATAAGATTGCTACAAGATCTTTTCTCTGTGCGACTGGTTCGTTAAATATTTCGCATTTACTCCGTATAGTATTATATGCGGGACAATCAAACACAAAATGCATTTCGTTTTCTATATTATTGTCATCTGTGCACATAAGGCACGTGCTATTGTCTGATGTTTCAAACCATTTTTTGTTGGCATTAAGGCCCTTGTTCTTGTTCGGAATTTGCCAAATGGTATTTATGCCAGTTATTAGTAATATGTATAAAATACTTTTCTACTTCTAATGTGCTTTTAAAGGAAAGAAACCAGTTATATTTATCGTTATCAATCATACTAGCATGCCAGGTTTGTTTGTAAGAGCATATCAAACGATCTTTTAACTCTGAAAGAAATTGTCTATAATTACCTACACCCTGGCAAAGCCAAACAATACCAAAACCATTTTCGGTCAACAGTTTTTTTTTACACGAGAGACCCAGTTGAATTTACCTGCCTCATGTTGCAAAATCAACATTTTATAAGCTTGTCTGCATAATCTAGTTTCTTCTAAATTGACTAACTTTAGCCAATATTTAACAGATCTGACACAGGTTACAATATGTAATGGGTAGCGCCCAGTCTCACCATATATCATTTTGTTAGACGCATGCAACGGTACATGCAAAATGCGCTTTAACGCATAGGTGTGTACCTTTTCCATATAAACATTATCTAGCAAACCCAGATCTCTGATGAATATGTTAAAATAGGTTGTATTTGCGTATCAAATAATTTCCAGAAGAGACAGAAATCAGATGAGTTCAATTTTATCATTGTTTTCAATATTTCAATAACACCTCTCTTTCCCTTCTTATATGTTTCTAACCAGCATCTGTTTAAACTTAATTTTGTTGTAAAGAACATACCAAGATATTTGTAACTATTCGTTACTTGCACTTCCGTAGATCCAAAAAACCATCGTTCATGTTGAGCTAAATATCCCCCATTTCTAAATACCATGATATTAGTTTTACTTAAGTTAACTGTTAATTGTAGTTTGTCTGATTCTCTTTTTAAAGCATTTAATTGGTTTTGTAGACCCATAGGCGTATCAGAAAGAAGAATAATATCATCTGCAAAAAGCATAAAAAATAATTCTATAGCCCCAGGTAACATTTGGATACCATGTCTCCCACTTTTCGATATTTCTATAGCAAGCTCGTTTATGAAGAAAGAAAAAAGTATCGGGCTGAGTAAACAGCCTTGTTTCACCCCACGTGGGCAATCGAAATAATCCGAGAAAACACCTTTGTCACGGACACACGCACGGACCGAATCATACATTCCTCGAAGGACTGCATACAACTTTCCATTTACACCATTCTTTCTCAAAATATTCCATAAAATGTTTCTGTTTACACAATCGAAAGCCTTTTGAAAATCTACGAAGGCGACATATAATTTAGATTTTCTTAATAGGTATTTTTGGACAATGGCATACAAGGTAGAAAGAAACTCGTGGAGAGCTGGCAGCAGAGAGTCCTCAGAAGAGAAGCCCCCTTCAAGCAAGTGTTTCGGCCCTTATCTCCTGACACTCTAGGGGGGTTGGCCACACCCGGTTCATGACTCCGGATGTCCCTCTGCTGCCCCTTTTTTTTTTTTTTTTTTCCCCATCTTGGGACGAGCCATGGCTGGGATTCGAACCCATGACCCTCTGGACATGCTCATTTTCCACTTAATGACTCGCGCTTTAACCACTGAGCCACAGGGACACCTGATATTTGTAGGGAAATTAAGCCTTATGAAGTTCACTTTTGTTCCTCCTTGACCAGATCCAGCTTGAACACCTCTCTGCCGCTTCTGCCATTGCTTTCAGGGCTCTGGTTTTTTCCCTCCCTGCAACTGAGAGCTGTTTCATGAGGCTGTATGCAGACGTTCCTACAAACCCCCTAGCTCCAATTTCTGTAGTGAGGACTTTGACCTGATAGCCTTCTCTCCTCAGGCTGTTTGCCAGATCAGCATACTTTTCGGTCTTGTAGATTTGAGCTGCCTCCATTCTGTTCTCATATGGCACCGTGAGCTCGATCATGATCAGCTGCTTGGTTGACTTAGAGTGGACTACTATGTCTGGTCTCATGCCACTCTTGCTGATGATCTCTGGGTGACTCTTCCATTCTGGGAGATCTGCAGTGCACTCCCAGTCATCTGCCCCGTCCAGCAGACTCTGCCTGCATGTTTCGAGTGGCACTGTTGTTCTTGGCCATGATTTGCTGCCTCCTGCCGTGAAGAATGTTGCGGGTGCTTTTGGAGTCCTGATTTTCCCTTTTGTGGTGTTGGTACTAGCCCAGACTACTTGTACAATCTCTTTGAGCACTTGGTTGTGCCTCCATGTGTACCTTCCTTGAGCCAGGGCTACTTTACATGAGCTTAGGACATGCTCCACTGTTTGTTTTTCATGGCAGAGGGGGCATGCAGGATCGTCTGTTTTCCCCCACTTCACCAGGTTTGCATTTGAGGGCAGAAGGTCATAAGCAGATCTGAGAATGAAGCTGATCCTGAGAGGGGCCATGTGCCAAATGTCATTCCAAGTGAGACTTCTTTGGAGTGCATTCTCCCACGTTGTCCATTGCCCTTGCTGGCTCTGCTGGACTGCTTTTTGGAGTCTTTTTTGGTCTTCTTCTTTTCTCATCTCCTGAATCATCATGTCTCTTTTGGCTTTTCCTTTGGCCTTTGACCACCATTCAGTTTTGGTCACCCCCAGTCCTTGTCTGTTGGTCTGTGTGTGTCCTGTTATTTCTCTGATCTTGAGACTTTCTTTTGCAGAATTCATCGCCTCTTGAACTTTCCATTTTCTGCCTGTCTTCAGCTGGGGCTTGTTGCTTTTACCACCTTGTCTCCTGAGTCCTCCAGCATGCTTTGAAGTCTGATCTTCCCTGCTTTGTATTCCTCCAGGATGGATTTCAGTGGTAGTTTCAGCTTTGCTTGGCGACAGTACAGCGCTATGTCAGTCAGACAGGGTGGGACACCAAACCATTTCCTTGTGAACTTGTTGATTTTGGCTTCCATTGCCTCCACTATGCTGGTGCAGATGTCGTATATCATCAGAGGCCATAGGAGCTTTGGTATCAGCATGAACTGCAGACACCAGACCTTGTATTTGCCAGGGAGCCCACACTGGTCAATGGTCTCCAAGCCTTCCTCCGCCATCTGCTTGGTTTCTTTTGCTCTTTGTGTGTCTTTCAGCGTATCATCATACCATCTTCCAAGGCTCTTGACTGGTTCTTCTGTGACTGTTGGAATGGCCTGGTTGGCAACACTGAAGACCACAGATCCGGCCACTTTTCCTTTCCTCAGTGAGAGACTCCGTGATTTCTTTGGCTTGAACTTCATTCTGGATGAGGCAACTATGTCGTCCAGCCTCTCCAGCACATGACGTGTCTCGTCTTCTCTGGATGAAATCACTGTAGTGTCATCCATGAAGGCCTTGAGAGGAGGCATCTTGTATCCATCGCCAAGGTCTGTTTGTCTCGCGTTGTTTGTTGCTGCTTTCAAGATGAGTTCCATTGCCAGCACGAACAGTATTGGGGAAATTGCACAGCCCATTGCAATACCCACTTCCAAGTTGATCCAGTCTGTTGTGTACTCCTTGGTAGAGAACCGCATTGAGAAGCCATTGAAGTACTTCTTGAGCATGTCGCGGATGTTCTTTGGCACATGGTACATCTCAAGAGCCAACTGTATCATCTCATGGGGCACAGATCCATATGCGTTTGCCAGATCAAGCCACACTACGTCCAGGTCTCTCTTTTCTGTTTTTGCTTTTTGGATTGCGTCCCAGATCATTGTGGCGTGTTCTACACAGCCAGCCACGCCTGGGATGCCACCTTTCTGGACTGACACATCCAAGTACTTGTTTTCCATCAGGTACTTGGTCAGCCTTGCTGCCATGACAGAGAAGAAGATTTTCCCTTCGACGTTCAGTAGTGATATTGGCCTGAAATGGCTGATGTCACTTGAGTTTTGCTCTTTGGGGATGTACACACCATTGCCGTCATCCACTGGCCGCTGATCTTCTGGTTTCTCCAAGCCGATCGCAGCAGCCTGTGGAGCCACTCCAGCACCTTGGGACATTTCTTGTAAAGCTGGTAAGGTATTCCGTTTGGCCCTGGTGATGATTTGGCTCTGGCTTTGTCGACCACTTTCTTGATTTCCGCCAACGTTGGAGGCTTGCCATTGAACTGTTCCTCAGGGTTGGTTGGCCACACCAGACCTTGAATGTCGAGTGGTGCTTTGCTCTGTGGGTCAGAGTATGTTTTCCTCAGATGCTGCTCAAGAACTCCTTTGTCCACACTTAGGGTCCCAGATTTTGGCTGCTCAAACAGTGTTCTGGCAAACTGGAAGGGGTCTCTGAAGAAGCGCTCTTGTGTCTTCTTCTTTTTGCTCTTCCTCTTCCTCGCAGATTCCGCTTTACTGAGGGCGCTGTGTTTTTCTTTCAGGTCTTTCCACAGTTTTTCCAAGCCTTGTTTTTCAGCTGGCAATGCGGTCTTCATTTGCATCTTGAGGTTTTTCTTTTGGACCCTGATCTTGTCCATCTTTTCTTGGCGTCTGGATTTCTTTGAGGTGTTTTCTCTTTGGGTAGTTTTGCTCCATAGGCGTCTCTACATGTGGCATACACAATGTCCCCATATGTGGCTAGTTTGTGTTCCAGGGTGCTTTTCCCTATCAGTGCATCGAGTCTTTGGACGATTTTTGCATCCAGTTTCTCCCAATCTTCAGTTTCGTTTGCTCGTGGCAGGTTGAGTTTCAGGCGCCTGGCATCGAGGGCCTGTGCAAATTCCTCATCCGAACCAACAGCGTGGATGTCCTTGGCACTGTGGTTTAAATCCTGGCCTTGGTCTTCCGACGTCTTATCTGCTGATGCAGTGCGCTGCTGCTCATTCAGATGAGTCTTCACACATCCCATCTTTGTTCTGTGGATCTTCATGCCACGGGTGGTAGCGAAACGCTTTCCACAGACACATGGATATTCCATTTGGTCCATGTTCATAGTCCGTTTGGGATTTGCAGTCATGATTGGTTGAGCACCGATGGATTCATCATTCTCTCCCCCTTTCGGTGAATCCTGGGAGCATCTTTTCCTTTTATTCTTAGTAGCCACATGTTTAAGGCAAAGTGGGGAGCCAGCCCACAGAGCCCTTAGTTCTGGTCTTTCCCAGTGTCCTCCGGTCTTTCCCGGACGTCCTCCGGCCTATTCCCGGAAGTCAATAGTTTACCCATGCATCAGTAGAAAGAAACTCGTGGAGAGCGTGGCAGCAGAGAGTCCTCAGAAGAGAAGCCCCCTTCAGGCAAGTGTTTCGGCCCTTATCTCCTGACACTCTAGGGGGGTTGGGCCACACCCGGTTCATATGGTCGGCAGTGCTGTAGCCAGATCTGAAGCCAGCTTGTTCTTCTATTATTTTTTTTCTTTATCAGCCCATGCTGTTAATCTTTTATTCATAATATGCGTATACATTTTACTTAATATAGTAGTCAAAGCAATGCCATGATAATTATCATGGTTATTAGAATTACCCTTTTTATAAAGGGGAATTATTATGGATTTAGACCACAGTTCAGGGAAGATTCCTTTTTCGAACAAAGAATTAAAAAGTGTTACTAAGAAATCAATAACAACAGAGTTACCATTTTTAAACATTTCACTAATTATTCTGTCGGGACCTGCACTCTTGCCACATTTAAGATGCTTTATGCTATTTATGATCTCATTTCTTGAGATATTTTCATTAAATAGGGGTTCATCAAGATAGTATTCTTCACTGTCTATTACTATGTTCATATTATCAGCTACGTCAGTAAATCCATTGAAGACACCAAAGAAATGTTCGTACCATTGTTGAGAGCTTATCTCGTTATAAATAACTGCTTTCCTGCTGATTGATCTAATTGTTGAGCAGAATAGTTTAGTGTCGTTCACGCTAGCTTTTAGTTTCTCTAATCGTTCTGCGTCAAATTTTCTTTTCTTCTCTTTTCTGAAATCAGTATATTCTTTTCTTTCCTTTACATAATTTGCTTTATATTCTATCCTCAGATCTACAGACTTAACTCTTTGGTAACGTTTTAACCAACTTTTTACCTTCCTTTTCTTCTTTTCACACTCCCAATCAAACCAATCATCCACTTTTTTCTTTGTCCCACAACTCTCACCATACAGGCAGCAGCACTACATAAAGCATTTGTAAATAACTCAATACACATGTTTATATCTGTAGTAATATAAAGTAAAGCTCTTTCTAGACATTGTTTAAATTCATCTGAGTTCAATTCTGCCTTGTAAATTTCCTCATTGTCATCTGACCACACAAAGTGTTCTTCCCGACACACTTGTGATGATTTTTCTGTCTTGTTTACACTACTGGTTTTCCATTTCAGTTCTAAAGGCAAATGCCAAGAAAACAAGCTATCACCAACAATCACTCTGCAATTACATAGTAAATCTTGAGAAGCAATATAATAGTCAACAACACTACTACCATTACAGGAAACAAAAATGAACTCTCCGTTTGAATCATCTATACATGTTCCATTCAAAATCCCAAGATCAAACAAAAAACACATGTCTAATAAGGATTTTCCAAACTTATTTACACGCATATCTTTAGAACGACGTTTAAAGTCATGTTTTATATCAGTATTATCATATAACATGTAATTCGAATCATTCACACCATAAGCACAATCCATGTTACCATCATCATCAACAATATCATAATAACCATCACATTAAATGTCGTGATTAATATTACCACCACCACCATCCTCCTCCTCATCACCATCACCATCATCATCAGTATTTTGAAAATAGGAAGATATATTCTCATGCATTGGCTGCTGGCTTCCTGTACGAGCATTAAAGTCCCCACACATAAGGATATTAGCATCCTTATTTTCTAGTATATCTAATAAAGTATCCTCTACAATCATAATTCCATCTTTAACAGATCTGTTGAGAGAGAGAGAGAGAGAGAGAGAGAGAGGAGAGAGAGGGTTTTGGGAAATGTTCTGGACGATGTAACATGGTTGTACTTTCTCAAAACACTGTGACTTGTCTCCAGCTCCCGGGAAAATAGAACATGGTCTATGTAGCAACATCTAACCTCTGTAACCCCTCCCCCCCCCCCCCCCCCCCCCCCGCGCGCCTTGCCTGCCAGTGTGTCTACTCTCTCATTTCCTTTGGCCAGTACATCCATACAAGTCTTCATAGGAAGGCTGTGCATTGCTCTCTTGCCAAGCAAGGCTTCCCATTCTACTTTTGACTCTTTGAAGCAGGGTCATGGAGTCTGTCTGTGGATGAGAGCCAGTGGTGTGCTTGTTTCGCTGCTTCGGCCTTCAGTTTAGACTTGAAGATGTTAAGTTGTATGTTGTCGAGTTTTGGAAGTGTATAGGTCTAGAACTTTTACTTCGATTCCTTGTACGCTTAATGTTCTGTTTCCCCCCCTTCATTTGTATCTACCTACCTGCCTACCTACCTACCTACCTATCTGTCTGTGTATCTCTTTATTTATCGATCGATGGATCGATTGCTTGGTTGGTCGATCGGTCTGTCTGCTTATCTATCTGTCTGTCTGTCTGTCTGTTTATGAATATATCAATTTATCTGTCAGTCTATCTATCCGTCTGTCTGTCTGTCTGTCCGCCTGTCTTTCTGTCTGCCTGTCAGTCTTCTTTATCTATATACTGTGGGTCAGTTGAAGACCCAGAGCAGCATTCGATGGGTGGATTATTGTTTACTGATTCATTATCTTCGTAACTTCAACAAATTATTGATTACTGTACTTACCCCTATCATATAAACTGAACCACTTAATCCTGTTAAGGCGTCCGTGGCATGTATACTACCTGACTTGACAGAGCCGGCCACGTGACCCTCAGGCTTCCAAGGGTGGTGCAGGACTGCTCCCAACTGGCTTGTGTGGCAGTTGAAGACAGTACATCTCTGCGTCCCATCCGCACCTTTGGGTGTATCTTCTTCTTTCTTCTCACTATTGTCCCCAAATACATTTTACTACCTGCAGTCAGGGTATGGGATAATCTGCCAAAAGAACGGGTCTAGCCAGGTATCCTTATCTCCCAGCTCTGTAGCTTCCTAAGTGGCCAGCCTGCTCCTTGAGAAACCCAACACCCTCATATAAATCGTGGTCAGTTTTGTACCAGCTGACGCGTCGCAGTTTGCCGCGAGTGTGGCATAGCAGCTGACGCAAAGGAAGAAGTGACCGCTTTCTTTTGAGGGACACTGAAGTGACAGGTCAGTGAGAGACGGCGCAGTAATCCTTCCAGTCATATGGGTGACCGTGGGTCTAGCCTGTGTCACCGGGGAACAGCTGCTGGAGATGTGGGGCAATCAGCAATGGAGCGCTGCCTGACTATGATTACTGTAGCCCGGGATACCGTGCTCTGAGCCAGGCAGGCATGGGGGCACTCCTTATGGGGTTGGGCTGAAAAAAATTGCCCTCTCGGCCGTAGTCTGCGTGGCCCGACAAATTTGAGGGACTCGTGCAGCGCTCCAGCGACTTTGGAAGAGACTGAGTTTCATGTCCTCACAGCATTCGCAAGCTGCAGCATGGAGTCGTTTGTCTTGGTAGACTTGTTTGCAGGCAGGTGTGGTCGGGGTTGGTATCTGCGGTCGGGAGGGGGAACTCAGGGTAAATGGGATCCTCAGGCAGGAGCCTGGGTGAAGTTCTTCTTTCGTAGATGGTCGGTGTTTTCATTCTTTCATGGGATGTCGTGATGATGAGGTCTTTAGGACCGCTGGATGGTCATCTTCGTTCTGAGTGGTCCTGTGCCGTGTGAGTGTGACGAGAGTTGGGGGTGGGTAGGTGTGTCCTCTAGGGGTAGGACTTGGAATATTTTCTCTGTGAGATTATGTTAAAATTTCACCTCCACCCTCTCTCTTACTGTGATGGAAGGAGCAACTTTCGGTACTAGTCATTGAAAGAAATCTTTTTTTTCCCCAGGCTGTTAAAATACTCAATAAGGACTCAGGGATAAGTTTCTGAGGATTGTACTCTTAAAAATACTTGTAGCTCCGAGAGACAGAATTAGAGAAAAGTTCAAATTTCAATTTCTGATTGAACAACAAAGACTTGACACAAGTTAAGTGCACTTTCACACATCAACTTTACTTGTTTACACACAGGTAAATAGTTAAAGTTAGTTACAATAAATAGGTCTGTTCTTATGGACTGAATTTTGGTTCTCACTGTTTCATCATTAAGTGAGGGGAAGTTCTGGATAAGTTGAGTTGGAGTCCACTCGGAATATTAGGACTTATCTAAAGTTGATCTCTCTCGTGTGGCTGGTGACTGATCCTGCTGTGTGGACCATTGCTGTAGTGCTGGGCTGCGGTGTGTCTTCACAACCTGTCTTGACCCTGGGTAGCCAGTGTTCCAGCTCTGCAACAAAGTGAACCTGGTCTGTAGTTAAGTAGCTGAGAATCTGGCTTGTTGAGTTCACAATCTGACCCTCTGACTTTCTGAGGATGTGTGAGATCTCAGCCAACAAGGGAGTAGACTAGCATACATAGTATCTGTCATACTTATAATCTCAACTATTGCATAGATGTAGAGTGGATTTACAAAAGGGTAGGAGACAGTAACATAATGCTAAACAATTTTAGTCAAATAACTCTTCAGTATTCTTATGAATTAAATCTCATTAAATTGGGACACATTAGCCCAAGTACACATATGGTGTAGACTTAGAGTCATGCACTACAAAGCATTCCAACAATCACCAGTATCATAAATGAACTTAGCAGTTTTCACCTAGTACAGGCACACTGTTTTTCTGATCAAAATTTATCATTCAGTTATCATCTCAACAGATAGAATGGCAACCTGGCAAAAGTCAAATTGTACACAAGGAATAGTGGTCAGATTGTTAACAAAGAATCTTAACCACATTGTAATAGGTGGCAAGCAACTATTGCAACAGTATACTCATCATCATTTGATAAATTTCACCAAGTACTGGCACAAAGTTTACACTACTAAACACATGACATACATACAAAAGTGTATAGATTCAAAATATAGAAACATAGTTTCAACTTACATTTTTGGGACCTACAGTGATACTGAGACTCCAGTTTTAGATCAGAGGGAGATAACCATGCCCTCTCTTTTGTTTACCCCTGTGGGTTTTCTTGATCAACGTTTTGATCTTCTGCTGATCTTGCAGAGTCAGTGAGTTGAGAGACTCTGTCTCTATTTGTTGCTAACTGACTTACCAGGACTGGACCAATTCCAACATTTGAAACTACACCTGTGCCGTAGTGTTAAATCAATTATGATAATTCACAAAGCATGGTTTACCAACTTGCTCATCCATCGGGGGGGGGGGGGGGGGGGAGGGGGGGGAGGTGAGGAGAAGGTGGTGCCTTTTGAACAAGAAATTTGCACTGAATGGAGAGAAGAAGAGGAGAGAGAGAGAGAGAGAGAGAGAGAGAGAGAGAGAGAGAGGCAGTGAGATGTGAGAGACAGAGGTGGTGTGTTGTGAGTGCAGTGTCCAAGAGATTGACTTTCTAACATTGTGAAGCTGACACGGGTAGCTGTTACAATAGTTGAAACAAGGAGCGATGTTGTTATGAAGCGACATAAACTTTTGCTGTGTCATGCCACCACAACAGGAGGGGGAGGGGGGGGGGGGATTGAGCTGGGAGAGTTGGCATAGATTTGAACAGATTTGAAATTTGACTGCAAGTGTGAGACAGAAGGGACAGAGAGAGAGAGAGAGAGAGAAGAGAGAGAGAGAGAGAGGAGGGATGGCGTGTGTGTTTGTACAATTTGTACAAGAGGGTGGGTGTTTGGGACCGATTGGGTGGAGTTGTCAAGTGACTCATCACAGTGAGGCTGATCCACGAGGTGTGCAGTACACAAGTCTCCAAACCACTGCTGAGATCGATGTCCACTCTGCGCCCATGGGGAGTTCCCTCCTCCCCAGAGCCAAAAGGAGGCCATGCTGGTCGTGCAGGCCATTGGTGAGTTGCAGAGTGGCCGCGCCTCGCCATCGAATGCCTGCAGCCTAAGAACCGTCCCTCAGCGACACGGCTAGTCGCGTCGCCACTGCGCAAGTTGTTCTTGG
>CM065723.1:14783971-14931471 GCA_033310375.1 Conus canariensis | reverse complement strand
GGACAGGAAGCCAGTGCTGAGGTGGGGATGGAGTAGAGGAAGGAGGGGGGTGTTGGTGCACAGATAATTTCTTCATGGATATGTAACTGATAGTGATACATGGGTAGTTCTCATAGGATAGAGGATGGAAGTTTTGCACTACTTGGAGCTCACAGGGGGATGGGGGGGGGGGGGGGGGGGGGTTCCATTTGACAGTATTCTTACAGCACATCAATTAATTGCCATCTGTTTTGTTGGCTGGAACTTCTGTTATTCTGCTGTTATTTCATGCAGACCTCTTTGATGCAGAACTTCTTGACTAGACTTATCACTTGTCTTTTCTTTGCTCTTTCATTTTTTTTTAATGAGAAAGCTATTGCTAGGCTCTGAACCTTCAACCGCTTGATACTGAAAAGCAGTTCTGTGTTCTTATCATTATGGCCAGTGTTGAAGGCTCTGCGAGTTATGGCCTTAAAGTATAATGGAGACGAAGCCAGTTTTTGTTTTTTTTCCTAATTCCTAAAACACTTTTTGTTTAAAATCGGAAATGAAATGAGGCAGGGAACAGTAAATGATAAACAAGTTGGGTATTTTTTGCTCCCATAAGAAAACCTAACACAGAGTAACTTTTATTCAAGACTGGCACAGCCTTTTAAACTTGAATAAAGTCAGACAAATACATAGACGAACAATCTAATAGTGGGGGAAAAAACAAGCGCAGGCCAACAACTGAACTATCTTCATAGTAATGACTTGGCAAAGATTTGGATTTAAGGAGGGACGGAATTTGAAGATGGAGAAACTGGGAACATGAAATTAAGAAAATATGTTACAGATATGAAAACTCTTCACTAGCTGCATAAGGGAACCATCGCAATCCCTTTTGAAGGCAGATATATTTGTATTGCCTGCTCCGAGGCCTTTCGTCCGCTGGGTCGGACTCATCAGGGAGACACGGCTGGTTGTGTCTGCGCTCCTGGCGTCAAATAGAGACACACCACAGTCCATAATACTGTGGTGTTCTCACCACCAAGAGTGCAAAAAAGAATCCAATAGCACCCCCAAAGCAGCCAGCAAAGAGTAGTAAATGAAACCAAACGAAAGTGTGGGGAGGAAAAAAGTTGCTGAAAAACTAAAGACATTATGCAAACAGTATAAAATAAAGGGGACAATCTTTGAGCCTACGCTTGAGGATCCACCCAAAGATGCAAGGGAGATCAAAAGACAAACACACAGACGGACAGAAACAAATAACCTCAATTTAATCAAAACAAAATCGGAAATGAAATGAGGCAGGGAACAGTAAACGATAAACAGTAAACAAGTTGGGTATTTTTTGCTCCCATAAGAAAACCTAACACAGAGTAACTTTTATTCAAGACTGGCACAGCCTTTTAAACTTGAATAAAGTCAGACAAATACATAGACGAACAATCTAATAGTGGGGGAAAAAACAAGCGCAGGCCAACAACTGAACTATCTTCATAGTAATGACTTGGCAAAGATTTGGACTTAAGGAGGGGCGGAATTTGAAGATGGAGAAACTGGGAACATGAAATTAAGAAAATATGTTACAGATATGAAAACTCTTCACTAGCTGCATAAGGGAACCATCGCAATCCCTTTTGAAGGCAGATATATTTGTATTGCCTGCTCCGAGGCCTTTCGTCCGCTGGGTCGGACTCATCAGGAGACACGGCTGGTTGTGTCTGCGCTCCTGGCGTCAAATAGAGACACACCACAGTCCATAAAAGGCTGTGCCAGTCTTGAATAAAAGTTACTCTGTGTTAGGTTTTCTTATGGGAGCAAAAAATACCCAACTTGTTTACTGTTTATCGTTTACTGTTCCCTGCCTCATTTCATTTCCGATTTTGTTTTGATTAAATTGAGGTTATTTGTTTCTGTCCGTCTGTGTGTTTGTCTTTTGATCTCCCTTGCATCTTTGGGTGGATCCTCAAGCGTAGGCTCAAAGATTGTCCCCTTTATTTTATACTGTTTGCATAATGTCTTTAGTTTTTCAGCAACTTTTTTCCTCCCCACACTTTCGTTTGGTTTCATTTACTACTCTTTGCTGGCTGCTTTGGGGGTGCTATTGGATTCTTTTTTGCACTCTTGGTGGTGAGAACACCACAGTATTATGGACTGTGGTGTGTCTCTATTTGACGCCAGGAGCGCAGACACAACCAGCCGTGTCTCCCTGATGAGTCCGACCCAGCGGACGAAAGGCCTCGGAGCAGGCAATACAAATATATCTGCCTTCAAAAGGGATTGCGATGGTTCCCTTATGCAGCTAGTGAAGAGTTTTCATATCTGTAACATATTTTCTTAATTTCATGTTCCCAGTTTCTCCATCTTCAAATTCCGCCCCTCCTTAAGTCCAAATCTTTGCCAAGTCATTACTATGAAGATAGTTCAGTTGTTGGCCTGCGCTTGTTTTTTCCCCCACTATTAGATTGTTCGTCTATGTATTTGTCTGACTTTATTCAAGTTTAAAAGGCTGTGCCAGTCTTGAATAAAAGTTACTCTGTGTTAGGTTTTCTTATGGGAGCAAAAAATACCCAACTTGTTTACTGTTTACTTTTTGTTTAATTAATCATGTAGCTTGGTGTTGAATCTCATACAGTTTATCAGTGAACTTCGATGGCATGGGCCCCATAAATTTGCAGCATAAATTGTGGTTGTACAATGAGGAGGTCAGTGTATACTGTACTGCTGCTGATTTAGGGGCAGTGTTGCCAAAGGCCAAAGATAGAATGGTTCTGTTGGTGGTGCAGATCCATTGTTAATTCACCTAAACATGGGTTGGCACTGGCTTGAAATTTCACAAATTTCATACTTGATAATGTTCATTCAGCATTCTTCCAGACACTGATGATATACCACATCTTTACATTGAGTTTGAAGCACATGCTTTACTGGTATGCCCATTTCTCATTGTTTCCTGGGTCTTTGTGAAAGACAAGGTAGTAACGAAAGTTTTGTTCTTGTGGTAGAGCAGAAATCATCTGTAAACAGGCACATGTGAGGTGTGGTTATTGTTGGCAGGTCAATGTATACTGAGTCATTTAAGTGGCACAGAGAGAGCAAAAGTTAAAGCAATGCTGCAGGATGCAGGCATCCACTCATACCTTTATGGACTCCTTAGCATCTTAAAGTACACTCATAATGTAGCGAATTAGAAAATATTCATTTTTTTTAATGAAGAATTTAGAGTCTGAGTGTAGTATGTAATACGCTTAAACAGTTTATGAAAAAGCTGTTCATGTGATATTGTGGTGAAAATCTCTCTGAAATCTAGTATATAAACAAAGAGTTCTCTGTAATTATATTAGGTCTCACAAGAGAAGCTGATTTAGAAACCTGGATTTAGTTTAGCAGGGATTTTGTATGAAAGAAATTAGTAACTGCTGACAGATAGATTATGACTAACGGAACTTTTAAATAAGTCTGAGTTAGGAAAATGGACCAGGCAGATGTTGAGTGGTGCCAAGTTAGTTTAAGAAACTGTCCTGGATTTGAAATGGAGAAGTTTAAGTATGACAAAATGGTAGAAAATACGATAAAACAGGAGGAACAATGTCCTACGAGAAGTAGATCATGATTGAATGTTAATATGATGAAACAGGAGGCACAATGTCCTACGAAAAGTAGACCATGATTGAATGTTTGCATTTGATTTTGGTTTCAGTCCTTCAGGCTTGAGTCTGATTCTTGGAGGAGTGGATGGGATCATCAGAGTGTTTGATGTGGATGATATCTCAACGGCAGACAAGCCAAAGGTAAAATTACAATGTGAATGTTAAAACTACACTACAGTAAAGGTGAGTGGAGAGGGGATTAATTTGCTTCCCCAGATAAACACCCTGGGTCAACAAATGTGATCTGTGTGAAGATTTCTCAAATAAAATGTGACAGATCACAGGGGGCATTCCTTCAACCCTGATGTAGAGACTGGCTGTGCGGCCTTCCAAGTTGGGCATGTTTGGGCTGTTCAGTTGGAATATTAGGGCTTCTTTATGCAAACTATTATAACTCAGGACTGACACATGAAAAGGCACACAACTATAGAAGTAGAATTTGTCTACAACCAATTGTTATTTCATAGTGTTTAGATTACCAGTGACTCATGGATTCTTGTTAAATACTAAACTAGGGGCTAACAAATCCATCACATTATCAGCGCTTGTCATAACTTATCCTGACAGGTTGTATCATTGAATCTTTGTGATAAAATGCAGATACAGCTGACTGTGTCTCAGTCAAGTATATTTTCTGCAGGTATGTGAAATGGCTTTTGTATCTATAGTTTTAGAGTTATTTGCTAAGATTGTCCATGGAATGATTGTTAAATGTGGTGGATCTGAACTGAGATTGATGCTCAACATCTGGTAGAGTGCTCATAGTTGTATGTGTTAATGTGTGCCCAACTAGAGGTCGGTTGCTGGGTGGAAGGAATTTTGCCCTGTTTTTAGGAGGGAGGGGGGGAGGAGGTTACCTTCTTATCAGGTAAACAAATGAGCGTTATGGCACTCCAAAAGAAAAATAATCTGTGTATAACTCTGTATTACATGACATTGTTACTTCAGAGGTCAGCACATTTTACAAGTTTCATTGACAAAGCCTGGAACCAAGGCTTCTTCCAGGGAGGGAAGGAACTTGAAAGGAGGAATAGGGTGTTTCCATGTAATTGTTATGTTTATAGTCTTGTCTTTCTAATGTGACAGACTGTAATTTATAACAGAAACTGATTTGAAACAGGCGAGTGTTGACACGAAAGGCGGACCTATACAATGTCTGACGACACACAACGTGACTCGTCTGGGTCAGGTGGACATCTGGCTGCCGATGCTTACGGAACTCTGATTGTGGTGTGTGGTCAGCAAATCTTGTCCAGGCAGAGCCTAGCATCCCACGCTGTGACTTGTCTGCTTGTACAGGAGGATGGCCGTAAGTTCTGGTCTTTGTTTTCATTGGCTTTGAACATTTGACCAGGTAACACAACCACAAGTCACTACAGACATTTTTGCATATCTATGCACATTCAGGTAGTTAAGGTGGTATGGTTCTGCAGATCTCTACATATAGAATTGTTTTGGTAGCAACTGCTGGACATTCATCACCAAAGATCACATTTTTTGACACCATGTGCATCTACATAGTTCTTTAGTCTTCCAAAGAACTCTGTGCTTGTGCAAAAGATATAGTACAGAATGGCAGCAGGTAGGTAAATCTCATCCAGTGTTTAAAAAGACATGTTAGTTCTCTGCAGGTCTTCAGTTGATTTCTCTTGGGAACCTCAACTGCTGCATATTCCCTTGCTTTGACCACTTCATAGTGGTTGGTCATGTTTTGGCCTATATTCCACTAAATACAAATTGTTTCTCTAAGGATTTTGAAGTCATCATCATGAAACCACACAGTCAGTTGTTTGGCCTCGCTGCTTAGATTCCCCCCCCCCCCCCCCCCCCCCTGCTTTGCTGTCTTAAAAAAAATTCAGTTTAAGATATAAACTGGACCGATGACAATTTCCAATAACTTCACCTCACTAGAGGTTGACTGGCAAGTATGATTTAAGCTATCATTTTGGATTACTCATAGCATTTACTGAAATATTCCATATTTTCACAAATCCATTTTGTCAAATAAACTGAATGAGATTTTCATGCATCTGAAGTTTGATGATGGATTCAATGCTGTATGCAGGTAAGAACATGTGTTGGTGATAAGGTGTGATGAGGGACCCCTCTGGCATGCTACTCTTCCAACCCTTACAAAACAATCTTTCCACTCTACTTTCCCCCTCCCAGTCCCAGTCCTTTCCAATCTTCCTTCACAAAAGCAGACAAGATCATGACTACAGGACAAAGATAGTTATTGTGCTGTTGAAATGTACATACACGATTGAGCTTTAAGGGAAGTAATATAGGCATACCACACACACACACACACACACACACACACACACACACACACACACACACACACACACACACAAACATACATACATACTTACACAGAATCCTATACTGTGGACAAAAAATGGTGATGTTTTCTCTCTGTATTGTTTTAAGATTGGTGAGAGGTTGCTCTTTCACTAAACATAATGGCAGAAAAAGACAATTTTTCTTTTAAGTGGCGATCCAAATTGTTGTATGTGAAGGATACTACATTGAATATATTTGTAAGACAAAAGGAATATTACTCAGATTAAAAAATTCATGTGAATCTTCCCAGTGCTTTTGCTGATGGATAGTAGGAACATTCAAAGGTTAGCACACATATCTTACAAGTTTTTCTGTTTTAGTATAAAAGAAAAAAACAAGATTGAAAAAATTGCTGAAATTTACATGTACCAGTCTTTAAAACTCTTGAGATTATGAAAATGAAGGTAATAAACTTTTAAATTGTGTACAAATTGTGTGCATTGGTGATTTAGCGTAAGTCTGAAGAATGTAGAAAATATGGCTGACATATGTTTTGAGATGATGACGAGTCTATTTTTAGTGTGTTGCCTTTGAGCTATTTATTTATTTTTTAGTCTTTTTTTTGTTGGGGTGGTGGGGTGGTGGTGGTGGTTTATAATTTCAGCTTTTGCAATTTGCAGTTAGAATACAGGAAGAGGGGAAAAAAGTGGTTTTCTTGATATTGCCTTTGATGTTCTGCCTTTCAGGTGGCTACATCGAAATTGTAAGCAGTTCTGAGAGAGGTCTCATAACTGCTTGCCAGTCATCTTGTCAGTTGTGGACAATAAACCTAAACGATTTTGTAAAAGTGAGTATTCCTGTAAAGTCAAACTTTTTTTTTCCTTTCTTAAATTGTGTATATGCAAAATATAGGGGGAAAAAAAGAGTTTGTGTAACACAAATAGGTCTTACGTGTGTGTGTGTGTGTGTGTGTGTGTGTGTGTGTGTGCTGGCTGTGCGAACGAACATGTGTGTATGCATCTGTGTAAAGGCATGCATGTGATATACTGGCAAATGTTTGCTGTTTGTGCCAACCATGCCGGAGAGAAAAAGCCTTTGCCAGCAGGTAACGCAAAGCTTTTGATCTCTGGGCAGATTCTGTTTCACTTTAAGAAAAAAATCAAATTATGATACACTCAAGAACAAATTTTGTGAAACAATACGAAGATGTTTGTAAACAACTTTCCTTAGAATCTGAATTAGCACCTAGCATTGGGTAGTACCATGATTTGTGTAATTTTTTTCTTGGGTAATCAGCCCCCCCCCCCCCCCCCCCCCCCCAAAGTCATCCATTGGATTTTGCTGAATGAACAAGAACTGCTGCTGCTCTGCTTCTTTCTTGCCGGGACTAGTGGTAGAGTTCTGCCATGAATGTTCTGTGTTTTGTTGCAGGTCCATCCTTCCCCTGTGATGTTACCCTGTTCTGTCATTGACATCTCATTTCATTTACCTTGTGTTGTCTCTGGCTCCACTTTCCTTGAAGCCCCACATGTCATTCAGCTCTTTTGATGTCATCCATCCCCTCTCCCTTCGCTGTCTGTCACACCATGTCCGTCCGTCCTTCCTCCTTTCCTTATCATCCTACCATGCGCCTTTTCAGCCTGGTTTTTTTTGTTTCTTTTTATATCATCTCTATTGAAAAAGGGTTTGAAAGTATAACATGACTTCATAAGAGATTTGTCTGATGTCTTCTTGTCATTAATTTAAGGTTTGCTGTTTGTTTAAATTTTGAAGGTCAGTGGTCAGTGTTTAATTCATGCCTTCTAACTATTTATAACTTTATCTGTTGTTCTGTGTACAGACATAACTTTTGGAGCCTGATATATTTTTTTTTCGTTAGTTAGAGTCACTGCTCATCTCTGATATGGCCCTTTGTGGTTGGCTAGGCTGTAAGCAACACTCTCTTTCTCTGTCTGCCTGACTGCAAAGTAACTGGAATGGATGGATCATCTTCAGATTGGAGAGGATTGTAGGCAGAATCAGTCTCAAGAAGTGTTGAAATGGGGAGATCACCAGGAAACACCAACAGGCTGATGCATGCTGAACCCCCTTCCCTCCCCCCCCCCCCCCATTTCCCACAGTTGATGAGTGAGTGAACCTGTTAGGAGGGGATGCACTTTTCAGGGGATGGCTAAAGTATGCATGCTTTAGGTTCATGTCTAAGTTGCTGTTTGTATTGTGCATGTTCAGTGTATAGTTTCCTGATTCTCATACTGATAAGCAAGTCTTAGGTGTATATTGTTATGCAGACGAACCTTCCCACTACACAGTTGTCGTGTATGTTTTATGTGCAGGTGTCGAGGAGATCATTTGTGATGGTGAAGTGTTTGCTGAGTGTGGAGTTGCCTGACTGTCATGGTCACAACCTGCAGTACCTGCTAGCTGCAGACGACACACACCACCTGCATCTCATCCTGCGGGGACAGATTATCACCTCTTTCACCACACCTGCCATTGTCACTGCTGTAAGTTACTAAGTAGGTAGTAGAAATGTCTGACAAGGGATAGATCATCACTGAACTATTTTGATAGCACTGAAATGAGGGCCAGTGGCTACGGTTGTTCTCTGGGAAGCAGAGAAATTCCAGGGCTGTAGCTCTAAGTCAAGCAGAAGATGCATTGTTTTGCCCCGTTCCGCTGGACATGGAATGGTGGTCTGGATCCAAATCCTTGGAATGAGACAATAAACTAAATCCTCCTTTCAGAATGTATTTTAAGCATTCAATAGAATGGCAGCAAAAGGCAAGATATCTTTAGAATAAAAAAAAAGTTCAGAAATATCCTGACTGAAAGGTAAATAAACTATACTTGATGATAATAACAAAAAAGAAATTTGGGGAAAAAAAATAGATTGTGTAAAGTAGTGATAACTGACACTTGTAAATAAAATATACTTGATGATAATAACAAAAAAGAAATTTGGGAGAAAAATAGATGTGTAAAGTAGTGATAATTGGCACTTGTTTAAATAAAATATACTTGGATGATTAAATAACGAAAAAAAATTTGGGAAAAAAAATGGATTGTGTAAAGTGGTGACAACTCTGACACTTGTTTCGGGACAGCAATCCGGATTTCACACGCAGAAATCACATAGCTGCAATCATAAAGTAACAGTGTTCCACCCAAATTTTAAGACTGAAGGATTTGTGTGCAGTTTGCACATGTACGTTGCAGATATTTTATGGATATCACATCGGTTATCTGATATTTGACTTAACACCCAGCAGAATTCTTCACTCATTGCGAGGCAAATTTCCAGTGGGAGGACAGTTGGTTTATAACGCAAAATCAAAGTGATCAGTTACAGGCAACAAACAGCACTGGATTTCAAAGTGAACGGACTAATGCTGGAAGAAAGGAAATTGTTAAGTATCTAAACTCCATTCTGAGCAAAGACTGCAGCTCTACAAGAGGAGGCAGCACTCATCCTGCCCTTGTCTGCCATGAGGAGACTGTGTCACCTGGAAAATGAGTTGTGTCAGCTTTCCAGTGATGATGAAATTTCACAAGCTACAAATGGTAACTGTCTTATTGTGTAGATGGAGGACCTAACTATGGAGAATGATTCTATCAGCTTCTCCCCATACAATGACATAATATAGGGAAATAGTTCAATTCAGTTTCAAAATTCTCTATTAATCGACATGGAAATTGATTTACTACAGAGGACTAGGTCAGAAAGGAGATCAATACAAATAGTTGGAGGTAATAACCTCTCCTGTCTGTCATTACAGATCATAAGATGTTTGTGTGAGTGGATGATCTGCCGTGACCCCCCCGACCCTACCCCCCCCCCCCCCATCCCTGTGTCCTTGACCATCTGCAAGGTACAGTGGAGGGTGGACGTCCCAGAGGTGGATCTTAAAAATCCTTGATGAAGGACTTCATTGGTTAGAGCACTGCTAGTCTGAAACCTACAACAGGCAGCCAAAGAGATTGTGGACTGTTCTAGTGCTTTTCACAGCATCCTGACTAGCGGTGTGTGGTAAAACCAGTACATACTGAAATCCAGTGTACATGTGTGGCAGTTTGGAAAACTAGTTTCAGTCATACTAAATTTTTTCTTAACAACAGACTGAAAGTAGTGTTTCCAAGAATTGCATGCCACTATTAAGTTCTTTTCTAGAGGAGGTGGAAAAGATGCCTGCTCAGTGTAATCAGTAACTCTCTTCCATTGAAGAGTGGGGATGGGGGGATAGGGAGAGATCTGAGGGAAGCATCCACTTTTTCCACTGTACTGGTTAGCAGTTGTGTCCGTGTTCTTGCTACCCATAAGAATGAGAAGTTTTGGGGTTTTTTTTGCTCTCCATATCACTGTGAATGTGTGAAGACAGGAAAAGGGACAGGAGGTTGCTAAGTGTTCAACCTTGTCAGTTCTACACACATTCAGTATCTATTCAGATCTTGTTTCTCATGGCGGTGTGAAATTAGCAGGTCACAGGTACACAATCCTTCTTTTGATTTGAAGTGCACATAATTTGTAGTTTGTTACATTTGATCGATTGTTTATTTTGTGCTGACTTCAGTTTATTGTGCTTCTGGTAAGTTGCATACATACACACATACACATGCATGCACGCAGGGCACACACATACACACATGCACATGCACACAAACGCACATATGCACATGCACACAAACCCACACGCGCACACATGCACAAGCACACGCATGCACGCACGCATGCACGCACGCACGCACATAATCCTTCTCTAACTTTGTCTGGAAGCAAAGTTGCTAAAATCTCTTTCAAAGTGCTAAAATCTCTTGTTTGTAGATGGCTCAAGGAATGTTTATACCACCATCACAGCTGGACATTTCTGGCAATCCTATGCCTGCAGGAAGCAACTGCAAGCAAGTGGCACTTGGCACCGCCACTGGTGCCATCTATATTTTCTACAATATGGCTGTAAGTATTTGCCTTGTCTGATGGTTACTTGTATTTATCTTTTTATAGCATTAATTACTTAACGTATTAGACTTGTTGACAGTGGAGTTAATTGTAGTTGAAAAACTCCATATATCAACTCAGTTTATGATCATTTCAAATCCAAGGGCCGAAGTCTTACATATGAAAAACATTTTTAACTGCATTCTTTTAAGGGGATGCAGGGTTTTTTGAATGTAGATTATATACCTGCCTTTTGGGAATTCTGTTTACTATTTCTTCTTTCTCTTAATCGTTTTGGCTCAGCCTTTTTAAAAAATTGAATCTTTCTTTGCTGTCATTCACTGTTGTTGTTTTTCCCTTTGTGGTCCATTTACCTGAATTTGTTTTGTTTTCCAAACAAATGCATATCAACACTTGGTGTGGAAAATCACTGTACCATCAGGATACCCCCAAACAAAATTTAGGCAGCAGGGAGCTTAATTTGCCTCCATATCCAGTAAGGCAGAAAGAGTGATCGCTTTTAGTAGATTCACAATACAGCGCCATATTCGAACTGACCCAGTTTTCTCCTTTTCTTTGGTGGAAGAAACACATCCTGTACTACCGTGCCTTAGTTGTTTTTTTGGCAGTATGAATTCCCAGAAATTTGTATCTGGCTGAGGGTTCGGCTTCCATTGCTTTGGCTGGTCTTTTATCATCCTTCCGTGAATCCTTCTGTCATTCCATGGCTTGAAGGGACAATCTCTTGGAGTCGTTTTGTTCCCACAGTGATCTTGGGGCTATAGGCAAGCTCCCTTCCAGGGACTGTCACCTTTTGGAGATACTCTTTCTAAAGTTTTAGTGAGGTTTCATGAGGCTAAAGTTAATCCAACACCTCCTTTTGGGCTCAGCCTGCTGTCACCTTCCCCCTTCCACCATGATTCTTTTTGAGGCCAATGCCCTCTCAGGCCAACCTTTCTTCCCTGTCAGGCTCTCCTGTGTCCACTTCTCAGGTACAGGTCATTCCCAGGGTCAGGGCCACAGGCAATAACTGTCTTCTCTCTCTGAAGATGAGGCCTGTCGGGGGTCATTTCTCAGCCTTCTTCCCTCAGTGGGATGCACTACCTTACTAACCTCAGTGGGAGGCACTACCTTACTAACCTCAGTGGGAGGCACTGCCTTACTGACCTCAGTGGGAGGCACTACCTTACTGACCTCAGTGGGAGGCACTACCTTACTAACCTCAGTGGGAGGCACTACCTTACTGACCTCAGTGGGAGGCACTACCTTACTGACCTCAGTGGGAGGCACTACCTTACTAACCTCAGTGGGAGGCACTACCTTACTGACCTCAGTGGGAGGCACTGCCTTACTGACCTCAGTGGGAGGCACTACCTTACTAACCTCAGTGGGAGGCACTACCTTACTGACTTCAGTGGGAGGCACTACCTTACTGACCTCAGTGGGAGGCACTGCCTTACTGACCTCAGTGGGAGGCACTGCCTTACTGACCTCAGTGGGAGGCACTACCTTACTAACTTCGGATGAATGGGTTCTCTCCAGTATAAAAAGAGGCTTCAGGATTTCGTTTTCTATGCCTCCACCTATTTGGACAAAGGTTCCTGCAGATTCTTCAAAGGCCACTGTTCTCATCAAGGGTGTGAATTCTCTACAGAAAGGTGCAATTATGGAAATCCCTCTTCCATGTTCCCATTTGTTTTTTGTTTTTTCCAGCTATTCCTTTTCTGGCTCCCATGAAGAATGGCAAGCACAGACTGGTAATCGACCTCAGCAGGCTGAACCTGTATATTTCTCCACCAAAGTTTTCCATGGAAACTGTCCAAAGGCTACATGCTCCCATCCTTCTCACAGATTGGGCTGTAAGTCTTGATCTTTTGGATGCTTATTTCCACATTCCGATCAACTTGGTGCTACTCAGTTGGTGTTATAAAAGTATCACCATTTGAATTTCAGGAAAGGATCTTCTTTGTCAAAGCCCACCTTCTTGCTCTTTTTCTCAGTGCTTGGGTGTTCACCAAGGGTGATGGACACTGTCATAACTGCTGTAAGACAGAGGACCTATTCGATGTCTTCGATTTATCTGGATGATCTTTTCCAAAAGATCCAGGAACCAGGAGTTTTTGCCAAGGATCTTATGACTCTTGAGATTCTTCTTCTTTGTAGTAGTAGTACACTCAGACAGGAACCCCAGAGGCACTGATGAAGGCTGCTATACAGCAGAGGCCCTCCAGATATCCATGGAGCTTCTCCTTCATCGATGTGTCGGCAGGCCAGGTCTCTAATCTTAGCTTTTTATGTTTGGGACAGTCCTGCAGGAATGCTCACTTGGTCTAGTCTGGGCAGCAGGTAGTATGTATCCTTGTCGAAGTCTTGGTACTGCTCAAGCCATCTTCTTTTCTGATTCTCCTTGATAATGCTTTTGGCTTATTCAAAGGAGACTTCCTGCTCCAGTTGGGGCTGCTGTCCTTCCATTGCCAGTTGGTCAGCTTCCTCATTGCCATATATGTTGCAGTGTGAGGGTATCCACTGGATGATGGTGTTCTCAGTGGACTACTGCAGAATGGCCAAGGCAGAGACAAGGGAGTTGAGTTCATTGTTTCGAAGATTTTCAACAGCCTGCAGTACTGACAAAGCATTGGAGAAGATGATGACTCTGGTACCTATGGCCTCTCTATTCTCATACAGTATTCTGACTGCTGACTGTAGTGCATCTGTCTCAGCCTGGAAGTTTGTGTAGAACTTGTTAGTCGGGATTGCTTGTCGGACAGGAGTTCCATCCATCAGCTTCAGGAAAATTCCTTCACCTCCGTTTCTGGTAGCCTGTTCTGCTGAGCCATCTGTATATGCATGTGTCCAGAACTCTTTGGGGTATGTTTGATCTATATAGTCAAGGGTTCTGCTCCAGTTCTGACTGTGTGCCCTTTGTTAGAGTGCTAGAAATGGTGACTCTGATTTCTGGGAATTGATATCTTTTCCATGATGGTAGTGAACTGTGTGATGGAATTATCATGTTCCCTTGTAGCAAAAATTCAGGATCCTGTTTCTCAAGTCTGTGTGCATTGTGCACAAAGCTGCTACGCTTCAGTCTGCAATTGATAGGCTCTGACATTCTTTTGTGCATGGAGTGATTATAGATTATACCTGCCATTCACCCTGATTTCATCAGGTAAACTCTGCTTTTTGGAGCTTCAACCTGCTCTCCGATCGTGATAGGCGAAACTCGGATATTTTGAGAGCCATCAAGCAATGATTTCTTTCTCTCTTCTGCACAAGACTGTGAGAATAGGCACAATACTATCTGGGCGCGCCGAAACTGGTCAAGATTACTGTTTCGATGGAAAGTCATTGCTGAATTTTGATTGGTCAAAAATGGCCAAATTGTGATCATTTCCTCTGAAGATGGTGGAACGAGTAGATGGAAGCGATTGTGTTGTGACTGTAAAGACGAACAAAATACACAATCAGAAATGGAAAGAGGACTACAAGAGTGTTTATCCATGTTTTGCCAAGTCAGTGAAACTGAAACTTCAAGTCCTGTAAATGGATTGATTCTGGTGAGTATTGTACTACCACCTAGCATTCCTGACGTGCTATCCACAAATGAGGTTAAGATTTTTGTGTTTGCAGTGATCACATGAATATAGGACCTGGTCACAATTTTTGTCAGAACTAGTCCAGAGGAAAACATGAACCAGTAAAAAAGAAATAATCGAAGGCCTCCCTCAGAATATTCATCAGTGCCTGGGACTGAGAGGCCTTTTTTTCATTAAAAAAAAAATTGAAATAAGTATTTTCCTGAAAATTACCTGTCAACGTGATCACTGAGTTGTATTTATATTTCTGTAAATCACTTAAAATCTACATAATCTCTCTCTCTATCCCTGTCTTTCTATTTCTCTCTCTCTCTCTGTGGTGTCATTATGTGTGTTTGTCTCAAATTTACAAAACATAAGCATGGAAATTAATGCACAGTAGGTTTTTCTTCTTTTTTTTTTTTTTTTTAGCTTTTCATCATTTTATGCTGCAAGGCTGATTGATCTGTATAAGTTTTAACTTGAAAGGTTGTGGTTGAATGCATCAATGAGATAAGAATTCATGCATTTCTATGCTTTCTGGGGTACTTCTCTGCTCACTAACCATTAAAAAACCTTCAACTGACCCCCAACAGGGCATTGCCTGTGTACCCCACTGGGGGCCTATGCCAGCCCCCACACCCCTGCCCCTCATTTTCATTTTCAAAATGTGGCAGGTCTGGGTGATTCTTTATCCTCTTAAATTTGGCGTCTTGTTTGACTTTAGTATTTTGCCTGCTTTCAAGGTTCTGAAGTCCTGTTAGAGTATCCATGGCTTGGATCGGAATTGACTTGAGTGCACCTGTGATGATCCGGGATGCCTGATTCTGAAGTCTTGAGGCCTGGTCAAAGTTGGTTTTGGATGCTGTTCCCCATGTAGCTGCTACTTATTCCAGGACAGGTCTTACTGGACCAAGGTACAGCTTCTGAATGGTGTGGTCTGCACCCCAGGATGTTCCCGATAATTTTTTCATCAATGCCAGGCGCAGTCTGGCTCTTGCCGTGCAGTTGTCGATCTGTCGTTTCCAGGTCATTCTTGAGTCAAAGGTGACTCCTAGATAGGTTGGTGACTTGTCCTGTGGAAGGACGTGACCATTCACCTGGAGGCGTGCACTTTGTTCTTTTGTAGCCAGGCTGAAGATGGCGTATACTGTTTTCCTGGCATTGATGGTCACAAGCCATTTCTTTGTCCATGTCTTGATCTTGTTCATGCTTCCTGGATCCTTACTGTGGCTGTTGTAATGTATTGTTGAGAGCACCAGATGACAAGGTCATCTGCATGAATAGCATCATGGATCTATGCAGGGATGCCATGCAGAATATCATCCATGAAAAAAACTCCACCTTGTGGGACACCTTCTTTCATTGTTTTCTGCCTACTCTGGTGCTTTCTATTTTGTACCTATGCTTTTCTGTTGGTCAGGTACTGGCTGATCCAGTTGTACATGTGGCCTGTGATCCCATACTAGTGCATCTTCAGCTTCAGACCATTTTTCTAGCCTTTATCAAAGGCTTTTTCTCCAGACTGCTATGGTGTGCTTCTTGTCTTGGAGCGCATCTTCTATTTCTTGTGCAAAATAGGCGACATGGTTCTCTGTGGATCTGTGTTGTCTGAATCCAGCCTGCTTGCTAGAAATAATCTCTTTCTTCTCCAGGAACCAAGTCAGCCTGTTGGTGATAAGCCTCTCCATAAGTTTCCCAACACAGCTGGTAAGACTGATGGGTCTGTAACTGCTTTGGTTTTGTCTTTTCTCTTTTTGTGAATAGGGATCATAATAGTGGCATCTTTCCATGGCTGAGCTACAGATGAGTTTTTCCAGCTGGCATTGAAGATGTCCACCAGTGTTTTCCATGCAGATGATCCAAGATGTAGCAACATCTCATTTGTAATGCCATCAGGTCCTGGTAATTTCTCTTTTTGTAGCTGCTTTATCCCTTCATTGAGTTCTGGTCTAAGTTAAACAGAGTAAAAAGGTTAGTCTTTGGCGTATCATTATTCACAGCCAAAAGATAAACAAATACAAAGGTTAATATGTAGAGTCAAGCATAAGGGTTTTATAGCAATGATTTTGCAATTAAAACTTTAAAAAAAGAATGCATACATATGGAGTCGTGCATTGAAAAATCAGCAGGATTAGAGCCATATCCTGAAGAGAGAGAGAGAGAGAAAAAGGATACCTAAATGTAGTTGTGTATGATGAAAAGACAATGAAAACAGAAATGAAATTAAGACAGTGAATGAATATTAAATGAAAAAAAAAAAAGAAATTGTGCAACATGATGTATATCATGAGTGAAATTATTACATTTTAATCAATAAATTTTACCAGTGTAAATTCAAGGTGTTGTACACATTAAAACCTTCTGGGGATTGTAACCTTGCTGTGCCCCTTACCGTGGTTGGAGGGCTTGTGTGGTCCAGTAATCCCTTAAGTGGCTGACACACGAGCCTCCCCGCCCGTACGCTTCAGAAGTACCGGTTGAACCCGATCCCAAACGTAGCGTCTGTCATAGTAAACGTACATCTCAAACGGACTTCGGCATCCAGTTAAACCCGACTGTTCGAGATATACTGTGATCTATTCGAAACGGGCAGTTAGTATCCTCCAACCAGTCAACGCTCAGCATTGAGCCAACACCCATGACACAAGGAAAAATGGCGTCGTCCAGCAAGGCGGTCAGACTGTCTGATTCGGAGACCAAACATTTGATTGAATCGTACCAAGGCCATGATGTGCTTTGGAATGTCAACTCAAAAAATTATAAGAATCTAAATATTCGAGAAAAAGCTTCGTATTCAATTGTTCAGTCCTTTGAAGCGGCATGTGGGATCAAACTCGAAGGTTTTAAAACTATCGTGAAGCACTCCGTCCGTTCGACACTGACTGGTCGGACTGCACAGATTCAAACGTTTCGTCTCAACTGTACGGACAAAAAGGCTCGTGTGTCAGCAGCTTTAGGCTCTGCTGACGGGCCATCAATACTTAAATGGAAACTTCTAGGCCTATTTAGTCAAGTTGCTGACTGGCCTAAGCACATTCTGGTAGGAGTTGATGCCCCTGTTAGGGTCTCCCAGGTCAGACAGGTTAAGGGTGAGGGCTCTGACTAATACTAACCCGCTTTTTCCCAGTATTTCTTATGCCTTTCTTAATGGATCTTTTCTATCTTCGTCTCCCTTTCAAATGATCTTTTCCACATTCCTCTTTTCTCTGTGGTCTTCTTAAGATCCGCTGCGGTTGCCCTGCGGTACAACCTGTGATGGAGGGGCATTCCTGGTGATTGAGAGGGCAGGTGCTCTCAACACATCTCTTTGGCTTGGACCTCTTCTAGACAGGAGGTACACTCTGGCCCAGGTGTATCAATCAGCTACCCCTGTGTGGGGCTGGGTCAAGACAGGCAGTTTCCTGACTGGCCAAGGTAACCCCTGCAGCGCTCAGCTGTCTGACCCTGGGAGTCGAACATGATCAGGGGAGATAGGGTTGGTAGGCTGCTGTTTGTCATATATCCCTCCCGAAGCCAGGAAAAGGTCAAGACAGTGACTTCCTGGCCCTGGCCCCACAGATGGACTCCATGCTGGGTGGGTATGGGCGAGATGAAACCAAACACATAAATTATGGCTTCTTCACAAAAATTTCCCCCCTAAAAAGAAAGGAAGGTTATAACTGAAGTTACCTAAAACTCGCTCGGACACAAGGAAAGGACAGGATTCTGGGCTTCCTGGCTGGTGGTCGAAGGAACCAAACAGGAGAAACCGATTTCAGCTGTAAGTCCTTTTGCAATCCAGAGAGGTTTCCAGGGGATTGCAGGCGATCCTCAGTTAATAAAAAAAGGCTTAGAAAGGGATCATTCCTGGCGGAGTGCAAGACCAAGCGCGAAGCAGAACAGCTTTTAAGCGCCACTAAGGTGGTGGATAGGGAGATCAAAGTGACACTGCAAACAGCTTAACTCATTAAAAGGTGTAATAAGGTGTCCTGAACTGAAAGGAGTATGGGAGGCAGACATCAAGAGAGAGTTGGAGCCTCAAGGGGTGATCGTTGCCCACAGAGTTTCAATTCGGAAAGGATCTGAGAGTGTAGAGAATGCCAGTAGGGTTTTATTTTTTTGTAGATCTCTTATCTTACTCCTAACCTGATCAGCAGGAGAGAAATGTGGACTGATCCCTCAGTTCATGTGCCTTTCTCATCACCACTGATGCTTTCTCTCGTTGGTGAGAGTTCCCTTCTCAAATTTGCTAGAGAAAGATCTCATGACTTCACTCACCATCGTGTCAGTGAAGGACAGGCTGCTGCAGAGCTAGATGTGAAGGTTGAGATGAGAACAAGCGGATTCCTGGTGCATGTGCGCATGTTATGGTGTAGAAATCGAGACATGTATGAAAGTTGTTACTGTGTGTGTGTTTGTACACATGCACATGTGCATTTGCATGTATGTGTAATAGACCCCCCACCCCCCTCCCAAAAACAAAAACAAAAAAAAAGAGAAAGAAAAAGAAAAAAAAAGTGAATGAAAATAATTTTCTGAATTTAGTGTAGGACTCCCAGGAAATATGATAACTAAAAAAAAACTAAAAAAAAAATCCAGTAAGACTGGCTTCACATCAATGTATTGATAGTTTTTAAATTTCTGTACTCATTATGTACTATCGCTAAGCTGAAGAAATGTTAGTTGTAGCTGAATTGTTCAGTAGGAAGGTTCTCTTTATTTATAGCTTGTCCTGGATGACTCTTGGATTCAGTCCACATCTAATGACAGGCCAGGTCAGTGACAAAAGGAAAAAAGAACACAGACAGGTCAGTCATGTTAACCGCTATCCTGTACGTAGACTGAGGCTACAGGCTTGGTTGCAAATCAACACTCCTTGCTTGCAGGACATTCATGGTTGTGCTGGTATGTTGCAGATAAGTGCTGAGGAAATTGCCAGAGCAGAGAGTCCCATCACTCACCTAGCTGCCTTGTCTGTGGCAGACAGTCCTTTGGACCTTCTGTTGTGCGGTGGACATTTCAAAGCCCTCAGCGTCTATCGGCAAGGGAAGGTGAGTGCTGTTCCTGTATTGAGGTTGTAGACAGATTTTCTATTGATAGCTGTTCTTTTGATCTGTAGTAGTAGTAGTAGATTTATGGCTGGCAGATAGATGCATTGCTGTTTGTTCATTCTATGTAATGCACACTTTACAGACAGTTAAGATTTTCCACTAAGTAAATATTCAAATTATGCTTGTCTTGATTTTGTTTGTATTGGAGCTGCCTTCTTGCAGAAAGAAGCATGGATAAAACACTGAAAAATCTCAATTCACAAAAAAAATGGAATAAAACCCCATGTTTATTACACTTTTTAATGATCTCTAGGACGAGGATTGTACCACACAAATTGACAGTACTTTCAGATCCATCAATGCTTAACCTTCCATTTGTCTCTGAAAACTGAAAGAAGAAACTACTGTAGTGCACTTTATAAACAGGTTGCATTTTCCGTGCGCTTTTTTTCCCCAATCTTTTTTTAACGGTGTTGGAGCTCCAGGGTGAAAGTGTGTGATGAGGTGCACTCAGTGTGAGACATCTAAAGTGTGTGATGAGGTGCACTCAGTGTGAGACATCTAAAGTGTGTGGTGAGCTGCACTCAGTGTGAGACATCTAAAGTGTGTGATGAGGTGCAGTGTGAGACATCTAAAGTGTGTGATGAGCTGCACTCAGTGCGAGACATCTGAAGTGTGTGATGAGGTGCACTCAGTGCGAGACATCTAAAGTGTGTGATGAGCTGCACTCGGTGCGAGACATCTAAAGTGTGTGATGATGTGCAGTGTGAGACATCTAAAGTGTGTGATGAGGTGCACTCAGTGCGAGACATCTAAAGTGTGTGATGAGGTGCACTCAGTGCGAGACATCTAAAGTGTGTGATGAGCTGCACTCGGTGCGAGACATCTAAAGTGTGTGATGAGGTGCACTCGGTGCGAGACATCTAAAGTGTGTGATGAGGTGCACTCAGTGCAAGACATCTAAAGTGTGTGATGAGCTGCACTCAGTGCGAGACATCTAAAGTGTGTGATGAGGTGCACTCAGTGCAAGACATCTAAAGTGTGTAATGAGGTGCACTCAGTGCGAGACATCTAAAGTGTGTGATGAGGTGCACTCAGTGCGAGACATCTAAAGTGTGTGATGAGGTGCACTCGGTGTGAGACATTTAAAGTGTGTGATGAGGTGCAGTGTGAGACATCTAAAGTGTGTGATGAGGTGCACTCAGTGTGAGACATCTAAAGTGTGTGATGAGGTGCACTCAGTGTGAGACATCTAAAGTGTGTGATGAGGTGCAGTGTGAGACATCTAAAGTGTGTGATGAGGTGCAGTGTGAGACATCTAAAGTGTGTGATGAGGTGCACTCAGTGTGAGACATCTAAAGTGTGTGATGAGGTGCACTCAGTGTGAGACATCTGCTTGGACTTCTTGGACATCAGGCTCAAGTGTTTCATGCTGAGTCCATGCGTCCTGTTTTACCCAAGGTGATTGAACAAAATATGCAAGGAAATGAATTTTGAAATGAAAGAATGATTTTTTTTTTTTTTTTTACCCATTTGACCTACTTGTCATGAGCCTGAAATTTTTGTTTTAGCTTGGTCTTCAGTTTCAGGACATGATTTTGTTTAGAATTTAACCATTTTTAATTCTGTGCATGGTTCTTATTCAAGTTGTTTGCAGTCACCAGCCCCAGTGGCATTGTGTTAAGCATTGCAGATTTCCAGCTTGGAGATCATGGGTTTGATTTCCATCAGAACCACTTACATTTGTGGGATTTTTTGGCCCACAATCAGCTCCTACCCAGAGTTGAGTTTGCTATGGGCTCAGCTGGGAAGACCGGAAGCATACAGTCAAGTTTTTAAAACTGTTGCTCAGATTTCTTGACCAAAACTTGAGATGTGTGTATCTCTCAGGCATTGTTGATGCTGGGATATATATGAAAATTAGCATAGAACACAGCTCTGTCATGCAGTCATACACCAGATTGGAACTCCATGTCATTTTCTGCACCATCCTTGTCAGTCAGCATAAACAACAAAAAAGTGTCTCAACTTTGGTGTCGCTTCCAGCCCTGCTGTCATGATAACCACTGTTTCTTGACTTTCCTGTGTTGTCCGTGCTGGGGCTAGGACAGGACAAGCCAGGGAGTGACTGTGGATTGGGAACTAGAATGAGCAGCATAGATAGTGCCACTAGTAAGGTAAGGTAATGTTGCTTATAGCCCAGCTGATTGCAAATGGCCATAAATGGCCATATCAGGGCTTTCACCGCGTTCAAGTCAACTCACAGTTCATTTAAAAAAAAAAAAAAAAAAAAAAATCACACAACCCTTTAAAAATACACCTTCTGAAAACACAACAGAAAATTCGGTAAAAATCTCTCTTCCATAAAATCCTAGATCAGATGAAAAATGTTAATCTCTGTCAGAAATTCAAAGATCACATCAGGTGGGGCATCTCTGAACAAGGTTTTCAAGGAGTCTGTTGTAAAGTGTTTATGTCTCACATCATGCAAGTCCCAACACTCTAAAAGGATATGTTTCATTGTGAGTGGTACAGGACATGGGATGCACCACGGTGCTTCTTCATCATTCAAAAGATAAGAATGGGTATAAAACGAGTGGCCTGCATGCAAATGGCACAAGACTGTTTCTTCTTTACAGCCACCTTGGGAACATGGTAAAAACTCTTTCAGGTTGTGGTGCATTCCATGTCATGTGCCACTCACAATGAAACATATTCTTTTAGAGTGTTGGGACTTGCACGACGTGAGACACAAACATTTTACAGCCGAGTCCATGAAAATCCTGTTCAGAGATGTCCCGCCTGACGTGATCTTTGAGTTTTTGAGAGAGATTAACATTTTTCATCTGATTTAAGATTTTACGGAAGAAAGATTTTTAACGAAATGTCTGGTGCGTTTTAGAAGATGTCATTTAAAGAGATGTATGAAAGTTTTTAAAAAAAATTTTTTTTAAATGACTTGTGAGTTTAATTTAACGTGGTGACAGCCCTGATGTGGCCCTCTGCGGTCGACTGGGCTATAAGCAACATTATCTTATCTTATCTTGGACAGATTTTAGTTTGTTATCCCTCTGCGAGTTCTATTCCTCTTGCCAGAGGCCTTTGATATAAGCTGGGGCTTTTAGTTTCAGGTCAGTTTGAGGGACAGACAATCTGCTCAACTCTTTCTTTGTGGCACTCTTGGCAAGTTCGTCAACCACCTCGTTGCCTTGAATGCCCACATGGCTGGGAACCCAAACAAAAACCATGTGATATCCATCTGATTTCTGAGAGGTGTACAGTTTGAATAGTTTCAGCAGCTGAGGGTGCTTGAGGTTATGGCTGGCAATGGCCTCCAAAGCAGAAAGTCTGACAACATGAGGAACTCATTAATGTTTTGATTTAGAGACCATTAGAGCCAGGACCAGCTGTCAACTCAGCATTGTAGATGAAGCTGACGGTGGGAATGTGTTTAGAACATCTCTGAGAAGGACCTGTTGCACAATACACAGCAAAGGCAACCCCCTCCTCAGATTTGGAACTGTTTGTGAAAATTCCTTTGAAGGATGGAAACTTCTAATACAGTTCAGCTAAAAAGGACTCGTACGCCAAGGAGCTAGTGGTATCTTTACAGTAGTGGGTCATCAGAAAACTTCGGTAAATCACAAACTACTCCAAGGTCTGTATCTGCATTGTTCAAATGGGTAAGAATACGAATTCCCAAGGGTGGGAATGGAACTGGGGTGGTCATCAAATTTCTTTTGGAACTTGGGGTCAAAAACACTGTCATATGCACAGGGTTTTGGAGTTCAGAAGAGAGATTCAAACAGTAGTTCAAGGTAAGTTTCAGTCGACGATTCGAGAGGGATGGTTCTCCTACATACAGGCTATAAACAGGGGTGGTGTGGAAAGCACCCAGGCAGAGTTTAAGCCCTTGATAGTGAATAGGATGGAGACTTTTCAGGTAGGAAGGTCTGGCCAAGCCGTAAACTATACGCCCACAGTCCAGTTTGGAGCGGATCAGAGCCCTGAACGATGAAGAAGAGTTTTCTTATCAGCACCTCAGTCTGTGTGTGCCACAACTCTCAGAATGTTCACTGCTTTTTGACAAGCAGTTTTTAGTGTTGGATGCGACTTTTAGAGTTCAGGTTTTGATTTAAAAAAAAATAACACCCAGAGATTTTGCCACTGGAGTGGACAGATGAGGTAGCAGAAGAAAACGTTTTCAGTCCCAATATGGCCACTGAAGTCAGTTGGGCTATAAACAAGATGACACATGCAGATTTATGACATATGTTTACATGCCACATGTTTATTTCACGATATATTATCATCATTGTGTCATGATGCTAGCTGTAGGTATGCTGTGACAGATGCTTTGGCTATGAAAAGATTTTCACAGCATCTTGTGCCCTGTTACTTTCAATAGGGAAGACCAGTATTACAACCAGAAAGAAAGAGATGTTCCATCTGTTATTTTATTTGTTTTCTTCACTTATCACTTCTTTTCTCTGCCTGTTTTCAGTTGGTGTATCGCCACCCAACCAGTGACTGGATCAACATGGTGGTGACAGCTGATGTGGACAAGGATGGAACAAAGGAAGTGGTCATTGGGTGCATGGACAGGATCATCACTGCTCTCAAGTTTATTTCTGGATAAGTGCCATCATGGGCTGCAGCATTTCACCGTCATCTGATGAAACTGATCTCACATTTCATGTAAAACATTTATCACACACACACACACTTTATCAAAAAGTCAATGTTTGTTGATTCTCCAGTGACTGCAGGATATTGTGAACTTCAGGCGAGTTGATGCTGTAGAAATATATGGGATGTTATACACCGAGCGTAAAATGATTCACTGATGTCTTGGTGGACATCCATGCCGATCTTACTATGAACTCTATGACCTGTTGTGTACCTTTCATCAAGCTGGCATTTTAGTTGGGTTTCCATTTTGAAGACAGTGACAGTTTGGTCTGGCATTTTTTAAGTGCAAACATCTGTATCTGACCATTGCTACTGCTAAGAAACCCCAAGTAGTCACAACTATTCCTGCAACCCCTCCCCCTTTTTTTCATATGTTATGAAGCCCATGTATGAAAACAGATGCATGACAAGAAGTAAACTATGATGTAATCCAGTGACAATGCACATTTATATCGGTGAGAGAGAATGTGTGTGCATGCATATAAAAGAGAAAAAGAGCAAGGTAATTTTTAAAGGAGTGTGAACAGAGGATGGCATGGAAAGGTCGGGGGATTGATTTTACTCATGCTTCTACAACTGAAAAACAGTAAAAAGACACTGGCATATATTAATGTCTTGTTTGTTAGAAATATAGATGTTAACACCTACTTATGTGCAGTGATGATAAGCTAATTAATCACATGACACACAGGAAAGAAGAGAATTCTTGTCTTGTAATATTCAGTAGATGAAACAAACTTGTGCAAGCAACAAACAGTACATCTGGCTACATGGGCTTCTGCCAACAGATGAATATTTGTATAAAAGAAAGTTGATCGACTCTCCAGTTTGTAACTTGTGGTTCTTTTGAGACAGTTGCCTAACAAATGCCCACACTGTGAATAGTTTTTTTTAAATTTTTTGAGAAACGTTTCATTCTGTTTGGCATATCAGAGCAACAAACTACAGATAAAACCACGATTTGTTGATTTTGCTGGCTAAGTTCTATAGTTATAAATGGAAGTTAAAAAAATACGCCGCCAAGAACTCGTGGTATTCTTAAAACTTGTAAAATCTAGGCATGACCTGGAGCGATATGTTCTGATTCTAAAAGGTAATATTGAAAACAATGTGGAAATTGACCTTAACAAATATTGGTTGACTTACCTTACACTATTACCAACTTAAGATTACTTTTCTTTTGATTTGATATGTGATTGTGCTTACCGTGTGAATAAGTGTGGGGGTGTGTGTGTGTGAAGGGTAGGGTGGGGTGGGGTGGGGGATTTTGTTTGAGAGATGAGGGGCGGGGGCTCACCTTTTTGTTTACTTATTAACCTATGTGTTGATGTACTTCTTTTCTTCAAGGGAAGTGTGTCTGTTCTTGAGCTCAAGATAAAACTGCAAGTGCAGCAACAATGGAACAGATAGTCGTCAGTCATTACAGAGTTGATGATCAGTCACTATGTTTATGACAGTGGTTGCAATAAACACGATTACTATGTTTCTTCATGTTCATTCTGAGTTTACAGCAACTACAGCCATTCACACTTCTGATACTCTGAGGTTTACATGTGACCATGCAGATAAAACTGATTGTGCACTGTCCTCTTTCTGTGCACTTGTACTTCTCCAATTATTTGAATTAAAAAAAAAAAAAAAGGGGTGGGGGTGGGGGAGGGGGGACACAAACAAACAGTTCATCTGAAGAAAAGCAGAAATCCTAGCATTCAAAACTGAACATGCTACATATTTAAACACACTCAGACACTTTGAGTTGGCATGCATTTATCTCCATTGAAACAGCTTGTTCAAACCCTCAACTTGCACAAAGTAGTGATGTGTACAGTGCATCTCTGTTCTTTTCCATCTTCCAACTTGACTTTTCAACAGAAGGCTTCATTCAGAATTTGGCCTCCTCATAAATTCCATTGAAACATACCAACCAAAAAGTATTTCAATACCAGTGACAATGACATAGATGGCTCCATGCAAATAAGCAAAATCATCATACTCTCACGTTCTAATCATCATCAAGCTTTCATGTCATTGAAACAAAAACATTGCAGTTTTTCTACGCACAACTCACAGTTACACATACTTTGGCTAACTCTTCAATTAACGTTCTTATTTGAAATGTTTCATAATGATGTACAACAAATTCCAGATCACGATGAAACATATTACAACAACACCACCACCTAAAAATTTCATTCAACACCTGAATTCAATAAAACATGCAATCATTTAAACACAGAAGCTTTCATCAAACTGAAATTAACTTGTTCCCACTTCCCCATCAAATATGTCAATAAATGCAAGTTCTTCAGTGAAAGCTTTCATGCAAAATATCTTTGTGAATGTCTAAATCATGGTTTTGCAAGCAGATGTTCACATCAATTTTAAACCCTTTTCTCTAACACATATTCTTCATTTGTCTTAACTTGCTCAAAAATACAAATCACTTTAACACCATCCAAGCATACCGATTTCACTTTAATGAAGGAACAATAATTTTGTTCTTGCACTATTCACCTGAAAAAAATGTAACTCTTTAATGAAAGATTTTACGTAAAATTTTTAAAAGTACTTAACAGAAAAAAACTCAGTACTTTAAACCCCATTAGCATCCATCCTTTGAACAGTGCACATCGGTCTTCAAGAGATTATGGAAACCCCAAAGTATCTGCATAAACCATAGTAACAGTCCATGTCAGCATTCAGTGGATCATGGCAACACAGAAGTACTCAGCGTTAGCCAAAACAGCAGTCCACTTCACTACTTGATGGATCATTGTAACACAGTAGCACTTGACATGAACCATTATAACAGTCTTGTGTCATTCATTATTCAGTGAGTTGTAGAAAGCACAGCAATACTTGACATGAGCCATAACAACAGTTCACACTAGTATTCAGTGGGTTGTGGAGCAGCAAAGAAACCTGCAGGTTATGGAAACACAAAAGTACTCGGCATGAATCATGATATTCAGAAGACAGGAGTGGACACATTTACAATCTCAACTGCTCACTGAAACGTGACCACATGGTGACAAAACCCCATTTCGCATGACTAGGACAGCCTTTGTAATAGCACTGCCACAGCCTGGGAATAGGATAATGAACAAAGGAAGGAGTAGCCTAAGCTGACACAAACACTGCACTGATCCTTGTCTTCCGATGAAAAAAGAACAAAACAGTCTCATGGCAACAGATGTCAGCTGCTCCATGGATGGTAATAGCCACTGCAGCTTTGATGACACAATTCATGAATTTACTACAGATACATACAGCTCAGCATACGTGCCAAGGAAGATCTCCGTCATCACTTTAATGACTGAATGTCTTAGAATGGAAAGAAAAAAATGAACATCTAAAAATGAGAAAAAACAAAACAAAACATTGGAGCACAGCGAAAACAGAAAATTATGAACACACAGAATCTGGGCACTATTTCTGTTATACAGACAACAATTTAGTTTCAGATATCAATCTTCACTCTAAAGCCACAAGTTCTTGCAGTGAAGGAAAAACCAGGAAAGTACAGTGGCGTATCCTTGAGGCTTCTCAGCTGACCGATCTCCACCTTGGATAAAGTGTACTCAAGAAAGGAGTAAGCAATCCAAAGGGAGGAATTTAGGTTTTAAGGGTAATCTGTAGCCTCTTAAGTATGCCATCGCAAGCAGAGTACACTCTCTACTTTCTAGTGAAAAGGCTGCCATTCCTGTTCTTAGCTTATCTGAATGCAAGACTTGACATGCCTTTAGCTGTCTCTTGCTGTATAACACATAACAAAACACTCAAAATATCCACAGTCTTTCGTCTATCTAGACACCTAGCACAGTGGAATAGCTATTACTGTTTGAGATGAATGCTAGTCCATAGTAAATATACGAGAGGCAATGTCATCGATGATCCAATCAATGCCTGTGAGGAGGTTGTCCCCTGTCACAGCGCTGCAGTCCTGTATCAGCCAGTGATGAGTCTTGATGCTGTCCAGGTCCATTGCCTACACAATGAAATATTCAATGGTTTGAGTTAAATTTCTGTGTTCTCTACATGTTCCAACAGTACTCCTCTGCAAAGTGATTTCCATCTACTCTTCTGCAGCTTTTTTTTCTTTTTTTTTTTTTTTATGTGCTATCTATACGCTGGATTGGACCAAACTGACTGCAATACAAACCCTGCAGACTCCCATCCATTTCTCCATTACACGTCCCTTCTGTACATACTCTCTCATAATTATATCCACACAATCACTATGAAATCTAAGAGAAGTGTCTGTCTAAAACCATAAAATCAATGAAGACCTACACTGCTCATTCAAACTGGAGTGTATGCAGGTGGAAGGTGAAGCAAGAAAACATAAATGGCGTTATTAGCCACCAAACCCAGGGAACAAATGACTGGACAAACAACACACAAAGCTGAAACAAGAAAATGCAAGTGAGATTAAACACATACACGAACACTTGCACATACACGTAATCTTTAAGAACAACCACACACACTTAAAACATACACAGTGCACTTATGAGAGTGTATTTACATCATGCGGACATACAGTCTGTGACGAACATCACAAATGGTTTTGAGTACCACAGGGCAAGTAACTTGATGTTCAAAGCCAGATCTGCACATAAGCAAGTCAAATCAATTGCATGACAGCTTATTACATTCACCATTTGCTATCTCTATTCATTTCATGTACAGCAGCTGCCATGCAGACGTTCCTTCTAAAGTCTGAGCGAATAAAACTTTACATATAACGCCATCCAAACAATTTTATATGTAAAAAAAAGTCGAATTCAAAAGTTCCAAACTAGCAGGCAGTATCTAAAGCAGGTAGAGCTGTCAATCATAAAACAGAAAAGAAAAAAAAAACCCATCTGAAAATAATGTGTAGACCACAAAGTTTAGTTATGGCATAACTACAAACTGAAGTTTCACATGCCAAAGAAGAGCTAGAAATGAGTCCACTTCCATGTTTAGGGCAGAATGGGATGAAATGAGAACAACAGTACAACAACTGCAGGCATTTATTGGCAGTTTGAAAAAGAATATAAAACAATCTTATTCTGAGGTGAAAAGGTTGATGAAATTGATAATGAAGAAGAAAGGCCTAAAGCTGGAGAGTGTGTGTTGTGTGTGTGTGTGTGTGTGTCCCCATCCTTCAAGGATATTTTCAGCGGAAAAAAGCAAGGATACTCAAAATGAGGATGATTTTGACAATGAGATCCAAAACATCTTTAAGTAAAAAAAAAAAGTAAAAATCATTATTCACACAGAGGCTGTGATGACTTGAGTGATTAATTGAAAGATTGAAAAAATTATAAAACTGAGGAAAACATGAGACATCACATAAATGTGAAGCTTTGACGAAAAGCCAAATGAGAAACTAGATGAAGAAAACAGACATTGAAAAAGCACAAGTTTAAAAATTTTGGCATTTCAGTGCCAAAAGTAAACCACCGAATTTCAAATTGCATGGAATTCAGCAGAACAGACAATGGCCTAAGAATCCAAAAGCAACAGGAAATGCTTGCCAAAGCAGCAAGTATACTGGCCAAAATCTGCAACAAAGTGATCAGGGTGGACTAAGTAATACTGAAGGATACAGCAGATGCCAAGGTCCTTATTCTGCACGCTTCACTGGAAATGTCTGGGGAGACAGATTTTGAGTTGATCCAGCATAAATCGGAAATACAAAAAAACTTTGCTGAAATGAGGTTCTAGTCGCATATTATGGATTATTTGACTTGCGCAATAGTGTGTACGCCTCAAAACAGAGCAGAGAATTTACAGCCAAGATCAGGGAGAAAATTCTGTCCCACACAGTCGAAAAACTTTCTGCAGAGTGAAAGAAGGGGCCATAAAGGGGGGAAAAGGCATCTGGGGCAGGGCTCAGTTCAGAGCTTGATGCAGAAGAATGTAACAGAAATTCTCACCACATGCCTGAACAGTTGGAGAATCCAAACTGAAAGAGGTAAAACCTGAATCATTTCAGCAGGCTGGTTCAACGAGTATTTCCCTAAATGGAAAAAAATGATATCAGATTCTTGGATCCTTGAAATGGAGTCAGGTACAAAAAAATCCACTTGCTGATCTGCCACAGAATCAGAAACAAACTAAAAACTGAAGAAACAAAACAAAAAAAATTGAAAAACAAATTATTAAGTTTGAATGTGACAGAATATTCCAAATCATATCACTTATCTTCCTTGTACTAAGATCAGATTGTACATACAGGTTGATAGTGAATTTGAAAGATCTCAGTTAGAACGTGGACAATGCACATTTCAAGATGGAAAACATACAATGTGCTAGTGGATTGATGAGGAAAGATTGTTACATGGCCACTGTGGATTTGCATTGTGCATATCGCTCAATTCTAGTTGATCACCAAGTTAGAATTTTCTAAAATTTCAATGAGATGGTCAATTATTCTCTTGTACTTACTTACCAAATGGACTGTCATATGGTCCAAGATTCTTCACAAAACTCTTCAAATCTGGGTATGCAACCTTAAGCGCCCAAGATCATTTGCCTACAGCCTTTATTGATGACATTTGCACAGACATTGGTAGTCCCAGACCTGTTTACCCCAAATTCGTGTACCTGTAATATTTTGGACAAAAACCTGTGATTTGAAAAAGAAACCCGTAATCTTCATAATCGCAATACTTCGTCGCCATCTTTGACAAGCTAAAAGACGCAAGGCAAAATGGGAAATGTCCTAACTGCTTTTGACCGAAACGGTAGCAGACGAAACTTCACCTTTAACAATTTTCTTTCTTTGATTTTTTTCCTGTAATTTTTTTTTGGTGGGGCGGAGGGGCCGCAATTCTCGTAATTTTGATTTTTTTTTTTTTTCCCGTTAAAATTATGGCAAAATCATATGGGTAAACAGGTCTCTAGTCCAGAGGAATCTAAAATAATACTGATGAAACCATTGGACTGTTCACAAAACTTTGGTTTTTGGTTCATTAAGAAAAATCTGTGCTAAAACTCAAGAGAAAAACGAAGCATTTAGGATTTATATTAAATTCGGAAGGTATATTGTGACTCTGCTAATTAGACAAAGAAAATTCTGTATGTACTGCTTCATAGAACTAAAATTTGCGTCACAATCCAGGATAAGCCCAGGTCATTGGTCAATGAGTTGCAGCCATTTGAAATTGCAGCACGGTGTAGATCAGGTCTCTGGAAAAGAGCTATTGTTCTTAAAAACAGAGGGGCAAGTTTGAGGCAGCCATGAAGCTGTCACATGAAGGAAAATTACAATTTAAATGATAAATCAAAAGCATTAAACATGCTTGTTAAAAAAAAAGGGTAAGTAAGATGTCACAATCTCCGGCGTTTGGAATGATGTTAGGTGGATCAGTGCAGACATGGGGTTAACAGACATGGGGTAAACAGACATGGGGTAAACAGACAAAAAAGGAACAGATGGCGGAAGTGAAAAGCTGACATGAAAAAAATGGACGGACAATTCTTGTGCAGTCACATGTGTGAAAAACATAAGTGGATCTCCCTCTGAACAGTAAAACTGCAAAAAAACATTTGACTGGGTGCAAAGAGAACAATGTTTGATAAACAGCAGCTCATATTCCAGGCAAACTTTACAGAGATGTAGATCTAAAAATCAAGGAATTCAGTAATGATACAGAACACAAATTAGATCCTCAAATTTTTTTTTCAAAGTGTCTGACGGTCCTTTTTTGTTTCTTTTCTGCTGTCCCATGTTCTGTGCCATCTTGGTGGCATTGCACCCACGCCACTCGTTCCAATCCCTCGCCACAGCCACAACCAAGCACAGCCCACCACAGACCTGACACCGGCAATGCACAGAGAGTAATCAATATCGAGTCATCATGAGGCAACCCACCAGAGGAGACACTGCACTGCTGCCAAGTCACTCTAGCGATATTTCGTGATGCCTGTTTTGATCCAACATATGCAGGATGCCACTACTACTACTGGTGACAACAACTGCTTAGTTATGGACCTGGTGTGCATGAGCACTCCCTCTCATAGGTGCCACCAAGTTCATTCAACGACAGTTTCAATGAGTTTGCTGATAATTGTGACCCCAATAAAACCAGACCAGGCCACAGACATGGAAAGGCGATCATACCGAGGTCACCATGACAGCAGGGCATGAAGGGCCATAGAATTTGAGACTTTTTGTTTCTTTGATGCTGATTGATGAAGGTAAGGATGATGAAAACGATGCAGTGGACTGCCATTCTGGTCTTAGACTGCATGACAGGGCTGTACCCTATGCTTACTTTCAAAATATATCCTGGTGTCAACCAGACTTGAGAAATAGAAACACTGCAATGTTGGTCTGGAAACTGAATCAGCTCTGTCGGAGAGGCGTCCATTAAGCGGATGAAACTCAAGAGTGTGGTCACAGTCCTTCCAACTGAGCCCGTAGCAAACTCATCTCTGGGTAGGAGCCTTTCGGGGCAAAAAGTCCCACAAATACATGGCTCTGATGGGAATCGAACTTGCAACTTCTCAGCCGGAAGTCTGCAATGCTAAGCACTTCGCCATTGTAGCTGGTATGTCTGATTCTCTTGAAAAACATTTCATTTCTGAAATATTTTTACAGCAACTCACACAATCATTTCATGGTGCAGTAGATTTCTGAAGAAGCTAAAGGAGGAAGACTGGGCCTAGCTTTATAACATAACTTGATGACAACAAGAGTGATGTAATCTTTTTTTAAAGATAAAAAATGGCCATCTATAAATGTGAATCATTATTGATAGATACCTAATAAAATTTCGAACTATTTTGGGGAATTTGATTTTGCATGTTTTGGAATCAGAAGACAAGAAATCTTCTCAAGAATTTTCTTGGATGGAGGCTTGGCAAAAAGTCATCTTAAAAAATGTTATAAAATTAGTTTAATTCAGAAAAAATGGTCTATGCTTTGATGCTTCTTGATGTGTTGGCACAAGATGGATTCTTTGAGCAAACCTAGATTCAGATCAAGTCTAGAAAACATGCATTGTGCATCCTGTCTGATATTAATTTCTGAATTCATGCTGATCTCCTCAAAGTCACCAATCTTGGAATGAGCATTTAGCTAACATTTTCAGCAGAGCTGTATCTTTGATTTCAAAATGGAGAATTCGGGGACAGCAGCTGAAAGGTATTCGTCTTTATCACCCATGTTGAGTTTTTGAGTTCTCTCCCTTGATCCACTTAGCCTACAATCAACTATCTACTTGAAATTGATAACTTCGTGAAACACTTCATTGGAATCTATTTTTCTTTTAACTTCAAAGGTAAAAAAAAAAAATCTTAAGAATGATAATTTGGAACACAAAAGCATGTGAAAGGACCTGAAAGGTCTTTAGAACTGTAAAAGGTACATTGTACTAGAATGAGTGGATCCATCCACTGAAATAAAAGAACTCAAAAAGCCTTTGGGGGCACATTCGATTCACAATGACTTAAAGGACCCTACAAAACTAGTTGAATTCGTTTACAGATTGAGACTGTAAACTTATCAATTCACAGCCTGATCCTGTGAAACACTGTGCAAGATGCATGCTGCATCAACCAGATGCCATGGTGCAGTGGTTAGCTTTGCAGATTCCCTGGCTGAAAGGTTGTGGATTTGATTCCATCTGAACCATTCACTTATGGCATTTTTCTGCTCTGACCAGCTCCTGCCAAGAGTTGAGTATGCAACAGGCTCAACTGGGAAGATTGGGACCACTCAGTCAAATTTCATCCACTTAATCGATGCGTCTCTGAAATTGCTGCTCAAATAGCTTGACCATCATTATAGGTGTTTGTGTCTCATGGGCCTAGTTGACGCCAAGATACATTATGAAAGTAAGTGTATAGTGCAGCCCTGTCACACAGTCTCCTAGCTGACGCCAAGATACATTATGAAAGTAAGTGAATAGTGCAGCCCTGTCACGCTGTCTCCTAGTTGACACCAAGATACATTATGAAAGTAAGTGTATAGTGCAGCCCTGTCACGCAGTCTCCTAGTTGACACCAAGATACATTATGAAAGTAAGTGTATAGTGCAGCCCTGTCACGCAGTCTCCTAGTTGACACCAAGATACATTATGAAAGTAAGTGTATAGTGCAGCCCTGTCACGCAGTCTCCCAGTTGACACCAAGATACATTATGAAAGTAAGTGTATAGTGCAGCCCTGTCACACAGTCTCAGACTGAAACAGAACTCCATAGCATCATCATGTGCATCTTCATTGATTAGCATAAAAAGTGTCTCAGATTCTATAGTCCTTCATGCCCTGCTCTCATGGTGACCTCAGTTTTGATTTTCTCACCACATCTATGCCCTTGGTGAGTTTGTGTCCAGGTGAGTTTGTGTCCAGGTGAGTTTGTGTCCAGGTCACCAGTATCAGCAAGTTCAAGGGGTTTGTTGTTGGACAAATATGGTGACCCCCTCCAGAAGGGGACAATCATTCACACTGGTTCCACGACTACACAATTACTGTCGTCAGGAGGGGCCTTAGTAGGCAGTGTCCTGCGTAGGCTGAGTCAAAACAGCCACCAATAAACACTGCCAAAGAAACTGGGCAGCAGTGCACTGTCCCCTCTGATGGGTTTCCTCATGGTGACTTGACATTTGACTGTTCCTTGTGGTGCTGCTACCAGGGCAGCAGCTGAGCAACCTACAGAGTCATTGTGGACAGGAACCTGCATTAACACTACTAAAATGGCACAGATGGGACAGCATTACAACAACCGTCTTGTATATACATACATATATATATATATGTATATGTGTATGTAGAGAGAGAGAGAGAGAGAGAGAGAGAGAGAGAGAGAGAGAACAAAACACAAAAAGAACAAGTTGGCTTTTTGTTAACCCAAGTTTTCGGTGAGCACACCTTGCCTTCCTCAAGGGACTTCACTGGTCTTAAGCTCACACAGGTATGACAAATTTTTGTGACAATTACTCAACCAAACAAGAAGGAAGAAGTTGGAAAGTGTTAAGCATGGAAAACAACCTGCAATACCGGTATACACACTCACAATCATATGCATATACCGAATACATGAATAGTGTGCATGCGCATGAGTGACTGGGTGAGTGAGTAAGTGCACAGAAGCAGGGGAGAAGGGGGGAAAGGAGGGTGGTTGCAAATGTATGCATGGGTGTGAATGTGCCTGTGCTTCTGCATTATGGAATGTGTAGTAGTAGTAGTATGTGTAGTAGTAGTAGTTGTAGTGGTAGTAGTAGTTGTTGTAGCAGCAGCAGCAGTAGTAGTAGTGGATGTAGTGGTAGTAGTAGAGGTAGTAGTAGTAGTAGTAGCAGTAAATGTAATTATAGCAACAACAATAATGATGATGTGTGTACGTGCGTGAGTCCAACTGACGACAAACTTATTGTGACAATTTTGCTTGGTGACCAAGAAAAAGATTAAATCATACACATATCATCACATCAAATATTGCAAGAACAGGCATATGGGTGTGAAGTAAAAACAGAATTTACCTGCCGAATTTCCTGTGAAGTGAGTGCTCCTGGGAGATCCTGTTTATTGGCGAATACCAGCAGTGTGGCTCCGGCAAGTCTCTGGAAAGCAAGAAAACATCAGAATTGATTATTAGGAAACTGAAAAAAAAAAAACCCATTACGCCACATGATTTTACACAGCTCATGTGATATGAATGTACCACTGACCTACTGATCACATTCTGACACCTTGTTGATATTGGTTGAATTATTAAGTCATCTTTCACCAAGATCCATTAACCTATTCTACAAATGTTGTTTGAAAGCAACATCTCCAACACTTCTATGATCTTCATATTCAAGATCCCTCTTCATGCCATGCTAGGTGTATGCATGCGTGCATGTCTCTGTGTGCATGCTCTTGTGTGTCTGCATGGGTGCGCACTGTTACGAGTGGATGCTTTGGTGAAGGTACTGACGTTTTGATCATCATGCATTTTGTGTGCATGCATGTGTGTGCATGCATGTGAGTGAGTGAGTGAGTGAGTGAGTGAGTGAGTGTGTGTGTGTGTGTGTGTGTGTGTGTGTGTGTGTGTGTGTGTGTGTGTGTGTGTGTTTGAGTGTACCCATTCTTGTGTGCCAGCATGGGTGGGGTTTTGCCTTTGTGAGTATGAATTTACATTTGTTACATAAAACGGTTGAATGTTTTATTGTTTATTTGTAAGTACTCTCTTCTTTTTCAAGTTGGAATACGTTATATACTTCTATTACCATCATTGTTTATAATCACTCTGAATCTATAAATATGAAACGAGCAAATGCATGCATGTGAAACATGTAAGCCTATGAGGAATGGGAGAGATAAATAGGAAGAGTGAGTACTGTCAAACAGTTACTGAATGACTGAAATGAACAAGATTTCTAATTATTCAAAGTTTATAGCAGACCACACTACCACTTATCCAGCTCTCTTCCTTTCTTAACTTCGCACACACACACACACATACACATGTGCCCATGCGCATGCTGCACACACACACACACATATAAACACACACGCACACACACATGAACATATAATAAAACACAAAAAGAAACCCACACGATAATATCTACAGTTCTTATTTTTACAAATCAACATTTCATTCTCTATTGAAAAATAAATGCTCAAGTTCAGAGAAGACATGAATTAGAAGACCCAGCTAAATTATATGCTTAACATTGACATGACAATAGTTGTTTTTTTTTTTTACATGAATACATACACTGCAACACATATAAACCATAAATCTTAAACAAAACGATGTGCAGAAATTACCTCCTCTACTAAAAGGCTTTGAAGTTCTCGCTTACAATCGGCTAGCCTCATGCGGTCTGCACTGTCCACGACCCATACTAGACCATCTGTGCTCTCAAAGTAATTCCTCCAGTATGATCGTAAAGACTTCTGTCCTCCAACATCCCACACATTCAGCTTGAAACTGATGAAATAAACATGGACATTTATTAACATTTCAATATCTGGAGGACACAAACCAGTAGTGTCGGGTGTGCATCATCATTGTTTTAGAATCTCTCTCCCCTCTCTCTTATGTATGCATGTGTGGGTGTGTGTGTGTGTGTGTGTGTGTGTGTGTGTGTGTGTGTGTATGTTGTGTGTGTGTGTGTGTGTGTGTGTGTATGTGTGTCAGTGTCAGTTGTGTGTGTGTGTGTGTGTGTGTGTGTGGGGTGTGTGGTGGTGTGTGTGTGCACGCACGCATGCATGCATGCAAGTGTATGTCTGTGTGTATAATTTCAGTGTGCACAAAATTATCACAAATGAGAGAGATAGAGAGAAAGAAAAGTTATGCATACATAAATGTGGCAGTCTTCACTGAAAAGAAACAACATATTACACATGTATTTATACTATTACACTATTTTCTCAAGTATAGTTCCTGTTCAAGAAGAATTAGTAAGTTAACGTGATTCAAATATCAAACTTTACTTAAAACACTTTTTGGTACATGAAACACTTGTTTGTTTTAACTATTGGCTTACAACCTGACAACGGAATCAAGTCCAAACTAAAGCATCTTAGACTGTCAGGTCTTAATGATGACATTAAATGTCATTTTAATCATTTCCATCCATCTTTCTTGCACTGCTAATACAGACAATACTTGACCAGATCATGATTTCGAAACAACTGATGACATCTGGGCAGAATCAGCAAGTTTTCTCCCCCCCCCCCCCCCCAAATTTTACATGAATCTATTCCTATCTTGTTCAACATCATAGAATATTTGTTATGTTGTGTACAATTTTCCAGTAAAGTATTCAAAGACATGCAAACTTAAGAACATTCCTTTGCTTGATTCCAGTGCCAGCTGGTAGTGATGGTATTACAACAGCTAAACAATTGAAATTAAACACAAGTGGAGAATAAGACTATTACCAGCTCACCACTGATAATTGTGGTCTAGGAGTGCAGGGCTTTCTAGGCCTACACAATTGTCAGACATGAGCTCAGTCACTTGGAATTCATATGCTTGGTGAAAACTGCATATGAATAAGTCTGATGTTTGAGAACATACATGAATGATTTCATCTGTCCAATTAAAAGCATCAAATACTGCCATACTCAATTAGTTTGCCTTGAGTGCACACGCAGCTTCACCAGACAATATTACGTGCCATAACAGGTTAACTGCAAGTTACTCCAGCCTGCATTGTACACAAAGTAAAATCAGGAAAGAGATATACCTCACACATTTGAAATCAGAGAAATCAACATTGGGATAAGTCAACTTTCAATCAACGCCTTTTCATTTCCAGGTCAAAGTCCTTTGTAAGTTTACATTTTTGCCAGATCAGTCAGCACTGGTTGAATCAATATACACAAAAGTCAACATCATTTCCCCCTACACATATCCTGGTAAGTTGACATTCATATAGTACTAGCATACTCTGGTTCACATACTAGCAAGTTGTGAAGATCTGGGTAAAAAAGTTAAGATGGAATTCGATGTTAAGACACTAAACGTGTTTCACTGAAAGATGGTCATTTATTTATTACTTTCACTGCTTGTTTGTTGTTCATTTTCTTTGTTTCATTTCTTAATTCCTTTTTGTTTTTTCTTTTATATGAAGTGGGAGAGACACAGATCAAATCAAGGCAACACAGTACATCCACATGGGAAGATGCTCCTTTCAAAACATGAAAAACTGTGAAATGTATTAAGTTCTCTTTACATATATAATGGTGAATGGACATTCATGTATGTATGTCATTTTCTCCCCTTCTCATTGGGATAAGGTAAGGTAAGGTAATGTTGCTTACAGCCTAGCTGACCGCAAAGGGCCATATCAGGACTGTTACCCTGTTGATGTCAACTCACAATTCCTAAAAAGAAAAAAGAAAAAAAAAAAACAAAAAAAACCCACCTCATTCACAGAAACCTTTAAAATACACCTTGTAAAAACATCAGAAATTTTGTTAAAAATCATTCTTCCGTAAAAACTTAGATCAGATGAAAAATGTTAATCTCTTTCAGAAATTCAAAGATCACATCAGGTGGAACGTCTCTGAGCAAGGTTTTCATGGAGTCTGCAGTAAAATGTTTATGTCTCACCTCATGCAAGTCCCACCACTCTATAAAAATATGTTTCACTGTGAGTGGAACATGGCATGGAATGCACCATGGAGCTTCTTCATCTTTCAAAAGATAAGAATGGGTGGCCCCTTGCGGTCGGCTGGGCTATAAGCAACATTATCTTATCTCTCGTAAAAGGGGTAGCCTGTACATGCAAACGCCACAAAACTGTTTCTTCTTTACAGCCGACTCGGGAACATGCTAAAAACTCTTTGAGGTTTGGACAGATTTTACATAGCTTGTAATCCGTCTGCAAGTTCCATTCCTCTTGCCAGAGGTCTTTGACATAAGCCTGGGCTTTGGGTTTCTGATCAGTGTGAGTGATACACAATCTGCCTCCAACTCTTTCCTTGTGGCACTTTGGCAAGCTGATCACCCAACTCTTTGCCTCAAATGCCCACATGCCTGTGAACTCATGCTAAAACTGTATTATATCCATCTGATTTCTAAGAGGTGTACAGTTTGAATAACTTCAACAGTTGAGAGTGCTTGAGGTTACGGCCGGCAATGGCCTCCAAAGCAGAAAGGGGGTCTGACAAAATGAGGAACTCTTCATGTTTTGATTTAGAGACAATTTCAAGAGCCAGGACCAGCTGTCAACTCAGCATTGTAGATGGAGCTGTCAGTGGGAATGTGTTTAGAACATCTCTGAGAAGGACCTGTTGCACAATACACAGCAGAGGCAACCCCCTCCTCAGATTTAGTACCGTCTGTGAAAATTCTTCTGAAGGATGGAAACTTTGAACACAGTTCGGCGAAAAAGGACTTGCACGCCAACGAACTAGAGGTATCTTTACAGTACGAGGCTAAATCAAACTGGATCTCTGGAGTGAAGAAAGTCCATGGTCCATCAGGAAACTTTGATAAATCACACACGACTCCAAAGTCTCTGTCTGCATTGTTCAAACGGGGAAGAATATGAATTCCCAAAGGTGGGATGGAACTGGGGTGGTCATCAAATTTCTTTTGGAACTTCGGGGTCAAAAACACAGTCATATGCAGGGTTTTGGGGTTCAGAAGAGAGATTCAAACAGTAGTTTAGGTTAAGTTTCAGCCGTTCAACCGATGGTTTGAGAGGGATGGTTCTCCTGCCTCAGCATACAGGCTATAACCAGGGATGGTATGGAATGCACCCAGACTGAGTCAAAGCCCTTGATGGTGGATGGGATTGAGACTTTTCAAGTAGGAAGGTATGGCCAAGCCATACACTACACACCCATAGTCCAGTTTGGAGTGGATCAGAGCCTTGTAAAGATGGAGAAGAGTTTTCTTATCAGCGCCCCAATCTGTGTGTGCCACAACTGCTTAACCCTTTCTTTGTGGCACTCCTGGCAAGTTCATCAACTACTTTGTTGCCTTGAGTGACCACATGGCTGGGAACCCAAACAAAAACTGTATTATATCCATCTGATTTCAGAGAAGTGTACAGTTTGAATAACTCCGGCAGCTGAGGAAGTTTGAAGTTATAGCCGGCAATGGCCTCCAAAGCAGAAAGGGAGTTCGACAAAATTAGGAACTCCTTAAGATTTGATTTAGAGACCATTTCAAGAACCAGGACCAAGGCTGTCAACTCAGCAGTGTAGATGGAGCTGTCAGTGGGAATGTGTTTAGAACATCTCTGAGAAGGACCTGTTGCACAATACACAGCAGAGGCAACCCCCTCCTCAGATTTGGCACCCTCCGTGAAAATTCTTCTGAAGGATGGAAACTTTGAACACAGTTCGGCGAAAAAGGAATTGTACGCCAAGGAGCTAGTGGAATCTTTACAGTATAAGGCCATATCAAATCAGATCTCAGGAGTGGAGAAAGTCCACGGTGGGTCATCAGGAAACTTGGATAAAATTATACACCACTCCAGGGTCTATATCTGCATTGTTCAAATGGGGAAGAATACGAATTCCCAAGGATGGGATGGAACTGGGGTGGTCATCGAATTTCTTTTGAAACTTGGGGTCAAAAACACAGTCATATGCAGGGTTTTGGGGGTTCAGAAGAGATATTCAAACGGTAGTTCAAGGTAAGTTTCAGCTGACAGTTCAAGAGGGAAGGTACTCCTGCCTCAGCATACAGGCTATAAACACAGGCGGGGAGGAATGCACCCAGACTGTGTCAAAACCCTTGATGGTGGATGGGATCAAGACTTTTCAGGAAGCAAGGTCTGGTCGAGCCATACACTACACACCCCTAGTCCAGTTTGGAGCAGATCAGAGCACTGTAAAGACGGAGAAGAGTTTTCTTATCAGCGCCCCAATCCATGTGTGCCACAACTCTCACAACTGAATGTTTAGTGCTTTCTGACAAGCAGTTTTCAAGGGTTGGATGTGACTTTTAAAATTCAGTTTTTGATTAAAAAATAACATAAGAAATCTGGTTTATTTCACAGCTTGGATGGTGCATTTGTCCAGACGAATTTCAGGACTGGCGAAGAACTAATGTAAATTATGAAAATGGATACACTGTGTTTTGGTGCTTGAAAAATTACACCCATTTTCCTTGGCATGCTGTCAAATCTTATTCACACAAAGTTAGAGTCAATGCTGTAGGCTGGCATATGAGGCTCCAACTGCTTAGAGTGCAAAGTCATCAACAAACAGTGAGGACTTGGAACCCTGGTTTACTGAACTGACAATGATGTTACTTTTGATACTGAACAGAGCATGAAAAAGAATGCTCCCTTGAGGTACACGCAACTCCTGCCCATGGATGCCAGACAGTGTGGTGCCAGTACAGACTTGGAACTGCTGATCAGCCAGAAAGATTTGAATAAATAAAGGCAGATGACCATGAAAACCAAGTTTATGAAGACCCATACGAATTCCAGATTTCCGAGTGGTATCATAGGCTTTTTCTGGATCAAAAAAGATAGAAACCACATGTTGTTTATTCATGAAGGCATTGCAGATGGTGGTTTCCAGATGGATTTGTCTGCAGGCGGAGACGCTTAGGTTTTGGAGACGGTGGAGGGTGCCTTTTAATCTCCACCATCTCTACACTTTGTTGGGCCCCCTTGCACGCGAGGGCACTGCTCTTGAATGTTTGAGGTGGGAGATCTGGTTCTGCCCAGCAGTAGATGGATTAGTCTGCTGGGCAGTCTGAGAAGTGATGGATTTAGCATCCACACCAGACATCCACTTTGGATTAGGAGGTGGTGGATTTACTTCCACCATGGCCAGACACTTTTCCTTGCAATGTTTTAGAAAAAAACAACAAAACATATCCGTTTGACAGCAAACAGAATGCATTAAAACTTTCTTCACAGCTGAAGCGTACAAAGAAACTGAAGTAGACTGACTACCAAGTACATGCTTGCGCGCCTTGAAAACTGAAATTTTATTTTCCGTTTTAACTTTTTGTATGTTAGCTTCCTAAATCCAAAGTCGGCATTTGCATAAAGAGGAGGGGTGGTCGCCATCGCAGTTTGCACAATGGGCCGGATCTTTACACAACTCATCATGGCTTGCTTTGCAGCAAACACCACCATACACCTCCTCCCAGGAACAGCGATCTTTGATGTGCCAAAACTTCTGACACTTGAAGCACCGTATCAGAGATGGAATGTAAAGTTGAACGCGCACTTTCAAACAGCCAACTTCGATGACTTTAGGCAATGTAGGGGTACAAAATATCAGAAAGTGGGTATTGGTGGGCATTCTTCCTGTTTTCTTGCGAACTGTCACCCTATGCATGTCTATCACACCTTGGGATGCAAGTTCCGTTTTGATTCCCATCTCCCAGCTGCCTCTGAGATCTTGGCATCACATGACGACCTTGGACATATTCAGCTGTTTATGAGGAAATACCCTATTGCACAAGGAAGGAACCACTCTTCAGTCTTTATATTGCCAGACGGTCACATGCAATTTATTTCCAGACTGACTACATGGTCAACGGTAGTGTACTATTTCCAGAACCCGTACTGTTCATTGTCCAAAAGGCCATCGGTTTCCAGCTTCCACATCAGATGGGAGCTGACCACCTTTTCCTTTAGCTTGCAGAGGCAGCTGGTCAGATCTACTGGATGATAATTTGAAGGGTTGGTAAGGTCTTTAGAATAGGGCTATAGTCTTTTTGTTGAGAGGGGCGCAGGCACAGTTTGTAATTTGTTTTGTAAGTCGACCAGAGACTAGAAATTGGTGAAGACCTGTTATAGGTGTGTGAAGACCAGAAAACTTTGTTTAAGGAAATGATTATTTTTTCATGTGTTGCATTGTGGGCGCAGACTACCAAAAAAAAAGCAGCTTTTTTCAGTCTATGAACACCTGTTGATGTAATTTTGAAAAATATGCTTAATCAATTTTGGTGATCAAAGTAGAAAGAATTTGTATGTAAATAGTATAAAAAGGTTAGTCGTTACTTAAAAGAAGGAACTCTCTTATGTTTTACTGACTGTTTTTTTGTCTACCTTGCGCGAGCGCGAGTCTGACAGGGAGTAGAGAACATAAACCAGAGGTCTATATTGTACTGCTTCAAATAATACACCTGCTTCAGGGGCTTGCTTCATGTCTGATAAGCAAAACCAAATTCCTATGTTTATTCACCAGCCAATGAACAATCTTAATCTAAAAAAAAAAAATCCTAACATATCCAAGCTTTAAAAAATGAAAACAATACAAACATCGACAAGTACAAACATCAGCTAGTATAATACGGTACCCTCTGTGTTCAAAGGTCCTGATGTTGAATCCTAAGGTTGGAGATATTGTGTCAATGTCTTCACCATTGAACTTTTTCAAAATGGTGGTCTTCCCAGCATTGTCCAGGCCCCTGTTTCAGTGAAGGACAACCTTGGTTTCCACACAAGCAGGTAGAAAGAGGAAATATAGACTGGTAGAAAGGACAGACAAGACTCCTTCCACCCCACCCACACACACACACAAAAATGAAATCCCAACTCACAAACAAACAACAAATAAATAAAACACACACACACACACACACACACACACACACACACACACACACACACACAACATCACACACACACACACACACACACACAATTTTCTTTTATACATCTCTCTCTCTCTCTCTCTCTATATATATATATATATATACTTATAATTGTTCAACATGTTATATATAACACAAAGAAAGCTTTTGAAGATGTGAAGGACCTGACAAACAAAAGTAATGTCAGCATCATCCAAAACAAAGACACCAACTGCTTCATACATCACTAAAAGGTGGACTGAATATCGCTCTGAACTCTACTACAGACAGACAACAAGAGATACAAATACGCTAACACAACAAAACAGGATTCATCAAATGAGAACGACTTTCCAATACTTCGTGAAGGAGTCACAGCTGCAGTGAAATTGTTGAAATGTGGAAAGGATGCTGTTAAACTGTCAGACATCAACAGCACCCCTGCAGAACTCTTGAAACATCATGCTGATGTAGTAATTGATATTCAACTGCCATCTGCAACAAGATCTAGCACACTGGGGAGTGGGCCATGCCATGAACCCAATCACTAATTGACACTCTTCCCAGTAAAGGAAATCTCCAATACTGTCAGAACTACAGCACTATAACCTTGATCTGCCACGCCACAAAGTAAAGCTGAAAAACACTCTGAATAGGCAGCAGCCATGACCAAATACCATCACTGCAGAAGAACAGGTTGGATTCTGTAAAGTCAGAAGTACCACTGAAAAAATCTTTAATTCTTTCGCGACGGGCACGACAGCACAATGTCACTTCCCTGCAGCTGCGTGCAACGCACATGCTTACAACCGTTGCAGATGCACGATTTTCGCACTTTTTGATTTTATTTTATGTCCCCCAATGTAAATGTGACATGCAATTGTTATATATCAACGGAAAGGGTAAAACGCAAACTTTGCAATGAACATAGACCTATATATATTTTGGGTCAAATAGCAACACTACGGTTACAGAAATAACATAACTAAAATAAGCTACGCACAAAAAGTTAAGGATCACTTTCACAAACATTCATAACTGTCAAAATAAGAAAGTCAATGCGTTGAAGTTTGGCCAACATTTAATTCCATTCTTTAGTGATAACGATACACAATTGCCTTCAATCTCGAGCAATCGTTTGGTGTGTACATTTGATTAAAGTGGGTACGTATCCAAATTTGATTTCCCAAAGTCATTGAAATCACAAGACAGGGCATACTGATGCTCCCAAAAGCTCAGTAATGCGTGTAACCACCATGGCTGTTCTGGCACTCGACGCAGCGAGTCCTCATCGAGTTGACCAGGTTGGTGAAGATCCTCTGTGGAAGCGCCTGCCACTCAGCCTGCAGCATCTGGTAGAGGTGTTGGGCATCCCTGGGAGGGGGGTGGCTCCTCACTTTGCGATCCAGCTCATCCCAGAGGTTCTCAATCGGGATGAGATCGGGACTGCATGCTGGCCACTCCATTCTGTTGACTCCAGACTGCTGCAGGAAGTCGTTGACTACCCTTGCCCTGTGGGGGCGAGCATTGTCATCCTGGTAGACAGCCCTCGGTCCCATCTGCTGCAGTGTAGGCACAGCCAGCGGTCGAAGGATCTCATCCCGGTATCGGATGCCAGTCAGGTTACCCTGTACATGATACAAGGGTGTTCTGTGGTGAAGGCTGAAGGCCCCCCAGACCATTACAGAACCTCCACCAAAGGCCACCTTTTCTTGGACAGTGGCGTCAGTAAAGCGTTGCCCTGGGCGCCTCCAGACCCTCAGTCGGCCGTCGTTGTGGTGAAGGGTGAAGCGTGATTCATCACTGAACAGGACCTGGGACCATTGCTGACGTGTCCACCTCACGTGACGTGCGCAGAAGGCGTGGCGTGCTGCCCTATGGGCTGGAGTTAAGCGTGGCCGTACTGCTGGGCGACGAGAACGGAGATTAAACCCATGTAGGCGGTTCCGTATGGTCTGCTGGCTGATGTTGATGTTAGTAGCCACCCTGAACTGCCTTTGAATTATGCTGGAAGAGGCTGTTCTTGTCTGCAGGGCTTGTCGTTCAATGAGACGATCGTCACGTGGGGTTGTCTTCTTCAGTCGACCAGATCTGCGTCTTTCATGGACAATCCCAGTGGCTGTGAAGCGTTGAATCAGTCGGACAATGACCGAGATGGACACATGAAGTCGCCTGGCCACTTCTCGCTTGGGAACACCATCTTGGAACCATGCAACAGCTCGTCCCCAATCCAACTCGCTTAATTTTCGTCGTGGAGGCATTGTCAGATCAGGCCTACTACTGGTGGAATGTCTTCTTATATAGCCAAGCGAGCGACAGCATCTCACACATAAACAGCAGTGCTTGCACGTGCATAATGGTTTTTCCATCTGGCAAGTGCAATGTGTTCAGGCAGAACGGTCCAAAACAAGGTCATTTTTCGCAAGTTTCCGCTTTTCCGTTTGCGGCCCAGCTCAGTAGTAGAGAATCCCGTGCAATTTTCGCACTAACACAACATCGCCCACTTACAGCTGAACAAGAATTCATGACAATTTGGCTGGACTAAGAAATAAATAACAGTAGCGAACCGAGTTTATTACGCACCGGTTTTCACATACCGATCCTTAACTTTTTGTGCGTAGTATATATAGGAGAACAAAATCTTGGTAATGTATGTTTGGCAAGTATGACAACAGCAGATGAGGAAGAAAAGGGGCATAAAATTTCACTCTTACTTTGAATAGATGCAGAGAAAGCCTGAGGTATTCAATATGTGTAATCCAAGTGAAAAAAACATAAAAAAATGAAAACAAATCATTGCACACTATACACACTTTTCACTGTTTTGGCTTCAGACAATATGACGTATAAAACTGTTGACCAGTAATACACAAAGCAATTAAATTAAGCTCAGATTCTGTTTGATGAACTTGTACATCTTCACACACCCCCCCCCCCCCCTCCCCCCATTCCCCTGAACCACTTTACTGAACCAATTCTAATGCCCACGATTCTTCTTCTGCCTGACATGTTGGCGAGGCAGGAAATTCCACACGTGCCTTTTGCAGAAATTCCCAGTGTCAAGCAGGTCTCTTTGTTCGGACTACTCTAGGGTCATAAAGGTCATCGCTAGTGCATGCAAACTTACCCTTCCAATGGCTAGAACTCTGTTCTAAATATTTAGGGCAGCTGCATCCCTTAAACCGTAGACGAGAGAACAGGGGATTTTTTTTAATAGTTGTACCGTAATGGAGACACAGCATGTCCAGGGAGCACAGCAGCATTGCCGTTACCATGAAATGGCTTGTCATGAAAGGGTCGACTGAGCTGCTGTCAGTGTCACTATCGCACGGCACATAGCGAAAAGGTTAACCTTTGTATCCTTGGCAAAAAACATCTTGAGCACCCTAAGGGAGTTCTATCATGTCTTCACGGAGTCTGGCAGGAGGTACTACCAGCCACAATGATGAAATTGGGCAGAAGATTATAAACACCATCCAGCAACTGTACTCCAATGTGATCAGTGTGGAGCTCATACAGCTGCTATTGGAGAATGGTTCCACACATCAGTTGAAGTTTGCTAGGCCTGCCGTCTATCTCTCTCACTTTTCAACATATTCCTCGTATGCATCATGACTGATGCACCTGAACATCAAGTCAGCACAGTGATCACAAACCTTTTCTTCTATCTGCAAATGACACTGATGGCCTGGAAGACAGCAGACAAGAACATAACCAAGTTTGTTTCATGACTGAATGACACAAAAAGAAGTTATGGCATGGAAGTCAGTGTCAAAGTTGATGACCAGCCACACTACCACCATCAATACTGATATCACTGTTCATGATTAAAAGCTGGAATCTGTTCAACGATTCTCTTCCCTGGTATCCATCAATTTCAGTGAGGGACCAAAACCAGAAACCTACTGGACAACCACAGCACTGACTAGAATGAAACCTGTTTGGAAGGACAAGAACATCACCATGAAGCACAAGATCAGGCTCCTGCATGTACTGGTGCATAGGAACCCTCACGGCAGATTTGGATATAAGAATCTAAGGCATGGAGATGAGATGCTTTCGAAAGATATTAAACACCAGATATCACCAATCAAAAAGTGTATTAAACTGTCAGGCAGCATACAGGACCATACAAAGGTCTACTGTGATGAGTCAAGGAAAGAAAGTTGCAGCAGTAAGGTCAAGCAACAAGATCCAGTGGCCTTACTACAACAAGCCTCCAGGGAACTGTTAGAGGAGGAAGATGGAGAGAAAGACAGAAAAAAATGATCAACTAACAACACTGCAGAGTGCACAAGGAAAAAGTTTGCACTAACTGCAGCGACGCAGGCCTAGCACACAACTGACAGAACTGGAGGAACTTGGGTCTACTGATCTTCAGTGAGGTGCCCAAATTACTCCCCTTGCAGTTTTGAGAGAAGTGGTCTGCCCCATTACAGGGGCTAAACAATACCATGGGCATCTCATTCAAAGACTGTACTACAAAGGAAGATGTTAAAAACCATGTCAGAGCAGCCCCTGCTCTCCATCATCCAAAAAAAGGGAAGATGAAATGGAGTTGTTATGTGACCAGCCCTAATGGATTTGCAAAGACCATCATGCAAGGCCTTTATCAACAGGAGGGAGAACTAGCAAACAGACGAAAAGATTTGAGGGTAAAACATGTAAGAGTGGACAGACCTATTTCTTGCCAGCACATCAAGGACAACCATAGACTGGATCAGACCAAAGATGCTTCTAGGAATCCATCAGTGGTACCAATACAGCATACTCATGCAAACACACACACACAATAACAACAGTGGCACAGACAATATTAGGTAGGTATCCAAGGTCTGACCAGCTCTCTAGGCTAATGCACAGGTCAGACATCTGCTAAGTTGTATCCAAAAGGTCCTTGCCTTAAATCCTCTCATGTTGGTCATTAATTCATTAATCCATCAGCTGTAAATTGTGTGCACTGTGGTCTCCGAAACTTATAAGATGTAATGTAGAGTATATGGACTGGTCCACATGCAGTGACTCTTCCTTAATCAAACTGAAACTGCATACTACTGGATGTAGGGCTAAGTAAATAATCATCTTATACCAGTCAACTGAAAGGATGTGGGCAGAGAGGTGGGGGAGGTCTAAACTGTTGACTAATTCAAAGGTGAGCAACTTGCTGAAAGTATGCTGTGGACTGAACCACTAGGGGGCCCGAAAAGTTCAGTTGGTCGAGTACCAGACTTGTAATCTTGGTGATCCTGGGATTAGGGGTTCGAATCTCTGCCAGGCCATTTCGGTACAGGGGAATTTTTCCCTCAGAGTTAACATTGGCTGTGACTTCGTAGTCCTTTGAATGAGACTATGAACTGAGGTTCCATGTATGAACGCATAACATCCTGCACACATGTAAAATCCCATCACCTACCTTTGGAAGAGAAGGCCAGTTTGACCGTTGGTATGGAGAACACTTACTCATAGCATGCACCCTTTGCTTTGTGAAAAATTGAAAGAATGAAGGAAGTAAGGAAATAGAGTGAACAATACTGACTGAATGACACAGGAAATGACTGAATGAAGCGCCGGCAGGCAGCTCTTCAGTCAGCACTAACCAGGTACTGAGGTAGGCAGCCTGTTGTATATATTGTCAGCGCCTTTGGCAAGGCACTCTATAAATGCTGCCCTATTATCATTATCATTTATAAATGCTGTGTTATAATTATTACTATTAAGGCTGGGTTTTGGCAAGGCACTCTATAAATGCTGTTATTATCATTATTAATATAAATGCTGTGTTATAATCATTACTATTAAGGCTGGGTCATGCTGCTCCTCTCCCAAATCACTGTTTCCCTGTGTTAACACTGACTGGGGGCACCTGGTACATCACCTGCCCGCTTTGTTTTGTTTAAGATTAAGCTTATATTTGGTTAGATTCAGGTTTAGTTTGGGGCAAATGTTGTTTGGTTAGGGTAGCTGAGTGTACGAGGGGCAGCGGCACGCTCCCGTTTTGCTCCTAGTTGTGACATGTTACGGCGAGGTATTTGGGGTGTTTTATCCACCAAAGCGATCAATGAACCGAGCAGTGTAACTTACTGGAACTAAAGAATCACCGAGTCAGTGTCAATAGTCACGGTTTCTGATGTCTCACACTCGACACAGTCAGGACTGAGTCAGTTACAATCAAAATCCGATTTTCGGCGCTCTAACAGATGATTTTCTAACCACTATCATTTTTTGAGCAACAAAACAAAATAAAATACGACATAAGGATACAACATGAGCAGTCTGACTTCCTTTTCCTTCTGTTTCATCTTCCGCAGAATTGTTAGCAACCCCATCACAGTCGGCGTAGCTTGCGCTATAATTCACGGAAGTGGAAATCTTTTTGATCAGAGGAGCGATTATTCCCAAACATGGCAGGTGTCAAATCAGACGACAGTGGGCTGTCTCGGGTAGAAATCTTCTTCAACACTTTTCATTTTATGTATTGAAATAGAAAGAAAAAATATTGAGTAACGTGGACATCCGCTGGCAATATCCAAATCTTCAGATACACAGTTTTTCATTGATCAGTTAGTCTTCAGTCAGTTATGGCCAGCAGATCGGGCGATTCCAAACTGTCATCGCACGACAAAATTTGGAACTTCGACGTCGCCGAGCCACGCCTTCATCCTAAGGGATTCACGGTCTACAAAGTTACTTGCAGAGTAAGCCATTGCTTATATGGTTGACATATTGTTTTCATGTCCCAGCTTTTTATGGCTTTTCCTTTCTCAGTTTCTGTTTCCTAAGTTAACGTCATGAACACTGAAATGAATGCCGGCCGCAAACTTATGTCTATACTGGATACTGGATGGTTTCCGTGTTGAAGCTCCTTTGGAGCTTGTTCACAGGTCCTTTTCCACTAGTACAATTGATTTGTCATGCGTGGTACAAAACTTCGACAGTTGTAGCTAATGGTAGCAGACAGGGTCAAACTTTGCCTTCTACAAGTTCTAGTTTAGATCCACCATCCCCTCCCCTTCTCCTCCATTCGCTCCTTCCCCCTTCCCTTTCCAGCCCAACCCCCAGTCTTTCTTTCGGTACAAAAGATCCTCTAATAATCATTCAGACACTCTTTGCTTGGGAAGTACTTAGGAAAGACCATAAATGCACTACCCTTTGCTGCACACACAGCCCAACCCCTAGAGATCATGACTATGTACTCCACGGCCATACCCTATCAACGGTTTCATCAACCAAGTATCTCGGCGTCATGCTCCACAGCAAATTGGACTGGGAGGAATACGTCAACGCAATCTGCAGTAAGGCAAACAGTGCCTTAGGCTTCTTGAGGCGCAACCTGAGGATTAGTTCCACCAGTGTAAAAGAGAAGGCTTATAAGTCCTTTGTGAGGCCACTTCTGGAATACGCTTCCTCGGTTTGGGACCCATACGAGTCAAAATTAATTCAGCAAATCGAAAAGGTCCAACGGCGTGCAGCCCGTTTCATCTTCAACCATTACCACAACACGTCAAGTGTAACTAGCATGGTGGAGTCATTGAAATGGGACACACTGGAACAACGCAGAAAAATTCAGCGTCTGGCAGTCTTTTATAAGATGATCAACAACAACATCTGCTGCGAAGACCTCATGTCCCAACTTGTCCCAATCACAAGATCCCGACGGACAGGAAATAACAAGCAGTTCAAACGCCTGTCCCCTAGAACAAACTACTGGGGTGAATCCTTCCTCCCAAAAACAATCAAGGACTGGAATGCCCTCCCCCAGACTGCCGTCGATGCTGCGACCCTAGACACATTTGTATCTAGGGTGTCTCAGCTTCGCTAATCTCCTGTCGCCCACTGTGTGTGTGAATGTGAGGGGGTGGGGGGGGGGGGGGGGGGGTATGAAAGCTGTTCTGTAATGTCTGTGGATTTGTCTCATCCAGCTTCTTAGATGACCTAGGTACTCTCCGGAGAGACGCTGCGAGTGATGGTAGGACGGGACATCTTCAGTGTTCTTTCCTGCTGGTCACCCTCTCCGGTAGGGGGATTAGGTGGGGTTTTTTTTGTTTTTTTTGTTGTTTTTTTTTTTAGGGCGCAGACCCCTCTGAAGTGTTGCGGACAATATGGTCTCAGAATACTCAGCTTACTGATTGTGGAGACCTGTCCGACGGTGGTGAAGAGGATCCAGAAAAAGATAGGGGAAGGTTTGGGCATCAAAAGTATGGTCAACAAGATCATATGGTGTTAGGCAGTTTTGTGGTAAACTGCTTTTATGTGCTTCATGAACATTCTGTGTGAGTACTGATCATGTGTTATTACACACACACACACACACACACACACACAGAATCCAGGTCCCTCTAGTGCCTTTGGCCATGGAACATTCTCCTTTTGGAGATCCTGTCCACGTGGTAAATGCTCAATCCAGGAACTGGCATTCTGTAGGCGGGCACCCTTCTGGGCCACTAAAGCTTATCTTTTTCCTTGGGCGATGACTGGTTGTATGGATTCTCCGCTGGCAGCTGGGTACTCATGGATTTTCTGAAGGCATATTATTATTAGGAAGATGTGCCTTCCACCATTTGGCTAGGTTTTTTTGCCATATGGTGCAATGCTCTAGTCTCGGGGGGCATCGCACAACAAAGCTCTTGGCCCATCAATGGCCCACTGGGACATTCTGTAACATATAGTTAAGCAAATTATTGGAGTTGGAAGTATTAGGTTTGAACTCCCAGGATCAATTTTACCATAGGGCCAGGTCTGTGACAAGTTCGTAAAAGATAAGAAATTGTGCGCAGCAAAAACAAGCTTGAAAGAAATAATAATAATTAAAATGCATTTCTCAAAGACTACATAGAGGGATTTTGTTCATAAAGAAGGTCATAACTTTTAACAGGTGTGAGTGTGTGTTTCTCTCTCTCTCTCTCTCTCTCTCTCTCTCTCTCTCTCTCTCTCTCTCATTCCTTCTCTCTCTGTATGTGTGTGTGTGTGTGTGTGTGTGTGTGTGTGTGTGTGTGTGTGTGTGTGTGTGTGTGTTAGTAGGAATTTGTGGTGTGTGTGTGATATGTGTGTGAATAAGTGCCTGAGCACTTTGTGAAGGTAAAGTTCCCATATTTTTGGCCTTCACTCTGTCATTTAGCCCCTTGCCTCTCTCCCTTTTCTGTCATTAATGTTCTTCATTCTCCATATATTTGTGTGGATGAAGGGATACCAAAGGAGGGTGTGGTTGCATGTGCAGATGGGGGTTGGGGGCAGAGTGTGTGCATGCATGTGTGTGTGTGTGTGTGTGTGTGTGTGTGTGTGTGTGTGTGTGTGTTGCATGTGCATGTGTGTGTTTTGTGCATGAATGTTTGTAAGAATTTCTGTAGTGTGTGCCTATATCATGTGTGTGTGTGTGTGTGTGTGTGTGTGTGTGTGTGTGTGTGTGTGTGTGTGTGTGTTATATGTATGCTTGCATGCACGAGAACTTTGTGAAAGTAAAGTTCTTACATTTTTGGCTTTCTCTCTGTGTTACCTAGCCCTCTGCCTCTCTCCTTTTTCTGTCATTAATGTTCTTCATTCTCCATGTATTTGTGTGGATGAAGAGACACCGAAGGAGGGTGTGGCTGCATGTGAGGATGGAGGGGGACAGAGTGTGTGCATGTGTATGTGTGTGTGTGTGTGTGTGTGTGTGTGTGTGTGTGTGTGTGTGTGCTGTGTGTGTGTATCTATGAATGTATGCACGTATGCGAGTGTATGTGTGTGTGTCTGTGTGTGTAAGTGTTTGGGTGTTTTCAGAAATAGTTTGACTGACAGTTGGTGTGTTGTAAATGTAACTTTGCTGCATTTCAATATTTGATTTTATAGGTTTTTTTCCCCAGGCATTTACCAACTCTGCACATGAGATTACAAGATGGTCTTACAAGCCCATGACTGAAACAAGGTGCAGCTGTGTTGCTGAATATTGGATCTTGGCACAAATTTCTGTTGATCTTTTCTGAATGCTTGAAAAAAAATTAAAATGTGGGGTTCAAAACTGCTAGAATTTTTTTTTTTTTTTTTTTTTTTCTTCATATTTTCCATTTGTGACAGGTGTTACAAGAAAACTCTTAACATCTTAAAACCTCAAATTTAATCTGTATACAGTTCATAATTAATTCTGAAATTTGGATTTTTCATTTGAAAAAAAAAAAGTGAAAATAACATAAAGTGCACTGCAACCGAAATTTGGGGAAAATGAATTCTGGGAAGAGAATGTTGGAGACGAGTTCTCTCCGAATTCTTCAATGATTGAGAGGTGTGAAATCAGGAGCACTGGAACAAAAATAAGAAAAATTGGCCTAGGAAACATTATCTCCTCTAACACACACACACAACACACACACACACACACACACACACACGCACGCACACTTGCACGTACACACACACACACACACTCTTTTTTTCTCAGCTATCTGTTCTCCTTCCTTTCATTCCTTCTTCATTTTCTATGTCTCTGTCACTCTCCTTCAGCTCTTCTACCTTCCCTTTTCCCTTGCCACACCTGTTGAAGGGAATGTGGGAGTCCACCGACTCAACTACTGCTCTTCACTAGTTACAGGAAGGAACAGCACCATTGTTGTAAAACATGCTTTCAGCGAGGGTAAACCATTAAGTTGCCTCATATCAGAAAAGAAAGCAGAAACATAGGTATGAAGGTCATAATGCATGATCATTGGAACAGCCACTAAGACAGCATAAGAAAGAAATTATTTTAAAATGCGCAAGGATTGATGTGTGTGTGTTGTGTGTGTGTGTGTGTGTGTGTGTGTGTGTGTGTGTGTGTGTGTGTGTGTGTGCACAAGTTAATCAAACACATTAATGAACTAATTATTACGGTCTATTCATAACTGCACCCAATTATTATTTGTGGTCTGCTATTTGTAACTGCTGTCACTGCCATATCCATCGCAAGCGTTTAGTCACTTATGAAAGAAGCTGGAAAACACACGTTAGTGCTGCACATAGCAGAGAGAACATTTGTAGGCTTTTCATGATACGAGAGTAACTGATCTATGAAATCATTCATAGCTATGTGGATTTTTGGCCTACGAATGATGTTACAAAGACATATACCAAAAAGACTTACGAATTCATCATAGACCCGAGCCCTAACAGCAGATTCTGGTTGAGATAAGATGCATTACCTTTGGCATCAGAATCACCCATAATTCCTTTGAACCATTTTTGTTGCCCCTACTCACTGGTCTCAATGTCTTCCTCTATCACTGACTCTTCTCAGGATTCAGAGGCTTTGGTCATGGATCTGACCTTGATCGAGGAAATGAAGTTACAGCTCTGACCTTTGCACTAGGGTCCGACAGTTGCTTATTGGGCCCTGTCCTTTTTTCCGCTTCATGTCCAGGTAAGAAGGCACCATTCAATCAAAAGATGCATGCCTTTTGTTGGTACCGGTGTTTGGGAACAGGCGGCCCAGTCAGGGGTAATTCCTCCATTTGGCCTCCAGGCAAAGAGTCCCAGTTCATAATCAGTCCTACTGTCCTCAAGCACTTGCAGAAGAGGGAAATCTGGGCATATTTCACCAAAGACCACTTAACCTACAAGGAGGTAATCATGTTATGTTCAGATTTCCCCCTGGTGCCCAGCTGGGTGGTCTTCCCTTTTCAGTCACTCTCATGCACACTCCGCAAGTTTGTATTTCCAGCTCTGACAAGCAGGAGGTAGGGCTCCTGTTCAAAGATGCCCAACTCCTCATAAGGAGGGCAGTTATGGAAATGATAACCCCAACATCAGAGACTCTTTTCTAAATGGCCTTTGGTAGATGGAGATCCATTGCTGATCTCTCACCCTCTAGCATATTCCTGTGGAAGGCAAGGTTGAAGATAAACTGCCAGTCCATGATCAGTGTGTCCAACCAGCTAGAGGACTGGGTGTCATCTGTTAATACCAGAGATGCTTACTTTTTGATCCATATCTACCAATCATGTCACCTACACCTGGTGTGTGTAGAACTATGCATTGGGAACAGGAAAGAATGTATGAAAGATTTACTGAGGGGTTCCAAGGATGCATTTGAACTGAAATGAGTGGGTTCATGCACGCTCTAAGTTTCAGGTACAGGTGTTCTATTTCATGTCTGCCCAGATTGTGCCTGCTTTTCTGTGTCAGTCTTGTAAGTCCACTTGTGGTAAACCTTTCAAAAGTACTGGTCTGAATGGAGTTTCATCCTTGCCAGCTGCACAGAAAAAATCTTGGAGATGTAATACAAACTGGCTGAAATTGTTCTCTTGATTTGAATGTTGGGAACGCAGGATGTTTTCTACTGTGTGCTGAGACACGAACTTGAAGAGCAAGTCTAACAAAATAGTGCATTCATGTCAAGTTCAGACAACCCTGAAAAATCTGCTTTCCACACATTTGTGGCATGATATAAGTTTGTTTTTGGACAATTTGCTTACATTTTCTTTTTGTCAAAGCAGTTTTTTGTAATTTAGTCATAGTGTTACAATTTTCTGAAGTTCACAAGTTCTGATCAAAGTAGGCTAGAGCCATAATGGATGTTGACTTGTTACTATTGTCAAGAATATGTGTGTAAAAATAGTTACATGCACACACAATATTGGAGTGGCTTCACTGTTTTGATTGTTCAAAATACATTGTTTTTTTCATTTCAGTTCTTTTCAATTGATCGTCCGGAGAGCCTGACTGTGGTGAGTACTTTCTCTGCTTGTCTAATTCTAATACCAGTATAATTTAATGATATGGCATGGATTTGCCTGTAGCATTTCAAAAGGTGTGACTTGAATTCAATAAGCATGCACAGCATTTTTAAGTTGTGCATCCGTGTTTTATGCATGCACTGAAGTCAATGAAATTAAAGGCTGTGAAAATAGTTGGCCAACATAGTGAAGGGGCCAAAGGGCGAGTAGGCCATTGCTGTGAAATTATCTCCTGATTCAATAGATGGTATCTTGAAATTCTTTGGTCATGCTCGTGCATGCCTTCAACACCAAGTGGGCTTAACTCTATAGAATCATGACATATAGAAGTAGTTAAAGAGCCAGCCATCTGGTTTCTGAGAGACAAGACTAATGGCCTTGCCTCTCCTGTCTGGAAGCTCCAGCAAGAGGTTGATGAGACATCACTAATGACTTTCTGACAATATTCTTCCATCTGTTCTTGTTCTCTGTTGCCCTTTGGGCCAAAGAACAGGCATTACCCTTAGAATTTAGGAACTGGAGGCATAGTTAGGTGGGCATCCCTTATACAGTGCAAGTTGTGTGAAGAAAATAATAATAGTGAAAAAAAGAACATATTTGAAGTATATATTAAACACACACTACACACACACCACACACACACACACACACACACCACCACACACACACACACACCAACATTTATGCAGAATTTGTTTGAAACATTTAAAAATTCTCATGTTCCTTTTACTGCTAAAAAAAAAAAAAAAAATGAAATGAGGCAGGAACAGTAAACAATTAACAACAAACAAGAAGACTAAGTCCTGCTCTCACAAGAAAAAAAAACACATGCCCATGATTGGATTCGGTGTCATAAGCAGCATTTCTTTGGAGTTATGGGCATGCTTTTGTTTTCTTGTGGGAGAAAGAGTTACCCTACTTGTTTGTTGTTTATTGTTTACTGTTCCCTGCCTCATTTCATATTTCCTTTTGTTTCCATCAAATCGAGGTTACCTGTATCTGTTTCTGTTCGTCCATGTACTTGCCTGACTATATTCAAGGTTGAAAGGGCTGTGCCAGTCTTGAGTGAATGTTAATTTGTATTTGCTCCTTTCTCCAGTTGTTGTTGCTCTATAGATGTGTCTGGTACAGGGTATATAGGCAAGTTTGGAGATCCTTTTTTGGGGATGTTTCCTTGTTTGTTCTTTGTGCTCTGTGCTGTCATATCTACTAGGAGATTCGGTGTCGTAAGCAGCATTCCTTTGGAGTTATGGGCGTGTGTTTGTTTTCTTGTGGGAACAAGAGTTACCCTACTTGTTTGTTGTTTATTGTTTACTTTTCCTTGCCTCATTTCATATTTACTTTCATTTCCATCAAATCGAGGTTACCTGTATTTGTTTCTGTTTGTGCATGTACTTGTCTGACTATGTTCAATGTCGAAAGAGCTGTGTCAGTCTTGAGTGAATGTTAATTTGAGTTTGTTCATTTCTCCTGTTGTTGTTGCTGTGTAGATGTGTCCGGTACGGGGTATATACAGGCAAGTTTAGAACATCCTTTTTGGGGGATGTTTCCTTGTTTGTTCTGTGTGCTCTGTGCTGTCATATCTGCTAGGCGATTCTGTGTAGTAAGCAGCTTTCTTTTGATGTTATGAGCGTGTGTTCATTTTACTGCTTTTAGTGTTACTGGGTGAACACATTCACATGCCTTTATGCAGGTATGCTGGTACACACGCACGCACACATGCAGGCACGCAAGCACACATGCACACACATGCATTCATACATATTGTGGAACTGATGTCTAAACAATTGCACTCTGCAGGTGGTGACATGGAAGCGCTACAATGACTTTAAACACCTTTACAAAGCCATGTTGACTCTCCACAAAGCCCTTCACAGGAGGGATGCCTTTCCTGTTTTTGCCAAACCCAAAGTTTTTGGTAAGTCTGGTCATATAACACAGATCACTCAAAATTCCACTCCCTTGTTGAGCAGACGGGATTAATACCTGCCTGTCTATACAGGGAATGTCCGCAGGAGTATCAGCCTGCATACACAGAAGAAGAAGAAGAGGAGGAGAAGAAGAACTGATATTCGTTGATATCTTGTCAATCATCTTGTCAACCAGCAGAGCCAGTCATGGTCACCAAGTCATATAGCTATATGACAAACTTTCTTTGATAAAGAAGCCATCTAACCATAAAACATGTCATCACATCAACCAGGAAATAACAAAAGACTACTGAATTAACACCTAGTTAACTAACCAGTCTTCCATATAATGAATCAGTTAACTTATCCCCCCTCTCCTTCTGCCATTTACCAAATCACTCAGCCAATCAAAAAAGAAAATGGTTGATCAGTAAGACCACTTTCAGACCACCTACCTGCTAACCAGCCGAGCAGACATCCATTACCAAATTAGTTGAACAGCACACACACATGTGCCCATGCTCACATGCTTGCATGCACAAGCACACCACACACACACACACACACACACACACACACACACACACACACACACACACACACACACACATAAGCACACACCCATGTACATGCATGCATACATGCAGTCAACAAATGGGTTGACAGGTTTTAAAGTACCTCTTTCATTAGGTGACATGTAATGGAAAAAACCCATAATTTACATATGGAAATTGAAGACAAAATTCTTCATATTAGTGAAATCAGCTAGCCCTGTAGTGACCTTTTTTGCGTTTGATTGTTTTTTTTGTGTTTTTTTTAAAAACATTATTCAAAGCCCTTTTTTTCTATATAGAAATATGCATGTGAAACAGTGCTTTTTTCTGAATACCTATGAAGAAGGTCTAGGTAATGAAAAACAATTCTCAAAATGAAGATATAGTGAGATACATGTAAGAAATAATGTGTCGCTGAAGAAAGTGCATTAACATTATGACAAACATTTAACAGTATTTTGTGGGATTCTGTGTGTATTTAAGCCAGTGTATCATTTATACAGGTACACACACGCATGCACGCACGCACGCACACACCACGCACGGAAATCGTACATGATTAGGGAAGATGTAAAAGATATGTAACAAGTAAGTAGATATGTCCATAACTCCAAACCGAAGTTGCACCTAGCACAGATGCAGACATTACACACATAGAACAATCATGAGATTAAAAGTCTCCTATTTGCTGTGAGTGGCTTGTGTCATCATGTGTGTTAGGTGCATTGGCACTGAAACAGCTGAAGTTTGGAGTTAAGGGTATGTGATTCTTCCACTGTGAGAGCAAAAGATGCCTCCAGTGTTTGCTATTAAAAAAAGAAAAAGTAGATGTTATTACTGGCAATAATCTATCATGGTTGTGAGTTCATTTCTTATCATGGATGTTATATTTCCAAAAGAATACATCTCGCAAAGATCACAGATTCTATGAACCTTCAGTCTAGAACATTTTTCTTTCTTGCACTTATTCCAGTTACGTCTCCATCCACTTTACTTAGTTTAGAGGACAGTGTCAGTGAAACTGATTTTCATCAAGCAAGTTATTCACTTAGAAGAGAGGTAAAGTGAATTCAGTCAAAATCTAATATTGGAAGGGATTTAGAGAATGATTACATGACTTCCTCTGTTCTCCCATATACATGTATCAATTTATGTACAATGCAGGGAGTTAAATCTATCCAAAGAGAACTGTACAAAACTTTGTTGTTAACCACAATTGTCATTCAAGGTTTTCTGTCCCAGGTGACGCAACAGAATCTACAAGTGTAGCCTAGTGTGTGTACTGGGTAAAGGATAAGGAACAAGTTAGCTTCTTTAAAATTATGTCTGTTTAAACAAGCTTCTTTAAAATCATATCTGTTTAAACAAGAATTTAAAAAGTACAACTTAGCTTCTTTGAAATGATATCTAAACAAGCACTTCAAAAGGTACAGATAAAGCATTTGAGAGTGGTCATTTCACATTGTAATGCCTGCCATCTTTATCCCCTCCCCCTTGTCTTTCTGTCCCTCTGTTTAATCGACTGTTTCTTTCCTGCTCCTCCTCCTCTCTCTGTCTCTGTCTCTGTCTGCCTGTCTGTCTGTCTGTCCCAGTCTGTCTGTCTGTCTATATCTCTCCTCTCTCTCTCTCTCTCACTTCCACTGTCTCTCTGTCCCTCTCTCTCTGGTGATGGATCTAAATACCGGTAATTCTGATCGTCATTCTGAAAAGATACATTTACTTGCTCTTAAAAAGGCTGTGGATGACTCTAGGGGCAACAGATCTCTTGAATGTCTCTCCCCTCGGTTTAGATGATAATCCAGATGGTGTTTTGCTCTTTGGCAAGGTTCTGAGGTCTCCTCACATGGACCTTTTGGCCACCATTCTGGAGATACATTTTTAAAAGAAATTGCCATTTACATGGCAATCTGGCGAAGGCACACAGGCTCACTTTTACAGTTCTTTCTGATGGGGATGCACTTAATGACGGATGTCAGTCTGGTGAGGCTTCCAGACCCCAGGGCAGTCTTGTACACAATCTTTCTTGCAGTCTCCTGTTGCTACCCCTTGCAACATCCAGATCATGATCGCTCTGGCCTCAGCAGCTACAGAGCTCATTCCGTCAGGTGGCCTCCATCTGCTTCCAATTCAGTGGCCACTGAGCATTGTCTGGTCTCAGACAACATCAGAAGGAAACGTTCAAATTGGCCTCTCCTTTGTTTCAGCCCTTCAGCCTTGTTGGAACCTGGACTGTCGACATCAGGTGTCCCTTTACAACTCCCTTCATTGTTCTGGAGTGCAATGGTCTTTAGGAAGACTGAATCTCTGAGCACACAAACCTTGAGATGCAGGCAGTTCTAGTAGCCCTGCACAATTGGTTTCCAGTCTTGAGGAACAAGACAGTGACAGTCCGCTCAGACAATTTGATGATTGTTGCATATCTGAAGAACCAAGGGGGTACTCAGTCCAGACTGTTGAACAATCTGGCAGTGTCTGCTGCGGTTTTGCCTGTCGATGGGAATTAGTTCTTGCAAGGCACATCCCAGACAAGCTGAATATGCTAGCGGATGCTTTGTCCAGGGAAGATCGGGTCCTCCCATCAGAGTGGGTGCTCAACTAGAGTGCCTTCCTCTCCACACGTCAGTGTCTGGGACTTCTCATGTGGACCTATTTGCAATCAGGTGGAACACACAGCTTCAGGTTGTTGTATCTCCAGTAACAGATGCTCTGGTGCTAACTGTGGACACACTATATCAATCTCTTGGGAAGGAATATTTGCCTACATGTTTCCCTGTCCCCGCTCATACTAGTACTAGCTCTAAAACAAATGTCAAAGAAAGAGTGCCTGTTGGTACTTTTCTCAACACTGAAATGGACGAGGAGTTGGATCAGCCTTCTGGTATCATTGCTGGTGAAGGTCCCTGTCACACTGCCCTCTCGCAAAGATCTCCTGCTCCAGTGCAAGACAAGGAGGTGGCATGCAGGTCCAGCATCTTCTGCCTCCAACCAGTCTTATATCAGCTAATACCTCTCTGAACAGAGACGTTTCTGCTCTTCATGCATGGAAAAAATCATGGCTGGCCAAAGACCATCCACTCTGAAAGTGTATGACAAAAAGTGGAGAAGCTTTCCAAAGTGGTGCTCACAAGCTGGTGTCTCCCCACCATTGGCTGTGATTTAAGATGTTGCTCACCTTTTGAGAACCTCCAGATGAGGGGGGAAAGTCAGCACCTTGCGGCTATTGCAAAGACCTTCAGGCTGATGGGCAGAGATATTGATATTAGCTATGATCCCTTTTGACTGAGTTGATGTGTTATGCTGCATTGGGGTCCACTAGACTAAGCAGGTGTCTCAAGTGGAACCTTCCCTTAGTTCTGGACTCTCTGGCTTCAGGAGACTCTGGGCCCATTGGTGAATGCTCTGTTGGGAACCTCACTCTAAAGACCTGCTTTCTGGTCACCCTGGCTTTGGCTTGCAGGGTCAGTGAGATCCATGCCTTCTGCAGAGACCCACTGTCCTTGAAATAGCACAATGATGGCTCGGTCACTTTGTCCATGTGTCACCCTCCGGGGGTTGCAACCTTGCCGTGGTCGGAGGGCTTGCGTGGTCCTGTGATCCCTTGGGCTTTGCTGGCGGGGGCATCAATACTTGAAGATAGGCTGGTTTTTTAAAACTGCTTCTAGGCCTGAGAAGTCAAGATGCTGTCTGGCCTAAGCATAACGTGGTATGGAGTTGATGCCCCTGGTAGGGCTTCCCATGTCAGATAGGCTAAGGGTGAGGATCCTGACTAATAGTAACCCGTCTTTCTCCTTTTCTTGTTTTCTGCCTTTCTTATTTGGCTCTTTTCTATCTTCGTCTCCCCTTCAAGTCTTCTTTTCCACACTCCTTTTCTCTCTGTGGTCTTCTTAAGATCTGCCGCGTTTGCCGTGCGGTGCGACCTGTGTCGGAGAGGAATGAGATCCTGGTGATTGAGAGGGCCAACGCCCTCAACACATCACTTTGGCTCGGACCTCTCCTAGACAGGAGGTACACTCTGGCCCGGGTGTGTCAATCGGCTTCCCCTTCATGGGGCTGGGTCAAAACAGGCAGTTCTCTGGCTGGCCAGGGTAACCCCTGCAGTGCTCAGCTCTCTGTTCCCGGGAGTTGGGCATGATCAGGGGGGATAGGGTTGGTAGGTTTCTGTCTGTTGTATATCTCTCCTGAAACCTGGAAGGGGTCAAGACAGTGATTTCTTGGCCCTGGCCCCTTAGTTGGACTCCAAGGTGGGTGGGTAAGGGAGAGACGAAATATAATTACACTAAATATGGCTTTTTCACCAAACAATCTCCCCCCAAAAAAGAAAGGCTACTTTAATTTCACGGCGGTTTCTGCAGGAATCTGATCCAGACTCTGATTCCGATATTGAAACGAGGCAGATGTCAGGATTTTGGTCCTCTTGGCTGATTATGGAAGGCAAGGAGCAGGACAAACCACTTTCTGCACTAAGCCCATTTGCTATACAGAAGGGCTTTCAAGGCATTGCAGGAGACCCACAGTCCATTAAACGTCTCAGAAATGGTACATTTCTTATCCATTGTAAAAGTAAGAAACAATCCGAGCAGCTGCTGAAAGCTACAAAGCTAGTAGACCGAGAGATCCGGGTGACTCCCCATAAACAGCTGAATTCCTCTAAGGGAGTGATTCGATGCCCAGATCTTAGAGGTGTCTCAGAGGCAGAGATCAAGGCGGAACTTGCATCCCAGGGTGTGACAGAGGTGCATAGGGTGACAGTCAAAAAAGGTGCAGAAAGAGTGGCCACCAGCACCCTCTTTCTGACATTCTGCAACCCTGTGCTGCCTCCTGTCATCAAAGTAGGATACCTGAATGTCCGCGTACAAATGTATGTTCCGTCTCCAATGCGCTGTTACAAATGCCAGAAGTTCGGTCATGTCAGAGACCGCTGTTCTGGGCAGGAGGTGTGTGGCGTTTGTTGCAAGGCAACCCATGATGGGCCGTGTAAAGACCCGGCGCACTGTGCGAACTGCGGTGGCGACCACCCCTCCTCTTCACGCAACTGCCCTGTCTGGATTCAGGAGTCCAACATCCAAAAGGTTAAAACAGAAAAGAAGATTTCGTTTTTTGAGGCCCGTAAACAGGTTGTTGGCAGTCAGACGCCAACAGCGTCTTCCTATGCTTCTGCTGTAAAGAAAGTGTCGACCCGATCAGTCTGCTGCCAGACTGATGAATTTATTTTCACAAAGTCACTGCAAGGAAGAACGTTGGGCTCTGGTGGAGGCAAGTCCACCACCTCCCAACCCAGAGTGGGTGCCCCTGGTGGAGGCAAGAAATCCGCCGCCCCTCAGACTGCCCAGCAGTCTACTCCATCTGCTGCTGGGCAGATTAAAAAGCCAGCCCTCCCGCCTCGAACTCCTGTGTGCAGTGCCCGTGCGGGCAAGGGAGTTCAAGCAAGTGTGGAGATGGTGGAGATGAGAAAGAAACCTCCACCATCCCCAAAATCCAGGCCTTCTTCACCTGTGGGCAAGTCTGCCAGCAGGTCTGAAGACCAACATAGTCCAGTGAAACTAAGCAATAAATTTGCTCTATTGGATGCAGACGTGGATGAGGAGATGACCTGATTTCGCTCCTATTCGTCCTCTGCACCATGGATAGCAAACTAATCCATTGGAATATCTGTGGTCTAAATTCAAATTTTGAGGAGCTGCAGCTTCTGTGTCAAACTATGAAACCTTCCGTCGTGGCTCTTCAGGAAACTAAAATTCAAAGCCAGAAGACCTTCACTCTTTCTGGCTTTAATGTTCTTTCCAAACCTGCACAACCATCCTCATTGGGACTGTCGGGCGGTGTTGCCCTTCTTTTACATAAAACTTTGCTGTTTAGTCCTGTCGCTCTGACTACCCCCCTTCAGGCTGTAGCTGCGAGAGTCACTCTCCATAAAACTATAACAATTTGTTCACTTTATCTGCCACCTTCTGTCCCGGTTTGTCGTCAGGACCTTGTTGGTCTGATCGGAGAACTTCCTCGACCTTTTTTGCTGTTGGGTGACTTTAATGGTCACAATCCTCTTTGGGGTAGTGTCAGTTCGTCATCCAGAGGTCTGCTTCTTGAGGATGTCCTTTCAGACTTTGATTTGTGTTGTCTGAACGATGGAGCTCCAACTTACCTCCACTCTTCCACAGGTTCACTTTCGTGTTTAGATTTGTCGATTTGTGACCCCTCGCTGGTCCTGGACTATGAGTGGTCTGTCCATGACGATCTACACGGAAGTGACCATTTCCCTGTTCTTTTAAAACCCTTATTAACTGAAAACATCACTGTCTCACAACATCTTAATTATAAGAAGGCCAACTGGAATCTTTTTGCCACCAATATTTTGAAAGAATTCCAGGACACTGATTTTCTTCAGAGTCCAGACCCAGCTGAATCTCTGACTAACACTGTGATAAAGTGTGCTAAAACCTGTATTCCAATGTCTTCCAATAAACTCCAAATGCCCAAAACACCCTGGTTTAATTTAGACTGCCAACAAATTTCAAAAGTTCGCAAACGGGCTCAGCGTCGGGTATACCAACGACCTTCAGGTCCCAACGCTCGAGCCCATCAGAAACTCCGCGCCAAATCGAGACACACTTTCAAAATCAGTAAACGTCAGTCTTGGAGAAACTTCTGCTCCGGGCTGACATCAAAAACTTCAAAGAAAAAAGTCTGGAACATCATCAGAAAAATCAAGGGGAAAAACACCAACCCCTCCATTCATCACTTGAAACTTGCCGATGCTCTGGTCACTGACAAACAAGCTGTTGCCAATCTGTTGGCTTCACCATCCAACAGAACTCCTCATCTTCAAATAAATCTGCAGCCTTTTTAAAAAACAAACAACTCAGAGAGAAATCTTTATACAATTTCACATCAGACAACTCTGAAGCCTGACAATCTCCCTTTTTCAATCAATGAACTGAAAACAGCTTTACAAACCTGCACTGATTCTGCCCCTGGTCTGGATGATATTCATTATCAGGTTTTGAAACATTTTCCAGAAAACTGTCTCCAGACCCTTCTTAAAGTATACAACCATATCTGGACCACAGGGTGCTTTCCGCCCTCCTGGCGGAAAGCCCTGATCATTCCAATTCCAAAGCCTGGAAAGGACCTTACTAACCCTTTGAACTATCGTCCAATAGCTCTAACTAGCTGCCTCTGTAAGTTGATGGAGAAGATGGTCAACTCCCGTCTGATGTGGAAGCTGGAAACCGATGGCCTTTTGGCCAGGCAACAGTGCGGTTTCCAGAAATACCACTCGACAGTCGACCATCTAATCCGTCTGGAAACCACCATCCGCAATGCCTTTGTCAATAAACAGCATGTGGTCGCTATCTTTTTCGACCTCGAAAAAGCATATGACACCACATGGAAATCAGGAATCCTTATGGACCTGCACAAACTTGGTTTTCGTGGTCACCTGCCTCTGTTTATCCAAAACTTTCTGGCCGATCGACAGTTCCAGGTGCGTGTTGGCACCACACTTTCTGACATCCATGGGCAGGAGTTGGGTGACCTCAGGGGAGCATCCTTTCTCCTGCCCTTTTCAGCATTAAAATTAATGACATTGTCAAATCGGTAAGCCGGGGCACCGAGTCCTCTCTGTTCGTTGACGACTTCACGCTGTACGCAGTTGGAGCTTCTTACCCCAGCGTACAGCGTCGACTCCAACTTTGTGTCAACAAGATCCAGCAGTGGGCCGAGGAAAACGGGTTTACATTCTCACGTACCAAAACTCAGTCAATCCATTTTCACAATTTTCGTCAATTTTTTGGTGATCCTGAAATTCGTGTGGACAAGTCCACCATTCCAGCTGTAAAAGAAGCCAAATTCCTAGGAGTTCTTTTTGATCAAAAACTCAACTTTCTCAGCCACATTAAAAATCTCAAAACTTCTTGCCAGAAAGCTCTAAATATTCTGCGGGTCGTAGCGCACACTGACTGGGGCGCTGATAAGAAAACTTTGCTGCATCTCTACAGAGCCCTGGTCCGTTCCAAACTGGACTATGGTTGTGCTGTGTACGGCTCTGCAAGACCCTCTTATCTGAAACTCTTGGATCCTATTCACCATCAAGGGCTTCGTCTCTGTCTTGGAGCATTCCGCACCACCCCTGTGTACAGCCTGTACGCAGAGGCAGGTGAACCCTCACTGTCCAACCGCAGGCTGAAAATGTCTCTAAATTACTATATCAGACTGTTCTCAGAACCGCAGAATCCTGCCTATGACTGTGTCTTTGACCCCCAGTTTCAAAGCAAATTCGAAACGAACCCTAACTGTATTCCGCCGTTTGGTCTTCGTATGCAGCCTCACGTGCGGAATGCAGGTCTAGACCTAGGAGTTGTGTCGGATTTTTCCAAGTTTCCAGATCAGCCTCCGTGGACCTTTTTCACACCAGAGATTTGTTTTGATCTTGCAGCTTTTCGTAAGAGTCTACCAGCTCTCAGGCATACAAGGCCTTGTATGCTGACCTCTGTTCAAAATTCCCGTCTTATCAAAAAATTTTCACTGACGGTTCCAAGTCTGAGGATGGAGTGGCCTGTGCAGCCTATTGCCCTGGTGCTCCTCCTCAGATACTGTTAAAGCATATACCTCCAGATGCTTCTGTCTATTCTGCTGAAATTACTGCTCTGGTTCTGGCATTAAAGATAATTTCACTTTCTAAGAAGAGGGACTTTCTGGTTCTGTCAGATTCACTGTCATCTTTGGAGGCCATAGCTGGCCGCAACCTTCAGCATCCAGAACTTTTAAATTTCTTTGAGCTTTTTAGCAAGTTGAAAGCGGATGGTTACAACATTATTCTGGCTTGGGTTCCTGGTCATGTTGGCATCGGAGGGAATGAAATGGTTGATCGTTTAGCCAAGAATGCCACAAGAGAGAAACTGTCCAACATTTATATCCCTTGCTCAGATCTGAAACCCAAAATTAACGATTATGTGAGAGACCTCTGGCAGGAGGATTGGAACACACAGACGGATAACAAACTCTTTCAGATCCGTCCAAACCTTAATGAGTTCCTCCCATCTACGTCTGGTGGCCGTAAAGAAGAAACAGTTCTGTGCCGGCTGCACACCGGCCATTCGTATTTTACCCATTCGTACCTTTTAAAGAATGAGGAAGCTCCGTGGTGCATTCCATGTCATGTGCCACTCACAATGAAACATATTCTTTTAGAGTGTTGGGACTTGCACGATGTGAGACACAAACATTTTACAGCAGAGTCCATGAAAATCCTGTTCAGGGATGTTCCGCCTGACGTGATCTTTGAGTTTTTGAGAGAGATAAACATTTTTCATCTGATTTAAGATTTTACGGATGAAAGATTTTTAACGAAGTTTCTGGTGCGTTTCTAGAGGATGTCTTTTAAAGAGATGTGTGAAAGGTGTTTTTTTTTTTTTTTTTTTAATGACTTGTGAGTTGATTTTAACGTGGTGACAGCCCTGATGTGGCCCCTTGCGGTCGGCTGGGCTATAAGCAACATTATCTCTGTCCATGTGTCAGACTTTCTTTGCCAAGATTGTAATGCCCCAAGAGCAGCCCCTGATGATAACTTTGCCTCCACTGGCCCCTTCATTGTCCTGTCCTAGGCCCAGATATTTGAAGGTGGAGCAGGTTAACTGTCCTGTCAGAGCGTTGACAATATATCTTCAGAGGACAGAGTCAGGCTCCTGTAACATGCAGTTATGGCGTGACTGGCTAGGTGATGCTGTGAAACCCCAGACAATAAGCGCCTGGCTTAGGCAGGTCATCCACTAGCCTTATATCTATGGGCAGAAACCTCTTTCCCCAGAGAGGATATCAGAGCAGGTGAAATCCACGCTCTTTCCACCAGTTACGCCCTCTGGTGGAGCATTGCAGTCACTGATGTCTGTCAGGCTGCTGGCTGGAGATGGATTACCCTCTTTGGCAGGTTTTACTCAAGAGACATGGCAGAGGATAAGGAAGCTCTGGACTGTCTAGCGGGATTAGTGGTGGCTTGCAAGGCTACTTTTCCAAGGTGGAACTCTTGCACCCCCTTCTTTTTTATGAAAAAAGAAAGAAGCTTGCTAACAAAACATTATCTGTAAACAAACTAATACATAAAAGAGAAAGTATATGATCAAATAAACAAACAAGTAAATAATGATCAAGTAAGGTAACTTGCTCCCATGAAGAGATATTTACATGCCCATAGCCTCAAACAAATGCTGCTTACGACACTAAATCACCTAGCGCAAATGCCAACACAGCACACAGAACAAACAGTGAGACATCCCCAAAAAAGGAAGTTCCAAGCTTTTCCATGTACCCTGCACCTGGCATGCGCGTGTGTGTGTGTGTGTGGTGTGTGTGTGTGTGTGTGTGTGTGTGTGTGTGTGCACTAGTTTTAATATTTTAAATCTGTAATAGAGTGAAGTTGCCTATTTTTGTTTAATCTAGGCATGAAAAATACCTTTCTGTGATCTAAGAAAGTTTGCAGATTAATTAAATAGATTTTCAAAAGTTTTATGATATGATATATATTGTTGGGCACAGGACGCTTTGATGAGGCAGTTGTGGAGGAGAGACGACAGAGTGCACTGGCCCTGCTGAATTTCATCGGAACTCAGCCGCATCTTTACAAGTCTCAGGCCTTGGCTCAGTTCCTCTCTGTAAGTATGTTTGTCTTTTGATTGTTCTTAGTTACAAACAGTTTAAAATAGTAAAGTGAACTTGGGAGAAAGAACGATGGAATGAGTGATCAGGAGACACAAGTCTGCTAACATGATTTGATATTCATTTATAAATGCATACTCTATGATTGAAATATAAACAGATACAGAATTAGTGTAAGTTTGAATATTTTTACCTTCAAACTTTCAATTTTAAAAGTTGTAATATTGTGACAGTTTTATCAGAATTTCAGATGTGCATATAAAGCACCAACAGGCATTTACATTATAAAAGATTATCAATATGATGAATTTTATTAACTATGGAATTCTGCTTGTTATCAGCTGGTTGCAGATTTCTTTCACCACACAGCTGGTGTAGTGTTGCAGATTCTGGGCTGGGAAGCTGTGGTTTTGATCTCCATCTGAGCATCGCAGTATGTTGTAGGAATTTTCAGCCTGGACTGTCTTATGCCCAGAGCTTGGAAGACAGGAAACACTCAGTTGAGTTTCATCCTGACCAACATTGCAAATGTCTCTGTCACTTGGGCCTTGTTGACTTGTGGATATATTATGAAAATCAGCATAGAGTACAGCCCTGTCAAGCAGTCTTAGACCAGAAAAGCATCATCTTCATCATTGTCATTGTCACTGATCAGCATGAAAAGTCTCAAATTCCGTGCTCCTTCATGCCCCGCTCTCATTGTGATCTTAGTTTCAATTTCCTCTCCATGTTCATACCCTTCATGAATTCATATTGAGGTCACTGGTATTGACAAGTTCATAGGGACTGTCATTAGACAGATGTGGTGAGACCCTCTAGAGAGAGATGCTCACTAAGCAGTTGTTGTTGTCAGTAGGAGGCTTTAGGTGATGTCCAGTGTATTTTGGATCAGAACAGGCCTCACTAAGGACCATTGAAGTAACTTGGCAGCAGTGCCTCCTCTGATATTTTGCTGTATGATGACTGGATAATGAGTGGTTCCTGTGGAGTGCTGATGCTGGTGCTGTGACAGGACAGTCCAGGAAACTGCTGTGGACTAGGAGCTGAAATGAGCTTCACTGGAGTCATGCCACTGAAGTGGCTTGGAAGATGAGACAGAAAAAGAAATGACTACTTTCTCTTGAATGTTTTTTTTTTAGTATGTTTCCAAATTGAATAGTGTGCTTCAGTTAGCACAATATAACAAACTGAAATATATAGGAATTTTATTAATGAAAATAGTTTTATAGTATACTTGTGTCCAAACAAATGTCTTATCTCAATGAGGCATGAAACAACACCATACATCAGGATGTTAAAAAAGAGATTAAAAATGGAGGGTCGGGAGCTGGCTCTTACCTTTAATCATCAGGCCAACAAGAATAGTCTCCCTTAGTGAGTTCATTCTCAATTCAGTTTTCGCCCCTTTTCTGCACTAGGGGGAGGGGCAGGATATCCTAGTGTTTAGACAGATAAGTATATCATAAAACTACTTTTTGTAGTAAAATTTCTTTTCTTCATACTTACCTGTCCAAACAAATGCCTGAATATTGAAAAGGATGGTGTGAATTCTCACCTGACAAACCAGTCGAATCTTTAGACTCAAATATGCACGAGGCTGACCATAACTCATCCCAGAGCTCGGCACTAAACAACCAGTTGACCCCAAGTCTCAGCTGTCTCCTGAAGCTTAAAGAATTGTCCCTGCTCTCCCTCATGACTACACAAGCATGAGTCAAATATGAGAAAATAAAATGAGCCAGGATCAGGAAAAGAAGACCCAACCAGTCAGACCTTACATGCCAATGCAAGCAATTGCTGCTTAACAGGCAAGGGTCACACACACTGAGACACACAGAAATATTAAAGAAATATGGTAATGGCTGAGAGCGAAAGATGATAGTAACATGATGGTTGTATCACGAACACCATATTAGCATGGTAAGAGGGCCAAGACATGTCATCTAACAGTGCATTGGTCATGCCACTGGTCACCCATCATTAAGTGGCTTTGAGGTATATACATAAAATTTGACTTCCTGACGCTTGCCCAGGGGTTAGTATGTTCAAGTGAGACAAAAGATGTTTTCCTTTTGAAAGGGGAAGGCCAATTCAGACGACTGCTTCAGCGAATCGAAGATGGAAACCGAACTTAAGAAGTCCAGTCAAGGGTGGGTTTCTACGCCAAGGGAAAGGAGAAAACTGAATTTCAGGTTGTCAGGGTGAATTGAGAATGAACTTACTAAGGGATGAACTTACTAAGGGGGACTACTCCTGTTGGCTTGATGATTAAAGGGAAGAGCCAGCTCCCCACTCTCTGTTTTTTATCTTTTGATGGGAATCCTGATGTATAGCATTGTTTTATGTCTAGTGTAGATAAGGCATTTGTTTGGTCAGGTTAGTATGAAGAAAATAAACAAAACAATATGTCTCAGGTCTCTCAGCCTTGATGCAAATTATTATTGTTACCATCTTTATTATTATTGCTTTTTGCATCTATATGCTTGATAGACTAGAGTCTGCAAATGCCACCATGTGCATGCACTGTGGATGACTGAAGCTTTGAGCTGTGTTGACGTGGTCAATAAACATGATTGTAGATCAAGTGGATGAGCTGGCTCACACATTTGAATGCCAAAACTTACTTAGCCATAGATAGGACATTTTGAATGTAAGATGCGTTGGTCAGAATTGAAGAGGAAAAAAACAGAATCACTGCTTTATTAGCCTATAAACAGCAGTACATTTAGCATGTGACTATGAACAAAGAAAAGAGGCCATGCAGGGATGATTGTAAGTGTATTTTGATTAAGCCTTTCACTCCCGGCCGTGGATATAGCCACGGTTCAAGGGTCATCGCATAATTGGATCATCTGACCGGTCACATGATATTGTTTACTTGCTTGCAAATGGCGGCTCCCATACAGCGTGTTTGAAGCGATTTCTCAGCAAGTTTTGGGTTGATTTTGACGCCTTTTTTTGCGTTTTGTAAAGCGAAAATTAGTCGAGCAGATCAACATGGCTGCCAGAAGATTTACTGCCGAAGAGGCGGTGAGAATTGTGTTTGAAATGCCGTACGAAGGTGAAATTAGCAACGATGAAAGTGAAAGGAAAATGAAGGTGACGTGGTTGTCGATCATCCTGACAATGAGTCAAGTGATTCGGATTACCGGGATGAAGATATTGATCTACCAAGTACATCGACAGGTAGGGGGCGTGGTCGTGCTGGTAGTGGGCGTAGTTGAGGACGTGATAGGAGAGGAAAAAAGTGTTAAAATGTGACGCAAAAATTGTTAGAGTGTGACGCCAGTGACAGTGGTTAGAGTGTGACGCCAGTGACAGTGGTTGACAACACTTGTTATGTTAATTTTTTGCCATTTTTTTTGTATGACGGGTGTTACTGCTCTGGTTCTGGCATTGAAGATAATCTCACAATCTAAGAAGAGGGACTTTCTGGTTCTGTCAGATTCACTGTCAGCGTTGGAGGCCATAGCTGGCCGCAACCTTCAGCACCCAGAACTTTTACACTTTTTTGAACTTTTGACCAAGTTGAAAGCGGATGGTTACAACATTATTTTGGCTTGGATTCCTGGTCATGTTGGCATTGGAGGGAACGAAATGGTTGATCGTTTAGCCAAGAATGCCACAAGAGAGAAACTGTCCAACATATATATCCCCTGTTCAGATCTGAAACCCCAAATTAACGATTATGTGAGAGCCCTCTGGCAGGAGGATTGGAATACACAGACGGATAACAAACTCTTTCAGATCCGTCCAAACCTTAAGGAGTTCCTTCCATCTGCGTCTGGTGGTCGTAAAGAAGAAACAGTTCTGTGCCGGCTGCACACCAGCCATTCGTATTTTACCCATTTGTACCTTTTAAAGAGTGAAGAAGCTCCGTGGTGCATTCCATGTCATGTGCCACTCACAATGAAACATATTCTTTTAGAGTGTTGGGACTTGCACGATGTGAGACACAAACATTTTACGGCAGATTCCATGAAAACCTTGTTCAGAGATGTCCCACCTGATGCCATCTTTGAGTTGTTGAAAGAGATTAACATTTTTCATCAGATCTGAGTTTTTACAGTGGAAAGATTTTTAACAAACTTTCGGATGGTTTTTCGATGTATTTTAAAGAATTGTGTGAATGAATGACTTGTGAGTTGATTTTAACGTGGTGACAGCCCTGATGTGGCCCTTTGCAGTCGGCTGGGCTATAAGTAACATTATCTTATCTTATCTTTATCTTACGGGTGAAGTGCTAGTAAATGTCGCATCTCTAGCCGACATTGACATGCATTACTCAGTGCATCCCTGAACACACTGTGTGCTTTTTTAGTAAATAATTGCACTTGGTTGTTATGTCCTATAGATTTGTGCACATTTCAATACCATTTCCACCCATGATATATTGAGACTTGAATTTTCATGGATTTTTTTTTTTTCAAAATATTGTTTATGTTTTCTTAAAATCTTGGTATCTTCCCATGATTGTGAGTTATCTCATTCTGTCAACATGAAACATATAATAATTATATTCTCCATTCATTTTCCTTCAAGAAAATGTATACTTCTGTATGCTTTAGAGCAATGCTTGAATTTTTGCGATTTTTTTTGTAAGGTTGGTGTTTTTTTCCCAAAAATTACAAATAGTTCTGGGAGTCAAAGGGTTAAGTGCTGAGGCAGATACGCAATTAAAGTGAAAGTGGTTTATGATCCATTGTGCTGTTTAAATGCTGTGTATTTATTTGTGATATAAGTGTTTGTGTATTCACATAATGTCATTCTATGTCGCCCAGAATCATTTGTGTGCATTTTCTTCAGGACTTTCAACTTCATCTCATATTCACACATTATGATGTCATTCTATGCCTGCTGTGAATCATTTGTGTGCATTTACTTCAGGACCTTGAACTTCATGTGATATTCACACTTTTACGGATCTTTGTCACACCTAACCTTAGAAAAGAACAAAGAAAGAAAGAAAAACTGTCAACAGAAGTAACTAAAATGAACAATGGAATAACGATATTCTCCTTTATGTGCTGTGGTAATTCTGACCAGCTGTAAACTCTGTCATACATTCTTTTTAGCCAGCTGAGATTGAGGAGTAAAGCAAAAAAAGAGTTACAACTTAATTTGAGCTGGCTTAAAACAGTAAAAAATGGATTCAATTAGTATCAATGATTGCTACCAGACTGCAAAAGCACTTTTTTTTAACAGTGTTAATTATCCTTATATATAATTACTGTCACACACATTTCTTCTGCTCCCAATAGGATGGCAAGGTAGAAAGCAGCAAACCGGCATTGCTGTGTCCCCAAGCTGTTGGCACTGATAGCTGCAAGTCCCCCCTGGCCAGTGGAGACAGCAGTCAGAACAAGGCTTCTCTGACCTCCATGGCTGAAAACAAGCAGATAGTGCCTGGAGTTCCTTCAGTTGAAGGTGTAGCTTCAGGGTCTGTGGAGGGTGGCCAGGAGAACCAGGGAGGTAGCTCCGAGAGCGTCAGTCACAGCGATGGGGATTCCAGTCTACAGCAGTCTCTGGAAGTGTCTGTGTATGTGTAGTGTGTATGAATTGGTTTGAATATGAATGTGTATTTATGATCATTTAAGAGTGCACTCATGTCTGTAGGGGTACCACTTTTCAGGCTCAGGCCTGGGAAAAACACCTTTTGGCTCTTTCTGTCTCAGTGTGTGCTTTGCCTTTGTGACATGAGCTTATCAGAGCCCCGTTATCTCTGTTACCTCATCCCTTGTTTTTCAAGGAAATGAGGTCCTTAAAGGAATAATTCTGCATCATTTGTTTTTTCAGTGAAGTTGCCATTAGTTGGCAAACTGCTTTCAACATATCCTCTGAAGAGCCCACTTTGTTTTAAGTGCTGTGAAGATCTTTTCACATATGCAATTGAGCACTGTTTGACTTGCGCACAAGAAAAAGCAATGCCCATTTGGATTAGTCAGAATGTGATTGTTATCAGAACATCTTTTCTTTCTTGATAACTGCTCTGCACTCTGCAGTTTGGTATGTCTGCAGGTAAGGCTTCAACAATGAAGAGAAATTTGTGAATGAGATTGAAGATACTTCAGCACTCGAGTCAAATGTGAAGGAGAAAAGGAAGTGGTCTTGGATTGACGAGTGTAATGATTAAGGAATCAAAAACAAAAGTTGGTGTGAGAAGATCACTCTGTCAGGTTTTCTCCGCAAGTTTTTGTCTGGTTGAAGTCGAGCCTCCCCATGTCTCCTTCCCCCACCCTCCCTTTCCCTTCTCCCCACCCCATGTTCTTTCTTGCCTAGAAAATTTTGAGAATCGGTTTTCAAGCTCAGTCACTTTAGTCTTGTGGTACCCCTGTGCTTGCATATTATGTGTACATGTGCATACATGAAGGTGGTTCTGCGTGTTTGCATTTGTTTGTGTGCCTGCCCACAGATGAGATGAATGTTAAATGCATCATGATTTGAGAGAGAAAAACATACTCCAAGCATAGAAATTTGAAAAAGAAAAGGTATGACCAAGTGAAAATTGTCATTCCAGACCTGGAATATTCCAAGAGCATCACATCGGTTTTAAAGGCATTATACATTGTTTTAAAACTTCCATTAAAACAACCATGATAGAGAGAATATTGCTGAACAGAAGAGAAATATTTCAAAAAATGATTATAAGAAGAAAATCAGAATGGGCCTATTAGAAGAGGAGCGTTTAAGAGGCACTACATGTTACATGAAACGTAAAATACTTCTCTTTGGTCCTTATTTTAGCCCCAAGCCTCTTGAAGGAACATGGAATTTCCCACAAGTGCCGGACTCCATTAGCCTGGACTCGTCCATGGGCGATGATGACACTGACACGGGCGACATGGATTCCATCCTCAGCTCATCCTTACCTGATGCTGACCTGTCCATGTTTGATCCACTGCGCCCAGAAAATGTGTCTGTTGAAAGTAGAGAGGAAGTTACAGGTCTGGTAAAGATTTCATTCATTACTGTTTGTGATAAATTAGTGCTATTCAAGTCTATTGAAGCACAGTACATTGTTGTTGGAAGCCTATTTGTTTTATTGATATATATATATATATATATATATATATATATATGAACAATATAAGAAAAGTCCTTAAAAAATCTGAAGGTGCTCAACCCCTTGGGGAGCAACATCTGTTAAAAAATATTTTAAAAAATGAAGTATTAAAATCTACAAGCTTGTTTCAAGCCTTGCTATCTTCCTGAAGATAGCAAGGCTTGAAACAAGCTTGTAGATTTTAATACTTCATTTTTAAAAATATTTTTTAACAATATATATATATATATATATCTAGAGAGAGAGAGAGAGAAAGAAAGAGATCCATATATCTATATCTGTCTTTCTAGATACATACATATATTATTTTCTTTCTTTTGTTTTATATTGGTGAATTATGAAATACACATGTGATGGTAAAGATTAGGAATCTAACAGAGTCTGTAAGCTTTGATAGATTATTCCTGTTTCTTTTGCCACTTTTTAGTGCTTTAACTTTATTTTGTGAATAGTTATGATCTGCAGTTAAATGCTTTTGACATATTTTTACATTTGAACATTACTGTAACCACAGTGCATCTCCATTTATCTGAGTTAAAAATAGGAATTGACTAAAGATTTTACAAACTTTTATAAACAAAAGGATTTGATTGCCGTTTCATATATCTGTTCCTGCCCTGTTCTGACAGGTAGCCTTCCCAGGTCCAACAGTTGGTTGACTCAGGCCATCTCCACTTGTGCCCTAATGGATCAGGCAAACATCTCCAGTGGCCTGCCTGATCAGCCTGCATTCCCAGCTGCCACTAGCAACAGCATCCCAGATTCTTCTGGTGCCAACTTGCTCACCTCTCAGCCCAGCGACCAGACCTATGCACAGAGCACCAGCAATAGGTGAACAGTTCATGATCAAAACGTTAACCATTTAACTCCTGCATTTTCCTGGTCAGAACTTTTGGTCTCTACCAAAGTATTTTCTACAATGATAAACAAAACCAGATACTGTTTTCATAACACAGGATGTTCATGGGTATGTTGTGTGTTGTTGTCAAGTGTGACTGATTATGGTGGTTAGACAGCCATGTTTTAAAGACTCAACTCAAAGGTTCACTTGAGCATCAGTATAGGATTTATAGCATAACTAATAGAGTAACTCTTACCATATGATGTGAGATGATAAATGTGCAAATATGTGCTTTTTTGTGCATAGTCCAGGTGTTTCTTGATACATTTTTAGTCACACAGGTATCAGTGATTTTGTTGGAAAAAAGTTAAGCTTTTTAACCTGTTCATTGCCAAACTTGACGAGATGACTCGACAGCAAGGGCACGTACTCTTCGCTGCCATGGCCGTCGAGTATACTCGTCATGGGGAATCTGGAATATTCCTCGTTTTATATTTATTTTGCTTACAAAACAGAGGATATTTTCAGGAAGGTGAAGTCTCTAGATTCTATTGATAGTTGATAATCTCATTTTCGTCAGTGAGAAATCAGTAGAATTTTTTGAAAATATATACTCGTTTTTTGTTGTTTTTTTTAATCTGGCAAATAGGATTTAACTTTAAAGTAATTCTTAGGCAGCGAAAGGGTTAATGTACAAAATTTATTTTATGTAGGGATTTCTTTTTTTCAAATGTAACATTTGTTTGGAGCTATCCACAATGGTTGGTTGACCATTATTGATGATGAAGTTCAGTCCAGTATCAGGGTCAGGAGATCAAACTCAGGCATTTCAGGTGAGAATGAGTGTGTGACTGATGAAATGATATGAAGCGCAGCACCTCAGTTCACACACTGAAAAGAATTCTGGATGGCTTTACCTGACTTATTTGTCTGTTGTCTGTTTGCACTAACATAAGTCCCACTGGCCTTTCGTACCTGTCATTTTGCTGGGACTCTGCTTGTTTCTGTCATGGATAAGAGAGTGGCCAACCCATTTTTGACCACAAGAGCCCTTAACTTGATCATGACCTCATCAACAGTCATGCCTTGGTGAAAATAAAAAATTATTCATACAAGCTGCTGTGTATCTTAGATGGACCTACATCATCAGAATCATGCCCTTTGTTCAACGCTGATGGAAACACATTGATCACTGACACGGAAGAGATCTTGGAACGCTGGGCAGAACAATTCAACAACATACTAAACCGCCCATCATCTATCAATGACAAAGCCATTGACAGGATCCCTCAAGTGCCCACCAACAAAGAAATGGATGAACCACCAACCCTCTTGGAGACCCAGAAAGCAGTATGTTTTGTCCAGTGGCAGAGCTCCAGGCTCAGACTCCATACCAGGTGAAGTCTACAGCGAATATGGCACAGCTCTAACTAAAAAGCTTGTCATCATTTGTTTCTTCTGATGTGGATACGATCCCTCAGGAGTTCAAAGATGCATCTATAATCCATTTGTATGAGCGCAAAGGGAACATACAGGCTTATGACAACCACCGAGGCATATCCCTCCTCTCTATAGCAGGCACGATAGTTGCCAGGATTCTGCTGAACCACCTTAGAAGACACCCTGGCTTCAGAAAAGACAGAGGAACCATTGATATGGTATTTCCTGCCAGACAGCTCCAAGAAAAATGTCAGGACCAAAATGCTGACCTGTTCTCCACCTTTGTGGACCTGACCAAGGCCTTTGATACTGTCAATAGAGAGGGCCTGTGGAAGATTATGGCCAAATACGGATGCCCACCAAAATTCATCTCTGTGGTGTGGCAATTTCATGATGGCATGCAGGCAGGCATCCAGGACAGTGGAGAGACATCTAGCCCATTCCCTGTCACAAATGGTGTAAAGCAAGGCTGTGTTTCGGCACCCACTCTGTTCAGCATCATGTTCTCTGGAGTGCTGACTGATGCCTTAAGAGAAGGAGACGTAGGCATTGACATCAGATTCAGAATAGATTGAAAGCTCTTTAACTCAGAGGGCTCCAGGGAAAATCTAAGGTTATGACAGACATGTCAGGCACCTTCTATTTGCTGATGACTGTGCTCTCAATACTGGCTCAGAAGCTGACATGCAATCCAGCATCAACAAGTTTTCCGTAGCCTGTGCCAACTTCAGTCTCACCATAAATACAAAGAAGACAGAAGTTCTGCATCAACCCGCTCCAGGCAGACCCTGTCATAGTCAATGGTGTGAGACTCGCTGTGATGAGTAAATTCACCTACCTTGGCAGCACACTGTCCCAGAACGTCACCATCGATGATGAAGTGAGCATCAGAATTGCAAAAGCAATGCAACCTTTGGCAGACTACAAACCAATTTTTTTAGCAGAAGAGGTATCAGTCTAGAGACCGAATTGAAGGTGTACACAGCAGTCGTTCTCCCCATGCTCCTCTACACATGTGAAATGTGGACAGTGAACCAACTGCATGCCAAGAAGCTGAATCACTTCCACACAACCAGCCTCAGAAAATTGTTAAACATGAAATGGCAGCACAAAATCCCAGACACAGAGGTGCTCGACCAAGTAGGCCTGCCAAGCATCCACACCATCCTGATGCTGTCTCAGCTTTGATGGGCTGCAGCTCACATGCCAGACCACTGGCTGCCCAAGAGACTCTTCAACGGTGAGTTGCAACAAGGAAAGCGTTCCCATGGAGGTAAGAAGAAACGCTTCAAAGACACTCTCAAAACATACTTGAAGGCGTTTAAAATCAACCCTGACACATGGGAAAAAACTGCTATGGATTGAGCTGGATGACGCTCCTCTACCCTCAAAGGTGCCAGTTTTTGTGAAGAAAGGAGTACGCCTGCAGTGCAACAAAAGAGACAGGCAAGGAAAGCCTGCACCAGCAAGCAAGAGGAGGTCTCCCACATTACCTGTCCAAGCTGTCACTGTACATACCTGCACACACTGGCTTGATCAGCCACATGCGTATCCACAAGATCATCCCTCCCCCCCTCCCCCAACCTCCCTCAACTGCAAGATGACTGAAGTGGTTCTCGTCGATTCGACAGATGAACAACAATGATGATAAGAATAATCTAGAAAATGGGTAAGATGGTCTGAGACGTTGATGTTTGCCATGATCCATTCCTAACAGAACTGATTGCTAACTCTTCGTTAGAGGCCATAAGACGAAGCCAGTGCCCAAAGTGGAGCCTACTGCTTGTCTTGGAGTATCTGGTCTCTAGTGACTTTGAACCTCATGCTGAATGCTCTGTTGGGAATCTCACGTGGAAGACTTGTTTTTCAGTCACCTTGGCTTCAGCCTGTAGGGTTAGTGAGATTCATGCTTTCTCCAGGGACCCACGATCCCTGAAGTGGTTCAATTACACTGTCCATGTACCCCTTTTTCCTAGCCAAACTGTGAAGCCTGTAGAGCGGCCCCTGACCATAGCCTTCCCTCTGCTGGCCCCTTTTAGACCAGTCCTTGGCCCCAGTGGTTGAAGTTAAGCAGATGAAGTGTCCTGTCAGAGCGTTCATTTTTTTGTGTTTTGTTGATAAGAAATGTATCTTATTTGCTGTTAGCTTAGAGTCAATCTACATTTTGGCTGTCAGTATGTGGATGACTGTCTTTGTGTGGTTATTTTTCCACATAATTTTTTGTGCACCCTTTCTTCTAGAGCGCCTTATGTATGGTTGAGTTATACCTTTTTGTACTCCCAGTTCTTATAGAACAGGGAGTACTTTACAATGGCAATGAAGAAATGCTGTCTATGTGTCTGTCTGTGTGTCTGTCTGTGTGTCTGTCCGTGGTCAAAATGTGTTCCACTCGCTCCAGACAAAACTTCTTGGCTGATCTTTCTGAAAATTTGTACGTATGTTCATTATGGGTCACGGATGATGCCCGATGTTTTATTTTACCAGAATAGCGGTTACTAACAGCTGTAACAGCCCAAAATGGTTTTTCTTCTTTATGGAATATCTCAAAAAGTATTTGTATTCAAGATAAACTGGGAGTACGTTTATATGCTTTGCATCTTGTTTTTTCTGTGTTTGAGTATCTTAGTCTTCCATGTAGTCCAGAAATTATGGTTTTCACACAGTATATCCAATATGGAGAAAGCACTTTCAAGAGCTCTACATCTTTTATTTTCTTTTTGCCTTTTATTGGACTTTTATTTAGATTAAAAGTGGGAGCCAGATAGTTTTCTTAAGAGAATGTCAATATGCGGGTTCTAACCCACCCATCTTATTTTGCACGAAAACCCCCTTTTCACAAACAAATCTCGTCCATCTCATGCTACTTTTTGCCAAAATTAACACCTTTTTTACAACCAAAATTAACGCGCAAAACCTCCAAAATTTGACGTAATCGTTATTTTAAAATGGGGGGGTTTTCGTGCAAAATAAAAATGGGTGATTTAGAACCTACATATTGACATTCTCTCTGATTAATCTTCTATCTCAAGCACTACCAACAAATCAGAACAAACAACCGGCTTTCCGTCTTGGTTAGTTATTTTTACACACACTGAATTTATAGGCCCTTCAACTAATTCTTTAAACCGGCTGTCTTCACCAAATGTGCTTAACTGATAATCGCAAAACCCCGCCTTAATTGATGGTAGTACTCCTAGAACTGTAGATGGATTGCCATCAAATAAATTAGTATTTGTTTTTAACTCTCGTAAATGGACATACAACATCGGGTTAACGAGAAAATCACATGGTTCATTACCTTCAAATTGATAGATGTTTTCTCTTGTACTAAATTTATAAGATCTGCTAGTACTGTGGAAGCCCAAGATTCTAGCAAGACCTTTAGGAAAAGTGTACTCTCTTCTTTCTTCTAGTGGAAAATACATAGTAATTCTGAGGTTTGCTTCGTTAATTTTTAGCAATATGCCTAATTCGTTAAATACTTCTTTTAAAGAACAAAAGCTGTAATAGCCTTCTGGTATTTTTTTATGAGTTATTTGATTGCCCCCTTCATTACTAATATTAATCCAGTTATTCTGAGATTCTTCAGATATATTAAACCACTTAACTTTAAAACCAATTTTTCTAAGAGCAACCCTACTATTACCGCGCCTATTGTTAATTGGATACTTTAAAAACACGCGCTGGTTTCGCTTGGTTATATAAATGTACATCCTTTTAAATCCTTTAAAAAAAAATCTATTTAAAACGGAACCTTTTAAATATAATGAAAGTGCCACTTACGACGTAGGAGGGGTTTATGAGCCCAAATCTTTGGACTTTAGTAACCTAACCATCGCAGTGGATGAATCATATGGTTTCCAAGTTAGACTTGTAAACCCACTAACTAGATATTTAAATCCCCCAATAAAGAGTGATAGAGTGCCATCAGCATGGTCAACTCACCCCATGGTTTTTTGCCAGAATCAGTTAAATTTTGCAGTTTACTGCTCAACCACTGGCTGCGGTGTTTCATATACAAACCATTTAAACCACCCTAATCTCTTAGTAAGGTCAGTATATAACTTTCATGTTTATTACCAGTATAGACGCATACTAACTGAACTACAAGTACGCCTCCCCAATGACAACGCGTTTAATCCATTTCTCAGCTCAATGGACAATAATGCATATGAAAGAATCTGCCACGAATTTAACATTAACCCTTCAAATAACTTTAGACAAAAGTTAGACCGCAATCACGGGTTGGGCACATTGTATTTGTGGGGTCAGCGTAGAGAATATAATTTTGACTACTGGCCCGGCCACACCTCTTTTAAGCCAAACTCCCAAGTTAGATTGGGATCAATAGAACAAAAACACCCCAATGCTTGGGCAACATTTATTTTAGATAAAAGTGAAGGCCTAACAATGCCAGGAGTGCAAAGACTTAATGACTCCATACGGACGTACGTTTGGTGTCTATTAGGAGCGCAAGCACAGACCAAGTCTAGCATAGTGGATCAATCTACAGGCTTTGACGCCAGAAAACAATTTCTAGCCAATTTAGAAGATGCTATTAACTCTGCTGTTGATTTACCTTCCAGCATACAAAGGTACCAAAACGTTCTTTCACATGCTAGGTCAAAGGTTGACTTTGTTGTAGGCCATGGATTATACATGCTGCCTTCTGACCTTAGACTACAGATTGGCATGATACAGAATTATAATAATGAAATTCTCATAGCCGGAGACGACCAAAACTTAGGACACAATCAAGGCTTAAACACAAGGCCCGCACCAGCCATTTTAAAAAAAGTATCTAGCCCTAAAAGCGACCCCCCACCAGTTATAAGCAGCCCACAGCCAGAAAGCAGTCCAACACCGCCTGTTGATGTACCTCACCCCGACAGACACACTAGCGAAAAGACAGCCCTTGTTGTGTTTTTAACTTTTACTGGATTAGCCATACTTTATTTCACTAAAAATTAAACCGGCAGCCAGCACTCCTAACGTCCACAGATGGTCAGCCATATAACCAGCCACTTTACCTATAGTAGACAAAACCCAACTAACAACACTGCCTATTATGCCCGGCAGAGCATCAAGCGCTTTGACAGCTAACTTCTTTAATAGGTTTGCCAGATGGTGCAATTGTTTTCTAATCCAACTTTTACCGGGCTGAGGCGTTGGAGGCGCTACTGGTCCTGTTGGTGCACTGCCGGTTAATGCATAAACCAGTGTAGAGATAGCAAACCCAACAGCTGTTAATATACTAACTATTGTAATCCCCTGCTCTCTGAACAGAATCCGTATTCTTTCTGCTAGCGTAGTATTTTCATGAAGCATTTTGTTTATAGTTTCTCTGATTCTGCTTGTTTGGGACGCTATTTTTTCCTGTTAATATACAACGCCGATAACCTGTTTGCCCTTTCTATCATTAAATCCTGTATTTTCGCCTGTATTTTAGCCTTTTCTTCCGGCTCTAAATTGTTATCATCTGCATCAGCCAGTTTATTTTTTTCTTCTTCTATCTCTCTCTCTAGCACATTAAAGTTTGCCAAATTGTTTTTTAGTTCTTCGTTTATAGTTGTTAAAGCAGACTTAGTAGCCCTGAGGTCACGCAGTTCAGCTTCAAGATCCTTGATTCTAGCTTTAAGAACCCCGAGTTCACGCTCAGACAATGGAGGATCATCAATTGTTTCTAAAGCTGCTTCTTCATCAGGACTCAGCTCACCTTCTCTTTGACTAGGCAATGGAGAATCGGCAATTGTTTTTAACTGTGTTTCTTCATTAAAACTCGTCTCAAGTTCTGCTATTAGTTCATGTGCTCTTTGACTTAATTCTTGAAGAGAGATGTTTTGCATTTCAGATTGCTATGGCAACTCTTGCACTATGCTTTGTAAAAGACTAACAGCCTCAGACCTTAAATCTTCAATAAAGTTTAACTGCCTTTGGTCGGCAATAGGGAGATCTCTAAGAATTGTGCCCCTGCTTAAAAACTTGTTTGGGTCTGGTATTGTAGTAAGCCGTACAAGCCTTCCTTTACTAGTTCTTACATACAGATGATTACTTTCATCTGTTGAAAAATTGGAAACCTTAAGTGCTTCTGGCTGCTTTCTCCCCATATGACTATACAATGATTCAATTCTATCTAACATTTGTATTTGGCTTAATCCCCCCTCCTGGCTTAATTCTACCCCTTGGCTTAATCCCACCCCTTGGCCTGCTCCCGCTCCTTGGCTTGCTTCTGCCTCTGCTTCTTCAAGTTCATCTCGCAATGAACGGCCCGGTTCTGTTTCATCTTTGTCTTCTACAATAGGACTAACCGCGTCAAAATCTTCATCAGCCATATTTATATATTTAATATTTTTTGTTTTATAAAAAATGAACCCATACGGTTGCGACCTTGATCCATACAGAAAAGCGAAGGAGCCCCATGGCATAAAAGGCATAAGACAGACTGTGCGCGTTGTAAATAATCCATCAACAATTGAGCCCAATGAAATGTTAACAGTAAGATTTAGTGACCTCGGGCCTGACGATGTTATAATGCCAGGCACTGCCAAGCTATTATTCAAAATAGATATTGAGTCGGCGGATCCTAATGCTACTGTCGTTGCTAACCTGGGCAGGCCATCATTAAAAATATGGTAATTAAACTGGAGGGTAGAGAAGTCTTCTCACTGAGTAGCGCAGACATTTTTAATCTCTATTCTGATCTGTGGCTGCCTAGAACAGAAAGAAAAGACAAAATCTTTCAGGGGATCCAGAGCCCAAACGGTCTTAAGCACAGACTTAATGCTGCAGATGCAAAGGAAGACGAGGGAGACCAGGCAATAGCGCGAGCATTTAAGAACAGATTTTGCATCCCTCTAGATTTTGAACTGTTAAAAACCCATCAGCCATATTACCAAGGCGCACGAAGAGACAAACTTACTTATGAACTGACATTCAATGACAGCGGGTCTGTTATTTTATCAGATGATCCTCAAGCCAAGTACACTGTTAGTAACATCTCTCTTAATTTTGACGTTGTTACTAACCCCGAACTGGCTAGAACAATCTTAAACCAGTATAAAAGTAGGATGGTTGTTTACTTTGAAAGAGTTTTACACCACAGTCTAGCGATTAAAAACAAGCAAGACGCTGTCTGGGAAATAGCTATAAGCAATTCTTTAAGGTCCCTAAAGGGGGTTCTCTTGCTATTTACTAAACCCTCAGCTCCTTTTAAGAGGGAATCTGAGGTGTTTTACAACCCAAAAATTGAGCAGTTGTCTTGCACAGTAGATGGCAAGCCTTTTCAGCTGTATTCAGCCGGACTTTTACCCGACCAACACTTTGATGAAATAAGAATATTGTTTGCTGGAGGCAGACAGACAAGCCCCACAGCTGATCATGTGTGTAAAAAACTTCACCTTCACGATGTAAGACTCGAAGATTATCTAACAGACAAATATGGACTATGGCTGGATTTTAGATCCACGTATGACAACAGACTGCACAGGAGTGGAAGAAGGGTAGGGTCAGATGGCATACTCATACAGATTAATAAGGAAAAGGAGGAGAATGGCCAGATACAAATGCACGTTTTTGTGGTTTATGACGCCCAGCTGAACATTGAAGAAAATAGACTGAAAGAAATAGCCTATTAAAACAGATGGATAGTTTGAACTTTTTGCCCAAAGACCCGCACTGTTCGCTTATTTGTGGGATTACTGGGTGTGGGAAAACTGTCTTCGTGCTTGATTTGTTACAAACAGTGTACAGGTTTCATTACGAGTACATTGTTATATTCTGCACAACCATTAAGCACAACAAGTCTTACAAAGAAAGGCAGTTTGTTTGGACAGACGAGAATATATTTTTAGTTGATCCTACTGACAAGCTAAGCGACTGTTTAGAACATTACTATAGGCTATTTGAGGGAACTGAAACGCTGTTTATTATTGATGACTGTTCAGCCGAACAAGACATTGTTAAAAAAAAGAAGGACTCTGTCTAAACTAGCCTTTAAAGGAAGACACGCATTAGTTTCTGTTTGGCTCTTAACTCAAAAATACAATGCTGTCTTAAAAGACTTTAGATCGCAGTTAAAATCAGTCATCTTATTCTATACTAAGGACAAGGACAGTTTTGAAGAATGTTTAAGCGAAAATTATATAATCAGGGACAAGGATGAACTAAAAAAAATAAAAGAGCAGCTAGAAAAATCTAAGCACGCTAAACTATGCTTGTGGACTGACCCACCAGTTCAATACGTTTGCTTATTATAGATTGTTTATTACAGATTGTTTATTACAGATTATTTATAATAAATTGTTTATAATAAAAAGAATGTCTCGAGGGCCAGAATCAAAAGCAGAGTTAGCTCCTAAATGCGTTTCAGTAGAGCTAAAAGATCTAGCAGACACAGCCGAGTTTGATCTGATAGGGGTGCCAGGAAATGTTTATGGATTTGAGTACACCGACGATGGTGTTTACAAACGAACAGAAATTGAAGATAAAAAACGGCAGCAATATCCTACCCTGGAAGAGATAAGAAATCTAAGGGCAAACGATTTTGGCAAACACGAATACAAACTTCATAAACGAGAGAATGCTTGGGCGTTGCTTCCTGACATTAACTGGGATTTAAAGTTTGAACTACGAAGCCCCTATGTATACTTTGATAAGAAAAACAATTTTAGAAAAGCTTTGAATGAAGGCCACCTTCTTATTAGCCTAGTCCCAGGAACGCAACAGAAAAAGAAGATTGAAATAACTAAGCAGGGCCCTGAATATATGCTGCGGAGAAAGCTGCCCTTAGCTGAAGTGGGGGATGACACCGTTGGCTTAGAATTTAACCCAACGCTAGAACCACTGCCTAGAAAAATGACGATGCTTTTTCGCTTATTTATTACTCCGAGGGAGTCTGACCCTAGTTTGCCAGAACATGTGTTAATCAGAGGTGTAAAAATAAAGTCTGAAAACTTGGGACGGGCCTCTTAGGCTTGTTATTGCTATTACTAAAAACGGGATGAAATAAACACTTCTGTATCTTCTGACAAAGTTACTGTGATGGTTGACAAAGACAAAGACAAACTAACAGCACTTGATTTTATTTTCATTAAGTATGTTGATTTTATTGGGTTTTACTCTGTTGATGAAGTGCTGCCAGAAGGGTTAATAAGAAGATATGTACAAGATTAATCTTAATTAACAAATTAATCTTAATTAAAAAAAATGGATGATCAGGCTCAAAAGTTTAGGTTAGAGCAAATAACTGAACTTCAAGAAGAAATAGAAAGTGACTTGGATAAGTATAGGGTTACTAGAAAGAAATACGCTAAAGTTTTAAATACTCTTTCTTATGTGATTACTGGCTCATCAGCTGTAGCGAGCATAAGTGCTGGGTCTAGCGTTGCTCTTTTAGCAACTGGGGCTGGAGCGCCAGCCTCTTTAGCATTAGGGAGCCTTGGTTTAGGTTTAGGTGCTATGTCTATGATTGTGAGTGCTGTTTTAAAAAAATTAATGCCTAAACTACAAAAGCACACTGCCATTGTAGCCCTAGCATCAGCAAAACTTTGTTCATTAAGACTGAGAATAAGCAAAGCATTGCAGGATGAAAACATTACAGCTGAAGAATTTGAGCGCCTTATGGCTGATGGTGAGGATTACAGACGACAAAAAACTGAACTTCAAAAGGAGTGGAGAAAGACTTTTACTTCGCAACAGGTAGACACTGAGACAATCAAACAAAACATTGAAAAACAAGCAAACAATCAGTTAAACCCAAAATAGACTAAAAAAATAAGATGTGAACTAAAATAAATAAATCATAAGTTTAACAAAAAAATAAATACTATTTTTTTAAACTAACTAACAGGCACTGTGTTTGGTGGGACAACTTGCAACTCTTCGCGAACAAACGATCTTTTAGGGGCAGGCTTTTTGGAAGAAAGAGTTTCTCTTAAATAATACACGGGAGGGGCTGTTTTCATAATTCTTTCAACTTCATATACATCTACGCTCCATATGGGGTCTGTGGCTCTAATTCTAACATCGCCTTCTGCCTCTCCAGGCGCATACAAGTATCTTACTTTTAATCCAAAAGGTAAGAGTTTTTGATTACCTTGGATGTCTTCAGTAATGCTAATTTTTTTAAATTTGATTGCGTTCACCGGTTTAAGACCCGTTGCTTTAAATTCTTCATTGTTCATGGCGCGTAAGACTGCTGGCAGCCTTCTGACCCATTCTGTGTTGCGTGTTTTGTCCATAAGGTCTCTGGTATTGATAGGTAAACAGACGCTCAGCCAGATTCTTATTAAAGTTTTCTACTAGAGCCTGGGAGCGATGGTTGCCTGGGATCCCTCCCTTAACTGTAACCCGGTGTCTTAAAAACAACTGGTTTACAGCTCCTTTAAACTCTTTCCCATCATCAACCTGGATCAATCTAGGATACTTTAATGGACCTCGCATGTATATTTGTTGTAAAGCCACAGCCACAGCAGTTGAGCTTTTATCCGTTAAAGGCTCAGCATCTTTATATCTTGAAGCCATGTCAACAACCGTAAGAGCATACTTAAACTTTTTTCTTCTAACTTTGTCATGTGGAAGATACAACAAGTCCATCTGGTGGGTGTCATTAGGAACTGAGTTAACGAATCAAGGCCTTATTATTCTTTTTGGGGCAGGCAGATATATTTGCCAGATCGCTTGTTTTGAAAGCCAGTCTTTCGCTTCTGATTCAGACACCCAAGCAGCTTTACTCAGTTTATCAATAGCAGCCTTTCCTTTCCAATACCCTCTAGGAGAATAATATATTTTGTACTTCGTATCGTCCATAAGAAGGGACTGTTTTTTATTACATTTTTTATTACATGTTTTTTAGATTGAATATGCAAGAAGAAAGATTGCTCCCATAGCACCTATAATAAAGCCTATTTCTACCATTTTCTGATCCTCAGATGGTTCATAAAAGTCAGACAGTTCTGGCGGTGACGATGTTAGAAACTTCTTTCCTGTCACTAAGTAATATTCATTCATTGCTTCATCAACGTCTGTAAATGTATGCTCTGCATGCCCCTGTTCTCTTAACTTTTTATTAATAAAGTCTAAGTGAGCAATCCTCCTTTTCTCGTAAGCGTCTCTTGCCTTAGCTAAATCTTCCATTGCCTTGTTATGGCGTTCTCTCTCTTCATCAGACCGCAATTTACTAAACATATAATTGCTGCCAGAGAAAGCCAATGCATTAACAATAGCTCCTCCCACCATCAGAACTAATCCAGACATCTTTTTATAAATGAATGAATCTTTTTTATAAATCAATATTTTCTAGAATGAATCTTTTATAAATCAATCTTTCTATGCATTGATATTTTCTGGGATAATCCCCTGTGTAACAAGAAAGTCTTTTGAGGCAATCCCCGCCGTTATTACAGCTATAACCTTAACAACATCCTCAATGTCTAACCTTCCAAGATCAGCCGGCCTCATTTTAAACATGTTTTTTGCTAACATGCTATATCCTATACTAAGACCGCTGATTACAGCAGAGTGGTAAATAGTATTGATGATCTTTGCAGTGCTCATGTTTTTTATTAACTAAAAAAATAATTAAAATAATCATAATATGAAAGACTGTCTATGTGCTTTTTAATCAGATAATCTTTTGTTGCTAGAGCTAAAAATAAGGTTGTAACTAGTTTCGGCGAATCTTCTATCTTTCCCATGTTGGGCAGTTTTATTCTTAACAAACATTTTGCTAGGGTTGAATAAACTATAACACCAACAATGGGCACTGCATAATTAACCAGCGTTAAACTCATGGTTTTAAAAAGGGTTTATTATTTTTATTGTTTTAAAAAGAGTTTAAAAATGGATTGCGACGAGCTATTAAAGTGTGAGGAGGCAGCAGACCCAAACCTCTGCCATAAAGAAAGATTATACTCTCTGGCTGCGTGTGGGAAAACCAGGCAGTATTTAGGCGTTGAACTAAGTATTGAACAGATTCAGCAATTATCTACATCAGACGTTGAGAAGTATTACGCTAGGTACGAAGCACAGCTAGGGTCAAAAATGGTTAGATCGGTGGGACAGACAATGATTAGTTTATATGCTAAGTTAATAGGCAAGATAGCGCCGATTGATTCAGAAGAAGATTTAAAATATGACTTAACACAAGATCCGGTTTTAACCAAGTCCCTAGAATCTCTTGCATGTGACATGTATTATAGATTTGGGACGTTGTTATGCCCATTCATCATGGGATTAATTACTTTCAATCATATTAATTTTAATCATATTATTTTTAATCGCACTAAAAAAAATGAGCGAGCAGGAGAAGATTGCGACTCCACAGGAGCAGAATGTCCCACAAGTGAGTGTCCCACAAGTGAATCTACAGGCGAGTGTCCCACAAGTGAGTGCCCCACAAGTGAGTAGTGTTACTAAGTCTAAAAGTCCTGGGCGTGTTGAGGCCAGTCGTAAACTAGCTGAATGGAACAGACTGCAAAAAGCAAACCAAGCAGCAAAACAAAAATTATTAGATAGTAATACAACATTGCCACCAGCACCGCCGTCAACAACAACACAATCAAACTATAAGATGTATTATTATGTACCGGGGAGTATTGTTGTTGGTGGAGGGCTTTTGGCATACAAGTGTCTAAACCCATACTTAGCAACAAAGTCACAAATCCCCACAAAAACAGTAAAAGAAGAAGAACCAGCTTCTGCAAAAAAAGCACAACCTCCTGCTGTAAACCCATTATTTTTACTGAATTAGTTTTTTAATGTGTTGTTAAGTACAGTTAAGTACTGGTTAAGTACAAGTTAGGTCAGTTATAACAAGTTAAGTGTAAGTAAAGTGCAAGTTAAGTGCAAGTCATGTTAAGTACAAGTTAAGATCTTAAGTAAAGTACTAGTTAAGTACTAGTTAAGTACTAGTTAAGATCTTAACTTAAGTCAGTCAAGTTAATCTTTCAAGTCAGTTCTCCAATGACCTACAGCATATGAAAACTCAGGATTAACGTAAGTTCGCTTGTTATTGCTAGAGACTAGTGATTTCTTATTAACAGCAGTTGTGTTTACTTGATGAAGAGTAGAGCGCAGGTTAACATTTGTGTGATGAAATACTTTGTTTTCAAAAAGAGCCTGCTTGTAGTTGTCGTGACTTATATTTTTTTTTACAACTTCTTTACTTATGCCTTTAGCTTTCTTCATTACAGAAGTCTGGCTAGCAACACTATACATCTTTGACTGTAAGCCAACATATTCTTGTATGACCGTCCCATTAAGTTCATCCTTCATATTTCCAATCACTTTCTTGTTTACAGTTGAATGTAAAGGGCTGTCCTTTGGGTAGTCACATGTGTCGTACCACCCATCAGCTCCTTTAGCTACCTCTGTTTCTAAGTCTTTGTAAAAATCTTCTGTTGAAACGTCTAGAATAAAAGAGTCAGTGTCTGTGTAAAGGACTCTAGAATCTGGATACAAAGGTTTAAAGTAATCGTACAGAAATTCTAGCATTAACAGCTTAGACAACTCTAGCAAGGTGAATCCGATAAACACCGGCTTGTCCAACATAACATCCTTTTTCTTCATCATAATGCCAACCAGGCTGTCGCTAAATCTTCTAAAGTCTTGGTAGTTAGGTTTAGAGACCAGCTTAATTGCTTGTTTTTCTTTTGTAACTAATCTTACATCTTTACGCTTGTGTGGGTTCTCCATGGTTTTGCCAAAACAACTGTTGTTCATTAGTTTAAAAAAGTCTTTTTCTGAAGCGTCAGTGGCCGCAGTCCTAAGCTGAGTATTCTTCATAATATATGGTCTCATAAAGGGCCCTTGTTCAAATTCTATAATTCTATGAATGGCGGTAAGTTTTAGTCCGTGTCTTAGGTAAAACTGTAGCAGTCTGTAATGACATACGTACTTAGTTTTGTGGCGAAGATTGGGCACAAGCTTAGGCGGTTCTGTGGGGGTCATCTTTAAGCTTTCTGCTGCTAGGGGGTAATCATTATGGAGGTCATGCAACTCTGTAGGATATTCTAAGTCTACCTCTAAGATTAATCCTATTGGATAATCAGGTGTAAGCTGTGACAACATACCTAACACAGTATTAACATCATGAGGGCCTTGTATCATTTTAAAGTTTCTCAATGGCAGTGCCTGGCTCATGGCCCACCCATACAGATTGTTGGCGTCTAAGTACATTAGATAGTTAGATGGTTTAGTGGGGTCATAATCATCTAAATACTTATTGTTGGCTTTGCAGTAAGGGTGCAAGGCCATGCTAATGCCTCCCCTCAGCCCATCTTCAATCATCTGGAGTGTAGCCAGATCAGATATTAAGTCAATCTCAATGTTTGTAGACTTGAAGAATGCGTCCCAAGAAAGACCAGGGGCGGAGATGTAATGTGATGAATCTAGACCGTAATGTTTCATGCATGTAGATCTGTAATTCTGAAAGACGTCTGCCAATAAACACACATCAGCCATTAGATATTGATCATGATAATCGCCCATTGTTTGACAGTGTAATTCTGTCCAGGCTTTCTGGGCGTGTTCATAGTCAGCATCGGCTATGTCCTTTCCTCTAAGACTAGAAAAGAAAGCGCCTTTAGGAGGAAGTGAGTCTTCATCAAACCTGCCCCACGTGTTCATGTATTCATAAGGATAGACACCTTTATGTACTAAAGATGGGTCAAAATATTGTTTAGTTATTGGGAAGTCTTGTAGAGATCCTGATAATTTATCCAAACTTGCCATCAGATGTTGGGCAGAGTCATAAAAGGATAAACAGTCAATACTAAAGGTCATGTACTTTTCTGAAGACTGTGCAATGCAGCTGACCCTCTTATATTCAGAAGTTATTGCTTGCATGGTGAAATGAGAATCATAGCCTCGTAAGTTATGAAAGAAAATTGGCAGATTCCACGTCTTGGGATCAACCTTAAGTTGAAGATTGCAGCTGTTGTGCGCGGCCCCTCTGAACTTTCCAGTAATGTGATCGTGGTCTCTCACTGTTGGGTTTGCTTCCGCTGCTGTTGCGTCTTTACTATTAGGTGTTAGCTCTGAGCCGCATATCCAGCAGTGTGTAGATGATTCATAGCGCCTTTGGTCTTCGGGAGTCATCCTAATGTCTGAGAGATTCAGTTGATTGGAGAATTGATTACAAAGTTGTTTCATGTGTTGTAAAAATCGATTAGCTGCATTGGGACCTCTGTAAATCTCTGGCGTTGTGTCTGATCTAACAATAACAAAAGCATAAGAACAGATCTGATGGTGGGATAATAAGGTTGTTTTTTGTTTTTCTAGTTGTTGTGGGCCGTAGTACTGTGGCAAGATTGATTCAAAGTCAGCATAAACTACGTATGGGCTCATCTGCATCTTGCGTACATTCTTAAAACTAACTTTAGACCCGGGTGGGGGCATAAGAAGTTTAGTTTCACAGTCTACAAAACTTTTACAATGTTTCTTATGGCTGGCAGCTGCTTCTATAGTTGGGATTCTGACCAAACACCTTCTACAAAGCTCTTGTTTAGATTTATGCTTTGATGTATATTCTAACAGTCTGCTAATTGGTCTAATTAATACATAGTGACTCTTTAGACCGTCTGCAAACAGTATCAAGTCGACATGTTTGTTAAGTGGATCGCCTGAAGTAGGAGCTTTGGGAGAAATCCTTAGAGGCACTAGATTGTCTACTACAGACCATGTGTATACGTTTACGGTTATTGGCTTGTTTTGCTCTTCAAACTGAGACATACTTTCTATGCTTACTGGAAAGTTTATGTTATTAAAGTTCAGCTCATGTTTGTATGCTTCATAATTGGAGACTCTGTCTGCATGTTTATTAGTTGGATGTAAATGCGCCAAAACACACCACATGAAACACATATTGTCAGAATTTTGTATGTTTAAGACTGCTCGTTTTAACACTAACTCTCTTGGAAGAGGAAGGTAAGAATTGCCAACTATAGGATAGAACTTTGTTTGTCTTAATCTGATTTCAAGGACTGTTCCTTCAGACCAGCCGGAGCCGCGCAATTTCGCTTCTTCACTTGCATGGTTAAGCTGTGTAAGCGTGTAATCAGCCCATTCAGAATTAAAGTCGTAATAGCTGATTACTTCTTTCTGTCTAGTTGAAACCCAGACTTGCATGTTTTTATCATCGGGGGTTATATAATCAATCAGAATGGCCAACAACACTTTTACTGGCGGCCCAATTTGAAGAGACTCTGGGATTTTAGAAATGGCATGTGTTACGCTTTCATGAACGCTTGAGGGTTAATAATGTCCATGTCTACTTCACTAAACGTATTGCTTAATTGTTCATTGCCATCAAATATCTCCTCCCACGTATATAGTTTTCCAACCTCGGATTTACTTGTGGGGTTCATTTTTTAACCCACAATATTTACGTAAATTAAAAAAAATAAATGTAAGTAAAAGTAAGTAAACGCGCTTTTATTCTTCACCCAAGCGTTGCAATACTTCAAGACACCCTAATCTTACAAGAACGCCTGCCAATACTTTAGCTTTTTCTGAATCACTACAGTCAATGTTTAACTCTTTGATTGCTTCGTCAAATAGTTCACTCTGGGTTTTTATTAAATTGTTTACATCATTCTCAAACCCAGATTCACTAAAATCAATGTTTAACACTTTCATTGTTTCGTCAAATAGTTCATTACAATTTTCTATTAAAGTCATTAGATCAGATTCGCTGTGTTTGGTCGTCATTTTTAAACCTAAAAATTAAATAAATAAAAAAATAATTGTAAATTCAGCTGTTATTTATTACTCATAGTCTTTTTCTAATCTTAAAAACTGTCCAGGTTTAAAGGTAACAGTTTCTCCTTCAGGGTCAGTAGAAGCAGTCAGATCAAGATCTTCAGGAGCTATTTGATCAATTAAAATGGCAAACAACTTTATAACTGGATGAGGCCAAGAATGTGGTAGTTTACTGATGGCGTTCCTTACGCTTTCCCGCATATCGACGCGCTCAAAAAGCTCCGTAGTTAATTCTTCAAACTCTTCTCTATCAACCCCCCAGCTCCTTTCCTCCAACTCCCACATTCTGAATATATCAGTAAGCTCTGCAACTACTCCGGGCTTCATTTTTTAAACCAGATTATAAACACCAATTAAAAAAATTAAGCAAGCCATTCTTCTTGTTTGCGCAAGAATCAGAAGAGAGGAGAGAATGTCAATATGTAGGTTCTAAATCACCCATTTTTATTTTGCATGAAAACCCCCCCATTTTAAAATAACGATTACGTCAAATTTTGGAGGTTTTGCGCGTTAATTTTGGTTGTAAAAAAGGTGTTAATTTTGGCAAAAAGTAGCATGAGATGGACGAGATTTGTTTGTGAAAAGGGGGGTTTTCGTGCAAAATAAGATGGGTGGGTTAGAACCCGCATATTGACATTCTCTTCTTATCAATGAATAATGTAAACATAAAATGTGAGTATCACAAATACAAATTCTGGAAGCTGTAAAAAATGTGAGTATCACAAATACAAATTCTGGAAGCTGTAAATGTAGGGAGGTACATAGAAGTCATCTAGCAGGGCTCAGAATCTGGTTGTGACTTGTTTGACACATTCAGAGAACATTATGCTTGAAAAAATTATTGCCATTGGTGCCTGTTATTCAAGTTTTAACACATCTTAATCCATATCATTTTAAGCAAGATAATATGAATGATAAAAATATAAGCAGTACTGATTACCAGTACATACATACAGGCATGCACATCCATATGCACTTGCACACATGCATACACACACACATGCACGCATGCACACATGCACACACAGAGAGAAACACATGCATGCTTTCGTGCGCACACACTTATACACACACACATACACATACACGCTCACACACACATATACACATACACTCTTTCTCTCTCTCTTTCTCTCTCCATCTCTCTCTCTCTCACAAGCTCTCTCTCTTTTACCCCCCCCCCTCTCTCTCTCTGTCTCTCTGACTGTCTGTCCATCTGTCTGTCTCTCTTTATATGTATGTATAGATCTTTCTCTCTCTCTCTCTGCTTTGTCTGTTGTCTGTCCATCTCACTCCTCTGTCTGTCTTTGTCTCTGTCTCTGTTTCTCAAATTAACTTTCATTCCTGATCACACAGAAATGTCATAATTTATTACATCTTTGACAGTATCCAAATACGCAAAAGCTCTGGGGGATCATTAATAGAAGTTGGCTCAGGAGACGAGAATTTTTTGCCCATGGAAATTGGTGGGCGAGATAGCCGGTCTTCCAGCAAGGTGTCTTGTGGGAAGGGGGATCTGGATCTGTCCAGTGAAGGCATCCCCTGCAGTCCTGTCATCAGCTCTGGATCTATGTCCAGTGCTATGTCAACACCTTCACACACAGCGAGGTGAGGCAGTGTAAATGGAATGGTGTCATGGAGATAGGGATTAAGAGACATCAAGAGTGAGGGATAAGTAAGAAAGAGATAGAGGGAGAGAGTGAGAGAGAAAGAGAGAGAGTTTTATGGGGCGGGGATCCACAGTAAACAGCTCAGCCCTGACAATAACTGTAAAATTGAAATGCAGATGAAAAATAAAAAAGGAGAAGGGTGGAAGGAAAAACAGTGTGAAGGATTACCTGGCTGGAGTTAAAGAGAGAGAATGGACTTCTATGAGGTAGTACCAGTGGTTGAATCCATAATGGGCCAATACGAGATACAGATAAAGATTTTTAAAAATGTGTACCTTGATTTTGTTTGTGTACAAGTGGGTGCAAACAGATTGTGGATAGTGAATATGTGTTACGTGAGCATGTCTGTAGGGATGGCTGCTGGCTCTGAGGATGAAATGGCTAAAACATGAAATAAAGATTAATGTTTAAATCAGTTGTGAATGTTGATTGATTGATCAGTGAGCATTACAAACACTATGCTGGATCTTCAGATCTGGCGGCATGTTGGAGTCTCTTGATGTGAAAGGTCCTCCTTCATCCTTGCCTTCCCCAAAAGCTCCTGTGTCCATTGGTGGGCCTCAGTCTCAGAGCCCTTCACTCAGCCCAGCCAGGAGTCCTGCTCGCAGTCCCACGAAGCAACGTTCTGGCACTGCCAGTAGTGTGTCCACTATGGACCTGGGGGGCAAGGAGGATTACATTTACACAGCAGCTGGACAGGTTGGTTATTTTCATTTGTCAGTCAAATGATGTGCTTAAACTCAGTAGAAGGTCAGTAAATAAGAGTGTGTACTAAGTACAAGGTACTTATCATGACAGCTAACATCATGTAGAAGGTCAGTAAATAAGAGTGTGTACCAAGTACAAGGTACTTATCATGACAGCTAACATCATGTAGAAGGTCAGTAAATAAGAGTGTGTACTAAGTACAAGGTACTTATCATGACAGCTAACATCATGTAGAAGGTCAGTAAATAAGAGTGTGTACCAAGTACAAGGTACTTATCATGACAGCTAACATCAATACACATCTATGGATGATACATAAATTTTTATTTGAAAATTAAAACAAAATGCTTCAGCAGTGTTTGAAGATGTGTATGTATGTAGAAGCACACATTTGTGAAATATATTTGTTCTTGAAAGGTTGTTCTGAAGAGGTTGAGTTTATAGTTATTCATGCAAATTCCTCATGTGGTTCTGGAACGCTCTGTAGTTTTTATTGCTAGAAGTGAACTAGAGATCAGGCAGATGGCTCCTCTTCTTTTGAAATGTCATCCAGTGTATGCATTTTGATTGATTGCATAGAATGCATCATCTGAAGAGGTAAAAAGATTTGTTCTATCAAAACTGTCATTCACGTTATATTTTAGATATTTTATTCATGCAAGATTCAGCCTATTACATTCAGATTTTTCACATACTTACCAGTCCAAACAAATACCTCATTCTTGCTTGGCTTGGAACATCGCCATGATATCGGGATCCTCATAGAAATTGAATATTGGGAGAGCAAGAGAGCTAACCATGCCTCATATAATAGAGAGGTCTATAGAGTGATTGCCCTTAAAACATGTATGTCATATCTTAATGTTCACACACACACACACACACACACACACGCACACACACACACACACACACACACACACACACACACACACACACACACACACTTTCTCTCTATCTGTTTCTCTCGCACACGCACACATACACACACACACACTCACAAACTCTCTAATTAAAGTCCACATTATGTTTGTCTTGAATAATATTTCCCATGGTGCACAGTGAGTTGCCTATCATGTATCACCTATGTCATGTCTTGAAGAACGTTGGGGCCCCACAGAAGACTTTGCAACCAGCTTCCTCCTCTCCTCCTGGTTCTCAGATGCTTTTAGGCAGTTACTGAGTTAGGCACAGTGACTGAACTGGTAAAAATGAGAATGTCTAAAGAGAGAAAGGGGGAGGGGTGCATTATATTTGCTTGAGCATGGGTATGGGCACATTTCTGAAAACATGTAATCATGTTTCCCACTGTGCAACCATCACACTTGCATATATTATGACCTTCTTTCGTAGCCAAGAACCACAAGCCCAGAGAGCTGCCATTGATTAAAATCTTGCCTCCACTGGCCCTTTCGTCATCCATTTCCAGGCCAAGGCAGCTGAAGGTGGGGCAGATTAACTGTTAAGAGAGAGCTCTGAAAATCAACGTTCAGAGGACAGTGTTGGGCTCTCAAGGCTCCCTTCCATTGCGCAGCCTTAGAAATGCTGATGTTAAGAAACCCCAGACAAAAAGTTCTGGGATGAGGCAGGTGCTCTGGCAAGCTTATTGTCTGCAGCCAGAAACTGCCTTTGCCAAAGCAGATGTAAGGGTGCATGAGGTCTGGCCTCTCTCTGCAAGTTCAGCCCTTTGATGGAGTGTTTTGGTTGCCAACACTGTGCATGCGGCAGGCTGTAGTCCCCAACTGCTATGGAGAGATTTTATCTCCAAGGCATGGCATAAGATCTGACAGTCCTTGACTGCCTTGGGGGCATCATGAATGCTGATATAGCAACATCTCTCTGATTGTCTTTGATGTACTTTTTGCCCATTTTTAGGGGCTCTTTAGTTGCTGTGCTAGCAGTGCACACTCTCACTCTGTATCTTTTGCTGTCTAGGTTGGGGCATTGTGGTTGCTTGTCAGCAATGCACTTCCCACATATGCCACTCTGTTTGGGTCTCCTTGTCCTGATCCTTGTACATATGTTTGTTGTTTGATGCATTGTGACTTGTGTTGCATGATTGCATTTCTTGATTGCAATGTCCCTATCTTGAACTTTGGTGTTGTACTTGGTGAGGGAGAACAGGGACTCATCCATTCATCTTCTGGTTTTACACTGCAGACAGACCTCCAGGACCCTTTTGTTGTCTTAGACATGGTGTTCAAGGCTTTTGGGACTGGGCAGAGATGTTTTCATGTGGTATCATTACCTCCTTTTCTCCAGGCAGGTTTCCTACTTCTTTGCTATTTGTTTTGACAGAGAAAAAGGAATTTTACGATAAAAATAGTTTTATGAAACACTTACCTATCCAAACACCAGGATGCCCTCCCATCTCCCTGTTTTCTCAGAAAAAGGTGTGGCAACTGTTCATACTGTCTGTATTCTGAAATGACTTATGTATCAAGGATAACCACTCTGTAGACCTATCTAGTGGAAGAGGCATTGTTAGTTCCCGTGCCATTCCAATTTCATATTATCAGGATGCTGATATTACGGTAATATCACATTCCAAGAAGGAATAAGACATTTGTTTGGACAGGTACGTATTTCATGAAACTACTTTTGATCATAAAATTCCTTTCAAATCTTATTTTTCCAGCTCTGTATGATGTATGTTTTCTCTGTCGACACAATGCAGCAGTGTTGGTGTGTATTTTTGCAGATCAGCTTTGTAAGGACGCACATTTTTCTGATATTATAATACAGCAGTATTTCCGTACAAGGCCTGATCAGTTGCATGTGTGTGTACATTTTCTCTGACAATACATTGTTTGTGTAAATGATCAGATCATTATGTATAGTGCATATTTCTATGAGAACCTGACCTGATAGTGTTGGTGTGTGTTGTCAGATCTGTCTGGCTCAGAACAGTGAGGCCACAGGGCAGTACCAGTTGGCTTTCAGCTACTACAAGACAGGGGTGGGCATCCTGCTGCAGGGAGTACAAGAAGATACCAACAAGGCAAGACGCGATGCTGTCAGGAGAAAAACTGCACAGTATCTAATGAAAGCTGAGGATCTATATAACAGACACTTGGCCACTGAAAATCTGGACGAGCGTCGCTGGGCAGTGAGTGCTCTCTATGCATTTATCAGTGTATTTAGATGTTTGTGAGTATGCTTGGTTGATGCTAAACAAATTCTTAGTTATGTCATTTAATGTGATGTGGCATTCTTGTGTGTTTGTGTCTCTGCATTAAACTGCAAGTTAGGAGAGGAGAAATCTGAACTTACTTGTCTGTCTGTTGTGTTGGTTTGTTTCATAAGAAGCATTGCCTTCACAGCTGATTCTTTTTTTAATTGCTGTATTTGGGGAAAGTGATTGATGAATAAATGATTTTGGTTAGAGCTTTAAAGACCAGCTTCATAAATTACAACACTGATAATGTGTATTTCTTATTACAGAATGTAAGCTAATTTAGAATATTTATGCATCAGAAAGTTGTTGTTTGTTGCAGGCAGATAGTTATGTTTCCCCATCCCTGGAATTGGATCCTTCTTTTGCCTTCATCCGTGGGACTGGGCGAGAGCTCCGGAATTATCAGGTTTTGGGCACTGTTGATAAAAACATCCTTGTGCTGGATAAATCCACAGAAGAAACTTACGTAATCAAGGTAAGACATTTAAAAAAGAATTACTTTGAAGGGGGAGGGGGATGGGAGTCAGAACAGAAAAGGTAAGATTATTAAAGTGAAAAGCTGATGTCCTTGAGTAGGTGTTGTAGTGTACAAAATCATTATCAGGCTGTAATGAGATCAATCTTTTGAGAAATGGTTGGTAGCAACTGTTGTGATTGAACACACCATGTCCACCTTATAAGCCTCCTGCTGATCACAGTAATTGATCAGTCATGGAGCTATGGTGGGTAAGTATCCTCTTCATGAGGACGCCGCCTCTTCTATCCAATAACAGTTTCCGTAAATTAGATGGCACTAGTGATTTTGACTCAAACTGCCTGTGGACATGAATATGGAGAGGACATTAAAATTGAGGTCACCACGAGAACAGGGCATGAAGAGCCACAGAATTTGAGACTTTCTTTTTGTATAATGGCCATTCAGGATGAAGACAATACGTTACATTCTAGTCTTAGACTCGGTGTTTCTTACAGCACACAACTAGGCTTACATTATGCATAGATTTTGCAGTTTGACTTACGCATTTTCACACAGAGGGTCTCAAAGATCCACAGTTTTTGTGTTTCTTTTTATTGCGAATAAGATCATTGTTCTGCAGCTTTGTTCAAAGGAAAACATTGCGAACTCTTCAAAAGATGCAGTGATTCAGTTTCATTGATGAACAAAGTCAAATGCATCAACTTCAGAGTTGCATGTCCTGAATATCCAAATCTTTAGATTGGTTGTGACAAAAAAAGCTGTCAAGGTTTTGATTTAGTGGTTCTTGCCCACTAAAAATTTGCTGAAGCAAGAGCCAACCTCTGATTTTGTGGAAGAGATAGACATATTCCTCTTCGTCAGTGTTCCCATTGAAGAGATCAACAAAGGTTCTGCTGCTATGTTTGTTGATCTTGTTTTCAATTTTGTGGAAGAGATAGACATATTCCTCTTCGTCAGTGTTCCCAGTGAAGAGATCAACAAAGGTTCTGCTGCTATGTTTGTTGATCTTGTTTTCAATTTTGTGGAAGAGATAGACATATTCCTCTTCTTCAGTGTTCCCGGTGAAGAGATCGACAAAGGTTCTGCTGCTATGTTTGTTGATCTTGTTTTCAATTTTGTGGAAGAGATAGACATATTCTTCTTCTTCAGTGTTCCCAGTGAAGAGATCAACAGAGGTTCTGCTGCTATGTTTGTTGATCTTGTTTTCAATTTTGTCAAAGAGATTGACAAAAATGGCAGCTGTGCTCATACTACTACCGAGGCCATTGATTAAATCATGCTAAATCCCATTCCATCTTTCAAAGGAGCAGGCCATCATTTGCCGTTGGATATGGTTGACACAAACATTAACACATTTGCAAGTGCAGCTGATTCTTCAAAGTAGAATATCAGTGACGGTGAACCGTTACAGACAGTTAAAAAACAGCAATTCTAAGTGTGACTCAAGGTCAGTGTAAAAGTGTTGTAAACATTTAAAAGAAGATTTGATAACATTTGAAAGAAGATTTGATAACATTTAAAAGAAGATTTGATAACATTTGAAAGAAGATTTGATAAAGTCCTAGAAGAGCAGTAAGATTTGGGAGAAAGTCCTATTTCAGACCCCCTCTTCCCTTTTCCCTATCTTCCAGTTCTTTCCTTGGAGAAGAGTCTCCATCAGACTGAGAATTTTCTACATGGAGAAAAGAAGTGAGGAGGGGAGGGGGTCTGAAATAGGATTTGACCAATTTTTGTTTGCTTTTGATTTGAAAGCAGCTCAGTGAATGTTTATGTTGATGCCTGTCAGTGTGTGTGTTGTGTTCCATGGTATTGTGTGGCAAAGAGAGGAGTGTGTTGTTGTAGCATTACTATTAACAATTTCTTCAGATTTTTATGTTAATACCCTAAGTTTTCACCAAAGGGCCCTCAGATTCTTCAACAGATGTTTAGCTGGACCCTCTGTGTAAATGTCATAAGGAACACTGAGACTACATGACAAGACTGCCCTGTATGCTTCCTTTCAGTGTTTTCTTGGAAATTTGGAAAACACTAGGAGACTCACTTGTTCCATGAAGGAACTTGACTGTGTGATTCTGGTCTTTCCATTTGACACCATAGTACCCTTAACCCTGGTAGGTGCTGGCTGGGGGCTGAAAAATCTCTTGCAAACAAATGCTTGTTATGGGACACAAACTCAAGACTTAGCAGCCCATAACCCACGGGCCTAATCACAGCACAAAAAAAAGTGAAATGGAACTGTCTATGGTTCACTCCCTGGAAAGATACTAATTAAAGCCTCTTAGGATAGCAAAGGAGAGTGTGTATGTGTGTGTGTGTGTGTGTGTGTGTGTGTGTGTGTGTGTGTGTGTGTGTGTGTGTGAGTGAGTGTGAGTGAGTCTGTGTGTGACTGTGTCTATGTGTGTATGGTGTGTGTGTGTGTGTGTGTGTGTGTGTGTGTGTGTGTGTGTGTGTGTGTGTTTATGCAGTTGCTTGCTCATTTGCATTTTTGTGTGTGTTTGCTTTGTAAGAGAAAAAGAATGCATAAGATGAAATAGACATTCACGTGCATTGGCCAAACATTCTGTGAAAGGAAGATGCCAGGCATGGAAGGTGTATACTGTCACAGAGACAGCTAGACAGTCTGTTTCTTTCAGGTACTGTTGCCATTCTAGAAATAGACAACTGAGCCGTGACACTGACATCCCTTCTCATAGACCAAGTGCCACAGACCTGGCTTTGATTTCTCCCCAGTCACCTGTTTGAACGTGGCAGACTTATGAAGACAGTCTTGGAAGTGATCATCTGCCAATCATAATGAAGACCGGTGAAGCATACGACATCCAAGACATATAGAGGACAAAATACCTAAATATAATTTCAGATTTGCCAACTGTGATAAATTCAAAACATTTCTTTCCGGCATAAATGTGGAGAATATATGTGGGAATTGATTCAATACAAATACCATGTATTCAATATTCAGCAAAATAATACTTTCGGCTGCAAAAAGTTCCATTCTAAAGCATGATAATAGACAAAAATACATGGTACTGGTAATGTATGGTGGACTAAAGGTTATGAAGAAGCTGTAGCTTTAAAGAAGATCAAATGTAAAGAATACATTGAAGAGAAAAGTGAAGAAAATTACTAGAAATGAAAAGAGCAAAGGCACACTCTAACAGAATTATTGCAAAAGTAAAGAAGCTATATCAGTCACTGTTCTGCGCAAGAGAAGTTTATTGTCATGAAGACCTTCAAAAGGTACGGAAAAAATTTCAAGTCATGAAAAAAGGAATAAATCTTTTAAGATACCCCATTAATTTAGAGAACAAGAGGTTCCCTACTTCACTTGAAAAAGCAGAAGTGTTTGCTGATATGTTTTCAAAGGCAATGCACCTAGAAAGTCTTCTACAAGAATTTAAACTTCATCAGAAAAAGGAAGAAGGGACAAAACTTTACGATGAACCAGTTTTAAATAATGACCATTACACAAATGCACCCATAACTATGTAAGAGTTAAAGGATTTCATTGCCACAATAAGCAACAAAACGTCATCAGTTGGATTAGATGCAACTTCAAATGAAATGTTAAAACATTTGCTAGAAAACTTTTTCTGCCTTTTTATGAAAATTGTTCAAAAAGATGTGGATGGATGCTACTTTGCCAGTTATTTGGAAACAGTGGGTAATTATTCCGATTGTAAAACATGGTAAGTCTGCCACAAACATTGATAATTACCAGCCCGTAGCTTTGACTTCTTACATTGCCAAAACTTGTGGAAAAAACATATTCAAAAGACTTTCTCAGTTTTGTGACAAAAATGATATTATACCTAGTAATCAAGCAGGCTTAAGAAAAGGAAGATCAACTACTGATCATGTTGTCCAATTAACAACACAAGTAAAGTATTAATTTACTAAAGAAAAGAGCATTCTGACTACATTCTTTGATATTAAAAAAGCCTTTGATAGTGTATGACATGCTAGATTGTTATGTAAATTAAAGATGATTAGTATATTTGGTAATTTTTATAATTATATCAAAGAATTTCTATCTGAAGAAGTTTACAAGAGTTTACACGTCAGAGCAGAAGATACCTTTTCCAATTTTAAAGTATTGGAAATTGGCATTCTTCAAGGTTCTGTTAAAGCGCCAATGCTACTTAATATTTTCCTGTGTGATCTCCCAAACATGTTACTAAAAATGCTATAGTTGTGCAGTATGCCGACGATCTGTGCATGTGGATAAATGGTTGCATAAGAAAAAATACTCCCGAAAGATCAATAAATTGCTGCAAGAGAACTCTATCAGGCGGAACTCAATAATCTTAGCAGGTACTTATTTGTAAATGATCTGAAACTTTCTCACGAAAAAAACATGCATGGTTTTATTCAACAATGGAGATGATCCCACTGATTTGCCATCTTTTAAGCTTGATGGGATAACACTTGAGTTTGTACACTTGGTAGCATTGTTAGGTATGTATTTCACATCTAGGCTAAAGTGGAATTACCATGTAGATTATTTCTTAAACAATGCAAGAAAGAGTTTAAATTTAGTTAAGATATTGAGCAAACAAAGCTGGTGTCAGGATGTAAAAACACCGAAGTATTTAGCAATGTTATTGATTTATTCTAAGTTATCAGATGCTGAAGAAGCTTTCTATTGTGCATCCAAACATTTGTTACAAAAATTACAAAGTGTGGACAGCAAAGCCTTTAAATTATGCCTTGGAGTCCAGTGCGTGCATCTTCTATTGGAACATAGAAAGAAATCATTGTTTTACCATTGAAGGAATGTAGGAAACACATAGTTGCAAAATCATTAAATGTTAGACCATGAATGAAAAAGAAATATGTATAAATCCAGATTCTGATTACCCAAAGAGAACAAAAAAGAATATCCTCGTTATCCACTATTGGTTCTTATACTGCAAAATTGTTTAAGGAAACTGATGTGACTATTGAATCATTAGCTAAGTCTTCTTACACAGACACCATTCCAAACTGTGAAAGAAGCAGAGGAACCTTCGACCTTGATAACACTGATGCGAACAATGCTGATCAACCTTACATTTTATCATATTCAGCAAAGTTGCATTTGGAAAACAAATATCCTAACCATCTTAAGGTGTTTACAGATGGCTCACTGACAAAAAAATAAAGAGGCCAGGTCTGCTTTTGTTATTCCGTCTTTTAAAGTAGAAAAATCATAGTTTATCAGAAAATATAGATTACACTTATTGCTGAAATGATAGCTATATCAATAGCTTTAACATGTCTAACTGACTTACCACAGTCTATTTTTCAAGTGTTGCTCTGCATAGATTGGATGTCAGTGTTATAATCCCATAGTTTTGCAAATCGAATGCAGATAATTTTATTTCAGAGGAAATTTGTCATTTAATCCATATCTTGATCTGTAAAGGAACTGACTTCACTTTCTTTTGAATTCCTTCACACCATGGAATTATGGGTAATAAACTTGCCAACAGATGTGCAAAAAAGGTGGTAGAATTAAAATGTGTGCACAACATTCTATACCCTTCACTTTACAAGAGAGTCATCAAATGTTAAGACAAAGGGCTTGGGACTGCTTAGGAAATAGTTTGAACAACCTTACTTCTCATGTTAAAACACAGCATGGTCAGCTTTTCAGTATTGATTATGTCAAAGGCGTCTAACACCTGCAATTTTGTAAAATGTATCAATACAGAAATTTCGTAAAAGTTGATGCTCTCAGAACTAAATGTAATGCTTCAACAAAATGTATACGTAGCAAAACAAACAAATCAAGACATCACATTTTGTTTGAGCATGTGCCTCTTAGGACATTCCTGCCAGGTTTATCAGGCATGTCTATAACTGATGTTGTTTTTTTTATTATTATTATTCTGTTCTTGCTTTTAAAGTTACCTCTTGTTTAATATAGAGTCCAGTTAGGTGATTTCTTTGATGTGGTATTGGTGGTCTTTCTGTGATTATATGTACACACCCACACCAGTAAACACATACACACGGAAGTACACACGCATGCATGCATGTAAGCATGCTCTCTCTCTCACTTCTCTCTCTCTCTCTCTCTCTCTCTCTCTCTCTCTCATATCTAGTACCACAAAATTTTGTGAAAAGATGTAAAATGAAAGTACTACTACAACTACTACTACTACTACTACTACTACTACTGCTACCACTACTACTACTACCACTACTACTACTACTATTGCTACCACTACTACTACTACCACTACTACTACTACCACTACTACTACTACTACTACTACTACTACTAACTACTACCACTACTACTCCTACCACTACTACTGTGGTAGATGCATTGTACTAATCTGAGCAGATGACTTTGAGAAGATGAAAGTGAAACATGTTGATAGTGAACTGAGTGTGTCTCTTTTCTGTCTTACTTATGTGACCAATTGTGTCTTTCTGGCAATCCTTATACAGTGACTATCTGTGCCAGGACAGGATGCATCATAGCCCTGTATTACACTGGGAGGAGAATTAGAAGCTATGTTTTCCCTTTTTTCCCTAAAGTTTTACAATGCTAGTGTCTCACAATAATTGTTAACTTGGTGAATGATTGAAATACCAGATACCAAAACTTAGCAGACAAGAGCGTTAGAAAGCAAGTTACACTTGTTACTTGTGCAATGCACATATTTACTCAAATATTGCAGTTTATTACTTTCAAATGTTACATTGATCCCTCTTCTGTCTATTGCCATTTTCTGCAGAAAATTCTGTAATCATGTTTTCTTGGGGTTGCATTTACATTTGATTTAGCTGTGCATAGCAGTTCATTTATTTTGTTTGTTTCAGACAATACATAAACTGGCCAGTGGAGCTATTCTGACTGACTCAGCCCAGCGCAGCCTTTTACCTACAACCTGTCCATACATGGTGACATTGCACAGATTCTTTGAGACAGACAATGCTATTTTCTTGATGCTGCAATATGCTAGTGGAGGGCGCTTGTGGTCCTATATTGCCAGTTACCTGCAGCAGTCATCTGGTCAGGTCAGCGGTGCTGGTGGGGACCACTACCTCCAGGGCCTCTCAGGCGTCAATGTGTACATGGGGCAGAAAATGCATGAAGATTCCAATGCAGTTCTTCAGGACAAAGACTCAAGCAGCAAAATTTGCCAGGAAACAAAGGAGTCTCCAAAGGAACTTGTGTTATCTGAGGCTGGGGTGAGATTTTCAGAGTTGAAAGCCATGGTGACTTCACCTGATGATGACCTCAGTAAAACACTGCAGACAGCACAGGAAGCTCATTCTATTGACATTAATGGTAGCTTTCAAGGTGAAAAAACACTTGGTGAGCAGAAAGAATTGGATTCCCATCGGTTGTCTAGTTTATCATCAGATGAATTCCGCCATTCTGTTAGTCAGGAAGAAGAGGAGAGAGAGAGTGAAGGTAAAGCATCAGCAAAGATGAGCACAGAAGAAGCTGCTGACCAGTTCTCCGATGTCCTGCAGCAAAGCAAAGTCACTTTAGAGTATTTCTCCATCAACAGTTTTGACAGTGACAGTGTTCGTCTCAGCAGCTCTTTTTCTGCCGGTGATGCTCATGCTGACATGGACACATCTTCAGGGGTAGCCTCCTCATCTCATTCTCGGCTTGGGCCACTCTCCTCTATCCCAGATGAGGTCTTCTCCTCTGATCCTTCCTCAAGTCACACACCACCAGAATGTAAGGGCAATGGTGAGGAAGTTACCAGCATATTGGAGCATTCTCGGGAGCTGTTGCGCTCGGTGGAACGAACATTGTCCCAAGTGGATAAAGAAGAAGGACTGATCTCTAAAGATTCAGACACACCATCCAAGTCAGAAGACACAAGTCAAAAAGAGAGCTCAATACTATCAACTGACTCTAATTGTTCGCCTGAAATCAGTATTTATGATTCACAGACACATTCAGATGATAACTCAATAGGTAATGGTGCTATTGCTGAAGATCAGGGCATTGTTGGATTAATTGAGACTTTTGGTGTAAGTGAATCTTCATCACAGCATGCTGACAATGTGAACAGAACACTGTCTCAGGATTCAGCCAATGACATGGAAGATAAAACAAGTACTCAGTATGTTAATGGTGTGTATGTCAGTGCATCTGGTGGCAGTATTCTATCGGACAGTGGCACAGTAACACCCATGGGTAACAGCCAGCTTCTGACATCACAGACAGAGGGGGAAGCTTCTGTTCAATCGGGTCAGCCCATTAAACCAGCCATTCTCCAACCGTCACAACACAGATCCGCATCAGGCACCTCCCAGCACTCGGACATTGTGTCACTGCCCAGAAAGGTCTCCTTTAATAGGAGCGTTTCAGGAGAAATGACTCGCTCTGCCTCATTCGAGTATGATTTAAAGTCTCCAACCCGTCATCGCAGTCGTGTTGTGTCTGACTTGTTTGAGCAGCTGGATATAGAAAGCCCCGAGCAGGTGCTGTTGCCAGAGCAAGTAGTACGGCGCTGGGCAGCAGAGATTGTGATTGCCTTGTCTCGTCTGCATGCCCTGGGCATCGTGTGCAGGTATGACATTTTCCTCTGTATGTTTAAGGGTTGTTATACTTAAGTGTATGCTTTGTAGTTTGTGATGATGTGAAGCTTGTTGTGTTATGTTATACTGCATTGTTGTAATGTGTTATTGGTGTATGTTATCTTGCCATATGTAACATTGCACTGTATTAGTGTAATGTATGTATGAATAAAAAAGGATATTGGTATTTGAAATTTTTCTTCCACTTGTAGCCTCTAGATTATCAAGCTGTTCTGACATAACATGTACCAGATAACCAAGTTAGTTTCCTATAGTTTTATACAACGTTATGAAACTGGTGTGCAGTTTTAATGAATTTGCGAAAAAAAAAAAAGGACTGAAAAGGAAAATGCTGCACGCCACATCTTCCAGCATTTTGTATGAAACTGTAGTAGTAGGTGTGGCTTGATATGTATGTGTCAGTTGGTTGCTGATGTTTATAACAAACCATTGTGTTCAGTCTTCTGTCCTCTACAGGATCTGATCAGTGATCAGACCAACACTGGCTGTCCTCATCTTGATCACCTAAGACATTGTCTCCAAGGTTTAAATCAGATTCAGATACATTTGTATTGTCTAAACTTATATGTAAGTGATCATTGACTGCACCTGTTTTGCTGCACCAGGGCTGCTAAACTGTTCACCATCATGTTAACTTTGTGGTGCTGTTTATAATAGAATATCTTAAGAAATCATGCATAAAATGAAAGGAAATATTATCAGCTCTACCTTTTCTTTGTTTTAGGGCTCTATTGTACATTCTTTTAACACCAGATATTTTCTCTCTAACAACACATATGATACCGGTTAGGTAATCTTATGAGTTCTTGGAAAGAAATTATCCTCGGAATTTTCATGCTAAAGGTAGCTTTATGATATACTTACCTGTCCAAACAAATGCCTTTTCTCCAACTACATAGAACATGATAACATCAGGAATCTCCACCAAAAAACAAATCATGTGGAGAGCGGGAAGCCAACACTGCTGAACCTATGGGAATACATGAGTGGTCTCCCTAGAGTGACACATCAACTCACTTCACCCGAAACAGTTCAGTTTTCTCCCCTTTTCCCAACTACTTTTAGTAGGAAAATTCCTTTTCTTCGTACTTCCCTGTCCAAACAAATGCTAAATTATCGAAAAGGATAGTGGGGTCTCACCATGGAGACAGAAGTTCAGACTCAAAATACAAGGCTGCCCTCAAACTCATATCAGAGCTCGGCACCAGAACCAAAATGGGTGCAACTGGCGGTTAAAGCGCGGACTTCATGTGCCCTGATATCCTCTCTGGGGGGAAGAGGTTTCTGGCCAAAGACATAAGCCTGGCGGATGACTAGCCTAAGCCAAGAACTTTTCGTCTGGGGTCTTGCAGCCGCACTAAGTCTCCCACGCTATAGGTGCAAATTGCAGGAGTCTGCCTCTCTCCTCTGAAGGAAGACCATCAGTGCTGTGACATGATACTTAACCTGCTGTACCTTTGAACGTTTGAGCCTGGTACCAGACCAGGAAGGGGCCAACGGAGGCAGGTTAATTTTCAGAGGCCGCTCTTTGGGCTTGGCTGATTTGGCTGGGAAAGCAGGACACAAGGACATGGGTACTGAGCCATCATTATGCCACCGTAAGGACCATTGGTCCATGGAAGGGGCAAGAATCTCACTGATCCTGCATGCAGAAGCCAGGGTAATCAAAAGGCAGATTTTCAGAGTGAGATTCCCTATTCATTGATAGGCTCAATGTGTTCCGAGGCCAGACAGTACAGGACTAAGGGAAGGCTCCATTTAGGACATATACTTAGTTTAGGGGAGCCCAGTGCAGCGTAGGACATCAGTTAGGACAGAAAAGGATTGTGTTTAATGTCTTTTTTTTTTAATGGTATTTCTTCTTAAATCTCTTTGCTCATAAGTTGGAAGGTCTTAGAAATAACAGATCTGAATCCCCTCAAAGTACTGGCTATCCTTTCAGAGATCTGTAGGTCTTCAATGAAATGGACAATGTCTTCTATTGCAGCCTCAGCCAGGGAAACACCGCACTGTAAGAGCAACTTTGGAAAAAATTATCGATTTATTGTCGTTAACTTTCAGAGTGGATTGTCCCAGGCCAGCCATAATCTTCCCCATTTACAAAGGGCAGAAATGCCCCTCGCAGAGATGTATCGCAGGACATGAGACTGGCGTGGAGAGAGAGGGATGCAGGATTGGCATACCATCTCAATGTCTGTGGCTGGAGTAACAGATCCTTCTAAGAAGGAAGAAAGACTTGGACCATCACCAGCAAAGAAATCAGAAGGTTTATGAATTCTTGAACATTTCAGAGTGGATACCAGGGTCAGGACTGCTGGAATGAAGGGGGGATGGAGGGTACTCGTAAGTGAACGTCCCCTCCCAAGAGATTGAAAGGGTGTCCCATAGCCATGGCTAGTGAATCTGGAACTGGTGACACAAAAACTGGAAGCTGATTGTTCTGCCTGGTCACAAATAGGACCACATGGGATGTCCCCATGACACTGACATAAAGGATCAAAAAAATGTTCTAGTTTAGCATCCACTGTGCTTGCCAGAGCGCTGAATTGCATGGTATGTTTTATAAGCAAGAACATTTCCATTGCAAGGCAAAACAGAAGTACTGTCACTGCCAGATTGATCAACAGTCTGGATTGATTGCCCCTCTGTATCTTAGACATGCAGCCACAGCCAAAATGTCTGAGCACACCTTCATTCTTCCTCAGTGTTGTCACAGTCTTGTTTCTCAGGACTTGAGACCAATCACACAGGGGTAGTACTATTGCCAGCATCTCTGGTCTTCCCAAAGACCATAGCACTCCAGGGACAATGGAGGGAATTGTAAGGGATGCCTGACATCAGCAACTCAGACTCAGCCAAAGCTGAAAGGCCAAAACAAAGAGGAGGCTGCTAATGAACATCCCCTTCTGGTTCTAAGGTCATTTGAGACAAGACTTCACCTTGCAGCCACTGACTGTGAACAGATGGAGAGACCAGATAGGTTATGGTCTGGGAGGAACAAGGAGAAGCATCCACAGATAGAATGCAGAAGAGGTTGTTGCCAAGAGAATGTCTTCTCTGCCCTGTGTCCAGCAGCTGTGCCAATCAGACATCCATCATGAAGTGCCTCTCCACCAGGAAGAACTACAAGAATGGATCTTGCCCACCTTCCCCTTCCTTCTTTTTTTTTTTAAAAATCTTTTTAGAAAACTGCAGATTGATTAGATGAGGATAAGCGAAAGAAGCTGGTGACTTCTCAACACAAGGACCAGATTAAATAACTTCTATGGGAGACTCAGCATATATATGTGAATCTCTGTAGCGAAGTATTGTATCATAGAAATACCACTGCATGCAAGTTGGGAAGAGACACACGGCAGACTGGCTATTGCTGACAGGCTAATTCCTTGGAACGCTTATCTCATCCTGAGGAGTTACTGGTCTAACTTCCAGTTCCATGGAAGCAGCAAAAGGAAGACTAGGAAATTGATGAACACGGAAGAGTACTCTTCCTAAGGCACTTTACTGCAAAAAAGAGACCATAACTGAGGGGATGCAGTCTTGGATCAGTTTCTGTGTCAAGAACTGGTCCAACTATGATGATCATTAATAGGGGAGCCAAAAGGAAATCCTTGAGGTCACAAAAAGACCAGAGATAGCCAAGTGCCAAACAAGAGAAACTCCTGCTGAGAGAGAGATGGAGCAGATGGCACAAGGGGAAAAAAGAAACCAGTACCACAAAACTTAGGGAATTCGATGAAGGGGAATTCCTGAACTGCGAAAAGGCACTAGACAGAAGTCTCAACAAAAGTTTAAACTCCATGCTTCCTCCTCAGTTTCTAACATCATCATAAAGTATCATTCATACAAACAAAATTGCAAGCATGAAAAAAGGATGCCAAAAGAGAAGAACATTCGGCAGGATAAGAAAACTTGTTGACATGATCAAAGTTATGATTGAAGTCATTACTGCGGGAATTCCGGTAAAAGAGGCCATTCACAACATTAACCATCTGCAGAATTTAAAACAAAATGGATGTTTATCCCTTCAAATATAGCGGTTCACCTTAAACAAAAATCCATCCGACTTAGTGTCAAAAGAAGATCTTTATTCTTGTGAATTCCCATATAAATGTCCTAGATGAACAGCATAAAGACGACTGTTAATTCCAGCTGAACTGCCATACTGAATCAAGCTCACAGGACAGATGGGTAAAAACATATGTAAGAAACTTGTTCCCATGGGGTGGAGCCAGAATGGGAAGTAACGGGAATCCAGCTGAGAGCATTTCGTCTGAAAGAAGGTATTGTTTTCTTGGTAACTGAAATGTTTTCCAGATAAATAGCTTTAACCAATGGCACACCATAACGAGTGGAATGGGAGTTGAGTAGAGCAAAATCTGAAGAAATCACAATACTGCCTCTTTTTAGAGACGCGAGGTATGGAATTGGTATCGTCTGTATCAGTTTCTTCAAAAAAGGAGGAACGAAGTCTAGCCTTTTGAGAGACGGGGGCAGGAGCATCAAAATAGGACTCATAAAGAGTACTAGTACTGATGGACCAAGAATTATTGGTAGCAGTTCTCACAAGAGTGAACTTAGAGGAAGAAGAAATATCATCATCATCAAAATACACATTAATATCTTCATCAGAATGCTCAAAGTCCTCTCGTTCGTCCGTCTCCCATTCGCTCACATCCATACCACGCCAACCATGCAGCTGGACAGAGTGTAACATGCCCTCCCCTCTCAGATTGCCCAGGGATGGCCCACTCACACCAGTAACCCCCCTCCCCCCCTTCCCTTCAGCCAGCACTTGCCAGGTTGCTTTTCAAGCCAGTGCTGCTCATGTAGGTCCTCTTCTTCTGAGGTCAACATTGAGGATTCGAAGACAGCTGCTCTTCCAAGATAGTTCGTCCAGAGGTAGGGGTTGTAGAGTGTGCTGGGGAAAACACTGGCCTGCCTCCGCCACACCCAGGACTGTGTTTGAAGCGGTGGAGCAAGGAGTGTAGGTTGCTGCCCTTACCAAAACTGGCTGACCATCCTGTTGTAGAGAGAAGACCGAGTGCCATGTAGAGAACATCCAATTTTTACACAAGCTACAGGGCGCAAATAGTGAGCAAACAGTGCAGAGGACACATGTTCCATGCTGGTTAAGTGAAGAGACCATGTTCAACCACTTGAACTGGGAGAGTGATGCGTCCATGAAGAGGAAAAGGAGAAAACTGAATTGTTTCAGGTGAAGTGAGTTGATGATGTTTCACTCAAGGGAGACCACTCATGTATTCCTGTAGGTTTAGTAGAGTTGGTTACCCGCTTTACATTCGGTTTTTTCTGTTGGTGGAGATTCCTGATGTTATCGTGTTCCACATGGTAGGAGAAAAAGCATTTGTTTGGACAGGTAAGTATGAAGAAAATGAAATATGAAAAAATGACAATAATGAGAAAACTCTACCATGCATGTAGCTGGAGTTATCAAATAAAATCAGTCTGACAAGATTTGTGCCAAGGTAATCCAAAAAGTGTGCCAAAATGTTTTAAAAGCATGGTCCGTAGGCCACATTGTTGGAATCACACAACTTCAGAAAAATATGATCTTAGTTCTTGTGTTGTAGATATTTAGTTTATGAGCCTCTTGTTTTTAAAAGCAACAGAAATGTTCTGAAATCAGTCTTCTAGCTTCATTCTGTGTCCAGAACCATTAATGGATTCATATGCACACCCCACCCAAATGAGCTTGGAATCAAAATATCAAAGGTAATTCACATATCATCAATACTTTCATCATTGTTACCTTGTGCACCTGACTCCCCACAAGTGCAACTGTCATACGTCTCCTCTTCATGGTCACCACCTGATTGACTTTTTTCATTAGAAGCAGTGAGCTTCAAAGAAGTAAGCAGTCAAACAACAGTGACTCAAGAATATGATAGAACTGCCTAAAGGAAAACAAGGTTTAGTTCCAGTGATGGCTGAATAGAAGACTTAGTACAGAACCATGGTGGTGGCCCCTCAAACTTGCCTGGAAAAGCCATGATTGTTGCCCATCCTGCTGGATGGGTTACTCTGAGACTGTCTTGTATCACTGTCATTTGTTTTTGTCATTCACACTCAATACAGAAAAACAAGCAAACAAACATGCAAGCACTTTTTGGCTTGTTTTGTAACACATTGTAAACGGTGCAAACAAGAACTGAAGCTGTTGGCTCAAACGGCCGCATCTTAATGGCTGACACTAATAGTCCATGAGGAAACGAATCATAGAGTTATCTTAACATGTGGATCAATAACAAAACAGATTTTTGACTGCAGATCTTCTGTAAACAATGCAAAATGTCTTTGGGAATGCTTAGAAGATTTAAAAATAGAACGTGGATCAATAATTAAGAGTTAAATGGTAAGGGGGCAGATCAGAAGTGAAAAAGTTAATCATGATTATTCTTCAATAATATGGTGTGGGCTACTTTTTAGACATTGACTTTGATTCAGTGTTGGATGTTTTCTCGTATATGAATTATGATAATATATAAATGTAACTACTCCATTTTTTGCACTCCCAGTTCTTATAGAACAGGGAGTATTTTTAGAATGGGAACGAAGAAATGCTGTCTGTGTGTGTGTGTGTGTGTGTGTGTGTGTCTGCCCATCCGTGGTCAAAATGTGTTCCACTCGCTCCAGACAAAACTACTAAGCCGATCTTTCTGAAAATTTGTAGGTATGTTCATTATGGGTCACGGATGATGCCCGATGTTTTATTTTACCGTTATATCCGTTACTAACGGCTATAACAGCCCATAACGGTTTTTCTACTTTATGGAATACCTCAGAAAGTACTTGGCCAATCTTTCTGAAAATGTGTAGATATGTTCATTATGGGTCCCGGATGATGTCCGATGATTTTATTTTACTGTTATAGTCATTACTAACGGCTATAACGGCCGATAACGGTTTTTCTTCTTTATGGAATATCCCAGAAAGTTCTTGGCCGATTTTTCTGAAAATTTGTAGGTGTGTTTATTATGGGTCTCGGATGATGTCCAATGTTTTATTTTACCATTATAGCCATTACTAACGGCTATAATGGCCCATAACGTTTTTCTTCTCTATGGAAAATCTCAGAAAGTGCTTGGTCGATCTTTCTGAAAATTTGTATGTATGTTCATTATGGGTCACAGATGATGGCCGATGTTTACCAGAATAGCCGCTACAGCCCCAAACGGTTTTTCCTCTTTATGGAATATCTCGCGCGTATTCAAGATAAACTGGGAGTACGTTTATATGCTTTGCATCGTGTGTTATATTAGATTCCCTGTTCAAATTTCTTCAGATGATTGGTAATGTTTCTTAAATGGTGAGAGGAAAGGGCAACGAGTAAAGTCCTCATAGTGAACTTCCTTGTGGTAATATTCTGCACATATCTCCACCCTCTAATTAGCATTTTTATATCAGATTTTGACATTTTTGGCGTTACCAGCATAGTAAAGTATAGAATTTTGCATTCAGCTGTACGAAAGTTGTAGTTTATACCACTGACATACAGAACTATGTAAGTTTCAGGGGGAGAGGGAGACTTACTTGATATATTGTGTGCATTTTGTTTGTGTCCCAGAGACCTGAAGCCAGACAACATCTTGCTAGGTGAGGGAGGTCACATCTTTTTGACCTACTTTTGCCAGGTGGGGCAGTTGGAAAAGGAAATTGACTGGAATGCTGTGGAACATATGTATGTTGCACCAGGTCAGATCATTATAATTGAATATATACTTTTCTGTGTGTTTTTGTTATGTTGCTTGGTTCAGGAATCTGAGGGGGAAAGGCTATCATTATGTGATGTATTAACCATTTAAACTATGGCTGTTATTACTCACGGTGTAATTAGAGCCATGACTGTTGTTGTCAGAGTATTTACTAGAATCATGGATATCATTTCTGAAAGTATTGTTACTCTTTCAGTCATGGTTTTCATTTCCATCTTTGTAACAAGAGTAATTCATGTCTGTCATTTCTCATAGTGTTACTAGAGCTGTTGCTGTCATTTTCACAATATTTCTAGAACCATGGCTAACATTCCTGATAGTATTACTAGAGTTAGGGTTGTCATTTCTGACAGTATTTCTAAAGTCATGGTTTTCATATCTGATTGTGTTACTTGATAGAATCATGGTTATCATCTCTGACAGTATTACCAGAGTCACAGCTGTCATCTCCGATAGTATGGCTGTCATGTCAAACAGTATTACTAGAGTCTTGGCTGCCATCTCTGACTGTGTTACTAGTCATGGCTGTCATCTCTCATAGCATTATTCAAGTCATGACTGTCATCTCTGAATGTATTACTAGTCGTGGCTGTCATCTCTCATAGCATTATTAGAGTTATGGCTGTCATCTCTGAATGTATTACTAGTCATGGCTGTCATCTCTCATAGCATTATTAGAGTTATGGCTGTCATCTCTGAATGTATTACTAGTCATGGTAGTCATGGTTGTCATCTCTCATAGCATTATTAGAGTCATGACTGTCATCTCTGAATGTATTACTAGTCATGGCTGTCATCTCTCGTAGCATTATTAGAGTCATGACTGTCATCTCTGAATGTATTACTAGTCATGACTGTCATCTCTGAATGTATTACTAGTCGTGGCTGTCATCTCTCATAGCATTATTAGAGTCATGACTGTCATCTCTGAATGTATTACTAGTCATGACTGTCATCTCTGAATGTATTACTAGTCATGGCTGTCATCTCTCATAGCATTATTAGAGTCATGACTGTCATCTCTGAATGTGTTACTAGTCACGGCTGTCATCTCTCATAGCATTATTAGAGTCATGACTGTCATCGCTGAATGTGTTACTAGTCATGGCTGTCATCTCTCATAGCATTATTAGAGTCATGACTGTCATCTCTGAATGTGTTACTAGTCATGGCTGTCATCTCTCATAGCATTATTAGAGGTATGGCTGTCATCTCTGAATGTATTACTAGTCATGACTGTCATATTTGACTGTATCACAAGAGTCATGGCTGTCATATTTGACTGTATTACTAGAGTCATGGCTGTCATATTTGACTGTATCACAAGAGTCATGGCTGTCATATTTGACTGTATCACAAGAGTCATGGCTGTCATATTTGACTGTATTACTAGAGTCATGGCTGTCATATTTGACTGTATCACAAGAGTCATGGCTGTCATATTTGACTGTATTACTAGTCATGGCTGTCATATTTGACTGTATCACAAGAGTCATGGCTGTCATATTTGACTGTATCACAAGAGTCACAGCTGTCATATTTGACTGTATTACAAGAGTCATGGCTGTCATATTTGACTGTATTACTAGAGTCATGGCCGTCATCTCTGACTGTATTACTAGAGTTGTGGCTATCATCTCTGACCGTATTACTAGAGTCATGGCTGTCATCTCTGACTCTGTGATTGAGTCATTGCTGTTATCTCTAACTATTACTAGAGTCACGGCTGTTATTTCAGATAGTATCACAAGGCTTACGGCTGTCATTTCTTTCAGTGTTACTAGATTCATGGTTGTCATTTCCAACAGTATGTATACTAGAGTGATGGCTGTTATTTCTGGCAGTGTTACTTAAGTCATGGATGTCATTTCTAACCGTTTTACCAGAGTCATGACTTATTTCTGACTGTTTTACCAGTCATGGCTTTCATTTCCAATAGCGTTACTTGAGTCATGGCTGTTATTTCTGGCAGCATTACTAGACTCATGCAATCATTTCTGACATGATAGAAGTTGACATTTTTCTGTCAATCAAAGGTTCTTTGTTTTTAATATGCTGATTAGGTCAGTGAAAACTATGTTTTGCAGCATGAAGATGCATCCGAAGGAGTTACTTCAGTTATCTGCAGTAGAAGCCATATTTTGCGGATTGGTCATTTGTGTCCCAAAGCCATTCATCATTTGTCTTTAACAGGGTTCATAACTGTGACACTTGAAATCAGAAATGAACCTTAACATTTACTAGGGTTTTTTTTGTTTTTTTAAAAAAATTTTTATGAAGACTGCTTCATTAAAGGAAACCAAAAGCTACTAGTACCATTTTTAGGGATCACAACATACATTAATTGATTTATTTGTTTTTCAAATAATGGTCAAGTATAAATATATTTTTTCAATGTGACAATTATTGTCATGATGTAAGTGACTGCCTAAAGATTAGAGTTTATATGTACATTCAGCAGTCAAGTGAAATAGTAAGGTAAGCTGTTTCCTGCTGTGGACACAGTTACTGACTTGTGACCATAATCATGCACATGTTTATGTATAGGAGAAAAGAGTCATCATCCACCAGTGGAAATCATCTCTCTCTCTTTCTGTCTCTCTCTCTCTGTCTGTCTGTCTGCACACCTACACACACATGAGATACACACACAACACACACACACACATACACACACACACACATACACACACACACGCACGCATGCACGCACGCACACACACGCGCATGCGTGCACACACACACATATGCATACACACAAACAAACACACATACACTCACACATACACATATGCACACACATTATGAATACTGTTTACACATGGAGTAATTCTGATTCCAGAGTTTGAAAAGGACTTGTTGTGAAATAAATTTTGCACAAACAGCATTCTGTTGAGGTAGATTATGTGCACTTTTCTCGATTGTACATCATGCCGTAGTTACCTCAGAGACAGAGGCCACACCTAGCTGTCATATTCAATTTAAAAAAAAGAATTCAGCCTTTAAAACTGCAGGTTTCACTGAGCAGTCTGATTGTGCATTGTGCAACTGCTCTTCCAGAATGACACTGGCAAATGAAAACATTGATATCTGATGCAGTTCATATAGTAAATAGTAAACCTGCCAGCAGCAGACTTCCACCTCTTTTACACCTGTGTTCTTAAGATCTGTCAGTTTGATGTTGTACCCCTCAAAGATGGAAAAGTGATCATCGTTATGATTGCAGGGATGATTATGATGATACTGTGATCACAATAATTGTAATTGATGGTAGTATTGCCATTGCCAGTCTTGTAATTCCAGACGCCCACTATCTTGTGCAGAAGTGCGGTCCATCAATGGCTACAATGCTGCCTGTGATTGGTGGAGTTTTGGTGCTTTGCTGTATGAACTGCTTGTTGGCAAGGTAGGAACAGGAGAGTGAAATTCTATAGAATACAAGTCAAACAACATGAGTTGTTTTTTTTTTTCTTTTTTTTTATCTGTTGTATCTTTAAGGCCCTGTCAGTGGCATTAACTCCACACTGCTCATCCCGAATCATCCGTATACAGCCACTCTTGGGGTCGTCCTGTTGCAGTCCCAGTACAAGTTGTATAAATGGCCCGAAACTCAGAGACTGTTATGAGACCACATACAAGAAAAGTACAGCTCTGTTGCAAAGTGACTTTGGTGACCAGTGTTCTGTGTCTCCTGCTTTGATTTAACATATGCAGGTCTCCTGCAGTTTACCCAGTCTCCTGCTTTGATTTAACATATGCAGGTCTCCTGCAGGTTACCCAGTCTCCTGCTTTGATTTAACATATGCAGGTCTCCTGCAGGTTACCCTGTCTCCTGCTTTGATTTAACATATGCAGGTCTCCTGCAGGTTACCCTGTCTCCTGCTTTGATTCAACATATGCAGGTCTCCTGCAGGTTACCCAGTCTCCTGCTTTGATTTAACATATGCAGGTCTCCTGCAGGTTACCCAGTCTCCAGCATTGATTTAACATATGCAGGTCTCCTGCAGGTTATCCATTCTCCTGCTTTGATTCAACATGCAGGTCTCCTGCAGGTTACCTAGTCTCCTGCTTTGATTTAACATATGCAGGTCTCCTGCAGGTTACCCAGTCTCCTGCTTTGATTCAACATATGCAGGTCTCCTGCAGGTTAACCAGTCTCCTGCTTGCCATACCAGTTGCTGGATTAAGTTCCTTCTGAAATGAAAACAACAAATACATCCCTGTGTAATACTCTTCTTGAATATACTGACTCCAAAGTCATTGACACAGACATGGTATGGAATGGAGTAAAAAAAGTTTAGTTCACCAGATGATTGGGAAGAAAGAGTAATTTGTTGTTGTCTTATCTCACTTTCAAGTTCTGTATATTGAGGTTGGTTAGCCACTCTAGTTAAAATTCTCCAACCAGGGGGCTAACTCTGGTCATGAGCATATGGCAGTTAAAAGTTCATCTGAGACCTTTTTCATGCTGACTTGTGATTTCACTGCCAAAGCCCTTCATCCAGTGGGCTGTGTTAATATCACCCCTTCATGTGGTGTAATCTACCAGCTGAAATGTTTTACTGGGGTCTGGCACATGGAATCAGCATGTAAGAGATTTAAGAGATGGATGAGGAATGGAGATGCCTGTGCACCCAACCAACCAGACAGCATGTCAGACACCAAAGGTACTTCAGGTACTTCAACTGTCCATAGTTCTCAAAGTTCCTGCCCTGAAAGACCACAGTGGTACCATCACCAATGAAGAACAAACTGTCACAACCTTCAGGTTCGCTTTTAACGGGCTGTTTACTGACCTGGTGAACCACTTGAGTGGAACATGTACCACATACGGGGTGGAAATTGGTGCAGAAAAAAAAAGAAAGAAATTATAGCAAATAACACAAATCCATTTCAGACAAAGGTCACAAATCAATGAACAAGAACTAGAGACCATAAAACTACCTTGACACCATCATCAGTCAAGACAGATCGAAGTCTGAAGCCTAGCATGAACAGTACAAACAGCTGCAGCACTGACAAAACTAAAACCGGTCTGGAGAAACAAGGAGATCATCTTCAGATCCAAGCTGAAGCATTTGCATGCAGCTGTGCTGTGTATTTCCTGTATGCATTTGAATTGTGGACACTGATTGGTCACAAACTTGTTGAAAAGCAAGAATAAAATGAGAAATACAGCACGAAAACTACACGCCCCACCATAGTGAAAACAAAGGATGAACAGACAGTATCTTATCTCCTCAAGTTGGAAGCAAAATGGAATTGGAATCTAAACAGTGTATGGAGTTGCCATGAACTTTCACACTCTCAAACAGTGCCATCTAAACTGTAAGCCTATATAAAAAGAATACATGATACCACTGAATGGGGGCTGCTCGTGAAGATTCACAACAGTAAATAGGATTAGCTCAGGCTGCCAGCGACAAACCAGATGATGATGTCCAACTCAGTAGGATTTCTGAATCAACCACTGCAGAGAATACCAGCCATGAAAAAACATGTTAGCAGTAATTAAATTCTAAAATGACTGACATGTACTACTGGCCACGTACTATTGACCACGTTCCTAGCAAGCGGAAGACTCAGAACTTTGAAACATTATTATCATGAAAATGTTCATAAAATTTTTAACCCTTACACTGGTTGTCATGACATAAGTCGTGCCATTACATCATGGTAGACGCTGGTTGTTGCGACAAAAGTCGCACTGTTAGGTCAGCCTTGCTAACCTGTTTCAATTACACACACTGATACAAAACTATGGTTCATTCAGAACTAATTTGCATAAATGACTGAATAAGCCCTGGAACATGGATTTTCAGCATTTTAGCTTAGTTATAGTTAGTGGCAGCTTGTAATGCGTAGCGCGACTTGAATCGTCTGGTAAACAACAACAGTGGCGCCCACCAGAGAATGTGATAGAATAAGGAACTTGTTTGAAAAATGTTTTTGCTGATGCTGTTGTGGAACAAGCAGGTGAAGAAGAAGGTGTGGACATTTTGAATGAAGTGGATGTGGTAGGTGATATTTTATATTTAGATCAAGCACCATGTAATCATGATTTTGAGATTGACACGGACAGTGACTGGATGAGTGATACGGGGGAGGGGATTGTCAACATGCCATTCAGTAAACTCAGTGTAGCGCTTCCAGATTGATCCTAAACCTTTCGATTTTTTTTCGTTGTTCAGTGTGCCCAAACCCTCCTCAAAGACTCATAGGTACACACACGGCTGTTTACATTCCTGCAAAGGAAGGAGCCAAGAGGAAGAGACCGGTTTGTGACTGTGTTGCATGCAACAAGAAGAAGAGTGAGTGTGACAGCTGCAAACACAAGCAGTTATCATTCATGTGCAACACCTGTAGGGTTGTTTTGTGCCAGCTCGCTGTTTTGACATCTACCACTCTCCTGTGGACTGTAAACGTTTACTTCACAATCTGTCTGATGAAGCCAGTGACCAATAATTCATTCAAACATTAATTCACCTGTACTCACCTGTGCACACCTGTAATCATGTAGGCAAAATACAGTATGACTTTTGTATGATAAGAAGTACAATTATTGTGGATAGTGACCATTTTGGGGTGTTTTTGTGCTATCAGCAAGTGATTTCAATGTGAAAACTGAACTGTACTTTATTCATTCTTACCTGGATTACCTGCATGGAAGACTGGTATAATCCACATTGACTTTTCTTTGAAAAAGGCTGTAACTTATTTCTGGACACTGTGGAACATCACTAACTGGATCATTTGTGAACAAGCTCTTGAGAATGACGAGCATGATGTGCCGCCTGTTTTCACCTGTTATTTTCACATTCTAGACAAGTAAGCACCTAATCAAATACTCACAAGCACACCAGTTCTGTTTTACGTAATTGTTTATTCAGTTACTAACAATTTTCATTCTGCATATCATGTTCAAATACTAACAGTTGAAAAATTATGCATATTAGACAAACGTGACTATTTTTTTCAAACTTTCCGTCTGTTAATTCACCTGACGGCATACTTATAATAAGTTGTTAACCTTTACCGTGCTTTGTGGGTCTTCCATGACCCAGTGACTCAATAAAAACATCATATGTTATGAACGGATAGAGCTATGCTCATGAAATCTTAAGAGTTTGTCAACGATGTTATAGCCATTGGTCACAGAAATTTCATGTATGAGCACAATCAGTTATCAACATAATTAGTTGCGGTTCCCCCAGAACCCATACTTTTTAATGGGTCGCACATGACCTGCGCCATCGGGTGAGGAATAAGCTGCTGAACTTCTTTTTTTCAAGTGTGGGTCTCACAAGACACGTTTGATCTGAATAGGGATAAGCACAGAAAAGCCTCTACAAAATGAGTGGGTCTTGGGCAACCTGCACAATCGGGTCTGTGTAGTAAAAATGGTCATCCAGTACAGGTTAAATAACCAGTGTAAGGGTCGATAGTTATTCCACCTCCTCCCCAAACACATTCGAGACACGTCCTTTCGCAGTCACACAAAACATACCTCTGAAACAGATGGTTTGAATGCGCCCAGTCCTTCCCGCTTGCTCAACCTGAGGGTTGCCTTTTCACACCACTGACCCCCCTTGGAGTCACACCTGCCTGGTAACTCTCCAGGCCAGTGCAGAGCCAAGGTGGTGAACTCGTCCAAAGCCTACCTGACACACATAGTCCACAACTACCAGGCACCCAGGGGTAGAGGGCGCAGAAGGTGCTAGGGGTAGATTCTGGCCTGCCTCCACTGGACCCAGGACTGTAGGAGTGATTTTGAAGCAGGGAGCACGTGGCGCTGCTCTGGCCAAAATCAGCGGACTGTTGAGGTGTTTGAGACGAAAGCTGAAAAGAGAGTGCAGGTCAAGCCTGACCAACCCTTTCACAAACAGCAGGGCAGAAAAGGAGTACAGCCAACACAAGTTTAGTGTGAGTCAAGAACAGAACAAATTTTCTGGTACAATGAGCAGGCTGAGGAAGAATGAAGAAGAGTAGAACTGCAGGATGAATTGGTAGATGCCAGTGTGTTCTGTGACGATGGTAACTGTAATGATGATGCCAAACGCAGAAGTTTTCTAGAAGTCCCTTCACTCAGCAAAGATGAAATGGTCTCCTCCTCAGACACAAAGATTGAACGACTGCGTGTGAGAATCTACAACGAGACTGAACTTGAGAAGAAAAGTCAAGAAGTATGTTTCCTGGCCAAGGAAAAGTAGAAAATGATTTCAATCGCACAGGGTGCAATGGTGTGAACTCGCAAAGTGAGATTACTCCTGTTGGCTCAGTGGTTAAAGGGGAGAATTAGCTCCCCCCCTCTCCATTTTAATCTTTTTATGTGAATCCTGATGTATGTTGTTGTTCCATGCCAAGTGGAAATAAGGCATTTGTTTGGACAGGTAAGTATGAAGAAAACTACTTTCAGTAGTAAAATTCCATTCTGTTTGTAGGACATCCTCTTGTATAGCTCAAACAATTTTTTTTCAGTTTATGAAGAAACATGAAGAAATTCTCAGTTCTTTTAATATAATCATTTTATTCATAATAGTGTCTCCACTGCTTTTTTTTTTTTAAAGTCCCTAAATCATGCATTTTTAGGGAATTGCTGGCATTACAGACTTGTGTCTTGTTTGTATTAATAGTGTTTTAGGGCTTTTGGTATATTTATTTTGGAGTATAGAGAAGAATAACCCTCAACTGCTGGGTTTTCTTGTTATTCCTCTAGTTTTTCAATTCACATGAAGCTGTTTAAGAAAGATAATGTTTATCTGCATGAACACAGTATTTTCAGGAAGGCCTTTATGTGATAGATATGACATGATTATATTCCAGAGTCTGATGATGTGCCACCCAGAGGGCATACTGCCCTACACCAATATCTACATCCCAAGCCATGTCTCCAACGAGGGACGCAGTCTCCTGCAAGATGTGAGTAAAGTCTGTTGCTTGTGTGAACACTTAAACCATTTAACTGTCGTTCTGCCCTGTTCCACCTATCCACCACTCTCCATTCAACTATTCATCAACCTTGTTCTGCCTTTCTCACTGATCCCACATTTTGATGACATGTGGGGTATTTGGAAAGCTTTGAGTGTGAGGATGTGCCATTTGAGAACAGCAGTGTTTGCTAAAATTGTCGTCATTTTGAATTGGCTGTGATTTGTCTTCAAAAAAAAAAAAAAAAAAAAAAAAATTTTTTTGCTCATGTCAAGTGCAGCAATAAGTGACAGAGTGGACTGTCCATTCAACATGATTGTGGACAGTTTCGTAGCCCAGATGCTCTGAATCAATAACAACTGCTCAGAAAGTTATGTAGACTAGTCAGGTGCAAATGTACTTGCTTCAAACTTCAGTGGTAATGTGTATATCTAAATAATGAAATTTTCTTCATTGGATTTTGTGCTTGTTACTTGAACTATGTATGGTTGTTGGCTCTGACTGCTTCTGTGTGTTAAAATAGAAGTCATGTGTTCACATGCAAAGTGCACTTCTCCTTCTTTCTTGTCTTCCTACTATACCCCTTGTATTTTTCATTCTTCTTTTTTCCCTTTGTCTGTGTTTACTGTCATTTACATGCATGCCATGGATTTTGCCCATTGTGATAAACTTCATGATGAACAGTTTCACATGTAAGGTTGTGGTGAGCATTCTTAGAGAAATGCAGGATCATCAGTTACACCCTGTAAACTCATAGCGTCGGAACTTAGATCATTCCTTGACATTGACATTTCACAGGATTCTGGTAATGTCTATTCTCAGACAGTCTAAGTGTTGTGCGAGGCCCTTCCCATATCCCATTTCTCCTTTATAATTCACTCTTTCTCCAGTGATTGTTTCTTGCTGGTGCGAGCTCAGTCTGTGGATGTTTTGTGTGTTGCATTGTGTGTGCATGTATTGGTGATGTTCTTGTTATTGTTGCTGATGATACAGTTAAATAATAATAATGATGATAATAACAAAGCATTTTTAAAGCACTTTGCCAAAGGTTCTAGGTGCTGACAATCCACACTCACATGCACACAACAGACTGGCTTCCTGGGTAGTGCCGACTGAAGAGCTGCCTGCCAGCGCTTCATTCAGTTGTTTCCCATGTCATCCAGTCAATATCGTTTACTCAGCATCCTTATTTCCTTCATTCTTTAATTTTTCATGCAGGGTTCATGCTATGTGTAATGTGTCATCCATACCAACAGCCAAACTGGCCTTCTCTTCCAAAAGTTGGTGATGGGATTTTGCGAGTGTGTAAGATGTTACGCGTGCATTCACACACGGAACCTGGGTTTATAGTATCAATTAAAGAGTATGTTTTAAGGTGTTTCATTGAAAACCAAAACCTGTTTCATTATTTTTTTTTTGCATGTTTGGTATCATTTTGAAGAGAAAAAGAGACCTTTTTTGTTCAGAACTGTATACGAGATAATGAGCACAGCATGCAAGTCATATCTTTGTGAGGAAGAAGGGTTTTTATTTCTGACTGCTACAAGGTGTGCACAGCTCATACTCACATGCTCCTTTCCCTTCCTTTCCTCTCAGGACAGTGTATGTTGAGTTATCTCACTAAAGACAGACAAGTCGCGCTGGGCTGGCAGTTTTTTGGGTACCGTGTTGATTTTGGTCAGAGTACTCCATGCCACATTGACCTCAAGGTCAGCTGGTGGCTAAAACACTGATCTGAATAGTACTGTCCTGTGTTCTACTTATTGTTCAAAGGTACCCTGACTAAAGATTTGGATGTCAGCACAAGGAAGAAAATTCTGGCAGCTCCAGAAAAACAACTCTGACAGCAGAAGTGTGTCTAATGTGAGAGTGTAAGAAGTTCAGGGCTAAAACAATTGTCTGAGGGGGGTTTCAACTCAAAAGACCTGTTGTCAAGATGTCCCTAAAGTTTCTACATCTTGCATGCATGCAACCCTGCATGAATACACACACACACACACACACACACACACACACACACACATATGCACGCATGCCCATAATATTTGCATACATTCACATGTGTTCTGTTAACATGTATCTGTGTGCAAATGTATCTATGCTTGTATATATGTTCAAGAGAAGGTATGTGATTTATGTGAGAGTTACTATACCAGATTTAGAACCTTCTGCATTATGTTTCAGTTACTTCGCTACAATCCACGAGAACGTTTGGGGGCTGGCATGGCGGGGGCAGAGGAGATCAAAGCCCATAGCTTCTTCTTTGGGACAGACTGGAACAGTTTGGAATACATCTGATAAAGAGTGTGGAGGACTTATGATAAGTGCAAGTGAAATTGTGCCATGGCAACTTCACTCTATTTTAGAATTAAAATGTTTGTTGTTTTTAATGATATGGAAATAATTCTACATTTACTTTTGAAGTTGTCATTTGTTTTACCAACAGATTTATTGGGATCTGTTTGAAGAAAACACCTACACTTGGACGTAAAACAGAAATTTTGTGGAGAACAAAAAGTTTTGTAAAACTTAAGACTGACATACCTTTTGCTGAAATGGTCATTGTTTATAAACTGACAGACAAAAAAAACAACAACAATTTTCCTGTTATGACATTTAATCAAGGGAAACACAGATGCAATTTTAATGAGAAATATTTCAACTAATTTCACCATTTTGTGATGTGCATATTGTGAAAAAATGTTTTTCATTAGCAGTACGAAACAGTTCATTCTACCCATTTTATTGTGAACAGTGCACTTAAAAGTGATTATGTCTCCTTTGATGTGGCTGTCATAAATCAGAAGAGGTGGTTCACACGGGGGTCACATTAGGCCAAACGTCACTGATGGCCTGCACCAGAGCTGCTACTGTTCAGGACCCAGGCTGTATGTTGTTGAGTTGCCGCTGCAGTGGGTTCCAGAAAATTTTATGGTCCATGGTTTTTGTTTTGTTTTGTTTTGTTTTTTGTGATGGATGCTTCTTAACAAATTCTTTCTGTTTTCTAAGGATGATTTGTTATTTCATTTTACATTCTTAATTCTAGCGTCAAAGCCTATTGTTTTATATCTAAGAAAGGATAAAACATGAACTGTTCTGTCAAATCCTGTTGAATGCATTTTATCTAAGACCAAAGCGGTGTTGTGATGTGATATTTTGACTATTCGACATTAAAATACGCAGCATCCTTGTTCCAACACGCTTTGTGTAAAAAATACCATCCGTAATTTTTTTTACTGCCGTCACCAACGCACAGCATGGCTGGTGATGACCTGCATGCGAGACATTGTGAAAAAGTTGAGATCTCGCTGCATGATAGCTACTGCATTGCCCTGATGTTATGACATTGCAAGAACTCTGCCATAAGCTTGGCTGTGTGGGACTGGTATTATCTTGCTGCAGAGTGAAGTTCCTTTGTCACTGGAAGAAGGGAACAACAGCAGGCCACAACTCCTGGTATGGGTAGTGTTGCACGATGATGCCATGGCCTCATCCTGCACCATTTTTTCGGAAGACAATGGATGCCAGGACTTAGTTCAGGCAGATACCACATCATCATACTGGAGCCTCCCCAAGCATCCACATCATCTTACTGGAGCCTCCCCAAGCATCCAGCTCTCAGATATTGTTGGCAGTACATGATACAGCATTCATTGATTCATCTCCAGATCTTGAGGTGGCCATCAGCTGATAAGTATTGACTTCCATCAGTGGACAGTGTTCTGCCACTGCCAGCACATCCAATCAAGGTGCTATCAGGCAAACTGTAGCTTGGCCTGCCAGTGCTGAACTGTCAGGGCAGGTCCTCTAGTGGGACCTCTGCAGTGCAGGCCTCATTGGGTCAGCCGATATCGGACTGTGTGTTCATAGGCCTGGTGTGGTTGCTGACAATGTTTTTAGGCTATTGCTGCTACAGTGTGATGAAATGGATTCTGCACATGCTGTAGGTGAATCCAGCAATCACCTAGTTGAGTTTTTATGAGTGACATTCTGCCTGGTCATTAGTGGAGACTGTCACCAGGAAGCAATGCCAGAGATTGGTGATTGTTGATGGATGTACACCATAAACATCTGTGATGTCATTTGATGGCATTCCTGCTGTCAGCTGGCCTATTACTCACTCACATTGACTAGCAGTCAGTCATTGCATAGTTGATTTATGAAAGGTGCGATAACCAGAAAGCATGCAACTTCTGCCATTTTTATGGGAGGCATAAGTGTTGTGCTTACTCATAAAAAGAAATTTTACTGCTAAAAATAGTTTTATGATAAACACACTTGTCCAAACAAAAGCCTTATCTCCACTGGGCAAAGAACACACTCTACATTAGGAATCTCTAAAAAAAAAAAGAAAAAAAAAAGAACAAATCTAACTGAACCCTAAACCACCAGGAATACGGGAGTGGTCTCCCCTGGCAAACACATAATCGACTCGCTCCCTGCGCCATAATTCAGTTTTCTCCCCATTTCCATATTACAGGGAGGGGTGATGTGTCCTTGTGTTTGGACAGGTAAGTATATCATTAAACTACTTTTAGTAGTAAAATTCCTTTTCTTCATACTTACCTGTCCATACAAATGACTGAATAGCGAAAAGGATGGTGGGTAATCTCTGAGAGATACCGGTAAATCATTGCTCAAACTCAAAGTGCACAAGGCTGACCTCAACTCATCTCGGAGCTTGGTGCCAAAGCCACCAAATGGCCCTAAGTCTCAATGATTCCAGGATTGTTCCTGCTCTCTTTATGTGTCAATTAACACAAGTCAACTTTGAGAGAAGAAAATGATCAGGAAAAGGAGAAGACCCATGAAAAACAACCTTACAAGACATTGTCACTGACTGCTGTGTAGTAGGCAGTGATTATTCACACTAAGACACAATGTATTGCTAAAAAAAAAACAGTAAAGCAAAGTGAATACACAGTAACATCAAGTTAACTCACTCGGTACTGGGAGTTTTTTTCCCTTTACTTTGCCACGGGACAGACCATTTTAAAGTTATTAAGTATATTTTTTAAACTTTAGGAGTAAGGACATGAAACTTTCAGAACTGATTGAAAACATTGAGTTAGCTGGGGTGAAAATATCAAACTTGCTACCTTCATCTTTCATCTTCTAGAACCAGGTGAAAAAATCCTTTTTTTTTTTCTTCGTCCGAATTGGCACAGGCAGATGTCTAGTATGTGTATCCAGGGAAGTACAAAGTCTTTGAAACAGTCTGTTCACTCACAAAATAAACCAAGAAACTAAAAACCTACTCCATCACACTATGTACACCCTGGCTTGCTTGCTATACTGATAATGAACATGACACAGGGTGAGGGTCAGGGTGAAGAGGGGGAAGAAAAGCTGCTTCCACCACTTCATGGTCTTGCGGTTTAGCGGCACCTCGGCTGGTCACTTTCATCCACCCCAGCCATGTTCTGAATGTAGTCCTGGACAGTCAGGGGTTTCCTGAACTGCCCACAACATGGGGTCACATCTGTCATGGTGTGGGGGTTGACCTTGGTGGACTGGCTTCCTACCCATCCATGCAGAACAGCAACAGCACTTGACACAACAGCAAATAAATCGGTATCTATCTAAAAGATGCTTTTCTTTTTATTTTACTCACCCACACTGTCTTCTTGGAAGAGAGAATTGAAGAATCAGAATCTTCAGCACCAGGAACAAAAAAAGTGTCGGAAAATTAGTTCGTAATGATGAACCAGGCATTTCTGACTGCCAGCCAAGTTGAAGAGACTTCCGAGGAAGGAGAAACATCATCATATCATATTACCATAATAAAAGTCAACATCATGCTCAGTCTCTTCTCTCTCACCAGACTCCTGCTTGCTCACATCCACACTCATCATACCTCTGTGAGCGGTCAGAGCAAAACCAGTTCTCCCTGCCCACTAAGCCTGGGGTGCAACCAATGGCAACCCCCCCCCCCCCCCCCCCCCCGAGTTGCACCCTGTGGGCAACTCTCCAAGCCAGTGCAGCTTCATGGTAGCAAACTTCTCAGAGGCCTAACTGAAAAACAATGGGAAAACAGACACTCTTTAAGGTCGCTTGGGGGCAGGGTCACTGAGCATGCTGGGAGAGACGCTGGCCAGAAACACAAAGTTGAAGCAGTGAAGCAGGAAGCGTTGACCTTGCCTCTTGCCAAAACTGGCAAACCATCGGACCAAAATCCAAAAGCTGAGCGTAAAGTAGAAGTCAGCCAACACTCACACGAGCTGCAGTGGGAGAAAGGGGAACAGCCGCTGCAGACAATACAGGTCTCATGCTTGTCAAGGGAAGAAACATGTCCACTAGGAACTGCAGTGTCTGGAGACTGCTGGCGTTGAAATGTTGGTTAAGGTGGGGTGCTCCAAGGCGTCCTGTAACAGTGGTGACTGTAGAGCAGAGGCAAGCGGTAACAGTTCCTAGGAATTTTCTGCTTGCGTAGAAGGATTCTCTTTCTGAGCAGCAGATGCTGAATTGAAGGAACACTTCTGTGAATCCATCGTAGAGCGCTTGAGCCAAGAAAGAGAAGAAAAGAAGAAAACTGAATTATGCCGTGGGGTGTGAGTTGATTACATGTTCACCAGTGGAGACCACTCCTGTAATCCAGGTGGTTTAAGGTAAAGTTTGCTCCCCACTCTCTATTTTCTTCCTTTTTTTTTTTTTTTTTTGTAAAGAGATTCCTGATGTATAGTGTGTTCCATGCCAAGTGGAGATGTCACATTTGTTTGGACAGGTAAGTATGAAGAAAAAGGGCGGTCAGCATTTCCGTTGTGTTGGCATGTGCAGCACAATAACATCATCTTGCTTGCTCTGCCTCGAGCAGCGCAGCAGGGTTTTGCACAGGCTTTTCTCATGACAGCAACACTGCATAATGTTGAGCCTGATGATTGCAAGTTTTCAACCAAAAGCTCATGATCTTGGAAAATATTTGGACAAATATAACGAAATATGAAAATTGGATATCTTTTGTTGTTCAGTATAGTTGATATTTGATTGATATATTTTTTTCCCTCTCTCCACTGTTGCCAGATAGCTCCGGTTTCTCATATCCACTTGAAAAAATTAATTAAAAAAAAAAAGCATCACTTAAAACAGTTCAACCCTTTAAATATTTTCACCCCTTGAAATGGTACACCACCGAAAACAGTATCCCACCTACATGTGTAATACATCACTATTAACTACTGAATTGCAAGCATCTACAGAGCCCATCAGTAACGACTATGTTATTCTTGATTTGCCTGTGTCCTCTGTAAATGAACATTTGAGGACCAAGAAAATGGATTTTGTCCTGACCACAGTTGGTGACAGTCAAATGAAGCTTATTTAAGGTCTGAGCCTGCAAGGATGGAATGATGAAAGATGTGTATGGCTTCTTTCTTCTTTCCCTTGACTATCGCCTTCATCATTTTGAAGATTCTGTGGCTATGCAGCGGGTCAGAAGTGCAAAGCAATGCAGGGCTGCGGTGTACTGAAGCTCTATTTTTACAAACCCATTTTACATTTGCCTGCGCAATTGACCTCTCTTTGAAAAACAGTATCATGGTCATACAGACCTAGTTTAATGTGCAGCCTACAAAATCCATTGGTCTCGGAGCTGTTAAATGGCAGTAACAACATTTCAGTGCATAAAAGAGTGATCAGTCAGATTGACTGAAGAATGTGGTTATTTTGAACATATTAAGATGAAAAGAAAAAAAAGGTACAATTTGTTAGTTTGGAAAATGATGTTCATTTTAAATAAAAGTCTAACCTAAATAATTTCTTTTCATGGAATTTAAGGTAAGATTAGTTTGCAATGTCTTGAGGACTTGATGTGGGTTTGCATAAAACAAGTGCATGTTTTATGTTAACTGGACAGTGCTGGTCTGTGCTGGGAATCAGTGTAATTTACTTTAAAGTTATCATCTCTAATATTTGTATTTCAAAAGTTGACATGTGTTGTTAGTTACGGTAAGATTAATTATTACCATACAACACAAAACTTTCATGCTTAATGCAATGTAAACAAATATACGACTCAAAAAGAATTTAAGGGCCACACAGTTCATCACTCCCCAATAATAACTCATAAGTCCGACAGCTAAAATCAACCAACAAACATTTAATTCAATCATTTGATCATCGATTGGACACAATTTCATCAAGAAGTGCAAATTAATTATCGCGAAAATTTCATTGACATGGACACACCCCCATTTTGCAAATTCAGAACAACAAACTGTCAGAATGTCAAGAGTCAGTATCGTGTGTGACGGCCATTGGCGTTGATGCAGTCAAGGCAGCGCTGTCTCATGGATCTGACCAAAGTCTGGAGGGTGTTCTGGGGGATCGCCTGCCACTCCTGCTCCAGATTCCTGAACAGGACGTCGAGATTGTATGCAGGAGGGTGGTTGTTGCATATACGACGGCCCAGAACATCCCAAAGATGTTCGATGGGGTTCAGATTGGGTGAGCGGGCAGGCCAGTCTATCCTGGTGACATGCTGCTGCTGGAGAAAGTTCTGTACGACCCGAGCTCTGTGCGGCCTGGCGTTATCGCCCTGTAGTATGGCTCCTGGTCCCATGGCCTGCAAAGCTGGTACAGCGATTGGCTCCAGAATGTCGTCCCAGTAGGCTATGCCGGTCAGGTAGCCTTGGACACTGTGCAGGGGTGTTCTGTGATGAAGACTGAAGCCACCCCACACCATCAGGGACCCACCACCATAGCGGTCATGCCCGCAACAGTGGCGTCAATGAAGCGCTCTCCAACACGCCTCCAGGCGCGAATCCTGCCATCGTTGAAGGACAGGGTGTAGCGGGATTCATCAGAAAAGAGCACCCTGGACCACTGCTACCATGTCCAGGCCAGGTGTCGTTGAGCCCAAGCCAGACGAGCAGCACGGTGAGCTCTGGTCAGTGGAGATCGCAATGCTCGACGCCTTGACCGCATGTTGGCCTCACGCAGGCGGTTGCGAACCGTCTGGTCGCTGACGAGGATGTTGCTGGCTGCTCTCAGCTGCCCCCTGAGCACGTTGGCGATGGCGGTTCTATTGCGTAGTGCCGCCAGGGTGATGAAGCGATCCTGTCGTCTGTTGGTCGCTCTGGCGCGTCCAGGTCTGCGTGCTTCTTGAACTCTCCCATAGTTGTTGTACCGGTCTCTCAGTCTTTGAATGACAGAATGTGTTACTCCAAGTCGTCTGCCAACTTCTCGGACCGCCACGCCTTCTTGTAGCCAGGCCACAGCCATCCCTCTCTCAGCGTCACTAAGTTTGCATCTTGGTGGCATGTTTGAACACCCCCCCCAGAAGCGGCCCTTAATAAAGCCACTGGTCAGCGAATCAGGTTGACAAGTGTTCATTAAAGGTCCGGCTTGCATGTGCAATGCAGTTTTCAGACAGCCGAACACTGCTGCGCCAGCTAGGCGCACTCAAATTGCGACCTTTTTCTCGTGGTTTTTGAGCTTCTTTTGCAGACCAGTGTAACACCTTTGACACAGATTCGACTGAACAATTGCCAAAACCAGTTTTCTGTGAAGCACTTGTCGCACTTTGAGTGAATAAATTGGCCATAAACATTTCATGTTTTATGCTAAGCTGTATTATGTAAACCATATAAAAAAATGAATGTGGCCCTTAAATTCTTTTGAGTAGTATAGAACACTGATATTTAATGCATTAATGAAAAATAATGTTGTTTTTGTTCTGTTTTGCAAAATATGTCAGAAAATCATAAAATTGTCACTGCTCACATTTGAGGCTGATGTCATGACAAGTATTTGTCATCTTTTGGCTTGTATAGAAAATATAGATGGAGAAAGACATGGAGCCTGTACTTACTATTTAGCTTTTGTTCTGTATTTCAAAATTCAAGAACAGTTTAATTTGAGAATTGACAGCATGAAACAGAAAGGGGGTGCAATGACTGTGTTGATGAAACAACTGTGATATGATTGTTCAGATGGGTAATATTTAACTGCAGCGCTATTATGTATAACACAACAATAGCAAGGGTTTAGTGGTCTGCATTTTCACATCAAGCACGTTAGTGTGGTGAGCTCAACAGTGTTTGGGTGTGTGTTCTCAATCATTTTCTGCTTTTAGGGTGACTTTCAGCCATAGAGTTGAGTTTGTATCCCATGGCAGATAACATCAACATTTCTGATGCGATGTTGTTGATACCAGGTAATGATCACTTCGATAGTTGGAGTGATGTGTATGATGAGTTATAATTTAATGTTACTAATGCTGTTTCACCTTTTATTTTCACTGTACTCTGAATAATGATGCTATTTCTGTTCTTTTTTTGTGTGTGTCTGTGATAGTAGTATTGTGAATTAGCAGTTCAGCTTGTCTTTGGGGTAGGGCAAAAAGTAATAGGAGGAAAGAAACATGCAAAGGACACAAGAAAAATAATGTGATTTCACTCATTAAGTCTGCGTTTGACACTCTTGCTTTCAGTTTATGAGGATGGACTTTCTGATCTTGTTAAAACATTTCATTTCTGCATATATTAGGGTTTCACATCATCTTCAAAGTGGGGTATATATCATACTAAAATCAAAAATTACAGACACAAAAGAAAGCAGAAAGTATAGATATGTAAAGAAAATTAATCAAACGGTAAGAATACGTATAGGTATTACAGAAAGCAGTTTTGTTATGAACGATAATTTCAGTCAAGGAACTGAAAAGGATTATTGCATAGAAATGTAGAATACATGTATGACTGTTAAGAGCGTTTAAGCTTTGTGTATTTCTTTTCATCAGTCGGCCCATCAGCAAAGGCCTGTCATCTAGTTTGTTGGTTGCAAAATGCTGATTGGGTCTTACAGTTCGCTTTCTTTCAGCGTTGGAGTGAAGCATGCCAGGAATGCCAGTCAGACTAGGGCAGAAGTGGTAACAATAGTTGAAAGGAGTCAGAATGATGTGTCAGAAGTCAGCTTATTTCAGGCACCAGAAGCAGAAACTGGAAGGGACTGACAAAACCATCAGCACTGACATGACGTCAACACACAAGATCAACAACAAGGTTTTTCACAGAGAAACATGACAGACTTTAACTTTCAGAGGTTGACATTGCACTCTACCAATTTGATGTTGTGCGAAATTTCTACACATCAGAAAGCTTGCACTGTTTTTGCCACAACAGGAACAGGAAACTTTCTGTGATCAGCACTAGTTTGTCATCAAAAAGTCCAAGTAACACTTGCTGTCTTTGTGTGTCAAAATGAAATCAGTGCTGGTTGTCAGCTTATTCACCAGGCAGATTGCCAGTAAAGTTCCATGTTGCAGGCCATGATCGACACAGCCCACTTCATGGTTATAGATTTTTCTTTTTTAAATGAGCAGTGAACAGTGACACACATTGAAAACACACACACACACACACACACACACACACACACACACACACACATGGAACATGGATCTTCTGAATTTCATGTTGATGCAGATGTGGTCAATCTGGTTTTCTGTTGTGTGATCTGGTGAAACCCAGGTGGCCTTGTGGATGTTCTTGTGGGGGGAAATGCTGCCACCGATGACAAAGTTGTTGAGTGCACATAGGTCTGCCAGTCGCTCACTGTTCTCGTTCATGTCCCCCAATCCATGGCTTCCCATGATGGTCTCGTACCCAGTGTTGTCCTTTCCGATCTTGGCGTTAAAGTCCCCATCAGGAGGGTGATATCTCTCTTTGGGTACTTTTCTATGATGGACTGCAGTCTATCATAGAACTGGTCCTTGTCAGTTTCCTCACTGTCATTTGTAGGTGCATAGCACTGTATTACATTCATGTTGATGTTCTTCTTAGTTCAGAAAGACGCCGTGATGAATCTTGGGCCATGAGCTCCCCACCCAATAAGCGCTCTCTGAGCTGTTTTAGACAACATCAATGCAACTCCTTGAGTATGGGGGACATTGTCCTCTTCATGTCCTGAGTACAGCAGCATCTCTCCCGAGATCAATCTTTTCTGTCTGGACTGTGTCCAGTGGGTTTCACTGACTCCAAGCAGGTTAGATTGTAGTTCTTCATCTCTGAAGCTACTTGGAATGGCTTTCCTGTCTCATACATGGTCCTGACGTTTCATGTTCCCATGTTGGCTGCGCTGGTTGAAAGAAAGTCGGTCGGCCTTGTGGCTTCCTGAGATTTCAGGCTTTCACCACATGGCATCATACATCTTCTTTTCGAAGACCCATCCCTTCCCAGGGCTGTGATGAATTGATTCTTGGTTGGCGTTTTTGTAGCTGTGGCTTGTTTTACGGGGTAGGGTAGCTGGCCCCACACCCAACCCTCCTTGTTTATCCGGGATTGGGACCGGCATGATTCCCAAAAAGGGTCTCCTGGCAGAGTTATGTACATCATGGTCAAATCAAATTTCAGATCCTTTGCTGTTTGTGTAGTAGCAGTTTTTGATGAATATGCTAGGTCATATAAAGGCTACGTCCTACTCTTTTGGTTCCAACACCGATTCGTAGATGCTTGCTCTTCATTCTTTGAAAACAGAGCTCTGCAGTCAGCCATCATTGAATTTACTTTTTCTTGAATCGGAGCCTGCTACCCAGCAGGAAAAACATACAAATTTGTCAGGAACGCAAATGTCATGATCACTTGAGGTCACTTTCCGAGTATTATAAAAAGCAGGAACTTCATTCCATTCATTTTTTTGTTAATGTTTCAGAAGGGCTAAGGATTTGGGATAGAGTTAGATTAAGGTTAGGATTAGGGTCAAGTTGGGGGTAGGCTAAGATTAGCTTTTGATAGATGCACTGAAGATAGAATTACCATACGTTTATTGATTGATCCAACAAACTAGTAAATTTTTCATACTTCACAATAGGGGGAAACCAACAAAAAGGAATATTTTCCTCTTCAACAAATGAGCAAAGCCAGACTCTGACAGTGTGAAAAATGTACAAGGTTCAAGTCTCAAAAAACTATGTTGCAGCCTGAAAATTAAGATTAGAAGACTTCATACAACTTGTAGTTCTTATGTCCGTATATGCATGTCTTAAAAGGAAATTATGGGGAGAGGAGGAGGGTGGGGAAAGGGGGATAGGGAAGAGGAGAGGGATTGTATTATGGATTTATTATTAATGTATTATTGATTTGTTTGTTTTACACAAATGTAAAAAAAACTCTTAGGACTGAAAAAATTTAATTGATCAGGCTGTCACAATTGGACCTTTTTAAGTTTTTGCCTTATTTACATTTTTTTTCATGGTTAATTTTGTTCACTGGCATACTATATTATACTCTTGTATTACTATTTCACTTTTTTTTTTGGTTTTTTTTGTTAGCAACGATGGAAAACATAAGCATATATGGCAAATCTATTCAGGTTGTGTGGATGAGGCTGAGTTAGATACTGACTGTCATTTATCTGATGCAATACAGGTATTGTATCTACGAGTGAGTAGTGTATTCTCTTTTGTTGAGAGACTAGGTACAACTCTAGGTAGCAATAGGTATTGTATCTTAAGATGTAGTGGGAGAAAATAAATAATTTTAGTACGAGTCTGTAAATGAATGTGCAGAATTTGCAGTGACCTTTCATTATCTTTCCTCACTGTTTGGCGTTTTGTTGCACGTTTATTGTCGTTGAGAATTCAGCGTTTGACATGTGTCTTCTGTTTTGTGTGATGACAGAGGCAATGCAAATGTGAACAGTGTATTCCTCCATGGTTTTCTTTCATGCCAGTTGGTTGTTTTTTTTTTTAATGGAATCTGAACTGTTTGGGCAGGTCCATGTTGTTGTGATGGAATTGATTGTAATTGTTACGGAAAGTGTTGATCGTTATGTAATGGATTTGTAAACCAAATGAATGGACTATGTGCGCTGCCCATAAAATACACACAAATTGTATTGTGATATGAATGTTGCTCCAGTAAACTCACACGTGTGCACACACATGCACATACATGCGTGTACACACACACACACACACACACACACACACACACACAAAACACACACACACACGCACACCCATACATTCACCTGTACGTATACATGCAGGCATGCACATACACATGCATTCACGCAGGCATGCTCATACACATGCATGCATGCATGCAAGCACATACACATGCATGCATGTACACACACAGGTGTGCATGCACACAAAAACACAAATATAGAAATACACACAGCCATGCAGTCTTGCAAACATGAGCACTAACATGTATAAGCTTAAAGTATACAACAACAATGTTTTGAGTGGATGGGCGTTTATGGCTTTGTGTTGCACCACTCCATGGTCAGTATGTCTTTATTGGATGTTTACTTGTCAAATCTGATGTCATAAGTACATGCTGACATTGCAACACATAACGCTGGTTCAGGAAAACAGGAAGATATGCTCAGACATGACCAAAGACAAGTAATGGAGGAAACCAATTCTGTGCAGCATCTGTTGAGCTAAGGTTGCAATGAAACCTGTCATCAAAGACCCTCCCAATACATAGCCCTTACCTCAATGACATGCTTTTGGTTTTTCCTTTTTCTGTAACATGCTCCTGTTTGTAAGTGTTGTTGTTGTTTTCTAGATGTACCTACCAAAGTGTTCGTCCTGATAAAGACCTCGTTTTATGGCCCTTCAGAGGTAGTTGTCAAAAGGTGCCGCAATATTACAAGAGTCTGTATCACGAAATGTTGTGTCTTCACTATGTTTATGTACACATTGAGCTTACCTTTTCTTTCACTTCAGACAACATGCTGATTCATTTGATTTAAGTTAAGTTACCGAAATAACTACTGACTGAAAAGTCTGGGTGTTTCATTGCTGATATGAAAACAGACGTACTGAAATGAATGTGGTAAATAGCTATAAATCTTCTACTTTGCTTCATATTTATTGAGTATTATTAATTGAAATGACTTCACAATTGCTGCAGAGTGAATGAGTTAAAACTGGATTGGTTTTTAAATCATTTGAAAAGTCATCAAAAAGAAAACAAGAAAGTAAAGAATTTTGTAACCACAGCAGTACAGCAAACATTCATGAAGGATTCGTATTGTGTTCAAAGTGCCATGAGAGGTTTCATTGTGATCATGATTATTTGTGTGCATCTGTGTGCTTGCAACAGAAATGTATCTCTACATGATTGTGTACATGCTTGAGAGAATGGGCAGCTGGGCAAAGGGAGGCATGAGAGACGGACTGACAGACAGATGAAGAGAGAATGAATACGAAAAGGCTGATTCTTCAGACTGTGTTAAAGTTGTGTTCAGGCTGCATTCCATTTCATATGTAATATGTATTACATCTGCATTTGTTTATCACAAGCTTTGTTCATTTGAATCTGATGAAAACAAGAAGATGTAACCAAAGATTTGTTGTTTTTGTTTTCTGTTGTATAACTGTGCCAGTGTAGATGCATGAGACCATAGAACAGTGCTGTGTTATATAGTTCACTGCAAGAGTTTCAGTTTCAGTTTCATCAAGGAGGCGTCTCTGCATGCAGACTAGTCCATATACGCTAACCACATCTGCTAAGTTTTGAGACCACACTATGCATGATTTTAAGCTGATGGATAAATGAATTAACAACAAGATGAGAGAATTGAAGAAGAGGGTCTCGTGGCTATGACTCATTAGTTGTCTGACCTACACATTAGCCCAACGTGCTGGTCAGACCTTGAGAGCCTACCGACCATTGTTTTGTTTTTTTGTTGTTTTTGTGTGTGTGTGTGTGTAGTGAATGTACACGTGTGTGTATGGATGTGTGGGCACGGGCCCATATGTGTGTCGAGAATTTGCAAGAATTTGAATGTAATGATAGTGATGGTAATGATGATGTTTGTTTTTTTTTTTTTGCTGAATATTAGTTCCACAATAATCAAAGTTGAATAATGATGAACATTGTAAAGATGATCATATGTGATTCTCCACCACAAAATCAGTCTTAAAAAGAACATTAGATTCTCAGTGGATAAAGATAACCCACTCGCAGCAAGGTAGTTGCTGAGCTTATCAAGTTCAAACTGATACATTTTTCTATAGAAATTAAGCTCTCTGTTACATGTTTTCTTTTTCATGTTTACTGTCATCCACGTGCAGATGTCATCAGTGAACTGCACAAGGACAGCATTGCTTGATAAACATTTTGGTAAATCATGAAGCATAGTGGTGAATAGATGAGAAGCAATAACTGACCCCTGTGAAATGCCCATTCTTGGAAATCTCAATGTGGAGTAAGAATTACCATCTTTAACCTGTAATAGTGTATGTATCTTTCTGTGTGGAAATTCTTAACATGATAATAAATATTTCCTGACAATCTGATCGACTTACATAACAATCTGTCATGCCACATAATTATGATCCTATGCTTTTTTATGTAAAAAAAGAAAAAAAGAGTGGCTGATACATTCTTTCTGCGGGCAAATTGATGTTTTATTTGAGTGGTGAGTTTCACCAAATGCTCAACAGCTGATTTGCCTTTTTGCAGTCCAGCTTGATTTTTTTTGGAATTATTCCATTTTTATCACAGTAGTATATCAATCTGTTTAAAATCTTTTTTTTTTTTTTCATTTATTTTCCTGTGTGAGAGGTTAGTGCAATTGGTCTGTAATCATTTTTATCACCTTCGGCTTGCCCTATTTTGGTATTGGTACAACAATAGAATGTTTCCGTATTTGTGGAATGATGCCCTGGACCCAACATTTCTCAAATAAATGACGCAACAGCTTAACCCAATTTTCAGGCAAATACCAACTAAGGTTTTCTTGGTACCAAGAGAAGAAATACTCTCTTTAAGCTCTTGCAAAGTAGGAGAAGCATTCACATAGTGTGTATTATCACTCGGAGAATCTTTATGTGTATTCTTTGTTGTCTCATTTTCTCTAAACGTTCTATGTTTTTCTGACAGATCGTGTACGTTCATCGTACTAGCAAACATGTTTACAGATGATTCAGCTTTTTAAAAAAAAATCATTTGGAAGTTTGATGCCATTAACTTTAATTGGACAGGGTGGCAGTTTTATTCCACTTTTCATATCATTGAATTTTGACCACACTCTTGAAGGTCTTTGTGACTGTAAACTTCATTTATACAGAATGTGGACCAGAACTGTTGCTTGGCCTGAACAATGGTTTGATTACAAAAAGAGTCTGCTTTTCTCATTGACAGATGCTTTTCTGGTCTTCTATCTTTCAAAAAGATTTGATAGTTTTCTTGTTTATTGTCTGTTTATCGTCTATGGCTTTTTGACAGTCTGAATTCCACCAAATATTTCCTGAGTGTTCGTTCGACTTGATCGATGGATATCTAGGAATAGAAACATCAGCAGCTGCAAAACAGCTGCGATGAATCTTGAATAAAAAGTATCAATATTCTCGTCTTTTATAATGTCTGTATTTTGTGCTCATAGTATTTTTTCATATTTGTCGCAGGCTGCACAGTTGGAGTAGAATTTGAGGATAATATCTTTCTTTTGATCATGCTGCTCTGATTGCTCATTGAGAGTAACAATGATTGGCAGAGAATCACTACCTAGAGTATCAGTGTGCGTTTGCCAAGTACATTTAGGAGCAAGAACTGGTGAAATTAAGGACAAGTCAACTGCAGTGGCCCTTTGTTTTGGTTTATCAGGAATTCTAGTAACACTTCCATCATTTAGTAGATAAAGGCAAGAATGAGCTATATTTTCAATGAACCTGTAGTGTTACAAATAATTGTTATACAGTCCTTTTTTCCAAAATGGAGAATGAGCATTAAAATCGCCACATATTAACCTTTTTTTTTTTTTTTAATCTTATAATGTGTTTATCAAGTCTGCATTCTTTTCGCTAGGCCCTTTAGGCAAGTACACATACACTATGTTTAGAATCAAATGATCTTTGACTTTCAGACTAGCCGCACAAGAGTGTACATCAGGCATATTACTTGGCACTGGAGCAGCGCAAAAGCTGTACTCTAGTTTACATGAATAGTTATGGCAGTTTAATCTTTTCTGAATCATGTACATTCTCATCCACCCGAGGATAGTTATAATTTTCGAGTTTGGGTAAACTGTGTGGATTTACATTCAAAGATTGGGTAGTTAGCTGAACATGAAGCGAGGTGAGTACTAAGGTAATGTGAATTTGTTGTCATGGGTCTGCAGTTCCACTGCATAATTTTTAAAGGGCATGGGTTTGTCATGTCCAACTTCATATAGGACTTAGGAATTGAATTCCCTGTTTTTTCTCAAGTCAGTGATGGTATAATTCTAAGAGATTATGTGTGAAAAGTTCTAACACAAATATAAAATATTAACAATTTAGTAGATAAAAATGAGAGAGAAAGAGAGAGAGAGAGTGGGGGGTGGGATGGAGGGTTGAAAATTTTTTGAAAGAAATGAAAATGTCTTTGACCGTGAACAAGTCCCACGCGAGGCGAGAGAACAATTAATGGAATGATGGCCTGAAACAACACAAATCTACACAGTCCACTAATTAATCATGAATCTGCTGCCAGTCTCTTTGGGCACTGAAGGTGTTCCACCATAGTGTGGATCTCGAGTCACCAACAAAAGGTGGGTGTGTAGAGAAAGTAGCATACGATGGACAGTTCCTATGCCAATACGGCAAAGTGTGTCTCCATCTTCCGGGATGTTGTCCAGAAGAGGTCTCGGACATGCCTCCCGATGTTACCTGCAAGAACACTAGATCCTCTGGGGTTGGATGAAGATCATTCTTCAGACATCTTGCGTGAGCTTGTAGATTCGAATGGCTGACGAAGTTTTTGCTGGCAAAGTTTTTGGTGGCAACATTTGGGACAGATTTTTTAATGTTATTGACACTACAGTGAATAACTATGGCATCCATTGCTGTATCACTGTTTTTGTACTCCCAGTTCTTATAGAACAGGGAGTACTTTAGAATGGGAATGAAGAAATGTCTGTGTTGTGTGTGTGGTGTGTGTGTGTGTGTGTGTGTGTGTGTGTGTTCCGTCCGTAGTCAAAATGTGTTCCACTCGCTCCAGACAAAACTACTGTGCCGATCTTTGTGAAAATTAGCAGGTATGTTCATTATGGGTCAGGATGATGCCCGAGTTTTAGTTTACCGTTATAGCCGTTACTAACGGCTGTAACGGTTTTTCATCTTAATGGAATATCTCAGAAAGTAGTTGGCCGATCTTTGTGAAAGGTAGCAGGTGATGTTCATTATGGGTCACGGATGATGCCCGATGTTTTAGTTATACCGTTATAGCCGTTACTAACAGCCTGTAACGGTTTTTCCTTTTTTTTTTAATGGAATATCTCACGAAAGTACTTGGCCGATCTTTCTGAAAATATGTATGTATGTTCATTATGGGTCACGAATAATGCCCGATGTTTTAGTTTACCGTTATAGCCGTTACTAACGGCTGTAACGGCCTGTAACGGTTTTTCTTCATTATGGAATATCTCAGAAAGTACTTGGCCGATCGTTGTGAAAATTAGCAGGTATGTTCATTATGGGTCACGGATGATGCCCGATGTTTTAGTTTACCGTTATAGCCGTTACTAACGGCTGTAACGGCCCATAACGGTTTTTCTTCTTTATGGAATATCTCAGAAAGTACTTGGCCGATCTTTGTGAAAATTAGCAGGTTTGTTCACTATGGGTTACAGATGATGCCGATGTTTCAGTTTACCATTATAGCCGTTAATAACGGCTGTAACGGCCCATAACGGTTTTTCTTCTTTATGGAATATCTCAGAAAGCACTTTCGTCGATCTTTCTGAAAATTTGTAGGTAGGAAGATGAAAAATAGAAGCCACAAAACACCCATGAGATAATGGCAATATTTCGGTTTATTTCAACCTTTCTCAAGCCACACTGGCCAACTGACAAACATAACCATTGTCAGTAGTAGCCGGTTCTGATCTCCCTCTGGGGGGTCGAGTAGTCAGATCCGTGGAAGGATGCTGCCATAACTGCATGAATTCTTGGTTGATCGATAATGGCACGATGGGAAAATTTGTAGGTATGTTCATTATGGGTAACGGATGATGCCCGATGTTTTAGTTTACCGTTATAGCCGTTACTTACGGCTGTAACTGCCATAACGGTTTTTCTTCTGTATGGAATATCTCAGAAAGTACTTGGCCGATCTTTCTGAAAATTTGTAGGTATGTTCATTATGGGCGACGGATGATGCCCGACGTTAAAGTTTACCGTTATAGCCTTTACTAACGGCTATAACGAGCCATAACGGTTTTTCTTTTTTATGGAATATCTCAGAAAGTACTTGGCGGATATTTCTGAAAATTTGTAGGTA